>CM048671.1:8742500-9942500 GCA_026401315.1 Dysphania ambrosioides | reverse complement strand
TGTGATTTTGTAGTAATGAAAATGGAAGAGGACCCTTATACTCCACTTATCTTGGGCAGAGCCGTTCTGAAAACACTTCGGGCCCAAGTAAAGGTATTTTTCAAAATCTCACCCCTTTTAAAGAAGCTTATGGTTGAGCAGGTCTGTTGCCTTGAAGAAGGTGATAGGGAGAGTGAGGATTGTTATGGGAACAAGGAAGTAGAGGTTAGGTGTCAAATGAATGATGAGGATACCCCTACTTTAAATGAGCTATTGGAAGGCCGATTAGATACGGCCCAGGATTCTGAAAAAGAAGCAGAGTATGATCACCTTTGTGAGGTAGAGGAAAGTATTACGAACAAAGGGGAAAGTCCTAAGCCTTTCCCCAAAGTGACTCTGAAACCTCTACTTCCTAACTTAAAATATGCCTATCTCGATGAAGATGATGGAAGCCCTATCATAATGAATTCTGAGCTTGATGACATTCCTGTGGAAAAACTACTTGTTTTATTAAGGAAATATCGAGATGTCATCGGGTATTCACTAGGTGATTTAAAAGGGATTAGTCCATCCCTTGTTATGCACCAGATTCATCTTGATGATGAACAATTTTCCTCCGTTGAGCCTCAAAGATGGCTGAATCCCAACATGAAAGAGGTAGTTAAGGATGAAATCCTCAAACTCCTCAAGGTCGGCATCATCTACTCAATTTCAGATACTAGATGGGTTAGCCCAGTTCATGTTGTTCCTAAAAAGGGAGCAATAACCATCGTCTAGAATGACAGAGGAGAGATGATCCCCACAAGAGCCACCATAGGATGGCGAGTTTGCATTGACTATCGCAAACTCAATAAGGCAACCAGAAAGGATCACTTCCCCTTACCCTTCATCGATGAGATGCTTGAAAGACTGGCCAGGCACAGGTACTATTGTTTTCTAGATGGTTACTCGGGTTTCTTTCAAATCCCAATCCACCCCGAGGACCAACAGAAAAAACCTTTCACCTGTCCTTTTAGGACTTTTGCCTACAGGAGAATGCCCTTCGGTTTATGCAATGCTCCATCTACATTCCAGAGGTGCATGTCAGCTATATTTGCTGATATGTTAGAGGACTTCATGGAAGTGTTCATGGATGATTTTTGTGTTGGAGGGTCCTCTCTTGACACTTGCTTGACACATCTTGAGAAAGTACTATCAAGGTGTCAAGAAACAAATCTTGTACTAAATTGGGAGAAATGTCACTTTTTAGTTCAAGAGGGCATCGTCCTAGGCCACATAGTGTCTTCCAAAGGCATAGAGGTGGATCCTGCTAAAATTGATGTGATAAGGAATCTTCCTGTACCTACCTCAGTTACAGGAGTACGATCCTTTCTTGGAGACGCAGGATTCTATAGGCGTCTCATCCTAGGATTTTTGACTCTAGCAAAACCCTTGAATGAACTTCTTCAGAAAGATGTCGAATTTTACTTCGATGAGAGATGCTTGAATGCCTTTAACAAGCTAAAAGATGCTCTAATTTCTGCGCCCATCGTGTAAGCTCCGGATTGGAGTTTGGCATTTGAATTCATGTGCGATGCCAGTGATATTTCTGTTGGTGCTGTCCTTGGGCAGAAAAAGGAGGGAAAGCACCATGTTATATGTTATATCAGTAAAACACTAGACCCTGCACAACGTAACTACACTACAACTGAAAAAGAAATGCTGGCAATAGTCTATACTTTTGAGAGACTACGCCAATATCTTATCTGTTCAAAAGTTGTAGTGTTCACTGATCACTCGGCTTTGAAGTTTTTAATGACAAAGAGAGATGCAAAGCAGAGGTTGATCCGTTGGGAGCTCCTATTACAGGAGTTTGACTTTGAGTTAAGAGATAGGAAAGGTAGCGAAAATGTGGTAGCTGACCATTTGTCTAGGCTACCCGAGCTTAATAACAAAGCCTTACCTATCCAAGATGAAATGGTCGAAGAAACCCTAATGACAGCAATAGTAGTTGGGAAAGCCCCTTGATTCACGGATATTACGAATTATTTAGCTTGTGGAGAACTTCCATAGTTCGAATCAAAGGCTATAAAAAAGGCTTTCTTTGGTAAAGTCGGAAACTTCTTTTGGGATGATCCCTATTTATTTCATGCTTGCGTAGACGGCATAATCCGCCGCTGCGTCACTGAAGAGGAAGTTCCCAAAATCCTAACTCACTGTCATTCATACGTGTGTGGCGGTCACCATGGTATAATGAACACTGCTGCTAAAGTTGCCACCATAGGTTTCTATTGGCCAACGTTACACAAGGATGTTGAAACTTTTGCGAAAAGATGTGAGAGGTGCCAAAAAGTTGGCAACATCTCAATGCGAAATGAGATGCCTCAAAACTACATCCTTGAGTGTGAAGTGTTCGACTTTTGGGGAATTAACTTTATGGGCCTATTTGTTTCATCTCATGGGAACCAATATATTTTAGTAGGAATTGATTATGTGTCTAAGTGGGTGGAAGCCATCGCCTCACCTACGAACGATCACAAAGTGGTTATTAAGCTTTTTAAAAACATAATCTTTCCTTGATTCGGTGGTCCCAAAATAGTCATAAGTGATGGGGGATCACACTTTGCTAAGCACGAACTAAATAAATTATTGAAAAATTATGGAGTTGTGCACAAAGTTGGATCACCCTACCATCCCCAAACTCAAGGACAGGTGGAAGTAGCTAATAGGGAAATCAAGAGAATTCTCGAGAAGGTGGTAAACCCAAATAGGAAAGATTGGTCTCTAAAGTTCGATGACGCTCTTTGGGCCCACCGGACGTGTTACAAAACCCCTATTGGCACCACCCTGTTCCGGCTTTTATATGGGAAATCATGTCACCTACCGGTGGAACTGGAATGCAAGTCTTCGTGGGCGATCCAAACTCTAAATTTGGACCCTACCCTATTCTGCGAGAAGTGAGCCGCCCAATTAAGAGAATTGGAAGAACTACGGCTCGATGCATTCCATAACATGCACATCTACAAGGAACGTACTAAGCGTTGGCATGACCAACGTATCATCCAACGATAGTTCCTTGTAGGAGATAAAGTGCTGCTCTTTAATTCAAGAGCTAAGTTATTCCCCGGAAAGTTAAAATCACGGTGGTCTGGGCCATTCGAAATTTCACAAGTTTTCCCATATGGAACGATAGAGCTGAAAGACCATCATGGAGGACGTTTCGTTGTTAATGGACATCGGTTAAAACTTTTCCATGAGAGAAGCCTTCACAATGTCAACACCATTGAGCTTATAAGGTTAGATGATGTCAAAGTCGAATGATTGGTATAATCATTGGCACTTATCGAGTATCCCTACTTTGAATCATCGTTCTTTAGCGTTTTGTTAGGTTTTAAATGCTTAGTTTCACTTTTGTCCTTGTTTAATTACCCGAGCCACGTCGAGCTAAACGACGTTAAACAAAGCACTTACGGGAGGTAACCCGGTTTATTTAGAATTTTCCCCTAATAGGGTTTATTTGGAATTTTTCCCTAGTAGGGTTTAGTGGGACGATGATGGTCTTAGAGGAATGAGGGGTAGTTTTGGAATTTTTCCCTAATAGGGTTTTGATGGGAAAATTAGGGTCTTTCTAGTATGAGGGGTAATGTCGAAATTTTACCCTAATACGATTTCAGTGGGAAGATCAGGTTACGTACTGGTAGGAGGAGTTTTATCAGGATTTTAAGCCAATAAAGTTTTTGTGGGTCGATCAGTATCTAACTGGTAGGAGGATAAGTTTGGGATTTTACTCTAATAGGGTTTCTGCAAGAAGTTCTGGGTCTTACTGGGAGGAAGGGTAATTTTGGGATTTATCTCGATGGGGTTTGGGTGAGAAGAGTAAGGTCTTAACAGTATAAAGGATAGTTGTGTGGTTTTAGTCCAATAGGGTTTCAATGAGAAGATTAGGGTCTTATCAATAGGAGGGGTGATTTCAAAACTTTACTACAATAGGGTTTCGACGTAAAGATTAGGGTCTTACTGATATGATGGGGTAATTTTGGTGTAAAGATTAGGGTGTTAGCAGTAGGAATGGTGGTTTCGGGATTTTACCCCAATAATGTTTCACAGAGAAGATTAGAGGCATAATTTAGATATTTTACCTCAAAAGGATTTCGGTGGGAAGATCATAGTGTTTCCTCAACGTGGGGTAGTTTTGTGATTTTACTCCAATAGGGTTTTAATGGAAAAATTAGGGTCTTACAACTAGGAGAGTTATTTTGAGATTATTCAAATAGAGTTTCGGTGCGAAAATCAATGTCTTAATTTATCCCAATCTTCCCATCGAAACCATATTGGGTAAAATCTAAATATTACCCCTCGTATTGATAAGAGCCTGATCTTCCCACTGAAACCTTGGGGTTAAATCCTTAAAATATCCTTCCTATCGAAAAGACCCTTTCAACCGCTAGGACCCTACTCTTCCCATCGAAACCATATGTGGTAAAATCCAAAAGCTACCCCTTATATCGGTAACACCTTGCTCTTCCCACCAAAACACTATCGAGGTGAATTCAAAATATTACCCCACCTATCGGTAAGACCTTGATCCTCCCAATGAAACTTTTTAGGTATTAAATCCCTAATTTATCCCTCCTACTATTAAAACCCTTCTTTTCCTATCGAAATCCAGTTGGGGTAAAATCCGAAAATAACCCTTCATACGGGTAAGACCTTGATCTTCTTATCTAAACCTCATCGAGTTAAAATCCGAAAATTACATTTCCTATCGATAAGGCTACGACGTTCCCATCAAAACCAAATTGGTGTAAAATCTTTAATTGTCCCTCCTACCGCCAATCTTTAATTACCCCTCTTATTAGTATGACCTTTATCTTCCCAACAAAATCATATCTTTATATGAATTCTAAATTACTCGTCCTACTAAGAAGAATTTTATTTTCCCACCAAAATCTTATTGGGGAAAAATCCAAAAATTACCCACATAGGAGTAAGACCCTTATCTCCCCACCAAAAATTGTATAATCGAATCATATCAAAACTACCTCTCATATTTCTAAGACCTAATTTTACCACAGAAACCCTATTAGTGTAAAATACTAAAATTAAACCTCCTTCTAGTAAAACCCTTATCTACCCATATAATCCTAATCGAGAGCTACCAAAACTTGATCTTCCCATAAAAACTTAATTGGGGTAAACTCCCTAAATTTCTTCTCTACTAATAAGACCCTGATCTTTCCACACAAAATATATTCGGGTGAAATCCCAAAATTATCCCTCTTGTCCATAAGACCTTACTCTTCCCATTGAAACCTTATTGGGGTAAAATCCTAAAAATACCCTCCTTACCCCTAAGCCCTATTGGGATAAAGTCAGAAAATTACCCATCCTACTGGTAAAACCGTGTTATTTCCAGCGAAACCCAATAGGGTAAAATCCTAAAATTACCCCTAATATTAGAAAGAACATGATCTTTCCACCAAAATCCTAGTTGGGTAAAATCACGAAATTACCCCTCCTACCTATAAGACCCTTATCTTCTCACTGAAACCCTATTGGAATGAAATCTCTAAATCACCCCTTCTACCGGTAAGACCATGATCTTGACACTGACACTTAATTGGGATATAATCCCAAAAATACCCCTTCTACCGACAAGACCCGGATCTACACACTGAAACCCTAATAGGGTAAAGTCCCGAAACTACCCCTCCTATGTGCAAGGTCGTGATCTTCGCACCAAAACCCTATTAGGTTAAAATCCATAAATTCCCCTCATACCAGTAAGCCCTTGATCTTCCCATCAAAACCCTATTGGTTAAAGATCCTAAAGACCCTGATCTTTGCACTAAAACCTTACTGGGGTAAAATCATGAAAATACCCTTCCTGCCGTTAAGAATAAAATCTTTCCATCGAAACCTACTGGGTAAAGTATAGAAATTACCCCTCCAATCGGTAAGACCTAGATCTTCTTATTCCAAAAATTCCCAAAAACTATTGGGGTAATATCCCAAAATTACCCCTTAATTCGATAAGACCCTAATTTTCCCATCGAAAAAACCCTATTGGGCCCAAAAACTACCCCTCATACAAGTGACACCTTGATATTCCCACCTATACCCTGTCGACGTAAAACCCAAAAATTATGCCTCATACTTATAAGACCTAGATCTTCTCATTGAAACCCTATCAAGGTAAAATCCCAAAATTACTCTTCTTGTCGGTATGACCATGATTTCTCAATCGAATCCAAGCTGGGTAAAATCCTAAAATCACCCCTCCTACCTAAACCCTATTTGAGTAAAGTTTTTAAATTACGCCTCCTATCGGTAAGACCTTAATCTTCCCAACAAAAACTTATCGGGCTATGAAACTTAAATTACTCATCTAACTGGTAAGAATCTGATCTTCCCACCGAAATCCAATAGAGAAAAACCCCGAAATCACCCCAACTTATCGGAATAAAATTCTTAAATTACCGCTCGTAACGGTAAGACCCTGATCTTCCGACCAAAACCCTATTAGGGTAAACAGATGAAATTACCTCACAATTAGTAAGACCCTGATCTTTCCAACGAAACCCAATTAGGGTGAAATCTCGAATTTACCAATGAAACCCTATTGTGGTAAATTCTCAAAACTATCCCTCAAACTTATAAAACCCGACTCTTCTCACCCAAACCCCATAGAGGCTCTTCCAACTGAAACCTTATTAGGGTAAAATTCCAATAATACGTGTCCTAACGATAAGACCCTGATCATCCCACCGAAACAGTAATGGTTTAATAACTAGATATTACCCCTCCTTCCTGTAAGACCAAAATTTCCCACCAAAACCATATTAGTGTAAAGTATTGTAATTACCCCTCAAACTGGTAAGACCAAGATCTTCCCACTAAAATCCAATCGCGATAATCCCAAAATTAGCTCTCCTACCCGTAAAACCCTAATCTCCTAAACGAAACCTTATTAGGTTGAAATCCCAAAATTACCCTCCTATCGCTAACACCCATATCTGCCCACCAAAACCATATTAGAGTAAAATCAATAAACTAACCCTAATACCAGTAAGACCATGATCTTTGCACTAAAAGCCTATCGAGGGAGAATCCCATAATTACCCCTCTTATCACTAAGACCCTGACCTTCTCGTCGAAGCCTTGTTAAGGTAAAATCCCAAAATTACTCCTCTTATTGCTAACACTCTACCCACCTAAACATATAGGGTAAAATCTTAAAATAACAACTCTTATAGATAAGACCCTAATTTCCCCACCAAAACCCTAATAGGGTAAAATCTCGAAAATACTCCTCCTATTGGTAAAACCCTAATTTTCCCATCAAAACCCTATTCAGGTAAAAAACAAAAATAAGCACCACATACTATAAACACCATGATACTCCAACCAAAACACTCTCGAGGTAAAATCTCAAAATTACCCCTTGATGTACTCGTTTTAGAGCACGTTTACTACCTCGTTTAAGTATTAAGTCTCGTAGTTTTATATTGATTTTATGCATATTATGCTTGATTTCACCTTGATCTTATCTTTGAGTTGTCTTAAGTTCATTTCAGGTATTTTTAATTATTTCCAGGTAAAATGCGATGCATTCGAGCCTTTGACACGTGTATCATCGCTTTGGAAAATGGTTCAAGTCACTCTTGAAGATAATACAGAGTGCAGAAAGAGAAAAATTGAAAAGAGGAATGCATGGTCTCAAATTCGACCGAATTTGAGACACATTCGGTCGAATGGTGCAGATTTGACCGAATTTGATACACATTCGGTCGAATGATGGACACTCCTAAAGCAATAAATCCTTGGTCACTAGGAAAGCCGAATGGAACTCATTCGGGCAAATGAGCTTCAATTTGGCCGAATCAGGCCCTGCATTCGGCCGAATCAGGCCCTGCATTCGGGCAAATGGTGGAAAGAGATTGATTCTTTGGAGCCTCTAGAATGGGCGAATGGAAGTGCATTCGGGCGAATAGAGTTGTATTTGGGCACATGGAACTTGAATTCGGTCAAATGACAGTGTTTTCTCCGGAACAACTACTTCTTTTTAGGCTGGCCTATATGCATTTTAGGGTTTTCGTAGGTCTTTCATGTTTTGTTATAAATACCCCTCCCTCTGATGAGTGGGAGGGCAGCTAGGTTTTTATATTTTTATGCACTTTTACTTTTGTTTAGCCTCCAAATTCTTTTAGTTTTAGCTTTCGGTTTTCAGTTTTCTCAACATTTGTAGTCCGAGTTCTAGATTTTGTCATTCAAATTCTGTTCGTGGATAGTACATTGAAGATTTTGTGAGTTCTAATCTATTCCTTTGATTTTAATTCATTCGCTTTATTTCATTGCACGTTTAGTTCTATGTTTATAGTTGCTATCATAATTTCTGATTTTCTATTGTTCTCGTTGATTCCCTTTAATGTTCGTTTCATTTGATTTATTGAATATAATTATGTTATAGAGCATGAATATGCGTGAGTAGTTCTTTTAGGAGTTTTGATTGGTGAAACCCTAGGATAAGCTATGATCTTTATTGCTTACAGTTGTAGGAATGATGATAATAAGTTGTTTCGGAATCCAATGCGAATCTTGTCCTGCCACTCCTTTGGAGACAGAGGGCGATTATAGATCGTTCGTTGTGATTTGTGGAATCACCAACTTCCTCTCGTATTCTTGGATGTCCATGATAGTTATTATTAGATTTTCTCTAACCTATCATGTTCGGTTTTGAAAGCTTCATTCCTAGGGTGGATCTAATCTTTTCCCCATTTTTCTCCATTTGATTTACTACGTGATTTATCGTTATCTATATTCTTGTTATTATTTTTAGTTGTTTTCCACATCCAAATAATTAGGTTGTGTAAAGAATTAAAGTCTTGATATCCTTTGTCCTCGTGGTTCGACCCACTACTCCACTATACTCGTATAGTTCGTAGGTTGGTATAAATTTTGTTTGTATAACTAGTCTTTTAGTTAACGACCTAAAAGACGGTTATCAAAATGGCAACGTTGTCGGGGACAAGGTGTAATATTTAGACTTTTCTGTTCTTGATATAACTTTTCTGTTTCTTATTTTTGTTTTTCTTTTGTTAGTGGTTGTCTTTGACTTTGTTGTTTGCATACCCCATAGCACTCGTAGGTCAAACCAGCCAATTACCCCTGATAATCCTGAAATCTAACGTGTGAGTAGAAAACGCCCTTCAAAGCACAACTCACAGTCTGTCCAAAACTCACCCATATCCACAATGGTAATAAAACATTAATTGTTTGGTCAATTCAGAACTCCTGGCTCACAAGAGTTCCAAGGAGGTGTAGTGCTCCCTGTTGCTACTACATCATATCAAATAAACCCTCAGTTCACAAGAATGGTTAAGGAAACACCCTTTAGTAGCTTAAATACATGTCCTCTTCAACATTTAGAGGCATTTTCAGACATTTGTGGACTTATCCCTCCTTGCCCTAATAACCCAAATTATGTGTGAATACACCTGTTTCATTTGAGTCTAGCGGGAGATGCCAAAGATTGGTACAAATGATTAGAACCCAATTAAAATTATTAATTGGGCTCAACTAAAAATCGTATTTCTAGAAAGGTTCTATCCTACGATTCGAACGCAAGATTGGCGTAAGAAAATTGCGTCATTCACCCAAGAGGATGATGAGAACCTTAGTGCTACTTGAAGTAGATTCAAAAGAATGATTAGAGCATGCCCCCACCATGAGTATGGGGAAAACCATCTCAACACATTCTTTTACGATGGTCTTAATGACTCCACATAAGCACTCCTAGACTTAGCAGTAGGTGGCCAACTATCCAAAATTCCTTGCACCCAGGTAAATGCCAAAATTGAGGAAGTTGCTAAGAATAGTGCCTGGAGAAAATATTAGCGCCAAAATAGAAGTAGTTATCGATAAAAAATTGTCCAAAGTAAGCCTCACCGATAGTTTAAACACCCCTCCAGTGCGTGAAAAGCACTTTTCATGTGCCATATATGGGGATACCAACCATGATACATCTTATTATGGTGGTTCGCACTCCGAGCACGTTGCTGTAGTTGACTATGGAGGTTATAACCCAAAATTGCAGGTGATGAACTATGATAGTTATGGGTATAACCCTGATCATATAGTAGCCCTTAACTATAGTGGACAGGGACAAGGGGTAGGGTACGGGTAGCAACCTTTCCCAATTCAACCATACAAGTTTCCCTTTAACTCAAACTAAAACCAGGGAAACTTTCACCCGGGATACAACAGAAATGCTCAAGGTGGGTTTACTAACCAAGGTTTCTAAGGAAACCAATCTAATGGGAATGTACCTAGGCCTAATATGTATAACCCCCAGGATTTAACTAAGGACCTAGAAATGGTTCAAAACTGTCTTTCCCACCTAATCAACCTCATCATGTGGCTTCTCAACCACAACATGGTCATACCTCAGCCAATGACCATTTAACCTACCAAGTAAAAACTCTTGCTCAGCAGAACCATAGTCTAACTCATATTACTTAGACTCTCATCCAACAAATACAATAACTTCAATATCAACAAAAGTTATTTGAAACTCAACTTGCCCAAATGGCTAATCCTCTTGCACCACCGCTATTCCCATCTCACCCTCAACCTAACTCCTCTACACAACCTCCACCTCAGCACCCGAACCCAAACCAACACACTGCTAAAGCTATCCACCTGAGATTAAGGACTCAGTATGATGATCCTTCATATCCGATTGATGCACCTTTGGTACGGGTGAGTGATGAGACGAGAGTCCATAAAAATGGAAAAGAGGAGGAACAAGGTAAGGAGTCAGTAGTTGAAAATGAAAGAGGTGGGGAGGACGTTAATGTTAAGATAGGAAGTGAGAAGCCAGTAGAGAGTGAGGAAGAGAGGAGGAAGAGGATTGAGGAGAGAAAGTGGTTAGAACGCTTATATGCACCCCCACTTCTTTTCCCTATCGGAAAGTTAAGAAGCAAATTGATGATAAGTTCAAGAATTTTCTTAAACATATACAAAAGATGGAGATGAAAATTCCATTCCTTGATGCTATGGCAAAGATGCCAAAGTATGCTAAGTTCTTAAAGAACTTATTGTCTAATAAGAAAAAGCTTGAGGAAGAGGTTAGATCCATAGTGTAAGGGAAAATGCCTATTAAGGAGCGAGATCTCGGTCCTTATAACCTCCCTGTAAAGTTAGGTAATCTTGATCCTAAAGGGGCGCTCGCCACTCTAGGGTCTTTGATTAGTCTTATGCCTCTATCAATCGCTAAAAAGCTCCCCTTTAACCTTAGACCTTCAAGGAAAACGATCCAACTGGAAGATAGGAGTATTAAAGTGCCATGTGGAGAGCTTAACGATATACCTATTTAGGTAGGAGAACTAGTGGTCCCTTGTGATTTTGTAGTAATGGAAATGGAAGAGGACCCTTATACTCCACTTATCTTAGGTAGAGCCATTCTGAAAACACTTCGAGCAGTTATTAATTGCCATGATGACACCATAATGGTAGAAGTAGCTCAATTGAAGGTACTCTTCAAAATCTCCCCTCTTTTAAAGAAGCCTATGGTTAAATAGGTCTGTTGCCTTAAAGTAGATGATAGGGAGAGTGAGGGTTATTACGGGAAAAGGGAAAGAGAGGTTGGGTATCAAATGAATGATGAGGATACTTGTACAATAGATAAGCAGTTAGAGGGCCGATTAGATAAGGCCCAGGATTATGAGAGAAAATAAGCAGATTTTGAGCAACTTTGTGAGGTTGAAAAAGGTACTACTCATAAGGGGGAAAGTCCTAAGCCTTCTCCCCAAGTAACTTTGAAACCTTTACCTCCTAGCCTAAAATATGACTATCTTAATGATGATGAAGGCAACCCTGTCATAGTGATTTCTAAGCTTGATCATGTCATCAGGTATTCACTAGGTGATTTAAAAGGGATTAGTCCATCCCTTGTTATGCACTGGATTCATTTTGACGATAAAATTTTTTTCTCCATTGAGCCACAAAGAAGGTTGAATCTAAACATAAAAGAGGTAGTTAAGGATGAAATCCTCAAACTCCTCAAGGCCAGCATCATCTACTCAATTTCACATAGTAGATGGGTTAGCCCAGTTCATGTTGTTCCTAAAAAGGGATGAATGACCATTGTTGAGAATGACAGAGGAGAGATGATCCCCACTCGAGCCACCACAGGATGGCGAGTTTGCATTGATTATCGCAAAGTCAATAAGGCTACAAGAAAGGATCACTTTCCTTTACCCTTCATCGACGAGATGCTTAAAAGATTAACAAGGCACAAGTACTATTGTTTTCTAGATGGTTACTCGGGTTTCTTTCAAATCCCAAGCCACCCCGAGGATCAACAAACAACAACTTACACTTGTCCTTTTGGGACTTTTCCTATAGGAGAATGCCCTTTGGTTTATGCAATGGTCCATCCACTTTCCAGAGGTTCATGTCGGCTATATTTGCTGATATGTTAGAGGACTTCATGGATGATTTTTCTGTTGGACGGTCTTCTCTTGAAACTTGCTTGACACATCTCGAGAAACTTTTATTAAGGTGTGAAGAAACAAATCTTGTACTAAAGTGGGAGAAGTGTCACTTTTTAGTTCAAGAAGGCATTGTCCTAGGCCATAAGGTGTCTCTCAAAGGCATAGAGGTAGATCCTGCTAAAATTGATGTGATAAGGAATCTTCCTGTACCTACCTCAGTTACAAGAGTACGATCCTTTCTTGGACATGCAGGATTCTATAGGCGTCTCATCTTAGGATTTTCGAGTTTAGCAAAACCCTTGAATGAATTGCTTTAGAAAGATGTCGATTTTAACTTTGATGAGAGATGCCTAAATGCCTTTAACAGGCTAAAGGAAGCTCTGATATCTGCGCCTATTGTGCAAGCTCCTAATTCGAGTTTGCCATTTGAATTGATGAGTGATGCCAGTGATATTTCTGTTGGTGTTGTCCTTGGGCAAAAAAAGGAGGGAAAGCACTACATAATATGTTATATGAGTAAAACAGTGGATCATGCACAGCGTAACTACTCTACAAATGAAAAGGAGATGCTGGCGGTAGTCTATGCTTTTAAGAGGTTGTGCTAGTATCTAATTTATTCAAAAGTTATAGTTTTCACTAATCACTCAGCTCTAAAATTTTTAACGACAAAGAGAGATGCAAAGCTGAGGTTGATCCGTTGGGTGCTCCTATTACAGGAGTTCGATTTTGAGTTGAAATATAGGAAGGGTAGTGAAAATGTGCTAGCTGACCATTTGTCTAGGTTACCCGAGCTTAATAATTACTCGTTACCTTTCAAAGACATAATGGTTGAAGAAACCCTTAGGACAACAATAGTAGTTGGGAAAGCCCCTTGGTTTGCGGATATTGCGAATTATTTAGCTTGTGGAGAACTTCTAGAGTTCGAATCAAGGGCTATGAAAAAGGCTTTCTTTGGTAAAGTCAGGAATTTTGTTTGGAATGGACCCTATTTATTTCATGCTTGCGCTAACGGCATAATCCGCTATTGTGTTACTGTAAAGGAAGTTCCTAAGATTCTAACTCACTATCATTCATATGCGTGTGGCGGCCACCATGGTATAATGAACATTGCTACTTAGGTTGCCACCATGGGTTTTTATTAGCCAACATTACATAAGGATATTGAAACTTTTGTGAAGAGCTATGAGAGATGCCAAAAAGTGGGCAATATCTCAATGAGGAATGAGATGCCTTAGAACTCCATCCTTGAGTGTCAAGTGTTTGACTGTTAGGGAATTGACTTTATGGGCCCATTTGTTTCATCTTATGGGAACCAATATATTTTGGTAGGTATTGACTATGTGTCTAAGTGAGTGGAGGCCATCGCCTTGCCTACGAATGATCACAAAGTAGTTATTAAGTTTTTTAAAAGCATAATCTTCCCTCGATTTGGTGTTCCCAAAATAGTCATAAGTGATGGGGGTTCACACTTTGCTAAGCACGAATTAAACAAATTATTGAAAAATTATGGAGTCGTGCACAAAGTCGGTTCACCCTACCATCCCCAAATTCAAGGACAGGTGGAAGTAGCCAACAGGGAAATTAAGAGAATTCTTGAAAAGGTGGTAAACCCAAATAGGAAAGATTGGTCTCTAAAGTTTGACAACGCTCTTTGGGCCCACCGTATATGTTATAAGACCCCTATTGGCACCACCCCATTCCAGCTATTATATAGGAAATCTTGTCATCTACTTGTGGAATTAGAATGCAAGTCTTGGTGGGTGATCCAAACCCTTAATTTGGACCCTACTTTATTCTACGAGAAGCGAGCCGCCCAATTAAGAGAATTGGAAGAACTACGACTCGACGCATTCCATAACATGCACATCTAGATGTAACATACTTAAGTGTTGGCACAACCAACGTATCATCCAGCGAGAGTTCCTTGTAGGGGATAAAGTGCTTCTCTTTAATTCCAGAGCAAAGTTATTCCCTGAGAAATTGAAATCAAGATGGTCTGGGCTATTTGAGATTTTACAAGTTTTCCCTTATGGAATGGTACAGCTGAAAGACTATCATGGAGGAAGTTTCATTGTTAATAGGCATCGATTAAAACTCTTTGATGAGAGTAGCCTTGATGAAGTCAACACCGTTAAGCGTATAAGGTTAGATGACATCGAAGTCAAATGATTGGTATAATCATTGGCACTTATCAATTATCTTAACTTCGAATCATCGTTCGTTATATTTTGTTAAGTTTTAAGTAGTTAGTTTAACTTTGGTCTTTGTTTCATGTTACTTTAGATTACCCGTGCTACATCGAGCTAAACGACGTTATACAAAACACTTACGAGAGGTAACCTAGTTTTATTTTGGATTTTCGTAAAACATAATCATAGTACCATGATTGATTTAGAAAAGCACATGTGATTTGATTATTCCAAGCTATTGATTTGCAAATTCACATTCCATTCGGCCGAATGAGCTTGATTTATGATGTTTAGAGGTGTTTCTAAAAGTGCCGAATGAAGGGTCAAATTCGGGCGAATAGATCTTATTCAACCGAATGGAGCCCCTCATTTAGCCGAATAGATCTATAGAGGGTAATATTGGGTGCTCTTGGGAACCCCGAATGGATAATCCATTCGCTCGAATGGGGTCCCATTCGACCGAATATCGTAGCAATTCGGTCGAATGAGAGCAAAGAATCCTGCATAGTTTCCCTCCATTCGACCGAACAGGGCATCCATTTGGCTTTTAAACAACACAACATAGAGAAGGATAAATGTCAGCCGAATAGATGGTTAGGTTTATAAATATCAGCTCATTTCCACGGGATTTCGCAACAAATTTTCGTCATCCCTAAAATTCGCTCGAGCTCCCTCACTCACTTACCATCCCTCAAACTTCTCATTTCCCTTCCTAATCCTCATCAATCGCTATGGGTCTAAGGAGAACCTTGAGAAATCTCTTCAAGAGGTCTAAAAAGCATGGAGAAGGATCTTCTTCGGGTGTAGCACGGGAAGAACAACAAACCGGTTCTCAAGAACCGGAGGGCCAACAACGACTTCCCAACCAGGAACTGTGGTTCGATGAGGACCATCCGATGGTAGTTTTCATATCTTTAGAGAAATATAAACATTTCCGAAGGCTTAAGGTACAAAAGATTAACTCAACTCGTTATTTAGACATTTCTATTTTACAACGAATGGGTATATATGAGAAATTTGTTGCATTACTAATGGCATGTGGGTTAGAGAACTGGATAAACATGTGGCACCCAACTCATAAGCTCTTAACTTACGAGTTTCTTAGTTCCTTAACCCCGTGTCAAAGGGGAGGTAGGTTGCATTTGTCTTTTAGGCTAAGGAATGCAACCTATTTTCTAGATTATGCTGCATTTTGTGTTGTGTTTGGTTTCAATAATGAACCTATTCCGGATAAACAACCGGACAACTCTCGAGTTTCTGAGTTATGGCCTAAAATTTCTAGTAAGCTTGTTTATCTGAACAAAAATATATATGCTTCTAATGTACAACACCCTATTTTGCGTATATTTTTCAAATTTGCTAGGGAGACTTTGTTCCCTTCCACTAGCCCTCACATAGTCAAAACACATGAAGTGCACATTTTGCACCATTACCTTGCACCACACAACGACACCGCACTAAGCCTACAAATGACGTTGTGGAAGTTTTTAACAACACAGCCACCCTAGCTGCAAACACTAACCTATGCCTAAGGGGACACGTATATTGCATCACTGAATTCCTTAATGTTATGAATCCTGTGGAATTAAGTGAAAGATATTCCAGTTCCACCACCCTTCTCGAGCAATACCTTGTACGGGCCGATTTTATTATCGTTGACCCCATGCGATGGCGGTACTTGAAACACCGCACCATCCCCCTTCCCTGTCCTCAATTACCTCCCCTATTCCAGTTTTGGGCCTCGTATCTCTTAGACGGCGATGTGCCGAGATACGCTGTCGAGCCCCCACTTGTACCCCTCCTCGCCCTCACACCCTTTCTATGCATGACAGACTAAGGGCTTCCACCTCGGTCTTACTAGACCATGACAATTCAGATGATGAGTCTAAATCCGACATTAGGTCCTCACCACCCTAGCCCACCACACAGCCCGGCTCAATCACCTTGAGCAAAACTTCGAGTGGGCGAACTATCCATGGTATGACATGGCCTACCGCTCCCATATGGTTGGCGAAAGCATGGCCACCCCTTCCTAGTACCCTCGCCATGACAACTATAAAGAGATATCATTAAGTCCTAGGTTTGACCGGTTGCGGGTGGGTAGGCGTAGGTTTAATAACTTCAACCCACCGGCTCCTAGGAGAGCCTCAAATGACTATGGGATGGATTATATGGATGGGGAAGAGGAGGAAAATAAGGACGATGACCAGGGGGATGATGAGAAATTTATAAAAGATGAGTAGTGGTAGATCTAAAGGCCTCCCTTAGCGCTGAGGACGGCTTCACCCTAGCCTGTGGGGGGGGGGGGGGGGTATCCATAGTCCAATACTCATTATTTCGCGTGTCCTTTGGTCTTGGCTGTCAGTTTTAGTGCTGTATAGTTTTGCGCTGCTTTGTGTTTTTGTGTTCTACTTTCTTGGTGTTGTTTTGAGTTTTGCGCTTTGCTTTTTGGTGTTATTTTCAGGTGCTTATATAATAAGTTTCATATGCCTCTTCACTACTGGTATGATTACTCGCTTGAAAATCCAAATTTATTTATTTAGTTACATTTATGTTTGTTTTCCCCTTCTTTCCATCATGTGCCCCCTTTTTTCCATCATATGCCCCCTTCTTTCCATCATATGCTCCAAACAAGCATACAAGCCTCTATCGCGCTCTTTACATTGATTTTATGAAAACTTGTATTCCCCTAGCCCTGTGCCTATTTTGGGTCTGAGTTTATAGACTATTTTTCACTTAGCTTAGGGGATTTGAGCTTGCTTGGTATGTGGTTTGGATGACTACCTATTGAGGTGCATTTCGACTAACCTAGTCAGGATTGAGCCTTCTAGGACTTTATTATGAGTCCTATATTGTTGAGTGTTAGTCAGGGAATCTTAAGAATTGTGTCTGTTCTCCTCCAAGGTAGTCTAATTTTCTAAAGGTTAGGGATGATAACACGTTTGTAGTTGAAGCTACATAGCTAAAGTGCCTACCATGAAAATCAATTTACTCTAGGTTAGCCAAATTTGTGCCTTTACCTTCTTTTTTGTAGCCACGCTATCTAACCCCACATGAGCCAAATTTCCCCTCTTTTTTCCTAGAGGATAGTCATGTGATCATAGTAAGTTGGTACTCATAGCATTGCAATATAGGATTTCGGTTTGGGAAAGTGATTATTGGGTGATTTGACTACACACATTAGTCTTAGTATATTTCAAAGATGTATTTACATGGAAAATGCAAAAAGAAAAGAAAAAGAGAAAAAAAGAGCTTGAAAAGCACAAAAAGAGAAAAAACAGAAAAAGAAAGAAAAAGAAAAAATAAGAGAAAAAGAAAAGAAAACAAACAAAAAGGAAATAGAGAAAAATTTGAGAATAAAGTTGACATAGTGTATTAGAGTCCATTATTGGGAATTTTGGTAGTGGCATGGTTGTCGGAAGGCGTAGTCTTCCTCGGTTTTATTTCCTTGGATCACTTACTATCCTCTACTTTAACTCCACACTCCTAAATTCTACCCTATCTTGATCAGAGCCTATATTGCAACCCTTTCCAAACCTGTTTGACTTAACCTGATTAGTAAGATCAGTGCTAGAGCGTATATAAGACACAATCCCCGAGATTTCTCCCTATTTAGGTGTTTGATTCCCGACTCATCTTTAGCCAGATGATTTTGAGCGAAACACACACCCTATAAACACATGAGCGTATTATAAATTTCCCACATCTCTTGGGAAATAACTTCGAGAGCATAAACTTGCGACCTCATTAGGTAGTGGGCGGAATGAACTATGACGTAGCTTGCTTGGTGATCCCAAGTAGGTGTAAAAAGTTGATTATTCTCTTTTATTCCCATTGTACTTGCACACCCATGGCTAGGGAAGAGTTTTGCACGTGCATGACTTGCATTGTCTTGATTTTCACTCTCCTTGTTCTTCATTCGTTTCTATGACTGTTTTGCCACACGCTTTCATGACACCTTCCTATTTCATTTGCTAGGGACTTGCAAATGTTTAGCTTGGGGGAAGTTGATGTGCTCATTTAAGAGCACGTTTACTACCTCGTTTAAGTGTCAAGTCTCGTAGTTTTATAATAGTTTTATGCATATTATGCTTGATTTCACCTTGATCTTTTCTTTGAGTTGTCTTGAGTTCATTTCAGGTATTTTTGATGATTTCAAGGTGAAGTATGATGCATTCGAGCCTTTGACACATGTATCATAGCTTTGGCAAACTGTTCAAGTCACTCCTGAAGATAATACGGAGTACAGAAAGGGAAGAAGTGAAAAGAGGAATGCATGGTCTCAGATTCGATCGAATCTGAGACACATTTGGCCGAATGGTGCAGATTCGACCGAATCTGATACACATTCAGTCAAATGATGGACAGTCCTCAAGTAATAAATCCTTGGTCACAGGGACGGCCAAATGGAACTCATTCAGGCGAATGAGCTTCCATTTGGCCGAAGAGTCCTTGCATTCAGGCGAATGGTGGACAGAGCTCTATTCTTTAGAGCCTCTAGAATGGGTGAATGGAGGTGTATTCGGGCGAATGGGACTTGAATTTGGTCAAATGACAATGTTTTCTCCGGAACAACTACTTCGTTTTAGGGCCAGTCCATATGCATTTTAGGGTTTTTGTAGGTCTTTCATGTTTTGTTATAAATACCCCTCCCTCTGATGAGAGGGAGGGAAGCTAGGTTTTTATATTCTTATGCACTTTTACTTTTGTTTAGCCTCCAAATTCTTTGAGTTTTTGCTTTCGGTTTTCAATTGTGTCAACGTTTGTAGTCCGAGTTCTGGATTTTTTCATTCAAATTATGTTCGTGGATGTCCATGCTAATTATTATCAGATTTTCTCTAACCTATCATGTTAGATTTTGAAAGCTTCATTCCTAAGGTAAATCTAATCTTGTCCTCATTTTCATCTATTTGATTTACTTCATGATTTATCATTATCTATATTCTTGTTATTAGTTATAGTTGTTTTCCAAATCTAAATAGTTCGACTGTGTTAAGAATTAAAGTCTTGATATCCTTTGTTTTCGTGGTTTGACTTCCTACTCCACTATACTCATATAGTTCATAGGTTAGTATAAATTTTGTTTGTTTAACTAGTCTTTTAGTTAACGACCTAAAAGACGGTTATTACCGCTCCTACATATAAGATCCTTATCTTCTTCCCAAAACCTTATTGGGTTATAATCCTAAAATAACCCCTCCTACCGCCAACACCTCAATCTTCCCACCAAAACCTTATTAGGGAAAAATCCTAAAATTACCCCTTATACCGTCAAGACACTGATCATCCTCCCGAAACTTTATTGGGGTAAACTCTTTAAATTTCCCTTCCTACACTTAAGACGCTAATCTTCCCACTGAAAGCCTATTGGTGTGAAATCCCCAAATCACTTCTTTTATGGGTAAGATCCTAGTTTTCCCATCGAAACCCTATTGAAGTAAAATACCACAACTTTCCCTTAAACCGGTACAACCACACTCTTCCTGCCCAAACCCATCACGATAACCCAAAATTAGCGCTCCTCTTAGTAAGACCCAAATCTTCATGCCGAAACACTACTAGGATAAAATCTCGAAATTACTCCTCAATTTCAATAAGACCCTAATCTTCCCACTGAAACCCTATTAGGGTAAAATAAGAAAGTTATCCCTCCTACTAAGAAGACCCTAACTTTCACATCGAAACCCTATTAGAGTAAAAGCATACAACTTCTTGCCGATACCATAAAAGGGTAAAATCTATAAATTACCCCTCCTAAAGCTTACACCCCAATCATCCCTCCAGATCTTATTGGGGTAAATTCCCAAAGTTACCCCCTCTACCATTAAGAACATGATCTTCCCACTCAAACCTAAATCGGGTGAAATCTAGAAAATACCCCTCCTACCTAATATAACCTAATCTTGCTCTCAAAACCTTATTAGGATGAAATCTTGAAATTACTTCTTCTATTAGTAAGATCTTTAATTGGGGTAAAATCCCAAAACTAGCCCTTATACCAGTAAAACCCTGCCCTTCCAACCCAAACCCCATCGACGTAAAATAAAAAATTACCCTCTTACCAATAAGACCTTTATCTTCCCGCCAAAACCCTATTAGGTTGAAATCCCTAAATAACCCTTCTTTTTGATAAGACCCTAATCTTTCCACTTGAACCATATTGGGGGTAAAATCACATTAATACCCCTCCTATCGGTTGGACCCTGATCTTCCCACCAAAACCCTATTTGGGTTAGGTCTCGTAATTACCCCACCATTTAGTACGACCATGATTTTCAACCCGAAATCCTATCGAGGTAAAATCCCAAAATAACCCCTCTTACCGGTAAGACCCTAATTTCCCTAGCGATGCCTTATTAGGGTAAAAAACTGAAATCACTCCTACTTAAACCTTATTAGGAAAATAATCTGGATAATACCACTTTTACTAGTAAGACCCTATTCTTCCCACCAAAACATCATTCGGGTAATGTCTCGATATTACCCCTCCTATTGATAAGACTTTGATTTTCGCGCCGAAACCCTTTTTGGGTAAAATCTAAAAAAAAAACCCTCCCATCAAAACCCTAATATCACAAAACTACCCCACATAGCTGAAATATCCGACCCTTTTCATCTAAACCCCATCGAGATAAAACCCAAAATTACCCTTCCTCCCAATAAGACCCAGATCTTCAAATTAAAATAGTATTATGGTGAAATCCCAAAATTACCCTCTTACTAGTTACTGATCGTCCCACAAAAACATTATTGGCTTAAAATTCTGATAAACCTCCTCCTATCGGTAAGAACTTGATCTTCCCACCAAAACACCATTAGGGTAAAAATCCGACATTACCCCTTATACTAGAAAGTCCCTAATTTTCCCATCGAAACCCTATTAGGGTAGAATTACAATCTACCCTTCATTCCACTAAGACCATGATCGTCCCATCGAACCCTATAAAGGTAAAATCCCAAGGTTATTCCTCCTACCGCTAACACCCCATTCTTACCATCGAATCCCTATTAGGATAAAATCCAAAAAATTACCCCTCATATCCGTAAGAATGGGCTCTTCCCGCTAAAAACATATTAGAGTAAAATCCCAAAAATAACCCTCCAAACAATAAAATCGTGATCTTCCCACCAAAACCCTTTTTAGGTAAAGTCCAAAAATTACCCCCTACTAGTAAGACCCTAATCTTCCCAATAAAGCCTTATTAGGGTAGACTCCCAAAAGTACTCCTCATACTTATAAGACCCTGCTCTTTCCTCTTATTGAGGTAAATCCCTAAATTACCTCCTCCTACAGCAAAGACCCTAATCTTCCAAACGATTTCATATTATGGGTAAGGTCCCGAAATTAATCTTTTATTCAATAAGACCATAATTTTTCCCACCAAAACCATATCGAGGTAAAGTCTAAAAGTAACCACTTTTACTAGTAAAACCCCAATCTCTCTGCCAAAACCCTATTGGGATAAGGTCCCAAAATTACCCCTCATAATGGTAAGACCTTAATCATCCCATCGAAACACTATAGGGGTAAAGTCCTAAACTATCCCACATATTGTTACGTGTTTTCTCTTCCCATCAAAACCCCATTGAAGTAAATTCCAAAATTTTACCTCCTTTCGTTAAGACCCTAATCTTTACTTTGATATCCTATTTGGGTGAAATCCCAAAATTACTTCTCTTGCCTATAAGACACAAAACTTCCCATTGAAACGTTATTGGGATAAAATATCGATAATACCCCTCTTATTAGTAAGACCTTGATCTTCCCACCAAAATACTAATCGGATAATGTCCTGATATTACCCCTCCTACCGATAAGACTTAATTTTTCCACCAAATCTCAATTGGGGTAAAATCTCAAAATTACGCCTCCTAGCGGTCAAGACCTAATTTTTCCATCAAAATCCTATAGGGGTAAAATCACAAAACTATCCCTCACACTAGAAATACCATGATATAACCACTAGAATCCTCTCGAGGTACAGTCTCAAAATTACCACTAGAACCCTTCTTGGGGTTAAATCCCAAAATTATCCCTTTTACTACTAACACCCTAATCTACCCACAAAAATCTTATTGGGGTCAAATCATAAAATTTTCCCTCATACATTTAAGACCCTTATCTTCTCCCTAAAACCCTACTAGGGTAATTTCCCAAATTTACCTCTCCTACCTACAAGACTTTAATCTTCCCATTGAAACCCTAATGGGGTAAAATTCTAAAATTACTCTTGCTATAGTTAAGACCCTAATCTTATTAGAGTAAAATCCTTAAAATATCGTCCTAGTGGTAAGATCCTGATCTTCCTCCATAACCCTATTGGAGTAAAGTCCTAAAATTACCTCTCCTAATGGTAAAACCTTGATTTCCCTTTTAAAACTTTTTTTATGTAAAATCCTATAAATACTCAACCTACCATTAAGACCTTGATCTTCCCACCAAAACCCTATTGTGGTAAAGTCACAAAATTAAACCACCTATCGGTGTGACCCTAATCTTCCCATAAAAGTCTTATTGGGGTAAACTCCTAAAACTACGTGTCACATCGGTAAGACCCTACTCTACCCCCTCAAATCCCATCGATGAAAATCCCAACATTACCCCTCTTACCAAGAAGACCCTAATCTTCCCACTGAAACCCTATTAGAGTAAAATCCCGAAATCACCTCTCCTATCGGTAAGAACCTAATCTTCCCCTCGAAACCTTATAAGGGTAAAATTTCAAAATTACCCCTCCTACCAGAAAGACCCTAATCCTCAATGATATTATATTTGGGTAAAATCCCACAATTAGTGACCCTCCTACGGCTAACACCCCATTTCTTAAGACCGAAACCCTATTGGGGTAAAATCCCAAAATTACCCCTCCTATTGGTAATAACTTGCTCTTTCCACTAAAACCTTATAAGAGAAAAGTCCAAAAACTACCTCTCCTAATGCTAAGACCTAGATATTCACAGTGAAACCTTATTTATGTAAAATCCCCTTAATACTCTTCCTACTAGTAAGACCGTGACCTTTCACTCCACGCCCTATTAGGGTAAAGTCTCAAAATTACCCCTCCTACCGATAAGACCCATATCTTCCCATCGAACTGTATTAGGGTTAACTCAAAAAGAAACCCTCACACAAGTAAGACCCTGCTCTTCCCTCCCATACCCATCGAGGTTAATCTTAAATTTAGCCGTACTATCGATACGACACTAATCTTCCCATTTAAACCTTATTGAGGTAAAATCTTAGTAATACCTATCCTCACGATAAGAACTTCATCATCCCACGGAAACACTATTAGGGTAAAGTACCCAAATTACCCTTTTTCTCGGTAAGACCCTCAGTTTCCATTAAAACCTTAGTAGGGTAAAATCACAAAATTACCCCTTCAATTGTTACGATCCTAATTTTCCCATCAAAACCCTATTGGTGTAAAATAACAAAATACCCTCCTACTAGTAAGACCCTGAACTTCTCTCCGAAAAAATATTGGTGTAAAATACCAAAATCACCCCTCCGACATCTAACGGCCGGTAATAACCTTATTTTTCCTACCAAAATACTATGGGTAAATTCTGAAAATTACCCCTCCTATAGGTAAGACCATAACTTACCCATCGAAATCCTATTAGGGTAAAATGACAAAACTACCCCTCACATCAGAAAGACAATAATCTACCCACCGAAACCCTCTCGAGGAAAAATCTCAATCTTAACCCTCCAACCGATATGACCTTGATCTTCTCGTTGAAACCTTATTGAGATAAAAATCTCAAAATTACCCGTCCTACTGCTTACACCCTAATCGTCCCATTGAAACCATAATGGGATAAAATCACAAAAATAACTCTCATACCAATAAGACCATGATCTTACTAACGAAAGCTTATCGAGTGAAAATAAAAAAATTACCCCTCCTACCATTAAGGCCATGATCTTCTTGCCAAAACCTTATTGTGGTAAAATCCCAAAATTACATCTCCTTCCAATAACACCTCAATCTTCCCACTAAAACCTTATTGGGGTAAAATTAACCAATTACCCCTCTTATTTATAAGACCCTTTTGCCATGGAAATCTTAATGAGCTGAAATCCAAAAAATACCCTTTCTGCCCATAAGACCCAAATCTACTCCCAAAGTTATCTCTCCTAATAAATAATAGTAAGTCCCACAGAAACCTTATAGGGGTAAATTCTTGAAATTAACCTTTCTAACGCTAACCCTAATCTTCCCATCAAAACATAATTAGGGTAAAATCCCAAAATTACCCATCATACTAGTAAGTCCCTAATCTTCCCTCCAAAATCCTATTAAGGTAGAGTCCCAAATTACCCCTCCTACTTGTAAGACCCTAATCTTCCCATGGAAACACTATTGGGGTGAAATCCTAAAATTAGTTCTTCTACTAGTAAATCCCTAATCATCCCACCCGAACCCTATCAAGGTAATAAACAAAAATTACCCTTCCTACCAGTAAGACCCAATTGTTCCCAAGAAAACCCTATTCGGTTTGACTCCCAAAATTACCACTCCTTTCGGTAGGACCCATATCTTCCCACCAAAACCCAATTGGAGTAAAGACCCAAACTTACCCATCCGTTTGGTAAGATCACAATTTTTCCATAAAACCCTATCATGGTAAAATCCCAAAATAACCCCTCATACTGGTAACACATTCATCTTTCTACTTGAACCTTATTGGGGTAAAGTACCAAAATTAACCCTCCTACCGGTAAGACGTTTATCTTCCCATCGAAACTATATTGGGGTAAACACCCAAAGCTACCCATCCTACTGATAAGACCCTAATCTTGCTAGTGACACCCTATTAATGAATCCCAAAATTACCCCTCCTACTTGTAAAACACTTCTCATTGAAATCTTATTAGGGTAAAATACCTATAATACCCCTTCTAAATCTAAGACCCTGGTACTACCAACGAAACAATATTTGGTAATATCATAATATTACCTCTCCTACCAATACGACCCTAATTTTTCCATTGAAGGCCTATTAGGGTAAAATCTTAAAACCTTCGTCTTAGTAAGAACCTAATTTTGCCATCGAAACCCTATCGGGGTAAATTTACAAAAATACCAAACATACCGAAGAGCCCATGATATTTACATCGCAACTTTCTTGAGGTTAAATCTTAAAATTACCCCTCCTATGGGTAAGACCTATCTCTTCTCGCCAAAACCAAAAAAGGGTTAAAATCCAGAAATTACCCCTACCAACACTAACAACCCTAATCTTCCCACAAAAATCATGTTATGGTAAAGTACCAAAATTAACTCCTCATACCTATACAACCCTTATCATCACATGGAAACCCTAATGGGATTAAATCTCAAAATTACCCCTTCTACTAGTAAGAACCTATTGAGGTGAAATCTCCAAATTACCCGTCCTACCATTAAGACTTTAATAGTCCTACCAAAAACTTATTGTGGTAAAGTACTAGAAATACCCCTCCTAATAAGAAGACCATGACCTTCCTAGGAAAATCCTATTGGGGTAAAGTCGTGAAATTACTTCTTCTACTAGTAAAACCCTAACCATCCCACCAAAACCCTTTTGGGGTAAAATCTCAAAACTACCCCTCACACCAAGTAGACCCTACTCTTCCTACCTGATCCCCATTGAGGTAAAACACAAAATTACCCTCCTAAACATTTTATTTTATGAGGGGTAATTTCTAGATTTTAACCCAATATGGTATCGGCGAGAAGATTAGGTCTTACCGATAGGAGTGGTATCTTTTGGATTTTAGTTTATTAGAGTTTCATTGGGACAATCATGGTCTTACTTGTATGAGGGGTAGTTTTGTGTTTTTAAATCTAATAGGTTTTTTATGGGAAAATTAGGGCATAAAGATTTGGGTCTTATTGGGAGGGAAGAGTAAGGTCTTACTGGTTTGAAGGGAAGTTGTGGGATTTAACTTCAATAAGGTTTCAATGGGAAAATTAGGATGTTACTAGTAAAAGAAGTGATTTAGGGATTTCACCCCAATAGGATTTCAGTGGGAAGATTAGGGTCTTACCGGTAGGAGAGGTAATTTCAAGGCTTTACCCCAATAAAGTTTCGGGAGGATGATTTGGGTCTTGACGGTATAAGGGGTAATTTTAGAAATTTACCCTAATAAGGTTTTGGTGGCAAGATTCAAGTGTTAGTGGTAGGAGGGGTAATTTTAGGATCGAGTGAAAATCAATAACTTACCCCTCCTACCATTAAGGCCCTGATCTTCTTTCCAAAACCTTATTGTGGTAAAATCCTGAAACTACTTCTCCTTCTAATAACACCTCAATCTTCACACTGAAACATTTTTAGGGTAAAATCAAAAAATTACCCCTCTTATTGGTAAGACCCTTATCTTCCCATTGAAATCTTAATGGGGTAAAATCAAGAAAATACCCTTTCTGCCCGTAAGACCCTAATCTACTCCCAAAATTATCTCTCCTTCTAATATGAACCAGATCGTCCCACCAAAACCATATTTGGATAAAATCCCAAAATTTGTTTATCTAATAGTAAGACCCTAATCATCCCATCGAAACCATATTGGGGTAAACACCCAAAACTACACCTCAAACTGGTAAGACCTTGCCCTTTCGACCTAAATCTTTATTGACTTAAACCCTAAGTTATCCCTTCTACCCGTATGACCCTGATATTCCCACCGACGCCCTATTTGCGTAAAATAATCCTAAAATCACCCCTCTTACTTGTTGGGGTAAAATCCCTATAATACCCATATTAATGGTAAGACCCTAATCATCCCACTAAAATAATATTCATGTAATTTCCCGATATTACCCCTCCTATCAACAAGACCCTGATTTTCCCATTGAACCTTATTAGGGTAAAGTCTAAAAATAACCACTCCTATCAGTAAGACACTAATTTTACCATCAAAAACCCATGTTGAAAAATTACAAAACTACCCCTTATAACGAAAAGACAAGGATCATCCTTATAGAAGAAAATTCTTGTAGGACCCTCATCTTTTTGCCGAATCCTTAATGGACTAAAATCTCGAAATTAGCCCTCCTAATGTTAACATCCTAATCTTCCCACTGAAACCTGATTTGGGTAAAATCCCAAATTTACTCCTCATATTACTAAGACCCTAACCTTCCCTCCGAAACCCAATTAGGGTAGAGTTACAAAATTATCCACTAGTAGAGAAATGTCTATTTGCTGCGGTTATTTGCTGTGGTTTTTTAGCTTTAAATGCTACGATTTTTTAGCACATATAGGCAAAGCACATGGAAAATCAACAAATAATGCGGTTTTTTAGACGCAACAATAGAAACAACAATTGATACGGCTATTAGAAAAACCGCAGCAAATATATCTATTATTTGCTGCGGTTTTACCAAAAAACCGCAGCAAATATTTTTCGCACGCAAATAATAGATAAAAAAGTTACTAGAAAAAAAAAATTAATTAATAGAACCGCATCAATTGATGGTTACTAGAACAAACAAATATTTAAATTAATAGGTCATACAAGATAAAAAAAAGTTAAGAAATGATCAATCGTGAAGCATATACATCAAAAATCCTATTATGACCACTCATTTTCGCACGCAAAATCGCGATCTACAATATTTTGTACTCAAAATAAGCAACCAATTAATTCTTGATAACCGGTATTTTAGGTCGTTAACTAAAAGACCGGTTATCAAAATGGCGCCGTTGCTGGGGACAAGGCTGTAATATTTAGACTTAACTTGTTTTCGCATAACTGTATTTCATTTCCTTTCTGTTTTTTTTTTGTTTTTCTATTTGTGTGTGGTTGTCTTTGACTTAGGTGTTTGCATGCCCCTTAGTACGCGTAGGTGAAACCAGCCAATTACACCCATAAATCCTGAAATCCAACGTGTTAGTAGACAACGCCCTTCAAAGTATACCTTACAATCTGTCCAAAACCCTACCATATCCATAATGGCCGAAGAACATCAATTGTTTGGCCAATTCGGAACTCCTGGCTCACAAGAGTTCCAAGGGGGTGTAGTACTTCCTGTTGCTACTACACCTTACCAAATTCACCCTCAGTTCACAAGAATGGTTAAGGAAACACCATTCAGTGGCTTAAGAAATGAATGTCTTCTTCAACACCTAGAGGCATTCTCAGATATTTGTGGACTTATCCCTCCTTGTCCTAATAGCCCTGATTATGTGCGAATGCACCTATTCCATCTGAGTCTAGCAGGAGATGCCAAGGATTGGTATAAATGCTTAGAACCCAATTCAATTATGAATTGGGCTCAACTAAAAACCGCATTTCTAGAAAGGTTCTATCCTACGGTTCGAATGCAGGATTGGCGTAAGAGAATTGCGTCATTCACACAAGAGGATGATGAGAACCTTAGTGCTACATGGAGTAGGTTTAAAAGAATGATTAGAGCATGTCCCCACCATGAGTACCGGGAAAACCATCTCAACACATTCTTTTACGATGGTCTTAGTGACTCCACCAAAGCACTTCTACACTCAACTGTAGGTGGCCAGCTTTCCAAAATTCCTTGCACCCAGGTAAAGCCAAAATAGAGGAAGTTGCTAAGAATAGTGCCTAGGGAGGAACTAGGAGTCAGGGATTACCAAGAGGGATGATAGACACAACTAACTTGTACAATATTAGCGCCAAAATAGAAGCCGTTATTGATAAAAAGTTGTCCAAGCTAAGCCTAGCCGGTAATTCGAACAACCCCCCAATGCGTGAAAAGCACTTTGCATGTGCCATATGTGGGGGTATCAACCATGATACATCTTATTGTGGTGGTTTGCACTCCGAGCACGTAGCTGCAGTTGATTATGGAGGGTATAACCCAGAACCGCAGGTGATGAACTATGACGGTTATGGGTATAACCCTAATCATGTGGCAGCCCTTAACTATAGTGGACAGGGCCAAGGAGTAGGGTATGGGCAGCAACCTTTCCCGAACAACCAACAATACAAACCTCCCTTTAACTCCAACCAAAACCAGGGAAACTTCCACCCGGGATACAACAGAAATGGTCAAGATGGATTTAATAACCAAGGTTTCTAGGGGAACCAGACTAATGGGAACGTACCTAGGGCCAATGTGTATAGACCCCCAGGGTTTCACCAGGGACCTAGAAATAGTTCAAACCTACCTTTTCCCCCTAGTCAGCCTCATCATGTGGCTCCTCAACCACAACATGGTCACACTTCAACCAATGACCATTTAGCCTCCCAAGTAACAACTCTTGCTCAGCAGAACCAGAGTCTGACGTAAATTAATCAGACTCTCATCCAACAAATGCAGCAACTTCAAGCTCAGCAAAAGTTATTTGAAACTCAACTAGCCCAAATGGCTAATCCTATTGCACCACCGCTATTCCCATCTAACCCTCAACCTAACCCCTCTATACAGCCTCCACCTTAGCACCCGAACCCAAACCAGCACACTGCTAAGGCTATCCACCTGAGATCAGGGACTCAATATAACAGTCCTTCATATCCGGTTGATACACTTTTGGTGCGGGTGAGTGATGACACGAGAGTACACCAAGATGAAAAAGAGGAGGAACATGGTAAAATGCCAGAGGTTGAGGATGAAAGAGGTAGGGAGGACGTCAATGCTAAGGCAGGGAGTGAGAAGCCAGTAGAGAGTGAGGAGGAGAGGAGGAAGAAAGCTGAGGAAAGAAAGAGGTTAGAATGGTTATATGCACCACCGCTTCCTTTTCCCTACAGAAAAGTTGAGAAGCAACTTGATGATAAGTTCAAGAAGTTTCTTGAACATCTTCAGAAGATGGAGATGAAAATCCCATTCCTCGATGTTATGGCACAAATGCCAAAGTATGCTAAGTTCTTGAAAGACTTACTGTCCAACAAGAAAAAACTTGAGGAAGAGGTAATCAGTCTGCCCCATCAAGTTAGCTCTATTCTGCAGGGGAAAATGCCTATGAAGGAGCGAGATCCCGGTCCTTATAACCTCCCTGTGAAGTTGGGAAACCTTGATCCTAAAGGGGCGCTCACCAATTTAGGGGCTTCGATTAGTCTTATGCCTCTATCGATCGCCAAAAAGCTCCCCTTTACCCTCCGACCTTCAAGGAAAATAATCCAACTGGCTGATAGGAGCATTAAAGTGCCATGTGGAGAGCTTGACGACATACCTATACAAGTAGGAGAACTAGTGGTTCCTTGTGATTTTGTGGTAATGGAAATGGAAGAGGACCCTTATACTCCACTTATCTTGGGCAGAGCCATTCTGAAAATGCTTCGGGCAGTTATTAATTGCCATGATGATACCATAACGGTAGAAGTTGCCCAAGTAAAGGTTGTTTTCAAAATCTCTCCCCTTTCAAAGAAGCCTATGGTTGAGCAGGTCTGTCGCCTTGAAGAAGGTGAAAGGGAGAGTGAGGTTTGTTATGGGAACAAGGATGTAGAGGTTGGGTGTCAAATGATTGATGAGGATACCCCTACTATAAATGAGCTATTGGAAGGCCGATTAGATACGGCCCAGGATTCTGAAAAAGAAGCAGAGTATGAGCACCTTTACGAGGTAGAGGAAAGTATTACGCACAAAAGGGAAAGTCCTAAACCTTTCCCCAAAGTGAATTTGAAACCTCTACCCCCTAGCTTAAAATATGCCTATCTCGATGAAGATAAAGGAAGCCCTGTCATAGTGAATTCTGAGCTTGATGACATTTCATTGGAAAAACTACTTGTTTTATTAAGGAAATATCGAGATGTCATTGGGTATTCACTAGGTGATTTAAAAGGGATTAGTCTATCCCTTGTTATGCACCAGATTCATCTTGATGATGAACAATTTTCCTCCATTGAGCCTCAAAGACGGCTGAATCCCAACATGAAAGAGGTTGTTAAGGATGAAATCCTCAAACTCCTCAAGGCCGGCATCATCTACTCAATTTCAGATAGTAGATGGTTAGCCTAGTTCATGTTTTTCCTAAAAAGGGAGGAATAACCATCGTCGAGAATGATAGAGGAGAGATGATCCCCACAAGAGCCACCACAGGATGGTGAGTATGCATTGACTATCGCAAACTCAATAAGGCAACCAGAAAGGATCACTTTCCCTTACCCTTCATTGATGAGATGCTTGAAAGACTGGCCAGGCACAGGTACTATTGTTTTCTAGATGGTTACTCGGGTTTCTTTCAAATCCCAATCCACCCCGAGGACCAACAAAAAACAACTTTCACCTGCCCTTTTGGGACTTTTGCCTACAGGAGAATGCCCTTCGGTTTATGCAATGCTCCATCCACCTTCCAGAGGTGCATGTCGGCTATATTTGCTGATATGTTGGAGGACTTTATGGAAGTGTTCATGGATGATTTTTCTGTTGGAGGGTCCTCTCTTGACACGTGCTTGACATATCTTGAGAAAGTACTATTAAGGTGTCAAGAAACGAATCTTGTATTAAATTGGGAGAAATGTCACTTTTTAGTTCAAGAAGGCATCGTCCTAGGCCACAAAGTGTCTTCCAAAGGCATAGAGGTGGATCCAGCCAAAATTAATGTGATAAGGAATCTTCCTGTACCTACCTCAGTTACAGGAGTACGATCCTTTCTTGGACACGCAGGATTCTATAGGCATCTCATCCTAGGATTTTCGACTCTAGCAAAACCCTTGAATGAAATTCTTCAGAAAGATGTCGAATTTTACTTCGATGAGAGATGCATAAATGCCTTTAACAAGCTAAAAGAGGCAATATTTTCTGCGCCCATCGTGTAAGCTCCGGATTGGAGTTTGCCATTTGAATTGATGTGCGATGCCAGTGATATTTCTATTGGTGCTGTCTTTGGACAGAAAAAGGAGGGAAAGCACCATGTTATATGTTATATCAGTAAAACACTGGACCCTGCACAACATAACTACACTACAAATGAAAAAGAAATGCTGACAATAGTCTATGCTTTTGAGAGACTGCGCCAATATCTGATCTGTTCAAAAGTTGTAGTGTTCACTGATCACTCGGCTCTGAAGTTTTTAATGACCAAGAGAGATGCAAAGCCGAGGTTGATCTGTTGGGTGCTCCTATTACAGGAGTTTGACTTTGAGTTAAGAGATAGGAAAGGCAGCGAAAATGTGGTAGCTGACCATTTGTCTAGGCTACCCGAGCTTAATAACGACGCCGTACCTATCCAAGACAAAATGGTCGAAGAAACCCTAATGACAGCAATAGTAGTTAGGAAAGCCCCTTGGTTCGCAGATATTGCGAATTATTTAGCTTGTGGAGAACTTCCAGAGTTCGAATCAAGGGCTATGAAAAAGGGTTTCTTTGGTAAAGTCGGGAACTTCTTTTGGGATGATCCCTATTTATTTCATGCTTGCGCAGACGGCATAATCCGCCGCTGCGTCACTGAAGAGGAAGTTCCAAAAATCCTAACTCACTGTCATTCAAACGCGTGTGGCGGTCACCATGGTATAATGAACACTGCTGCTAAGGTTGCCACCGTAGGTTTCTATTGGCCAACGTTACACAAGGATGTTGAAACTTTTGTGAAAAGCTGTGAGAGGTGCCAAAAAGTTGGCAACATCTTAATGCGAAATGAGATGCCTCAAAACTACATCCTTGAGTGTGAAGTGTTCGACTGTTGGGGAATTGACTTTATGGGCCCATTTGTTTCATCTCATGGGAACCAATATATTTTAGTAGGAATTGATTATGTGTCTAAGTGGGTGGAAGCCATCGCCTCACCTACGAACGATCACAAAGTGGTTATTAAGCTTTTTAAAAGCATAATCTTTCCTCGATTTGGTGTTCCCAAAATAGTCATAAGTGATGGGGGAGGTGGAAGTAGCTAATAGGGAAATCAAGAGAATTCTCCAGAAGGTGGTAAACCCAAATAGGAAAGATTGGTCTCTAAAGTTAGATGACGCTCTTTGGGCCCACCGGACGTGTTACAAAACCCCTATTGGCACCACCCCATTTTGGCTTTTATATGGGAAATCTTGTCACCTACCGGTGGAACTGGAATGCAAATCTTGGTGGGCGATCCAAACTCTAAATTTGGACCCTACCTTATTATGCGAGAAGCGAGCCGCCCAATTACGAGAATTGGAAGAACTACGGCTCGATGCATTCCATAACATGCACATCTACAAGGAACGTACTAAGCGTTGGCACGACCAACGTATCATCCAACGAGAGTTCCTTGTAGGAGATAAAGTGTTGCTCTTTAATTCAAGAGCTAAGTTATTCCCCGAAAAGTTAAAATCACGGTGGTCTGGGCCGTTCGAGATTTCACAAGTTTTTCCATATGGAACGGTAGAGATGAAAGACCATCATGGAGGACGTTTCGTTGTTAATGGACATCGGTTAAAACTCTTTCATGAGAGCAGCCTTCATAATGTCAACACCATTGAGCTTATAAAGTTAGATGATGTCAAAGTCGAATGATTGGTATAATCATTGACCCTTTTCAACTTTCCCTACTTTGAATCATCGTTCTTTAGCATTTTGTTAGGTTTTAAATACTTAGTTTCACTTTTGTCTTTGTTTAATTACCCGAGCTACGTCGAGGTAAATGACGTTAAACAAAGCACTTATGGGAGGTAACCCGGTTTATTTGGATTTTCAAACAACTTAATCATAGTATATTGATTGATTTTGAGAGGGCACAAGTGATTTGATCTAAAAAGTGCGAAATTGCTGCCCATTCGACTGAATGATAAGTCCATTCAGCCGAATGAACTTGAAGATGGAGCTAAACCCAATTTTGGCCAAGTTTCTGATAGTGCCGAATGAAGCTTCAATTCGGCCGAATGAATCTAATTTGACCGAATGGAGTGTTCCATTCGGTCGAATAGATCTACTTGGGAACATTTACGAGACTGCTGATAACCCCGAATGAAGCCAACATTCGGTCGAATGTAGTTACATTCGACCGAATTACGAAACCTATTCGGTCGAAGGGGAGCGAAGATTTCTTCGTAACACTACTCCATTCGACTGAACAGGTTATCCATTCGGGCGAATAGGACACCATTCGACCGAATGGAAGTCAGTTCTATAAATATCAGCTCATTCCACGTGAAATCGCACCGAAACTTTTCTACTTCTTCCACTCGGCCGATTTCCCCCCACACTCTTGCTCTCATCAATTACCATAGGTCCAAGGAGAACCTTAAGGAACCCCTTCAAAAGGTCCAAGAAGCATGGAGAGGGTTCCTCTTCGGGTGCTGCTCAAGAAGCTCAACAAACCGGTTCTCAACAACCGGAAGGCCAACAAAGACTTCCCGGCCAGGAACTATGGTTCGATGAGGACCATCCTACAGTAATTTTTGTATCTTTGGAGCAATATGAGCGTTTCCAAAGGCTTAAGGTACGAAAAATCAACTCTACTCGTTATTTAGACCTTTCAATTTTGAAACGAATGGGTATATACGAGCAATTTGTTGCATTATTAACTGCATGTGGGTTAGAAAACTGGATAAACATGTGGCACCCGACTCATAAGCTCTTAACTTATGAGTTTCTTAGTTCCCTAACCCCGTGCCAACGGGATGGTAGGTTGCATTTATCTTTTAGGCTAAGGAATGCAACCTATTTTCTTGATTATGCTGCATTTTGTGCCGTATTTGGTTTCAATAACGAGCCTATTCCGGATAAACAACCGGACAACTCTCGGGTTTTTGAGCTATGGCCTAAAATAGCTGTCCGGCTTGTTTATCCAAATAGGAACATATATGCTTCTAATGTGCAACACCCAGTTTTGCGCATGTTCTTTAAATTTGCTAGGGAGACTTTGTTCCCTTCCCCTAGCCCTCACCTAGTACGAACACACGAGGTGCACATCTTGCACCGTTATCTTGTACCACACGACGACACTACACTAAGCCTACCAATGACGCTGTGGAAGTTTCTAAACAACACAACCACCCTAATTGCTACTACTGACTTATGTTTAGGGGGACACGTATTCCGCATTGCTGAATTCTTGAACGTCATGAATCCTGTGGAATTCAGCGAAAGATATGCCAGTTCCACTACCCTTCACGAGCAATGTCTCGTACGGGCTGGCTTCATTTTTGCGGACCCCATGCGATGGCGGTACTTGAAAGACCGCACCATCCCCCTTCCCTGCCCTCATTTACCTCCCCTGGTCCAGTTTGGGACCTCGTATCTCTTAGAAAGCGATGTGCCGAGATACGCTGTCGAGCCCCCACTTGTACCACCTCCTCGCCCTCACACCCTCTCTATGCGTGACCGACCTAGAGCCTCTACCTCGGTCTTAACGGACCATGACGATTCAGACGATGAGTCTGAATCTGACATTATATCCTCCCTAGGATGCATAGAGAGAAGGCTTGATCAGGTCCTCACCACCCAAGCCCACCACACCGCCCGGCTCGAACACCTCGAAAAAAACTTCGAGCGGGCGAACTACCCATGGTATGATATGGCCTACCGCTCCCACATGGTCGGCGAAAGCATGGCCACCCCTTCCTGGTACCCTCACCATGACAACTATAACGAGATATCACTAAGTCATGGGTTTGACCTGTTGCGGGTGGGTAGGCGTAGGTTTAATAACTTCACTCCGCCGGCTCCTAGAAGAGCCTCGGACGACTATGGGATGGACTACACAGGTGGGGAAGAGGAGGTTAATGAGGAGGATGACCAGGGGGATGATGAGGAATTTATGGGGGATGAGTAGTGGTGGACCTAACGGCCTCCCTTAGCGCCGAGGACGGCTTCATCCTAGCTTGGGGGGGATATTCATAGTCCACTACTCATTCTTTTGCGTGTCCTTTGGTCTTGGTTGTCAGTTTAGTGTTGTATAGCATTTCGTTGCTTCGTGTTTTATTCCTAGGTGTTATTTTGTGCTTTGTGCTTTGCTTTTTGGTGTTGTTTTCAGGTATATATACAAGAAGTTCCACATGCCGCTGCACCCAGTACTCGTATGATCTCTTATGCAAAAATCCAAATTTATGTATTTTAGTTATTTTTATATTTGTTTTTACCCTTCTTTGCATCACATGCCCCCTTTCCCATCATATATCCCAAACAAGCATGCAAGCCTCTGTTGTGCACTGACTTTATGCAAACTCGTATTCCCGTAGCCCTGTGCCTTTTTTGGGTATGAGTTTATCAACTGTTTTTCACTTAGCTTGGGGGGAGCTGAGCTTGCTTGGTATGTGGTTTGGATGACTACCTATTGAAGCGCATTTCGACTAACCTAGTAAGGATTGAGCCTTTAGGACTTTATTATGAGTCCTATATTGATGAGTGTTAGTCAGGGAATCTTAAGAATTGTGTCTGTTCTCCTCCAGCATAGTCTACTTTTCTAAAGGTTAGGGATGATAACACGTTTGTAGTTAAAAGCTACATAGCCAAAGTGCCTACCATGAAAATCAATTTACTCTAGGTTGAGCCAAATTTGTGCCTTTGCCTTCTTTTTGTAGCCACGCTATCTAAACTCCACATGAACCAAATGCTCCCTCTTTTTACCTAGAGGATAGTCATGTGATCATAGTGAAGTTGATATTTGTAGCATTGTAATATAGGATTTCGGTTTGGGGAAATGATCATTGGATGATTTGACTACGTACACTAGTCTTAGTGCATTTCAAAGAAGTTTGCACATAGGAAGTTCAAAAAAAGCTTGAAAAGCAAAAAAAAAAAAAGAAAAAAAAGAGAAAAAAGAAAGAAAAAGAAAAGAAAAAAAAGAGAAAAGAAAATAAACAAAAAGATATTAGAGAAAAAAAAAGAGTTGAGAATAAAGTTGACATAGTGTATTAGAGTCTACTATTGGGAACTTTGGGATTGAAATGGTTGTCAGAAGGCGTAATCTTCCTCGGTTTTATTTCCTTGGATCACTTACTACCCTCTATTTCAACTCCACATTCCCAAATTCTACCATACCTCGATCCAAACCTACATTACAACCCTTTCCAAACCTGTTCGACTTAACCTGATTAGTAAGATTAGTGCTGGAGAGCAGATAAGACACGATTTACGGGATTTCTCCCTGCTTAGGTGTTTAATTCCCGACTCATCTTTAGTCGGATGATTTTGAGTGAAACACATATCCTATAAACACATGAGCGTAATGGAAATTTCCCACACCTCGTGGGAAATAACCTTGGGAGCGTAGACTTGCGACCTCATTAGGTAGTGGTGATAACCGGTATTCTAGGTCGTTAACTAAAAGACAGGTTATGCAAACTATATTTATTCCAACCTACAAACTATACGAGTATAGCGGAGTAGGGGGTCGAACCACGAAGACAAGGTATATCAAGACTTAGACTTTTAACACAACCGGACTAATTGGGGTTGAAAATTCAGTTAAAACTAACAGGCGGAAAATAAATGACGACAATTCACGAAGTAAATCAAGTAGAGAAAAACGGGGACAAGATTGGATTCACCCCAGGAATGAAGCTTCAAACCGAACATGATAGATTACAGAAAATCTGTTAATAACTAGCATGGATACCCGAGAATACGAGAGGAAGTTGGTGACCCTATAGATCACACGAACAACCTATAATCGCCCTATGTCTCCAAAGGAGTGGCAGGACAAGATTCGCATCGGAATCCGAAACTATTTATTAACATCGTTTCTACAATCTTAAGCAATAAAGATCATAGCTTTCCTAGGGTTTCACCAATCAAAACCCCTAAAAGAATTACTCACTCATATTCATGCTTAAAAACATAAAAAATATTAAAAGATACTGCAGAAACGAACGTGGAATGAAATCGAGAATGAAAACAAAATCAGAATTAATAAACGATAAACTTAGAACTAAACATGCTATGAAATAAAGTAATGGATTAAGATTAAAGGAAGGAACTAAACTTACAAAAGCTTCAAATTGAAATCCACGAGAAGAATCCGAACTACAAAGCGTTGAAGAAAAACTGAAAATTGAAAGCTAAAACTAAAAGAATTTGGAGGCTAAAAAAATCTAAAAGTGCATAAAAGTATTTAACCTAGCTCTCCCTCTCCTCATCAGAGGAAGGGGGTATTTATAACAAAATAAGAAAAACCTACGAAAAACCCTAAAGTGCATAGGAGCCGGCCCTAAAAAGAAGTAGTTGATCCGGAGGAAAACACTGTCATTCGCCCGAATCTATGTCTCATTCGGCCGAATGTGATCCCATTCGCCCGAATTGTCTTCCATTCGCCCATTCCAGAGGCTTCGGGGAATCGATCTCTGTCAAGCATTCGCCCGAATGTATAGTCTGATTCGGTCGAATGGAAGCTCATTCGCCCGAATGAGTTCCATTCGGCCTTTCCAGTAGCAAGGCTCGAGAACTCTGAAACTGCCTCTCATTCGACCGAATGAGTCTCAGATTCGGTCGAATCTGCAGCCATTCGGTCGAATGTCTCTCAGATTCGGCCGAATCTGAGAGCATTCTTTCCTCTTTTCACTTCCTCTTTTCTGAACTCCGTGAAATCTTCATGTATGACTTCAAACGCTTGCCCAAGCTAAGATATGTGTGTCAAAGGCTCGAATATATCGCCTTTCACCTTGAAATCATCAAAATTGCCTGAAATAAACTTAAGACAACTGGAAAACAAGATCAAGGTAAAATCAAGCATAATATACATAAAACCATTACGAAACTACGAGTCTTGACACTAAAATGAGTTAATAAATGTGCTCTAAAACGAGCACATCAACTTCCCCCAAGCTAGACCGTTGCTAGTCCCTAGCAAACGAATTAGAAAGGTGAAATGACAGCTAAAGGCAATATGAATGAAGAAATGAATGAAGAGACTAATGAAAAACATGAGAAGTGAAGTTCAAGTCGATGCAAGCCGTGCACGTGCGAAACTCTTCCCTAGCCATGGGTGTGCAAGTACAATGGGATTTAAAAAGCATAATCAACTTTTTACACTTACTCGGGATTGCCGAGCGAGCCACATCATAGTTCATTCCGCCCACTACCTAATGAGGTCGCAAGTCTATGCTCCCAAGGTTATTTCCCACGAGGTGAGGGAAATTTCCATTACGCTCATATGTTTATGGGGTATGTGTTTCACTCGAAGTCATCCGACTAAAGGTGAGTCGGGAATTAAACACCTAAGCAGGGAGAAATCTCGTAAATCGTGTCTTATCTGCTCTCCAGCACTGATCTTACTAATCAGGTTAAGTCGAACAGGTTTGAAAAAGGGTTGTAATGTAGGTCAGGATCGAGGTATGGTAGAATTTGGGAATGTGGAGTTGAAATAGAGGATAGTAAGTGATCCAAGGAAGTAAAACCGAGGAAGATTATGCCTTCCGACAACCATGTCAATCCCAAAATTCCCAATAGTAGACTAATACACTATGTCAACTTTATTCTCAACTTCTTCTCTAATTTCTTTTGTTTGTTTTCTTTTGTTTTTTTTTTTCTTTTTTTTTTTCTTTTTTTTTTTTTTTTTTTTTTTTTTTTTTTCTTTTTTTCTTTTTTTCTTTTTTTTTTCTTTTGTGCTTTTCAAGCTTTTTCTGAGCTTTCTATGTGCATACTTCTTTGAAATGCACTAAGACTAGTGTATGTAGTCAAATCATCTAATGATCATTTCCCCAAACCGAAATCCTATATTACAATGCTACAAACATCAACTTCACTATGATCACATGACTATCCTCTAGGTAAAAAGAGGGAGTATTTGGTTCATGTGGAGTTAGATAGCGTGGCTACAAAAGAAGGTAAAGGCACAAATTGGCTCAACCTAGAGTAAATTGATTTTCCTGGTAGGCACTTTGGCTTTGTAGCTTTTAACTACAAACGTGTTATCATCCCTAACCTTTAGAAAAGTAGACCATGCTGGAGGAGAACAGACACAATTCTTAAGATTCCCTGACTAACACTCATCAATATAGGACTCATAATAGAGTCCTAAAGGCTCAATCCTTACTAGGTTAGTCGAAATGCGCCTCAATAGGTAGTCATCCAAACCACATACCAAGCAAGCTCAGATCCCCCCAAGCTAAGTGAAAAACAGTTGATAAACTCATACCCAAAACAGGCACAGGGCTACGGGAATACGAGTTTGTATAAAGTCAGTGCACAACAGAGGCTTGCATGTTTGTTTGGGATATAGGATGGGGAAGGGGGGCATGCGATGCAAAGAAGGGTAAAAAACAAATATAAAAATAACTAAAATACATAAATTTGGATTTTCACATAGGAGATCATACCAGTACTGGGTGCAGCGGCATATGGAACTTCTTGTATATATCCCTGAAAACAACACCAAAAAGCAAAGCGCAAAACACAAAATAACACCTAGAAATAAAACACGAAGCAACGAAACGCTACACAACACTAAACTGACAACCAAGACCAAAGGACACGCGAAAGAATGAGTAGTGGACTATGGATATCCCCCCCAAGCTAGGATGTAGCCGTCCTCGGCGCTAAGGGAGGCCGTCAGGTCCACCACTACTCATCCCCCATAAATTCCTCATCATCCCCCTGGTCATCCTCCTCATTAACCTCCTCTTCCCCACCCGTGTAGTCCATCCCATAGTCGTCCGAGGCTCTTCTAGGAGCCGGCGGAGTGAAGTTATTGAACCTACGCCTACCCACCCTCAACCGGTCAAACCCATGACTTAGAGATATCTCGTTATAGTTGTCATGGCGAGGGTACCAGGAAGGGGTGGCCATGCTGTCGCCGACCATGTGGGAGCGGTAGGCCATATCATACCATGGGTAGTTCGCCCGCTCGAAGTTTTGTTCAAGGTGTTCGAGCCGGGCGGTGTGATGGGCTTGGGTGGTGAGGACCTGATCAAGCCTTCTCTCTATGCGTCCTAGGGAGGACATAATGTCAGATTCAGACTCATCGTCTGAATCGTCATGGTCCGGCAAGACCGAGGTAGAGGCTCTAGGTCGGTCACGCATAGAGAGGGTGTGAGGGCGAGGAGGTGGTACAAGTGGGGGCTCGACAGCGTATCTCGGCACGTCGCCTTCTAAGAGATACGAAGCCCCAAACTGGACTAGGGGAGGTAAATGAGGGCAGGGGAGGGGGATGGTGCGGTCTTTCAAGTACCGCCATCGCATGGGGTCCGCAAAGATGAAGCCAGCCCGTACGAGGCATTGCTCGTGAAGGGTAGTGGAACTGGCATATCTTTCGCTGAATTCCACAGGATTCATGACATTTAGGAATTCAGCAATGCGGAATACGTGTCCCCCTAAACATAAGTCAGTAGTAGCGTTTAGGGTGGCTGTGTTGTTTAGAAACTTCCACAGCGTCATCGGCAAGCTTAGTGCAGTGTCGTCGTGCGGTGCAAGATAGCGGTGCAAGATGTGCACCTCGTGCGTTCGTACTAGGTGAGGGCTAGGGGAAGGGAATAGAGTCTCCCTAGCAAATTTAAAGAACATGCGCAAAACTGGGTGTTGCACATCAGAGGCATATATGTTCCTATTCGGATAAACAAGCCGGCCAGCTATTTTAGGCCATAGCTCGGAAACCCGAGAGTTGTCCGGTTGTTTATCCGGAATAGGCTCGTTATTGAAACCAAATACGGCACAAAATGCAGCATAATCAAGAAAATAGGTTGCATTCCTTAGCCTAAAAGATAAATGCAACCTACCATCTCTTTGGCACGGGGTTAGGGAACTAAGAAACTCATAAGTTAAGAGCTTATGAGTTGGGTGCCACATGTTTATCCAATTTTCTAACCCACATGCAGTTAATAATGCAACAAATTGCTCGTATATACCCATTCTTTGCAAAATTGATAGGTCTAAATAACGAGTAGAGTTGATTTTTCGTACCTTAAGTCGTTGGAAACGCTCATATTGCTCCAAAGATACGAAAATAACCGTAGGGTGGTCCTCATCGAACCATAGTTCCTGGCCAGGAAGCCTTTGTGGACCCTCCGGTTGTTGAGAACCGGTATGTTGTGCTTCCTGAGCTGCACCCGAAGAGGAACCCTCTCCATGCTTCTTGGATCTTTTGAAGGGGTTCCTTAAAGTTCTCCTTGGACCCATGATAATTGAAGATGATTTGGAGGGGAGTAGAAGGATTTGAGAGAGAGCAAGAGTGTTGGGGAGAGTCGGCCGAATGAGAGGAGTGAAATGTTCGGTGAGATTTTTCGTGGAATGAGCTGATATTTATAGAACTGATATCCATTCGGTCGAATGGGGCTTCCATTCGGTCGAATGGTGTCTTATTCGACCGAATATATAACCTGTTCGGTCGAATGGATAATTGTTACGAAGAATCTTCGCTCCCATTCGACCGAATAGGTCTCTTCATTCGGTCGAATGTAACTTCATTCGACCGAATGTTGGCTTCATTCGGCATTATCAGCAACCTTGTAAAATACTCCCATAAGATCTATTCGACCGAATGGATCACTACATTCGGTCGAATGAGATTCATTCGGCCGAATTGAAACTGCATTCGGCATTATCAGGAACTTGGCCAAAATTGGGTTTAGCTCCATCTTCGATTTCATTCGGCCGAATGGACCTATCATTCGGCCGAATGGGCAGCGATTTCATCAAAACACTTGTGCCCTCTCAAAATCAATCAATATACTGTGATTAAGTTGTTTGAAAATCCAAATAAACCGGGTTACCTCCCGTAAGTGCTTTGTTTAACGTCGTTTAGCTCGACGTAGCTCGGGTAATTAAACAAAGACAAAAGGGAGGCTAAGCAATGAAAATCTAAAAAAAAAGAAAACGGTAAAGGACGATGATTCAAAGTAGGGATACTCGATAAGGGTCAATGATTATACCAATCATTCGACTTTGACATCATCTAACTTTATAAGCTCAACGGTGTTGACATTGTGAAGGCTGCTCTCATGGAAGAGTTTTAGCCGATGTCCATTAACAACGAAACGTCCTCCATGATGGTCTTTCAGCTCTACCGTTCCAAACGGGAAAACTTGTGAAATCTCGAATGGCCCAGAATACCGTGATTTTAACTTTCCGGGGAATAACTTAGCCCTTGAATTAAAGAGCAGCACTTTATCTCCTACAAGGAACTCTCGTTGGATGATACGTTGGTCGTGCCAACGCTTAGTACGTTCCTTGTAGATGTGCATGTTATGGAATGCATCGAGCCGTAGTTCTTCCAATTCTCGTAATTGGGCGGCTCGCTTCTCGCAGAATAGGGTGGGGTCCAAATTTAGAGTTTGGATCGCCCACCAAGATTTGCATTCCAGTTCCACCGGTAGGTGACAGGATTTCCCATATAAAAGCCGGAACGGGGTGGTACCAATAGGGGTTTTGTAACACGTCCGAAGCGTTTTCTTTAAGAGGGGAGAGATTTTGAAAACTACCTTTACTTGGGCAACTTCTACCGTTATGGTATCATCATGGCAATTAATAACTGCCCAAAGCGTTTTCAGAACGGCTCTGCCCAAGATAAGTGGAGTATAAGGGTCCTCTTCCATTTCCATTACCACAAAATCACAAGGGACCACTAGTTCTCCTACTTGTATAGGTATGTCATCGAGCTCTCCACATGGCACTTTAATGCTCCTATCAGCCAGTTGGATTGTTTTCCTTGAAGGTCGGAGGGCAAAGGGGAGCTTTTTGGCGATCGATAGGGGCATAAGACTAATCGAAGCCCCTAAATCGGCGAGCGCCCCTTTAGGATCAAGGTTTCCCAACTTCACAGGGAGGTTATAAGGACCGGGATCTCGCTCTTTCATAGGCATTTTCCCTTGCAGTATAGAGCTAACTTGATGAGGGAGACTGATTACCTCTTCCTCAAGCTTTTTCTTGTTGGACAGTAAGTCTTTCAAGAACTTAGCATACTTTGGCATTTGTGCCATAGCATCGAGGAATGGGATTTTCATCTCCATCTTCTGAAGATGTTCAAGAAACTTCTTGAACTTATCATCAAGTTGCTTCTCAACTTTCCTATAGGGAAAAGGCAGCGGTGGTGCATATAACCGGTCTAACCTCTTTCTTTCCTCAGCTTTCTTCCTCCTCTCCTCCTCACTCTCTACTGGCTTCTCACTCCCTGCCTTAGCATTGATGTCCTCCCTACCATTTTCATCTTCGACCTCTGGCATTTTACTATGTTCCTCCTCTTTTTCATCATTGTGTACTCTCGTCTCATCACTCACCCGCACCAAAGGTGTATCAACCGGATATGAGGGACTGTTATACTGAGTCCCTGATCTCAGGTGGATAGCCTTAGCAGTGTGTTGGTTTGGGTTCGTTTGCTGAGGTGGAGGTTGTATAGAGGGGTTAGGTTGAGGGTGAGATGGGAATAGCGGTGGTGTAGGAGGATTAGCCATTTGGGCCAGTTGAGTTTCAAACAACTTTTGCTGAGCTTGAAGTTGCTGCATTTGTTGGATGAGGGTCTGATTAATTTGCGTCAGACTCTGGTTCTGTTGAGCAAGAGTTGTTACTTGGGAGGCTAAATGGTCATTGGTTGAAGTGTGACCATGTTGTGGTTGAGGAGCCACATGATGAGGCTGACTAGGGGGAAAAGGCAGGTTTGAACTATTTCTAGGTCCTTGGTGAAACCCTGGGGGTCTATACACATTGGCCCTAGGTACGTTCCCATTAGTCTGGTTCCCCTGGAAACTTTGGTTATTAAATCCACCTTGACCATTTCTGTTGTATCCCGGGTGGAAATTTCCCTGGTTTTGGTTGGAGTTAAAGGGAGGTTTGTACTGTTGGTTGTTTGGGAAAGGTTGCTGCCCATACCCTACTCCTTGGCCCTGTCCACTATAGTTAAGGGCTGCCACATGATCAGGGTTATACCCATAACCGTCATAGTTCATCACCTGCGGTTCTGGGTTATACCCCCCATAGTCAACTGCAGCTACATGCTCGAAGTGCGAACCACCACAATAAGATGTATCATGGTTAGTACCCCCACATATGGCACATGCAAAGTGCTTTTCACGCATTGGGGGGTTGTTCGAGCTACCGGCTAGGCTTAGTTTGGACAACTTTTTATCAATAACGGCTTCTATTTTGGCGCTAATGTTGTCCAAGTTAGTTGTGTCTAGCATCCCTCTAGGTAATCCCTGACTCCTAGTTCCTCCCCAGGCACTATTCTTAGCAACTTCCTCTATTCTGGCCTTTACCTGGGTGCAAGGAATTTTGGAAAGCTGGCCCCCTACAGCTGAGTCTAGAAGTGCTTTGGTGGAGTCGTTAAGACCATCGTAAAAGAATGTGTTGAGATGGTTCTCCCCGTACTCATGGTGGGGACATGCTCTAATCATTCTTTTAAACCTACTCCATGTAGCACTAAGGTTCTCATCATCCTCTTGGGTGAATGACGCAATTTTCTTACGCCAATCCTGCGTTCGAACCGTAGGATAGAACCTTTCTAGAAATGCGGTTTTTAGTTGAGCCCAATTGACAATTGAATTGGGTTCTAAGCATTTATACCAATCCTTGGCATCTCCCGCTAGACTCAGATGGAAAAGGTGCATTCGCACATAATCAGGGCTATTAGGACAAGGAGGGATAAGTCCACAAATATCTGAGAATGCCTCTAGGTGTTGAAGAGGACATTCATTTCTTAAGCCACTGAATGGTGTTTCCTTAACCATTCTTGTGAACTGAGGATGAATTTGGTAAGGTGTAGTAGCAACAGGAAGTACTACACCCCCTTGGAACTCTTGTGAGCCAGGAGTTCCGAATTGGCCAAACAATTGATGTTCTTCGGCCATTATGGATATGGTAGGGTTTTGGATAGACTGTGAGGTATACTTTGAAGAGCGTTGTCTAGTAACACGTTGGATTTCAGGATTTAAGGGTGTAATTGGCTGGTTTGACCTACGCGTGCTATGGGGCATGCAAACACCTAAGTCAAAGACAACCACACACAGAAACAAAAAAAATGGAAATAAAATAAATAAGGTTATGCTAAAACAAAACAAGTCTAAATATTACGCCTTGTCCCCGGCAACGGCGCCATTTTGATAACCGGTATTCTAGGTCGTTAACTAAAAGACAGGTTATGCAAACTATATTTATTCCAACCTACAAACTATACGAGTATAGCGGAGTAGGGGGTCGAACCACGAAGACAAGGTATATCAAGACTTAGACTTTTAACACAACCGGACTAATTGGGGTTGAAAATTCAGTTAAAACTAACAGGCGGAAAATAAATGACGACAATTCACGAAGTAAATCAAGTAGAGAAAAACGGGGACAAGATTGGATTCACCCCAGGAATGAAGCTTCAAACCGAACATGATAGATTACAGAAAATCTGTTAATAACTAGCATGGATACCCGAGAATACGAGAGGAAGTTGGTGACCCTATAGATCACACGAACAACCTATAATCGCCCTATGTCTCCAAAGGAGTGGCAGGACAAGATTCGCATCGGAATCCGAAACTATTTATTAACATCGTTTCTACAATCTTAAGCAATAAAGATCATAGCTTTCCTAGGGTTTCACCAATCAAAACCCCTAAAAGAATTACTCACTCATATTCATGCTTAAAAACATAAAAAATATTAAAAGATACTGCAGAAACGAACGTGGAATGAAATCGAGAATGAAAACAAAATCAGAATTAATAAACGATAAACTTAGAACTAAACATGCTATGAAATAAAGTAATGGATTAAGATTAAAGGAAGGAACTAAACTTACAAAAGCTTCAAATTGAAATCCACGAGAAGAATCCGAACTACAAAGCGTTGAAGAAAAACTGAAAATTGAAAGCTAAAACTAAAAGAATTTGGAGGCTAAAAAAATCTAAAAGTGCATAAAAGTATTTAACCTAGCTCTCCCTCTCCTCATCAGAGGAAGGGGGTATTTATAACAAAATAAGAAAAACCTACGAAAAACCCTAAAGTGCATAGGAGCCGGCCCTAAAAAGAAGTAGTTGATCCGGAGGAAAACACTGTCATTCGCCCGAATCTATGTCTCATTCGGCCGAATGTGATCCCATTCGCCCGAATTGTCTTCCATTCGCCCATTCCAGAGGCTTCGGGGAATCGATCTCTGTCAAGCATTCGCCCGAATGTATAGTCTGATTCGGTCGAATGGAAGCTCATTCGCCCGAATGAGTTCCATTCGGCCTTTCCAGTAGCAAGGCTCGAGAACTCTGAAACTGCCTCTCATTCGACCGAATGAGTCTCAAATTCGGTCGAATCTGCAGCCATTCGGTCGAATGTCTCTCAGATTCGGCCGAATCTGAGAGCATTCTTTCCTCTTTTCACTTCCTCTTTTCTGAACTCCGTGAAATCTTCATGTATGACTTCAAACGCTTGCCCAAGCTAAGATATGTGTGTCAAAGGCTCGAATATATCGCCTTTCACCTTGAAATCATCAAAATTGCCTGAAATAAACTTAAGACAACTGGAAAACAAGATCAAGGTAAAATCAAGCATAATATACATAAAACCATTACGAAACTACGAGTCTTGACACTAAAATGAGTTAATAAATGTGCTCTAAAACGAGCACATCAAGTGGGCGGAATGAATTATGATGTGGCTTGCTCGGCAATCCCGACTAGGTGTAAAAAGTTGATTATGCTCTTTAAATCCCATTGTACTTGCACACCCATGGCTAGGGAGGAATTTCGCACGTGCACGGCTTGCATTGACTTGAGCTTCACTTCCCATGTTTTTCATTAGTCTCTTCATTCATTTCTTCATTCATATTGCCTTAAGTTGTCATTTCACCTTTCTATTTCGTTTGCTAGGGACTAGCAACGGTCTAGCTTGGGGGAAGTTGATGTGCTCATTTTAGAGCACATTTATTAACTCATTTTAGTGTCAAGTCTCGTAGTTTTGTATTGGTTTTATGTGTATTATGCTTGATTTTACCTTGATCTTGTTTTCGAGTTGTCTTAAGTTCATTTCAGGCACTTTTGATGATTTCAAGGTGAAAGGCGATACATTCGAGCCTTTGACACACGTATCTTAGCTTGGGCAAGTGTTTGAAGTCACTCATTAAGATTTTACGGAGTTCAGAAAAGAGGGAAGTGAAAAGAGGAAAGAATGCTCTCAAATTCGACCGAATCTGAGAGACATTCGACCGAATGGTTGCAGATTCGACCGAATCTGAGAATCATTCGGTCGAATGGATGAGTGTCTTCAGAGATCTTGAGCCTTGCCACTGGAAAGGCTGAACAGAACTCATTCGGGCGAATATAATATATGACTGATTAAATGCTGCGGTTATTTCAAATAACCGCACCGTTTAATCAATCATATATTATATTCATAGGGGAAGATTAAATGCTGCTGTTATTTCAAATAACCGCAACACTTGTGATTATAATTGCTACGGTTATTCAAATAACCGCAACACTTTTAATAAATGCTGCGGTTGTTTTAATAACTGCAACACTTGTGTTATAAGTGTTGCGGTTGTTTGAATAACCGCAACACTTATTGTTATGTGATTCAAAATATATTTAACCGCAACAATTGAGGCGAAACAATTGAACTGTTTTCTACTAGTGATCCCTCGTATGAGTAAGATCCTGATCTTCCTATAGAAACCCTATTGCGGTAAAGTCCCAAAAATTACCCCATATATAGGTCAGACCCTAATTTTACCATCGAACCTCTATTGAAAATAAATCCCTCAAATACTTTTCATAACGATAAGACCCAAGTCTTGCAACCCAAACCCCATCGAGGTAAAATAAATATATAACCTCTCCTCTCGATAATTACAACTACAACAAGTAAGACCATTTGATCATACCTCTAAAATCCTAAAGGGATGAAATCTCAAATTACACCTATTGAGTAAGACCCTAATCTTTCAACCAAAACCTTATTGAGTAAATCCCAAAACTACCGGCAAGACCCTGATTTTCGAAAATTATTGCTTAAAACAAGAAAAAATGCTCAAAATATAATTTTCCTAAGCTTGGACACACATCTATTTATACATTAAGATTAAGAATTTAAATCTATTCGAGATTAGGACTCCTACTTCTAAAAGGACTCCTAATAACCAATATGAATCTGGCATCTAGCTATTACACACTTATATTAGGATTCTAACTTTACAAAGGATAAAGCTAACTAGTACTCTACTCCTATTTAAAAACAATAGCTAATTAGAATACTCTAAGAACAGTTCCTTAGTTTTAGGACGTTTTTAACCCCTAAGACAGAGTCCAAAGGATGTTCTAAACACCTAGTTTACTCATCTTTGTGGATGCTATATCAGATAAGACATTAGCCTAGCCATGTGCCATGTCATATTATGAGCACCGTCTATTTCCTTAACCAACAGATCATTGTCATGAAATTTTTCGCCCATGGTAAAATTTTGCAATCTCCAAGAAACACTCCAAGATTAAATCTTTTGATTAAGGAATTTTACTGATTATTATTTCTATGACTTCCACAACTTATAGAACCACAAAACCTAAAAAACAAAAGGTTTTTAAAAAAATATTACACCTATAATGAGAAAACCATATCAAATTATATGGGAGAAAACTCATAGGCAAAACCAACTTATTTCCCATGTCCACTAATCTTCCATATTTATGTGTGCTAAGTATTGTTGGATACGACCATGCACATGCAAATACTCTCTTTAATCAAATCATCAAAGTCATTGTCCTAAATCATATATGAAACCTTATTCTGGTAAAATACTCCCTTATATTGGAAAGGCCCTACTCTTTCAACCTAAACCCTATTGGTGTAAAATCCTAAAATTACTCCTCCTCTCAGTAAGACCTTCATCTTCCCATCAAAACACTCTTAGAATGAATTTCCAAAATTATCTCTCATACCAGAAAGACCCTAATCTTAAAACCAAAAAATATTAGGGTAATATATAAAAATTACCCCTCCTATTGGTAAAACCCTGATCTTTCCTTTAAACACATATTGGGGTGAAATCCCAAAATAACCACTCCCACTAGTAAGATCATGATCTTCCCCCTAAAACCTTATTGGGGTAAAGTCCTAAAATTACCCATCGTACTGGTAGGAACCTTACCTTCCCATCGATATCTTATATGGGTAAAATCCCAAAATAATACCTCCTAAAAGTAAGACCGTAATCTCCCCACTAAAACCATATTGGGGTAAAATCTTAAAATTACCACTCCCATCTGTAAGGTCTTGATATTTCCATTACAACACTAGTAGGGTAATATCCTAAAATAAGCCCTTATATCGCTAAGATCCTCATTTTCCCAATGAAACCCTATCAAGGTAAATACCAAAAATTACCCCTCTTACCAATAACACCAAATTTTACCACAAAAACCCTATTGGTGTCAAATCTCAAAAATACCCCTGTTAGCGAAAAGACTATAATCTTCCTATAAGAACTTTATTAGGTAACGTCATGAAATTACCCCTTATAACGGTATGACTCTGATCTTCCAACAGAAACCCTAATGGGGTAACATCTCGAAATTACCCTACCTACCAATAAGACCCTTATCTTCCAATCGAAATCCTATTGGGATAACGGTAAGACACTAATCTTTCCACCGAAATCCAAACGAGGTAAAATCCCAAAATTAACCCTCTAAAAGGTAAGATCCTAATCTTCCCACCTAAACCTTATAAGTGTAAAATCCCAAAATTACCCCTCATACCAATAAGACACTAATCTTTTCACCAAAACCCTATTGGGTTAAATCCTAAAATTACAACTCCTATCAGTTCGACCCTGATCTTCCCACTAAAACCCTCTTAGGGTAAAATCTCGAAATTGCCCCTAGTTTAAGATCCTAATCTACCCACTTAAATTCGATTAGAGTAAAATATTATTATTACCCCTACTATTGATAAGACACTAATCTTTCCTCTGAAATCCTATAAGGGTAAAATCAAAAAATAACCCCTCTAACTAGTATGATCACGATCTGCCCACCGAAAATTACCCATCGTACTGGTTAATCTACCCAATGAAAGCCAATTTCAGAAAAATCCCAAAATAAACCCTCTGACCTGTAAGACCCTAATCTTTCCACTATGACCCTATTGGGGTAAAATCTTTAAATTAGCCTTCCTACAAGTAAGACCCTAATAATCCTTTTGAAACAGTATTAGGGTAATACCCCAAAACTTACCCTCATATAGCTAAGAAACTGATTTTTACAATGAAACCCTATCGGGGAAAAATCCAAAAGCAACCCTCCTGAAAGTAACAAAAAGTCTTTCCACTGAAACCTTATTGGGATCAAATCTTTAAATTACCCCTCTTAGCGGTTTTCTACCGGAACAATATTGGGGTAAAATCTCGAAATTATCCCACTTATAGGTGAGACCCTTATATTCCAATTGAAAACCATATTGCGATAAAATCAGAAAAGTGCCTCCCACACAAGACCCTAATCTTCTCACCGAAACCCAATCGAGGTAAAATCCCAAAATTAAACCTCTTACAAGTAAGACACTTATCTTCCCACCTAAACCCTGTTGGGGTATCATCCCTAAATTACCCCTCGTACGGGTAACACCCTAATCTTTCCACCAAAACCCTATTCGGGTAAAATCCTTAAATTACCCTTCCTATTAGTTAGACCCTGATCTTCCCTTCGATACCATCTTAGGGTAAAATCCTGAAAATTACCCCTCATACCGGTTAGATCCTAATCTTCCCAACAAAACGCTATTGTGGTAAAATATTAAAATTATCTTCCTAACATTAAGACTATTATCTTTCCACTAAATACCTATTGAGGTAAAATCCCAAAATAACCCCTCCCACTGGTAAGATCATGATCTTTCCACCAAAACCCTATTGAAGTAAAGTCCCAAAAATTACCCATCGTAAGGTATGACCCTTATCTTCCCATCGATAGCTAATTTGGGTAAAATCCTAAAATAAACCCTCCTATAGGCCTTAATATTCAAACTGAGACCTATATGGGGTAAAATATTAAAATTACACCTCCTACAAGTAACGCCCTAACATTCCCATCACAACACTATTCCAAAGCTACCCCTCAAATTGCTAAGATCCATGTATTTCCCCATGAAACACTATGGTAAAATTTGAAAATTTCCCCTCCTAAAAGTTAAACCAAATCTCACCAATGAAACCTTATTGGGTCAAATCTCAAAATTATCCCTTCTAACAGTAAGCCTCTAATATTCCAACCGAAACCCTATTAGGGTAATGTCTTGAAATTACCCCTCACAGCGGTAAGACTCTAATATTCCTACCGAACACCAAATGGAGTAAACTCCAAAAATACCCAACCTATCGATAAGACCCTTATCTTCCCATCAAAACCCTATTGGGATAAAATCACAAAAGTGCCCCTAATAGCGATAAGATCTTGATCTTCCCACCCAAAGCCAATCGAGTTAAAATCCCAAAATTAACCTTCTTACCAGAAAGACCGTGATCTTCCCACCTAAACCTTATTGGTGTATAATTACCCCTCGTACAAGTAAGATCCTATTCATTCCACAAAACCCTATTAGAGTAAAACTCTAAAATTACCCCTCCTATCAGTTAAACCCTAAACTTCCCAAAGGGTAAAATATCAAAATTGCCCCTTTTTTAAGACCGTAATCTTCCCACCAAAACAGTATTGGGGTAAAATATTATAATTACCCCTCCTATCGATAAGACCCTAATCTTTCCACTAAAATACTTAGGGGTAAAATACTGAAATAATTCCTTCAACTAGTAAGATCATGTTTTCCCACCTAAACCCTCTTAGGAGAAAGTTCCAAAATTACCCATCGTATTGGTTTATCTTCCTACAATAGCCAATTTGGGTAAAATCCCAAAGTAAACCCTCCTATTGATAAGACCCTAGGCTTCCCACTAGGACCCTTTTAGGGTAAAACTAGAAATTACCACTCTTACCGGTAAGACCCTGATATTTCCAATAAAACACTATTAGGGTTATAACTTAAAACTTGCCCTCATATCGCTAAGATTCTATTTTCACAATGAAACACTATTAAGGTAAAATCCAAAAATTATCCCACTTACAAGTAACACCAAATCTACCCACTTAAACTTTCTTGGGGTCAAATCTCAAAATTACCCCTCTTAGAAGTAAAACCTTTATCTTCCTACAAAAAACCTACTAGGGTAACGTCGTGAAATTACCCCTCTTAACGATAAGGCTATGATCTTCCTATTGGAAAAATATTTGGGTAAAATTCTGAAATTACCCCACCTACCGATAAGACCCTTATATTCCCATCAAAACCATATAGGGATGAAATTCCAAAAGTGCCCCTCATATTGATAAGACCCTAATCTTCCCACCAAAAACCCAATAGTTGAAAAATCCCAATATTAACCCTCCTATAAGTAAGACCCTGATCTTCCCACCTAAATTCTATTGGGGCAAAATTTCAAAATTATCCTTCATACCAGTAAGACCCTAAACTTTCCACCTAAACACTATTGAGGTATAATCCTAAAATAACCCCTCCTATTATTTAGACCCTAATCGTCCCAATAAAACCATCTTAAGGTAAAATCGCAGAATTACCCCTCTTACCATCAAAACCATAATCTTCCCACCAAAACACTATTGGGGCAAAATATCATAATTATTCCTCATATCGATAAGAATCTAATATTTCTGCTAAAACACTATTGAATAAAATCAAGAAATAACCCCTCCCATCGGTAAGATTATATTCTTTCCACCAACCCTAATTGGGGTAAAGTCCCAAAATTACCCATTATAACGGTAAGACTTTTATCTTCCCACAAATAGCTAATTAGGGTAAAATCCCAAAATAAACCCTCCTTTTGATAACACCCTAATCTTCTTACTGAGACCCTATGGGGGTAAAATCATGAAATTACCCCTCCTACCCGTAAGACCCTGATTTTCCAACTGAAACCCTATTAGGGTAATATCCCAAAAATTACCCCTCCTAGCGGTAAGGCACTAATCTTACCATTAAAACCCTATTATAGTAAATACTCAAAATAACCCATCTTACAAGTAAGACCCTTATCTTCCTATTGACTCCATATTGGGGTAAAGTCCCACAATTACTAGTCTTATCGATATGACCAGTTGACCTTCCCACTGAAATAATGCTAGGGTAAAATCTTCACAATGCACTTTATATAGGTAAGACCCTGATCTTCCAACGAAAAACTTATTGGGAGAAAATCCTAAAAATATCCAACCTACCGGTAAGATCCTTATCTTCCGCCCATAACACTGTTGTTGTAAAATCCCAAAATTACCATTGCTACAAATAAAGCCCTAATCTTCCCATCGGAACCCTATTAGGGTAATATTACAAAATAAGTCCTCAAATCCCTAAGGTCTTGATATTCCTAATGAAACCCTATCAGGGTAAAGTCCTAATATTACCCCTCCAAGCGATAAGATCTTAATCTGTCATCCCAAACCCTATTAGAGAAATGTCATGAAATTACCCTTCCTAACATTAATACTATGATCTTCTCATCATAGCCCTATTCGGGTAAATTCTCGAAATTTCCCCACCTATCAGCAAGGCCCTTATCTTCTCATCGAAACCCTATTGGGATAAAATCCTAAGAGTATCCCTCATACCGCTAAGACCCTGATCTTCACATTGAAATTCTATCGAGGTAAAATCCAAAAATTACCCTTCCTATCGGTAAGACACCTATCTTCCATCCTAAACCTAATTGGGGTAAAATCCAAAATTACCCTTCGTATCGATAAGACCCTAATCTTCTCATTGAAACCCCATTGGGGTAAAATCCTAAAATAACTCCTCCTATAAGTAAGACCCTGATTTTCCCAATAAAACCCTATCGGGGTAAAATCCAAATATTACTCCTCCTTATAGCACAATCCAAATCTCCCAACAGAAACAATATTAGGCTCTAATCTCGAAAATCTCTCTTACTGGTAGGACCCTAACCTTCCTACCAAAACCCTATTGGAGTAAACTATTTAAATTACCTCAACTCTAATCTTCCCCAGGAACCAAATTGGGGTTAAATCCCAAAATTATCCCTCATACTAGTAAGACCATAATCTTCTTAGCAAAACCCTATTGAGGTAAAATTCCAAAATTACCCCACCTACCAATAAGATCATGATCTTTTACCGAAACCCTATTTTATTGAAGTCTCAAAAATTACGCATCGTATCGTTTAGATGATTATCTACCCAGTGATTGTAAATTGGGGTAAAATCTAAAAATAAACTCTCGAACTAGTTAGACCTTAATCTTCCTTTTCAGACCCTATTGGGGTAAAATATTGAAATTATCCCTCCTAATGGTAAGACCCTAATTTACCCACCAAAACCCTATTAGGACAATATCACTAAATTACCCCTCCTACTATTAAGACCCAGATCTTCCCAGCGAAACCCTATTTGGGTAAAAACTTAAAATTACAACTTCTATCGATAATCCCTGATCTTCCTATAGAAACCTTAACGAAATATAATCACAAAATTACCTGTTTTACCAAAAACCTATTGGGGAATAATATCTTAACTTCCATCATACCGGTGAAATCCTGATAATCCCATTGAAAGCCTATTGGGCTAACATTCCCAAAATACCCCTCACACCTATAATACCCTTATCTTTCCACTAAAACCATATTGGGGTAAAATGCCGAAATAATCCCTCACATCGGTAAGATCATGATCTCCCCACCAAAATCTTATTGGAGTAAAGTCCCAAAATTACCCATCGTACTGGTTTATCTTCCCACTAATATCCAATTTGGGAAAAATCCAAAAATAAACCCTCCTATTGGTAAGATAATCCCATTAAACACTGTTAGGATAATATCCCAAAACTAGCCCATATATCGCTAAGATCCAAGTTTTCCCACAAAAAGCCTACTGGGGTCAAATCTAACAATTACCCTTTCGACAAATAACACCAAATCTTCACACTAAAACTGTATTGGATTCAAATCTCAAAATTACCCCTCTTAGCAATAAAACCCTAATTTTCCTACCTAAACCCTATTGAGGGTAGCATCATTAACTACCCTCCAGATGGTAAGATTATGATCTGCCCACCAGATCAATATTAGGGTAAAATCCCAAAATTAGCCTACATACCGATAAGATCATTATGTTTCCATTTAAATCCTATAGGGATAAAATCGCTAAAGTTCCCCGCATACCGGTAAGACCCTGATCTTCCCACCGAAACCCAATCAAGGTAAAATAAAAAATTAACCTTCCTACAGGTAAGACCCTAATCTTCCCACCTAAATGTTATAGGGGTAAAATCCCGAAATAACTCCTTGTATTAGTAAAACCCCAAACTTTCCACCAAAATAATATTGGGGTAAAATACTAAAATTATCCCTCCTATTAGTTAAACCCTATTATTCCTACTAAAACCCTATAACTATTCCTTTTGCTGGCAATACCCTAATCTTCCCACCAAAACACAATTGGGGTAAAATTTTAAAATTATCCCTCCTATAGATAAGACCTAATCTTTCCACCGAAACACTATTTGGTAAAATCCCGAAATAACCCCTCCTATCAATAAGATTATCATCTTCCCACCAAACCTAATTGGGGTAAAGACCTAAAATTACCCATGGTACCGATAGGACTTTTATCTTCCTATAAACAACTAATTGGGGTAAAATGCCAAAATAGACACTCCTAGTGATAAGACCCTAATCTTCCCATAAAAACCCTATTAGGGTAAATACTCAAAATTACTCTTTATACAAGTAAGACCTAATCTTCCCACCAACACACTATTGGGATAAAGTTTCAAAATTACATGTCCTATTGGTAAGACCATTTTATCGTCCCACTAAAACACTTTTATGGTAAAATCTTGAAATTACAGCTCATAGTAGTACGACCCTAATCTTCCAACCAAAACCTTATTGTGATAAAATTCTTACATTATCTCACCCAACGGTAAGACCCTTATCTTCCCACCGTAACCCTATTGAGATAAAATCGAAAATTACCACTCCTAAAGGCAAGACCATGATTTTTCCAAAGAAACACTATTGGCTAAAATCCCAAAATAACCCTGGGATTTACCCTCCTACCAGTACAACCCAAATCTTCCCACTTAAAGTCTATTAGGGTCAAATCTTAAAATTACCCCTCATAGCGTTAAGACCCTAATTTTCCTAATGAAGCCCTATTAGGGTAATGTAGTGAAATTACCCTTCTTTGACGGTAAGGCTCTGATCTTACCATCGTAACCCTATTAGGGTAAAATCCTAAAATTACCCCACCTACTTATAAGACCCTTATGTTTCCATCAAAACCCTATAGTGATAAAATCCCAAAAGTACCCCTCATATTGGTAAGACCCTGATCTTTACACCGAAACCCTATTGAGGTAAAATCTAAAAAATTCCCAACCTTCCGATAAGACCCTGATCTTCCCACCTAAACCAAATTGGGTTAAAAATCCAAAATTACCCCTCGTACCAATAAGACCCTAATCTTCCCATCGAAACCCTTTTGGAGTGAAATCCAAAAATTACCCCTCCTATCATTATGACCCTGATTTTGCTTATAAAACCCTATTGGGGTAAAATCCAAAAATTACCCCATCTACTAGTATAATCTAAATCTCCCCACTGAAAACCTATTAGGGTTAAATCTCAAAATTTCCCCTTTTATCGGTAAGATCCTAAGCTTCTTACGGAGATCCTATTGGAGTAAAGTTGTGAAATTACCCAGACTCTAATCTTCTGCAAACCAAATTAAGGTAAAATCCCCAAATTCCCTTTACTTATAAGACCCTAATCTTTCCACCAAACCCTATTAGGTAAAGTCCAAAAATTACCCTTCCTACTGATAAGATTATGATCTTCCCACTGAAACCCTATTTGGATAAAGTCCCAATAATTACCCATCCTACCGTTAGGCCCCTTATCTTCCAACTGATAGAAAATTGGGGTGAAATTCAAAAATAAACCCTCCTACCAGTAAGACCATAATCTTCCCTTTGAGACCATATTGGGGTAACATCTTGAAATTACCCCTCCTATCCGTAAGACCCTGATTATCCCACCAAAACCCTATTAAGGTAATATCCCTAAATTACTCCTCCTACTAGGAAGACCTTAATCTTCTCACTAAAATCTAATTAGCGTAAAATCTCAAAATACCCCTCCTACTAGTAAGACCTAAATCTTTGCACCCAAACTCTATTGAGTTAAAGTCTTGAAATTACCACTTCTACTAGTAAGACCCTGATCTTCCCACTGAAATCCTACCAGCGTAAAATCACAAAATTTACCCTCTTACCAGTAAGTCACTAATCTTCCCATCAAAACCCTATTAGGCTAGCATTCCAAAACTACCCCTTATACCTAAAATACCCTTATCTTCCAATCAAAACAATAATATGCTAAAATCCCAAAATTACCTGTGCTATGAGTAAGATCCTAATTTTCCCACCAAAACCCTTTTTGAGGTAAAATCATGAAATTACCCCTCCTACTAGTAAGATGCTGATCTCTGCACAGAAACCCTATAGGGGTAAAGTACTTAAAAGTACCTCTCCCACCAGTTGAACCCTAATCTTCTCATCGAAACCCTATTAGGTAAAATCGCAAAATTACCCCTTTTACCTCTAAGACCTTAATCTTTCCACTACAACCTTTTTCGGGGTAAAATCAAGAAACTACCCTTCCTATTAATGAGACACTAATCTTCCCACGTAAACCCTACTAGGATAAAGTCCCAAAATTAGCACTCCCCCATAGGGGTAATGGCCCAAAATAACCCATCCTACCGCAAAGACCCTGATCTTCCCTCCAAAACTCTATAGAGGTGAAATCCAAAACTAACCCCCCTACAAGTAAGACCTTAATCTTCCAAATGAAATCAGATTTGGTTAAAAATTTTAAATTACTCGTCCGACTGGTGAGATATTAATCTTCCCACCGAAACACTTTTGGGCTTAAATACCAAAACACCCCCTAATACAGGTAAGGCTAATATCTTCCCACCAAAATTTAATTGGCGTGAAATCTTGAAATCATCTCTTTAACCGGTATGACCCTAATCTTTCCACTGAAACCCTATTGTAGTAAAATCATGAAATAACCCCTCCTATAGGTAAGATCTTTATCTTTTCACCAATACCCTATTGGGGTAAAATAAAAAACTACTCCTCAAATATGTAAAATCATGATTTTCTGTCCAAAACCCACCTTTGGTGAAATCCCGAAATTGCCCCTCCTACGGGTAAGACTCTTATCTTCCCACCAAAACCCTATTGGGGTAAAATCTTAAAATTATCCCTCTTATCGATAAGACCTTAATCTTTCCACCAAAACATTACTATGGTAAAATCATGAAAATACCCCTCCTATAAGTAAAATCCTATTTTTTTCATCGATCCCTACTTGGGTAAAATCTCAAAAGTACCCCACTGAATTCCTATTGAGTTAAAATCCCAAAATAACCCTTCCTACTAGCTAAACCCTAATCTTCCCATAGAAATTCTATTAGTGAGACTCTAATCTTCCCACCAAAATAGCATTAGGGTAATATCCCAAAACTACCCTCATAGCGCTAAGACCCTGATCTTCCCATCAAAACCCTAGCAAGGTCCCAAATTTACCACTCCCACCGGTAAGACCCTAATCTTCCCAGCGAAACACTATTGGGGTAAAGTATAGAAATTACCTATACAATCTATATGACCGTGATCTTCCCAACGAAACTCTATAGTGTAAAAATAAAAAAATTACCACTCCTACTGGTAAGACCCTAATCTTCCCACCGAAACACTATTGGGATAAAGTCTATCAAAGTAAAATCCCAAAATTACCCATCCTAACAATAAGACCCTAATCCTCCTACTAAAAACCTAATAGGGTAAAATCTCGAAATTAACTCTCCTTCTAATATGATCGAGATCTTCCCACTAAAACCCTATTAGGGAAAAATCTCAAAATTAACCCTTTTTCCGATAAGAACCTAATATTCCCTCTAAAATACTACTGGGGTAAAATCCTTAAATTAACCCTCCTACTGGCAAGACTCTAATCTTCCCAACAAAATCATATCGAGGTAATAATTCAAAGTTACCCCTTGATAACTGGCTTTTAGTTCATTAACGAAAAGACTAGCTATGCAAAAAATATTTATACTAACCTACAAACTATACGAGTATAGTGGAGTAGGGAGTCAAACCATGAGGATAAAGGATATCAAGACTTTAATTCTTAACACAACCGGACTTTCTTAGATTTGGAAACAACTAAACCAATAAAGAGAACATAGATCACGATAAATTACGAGGTAAATCAAATAAAGAAAAATGGGGACAAGATTAGATTTACCCCAGGAATGAAGCTTTCAAAACCGAACATGATAGGTTAGAGAAAATCTAATAATAACTAGAATGGACATCCAAGAATACGAGAGGAAGTTGGTGATTCCACAAATCACAACGAACAACCTATAATTGCCCTATGTCTCCAAAGGATTGGAGGGACAAGATTCACATCGGATTCCGAAACTACTTATTAATATCATTCCTAAAACCTTAGATAATAAAGAACATAGCTTTTCCTAGGGTTTCACCAATCAAAATCCCTAAGAGAACTACTCACACATATTCATGCTAAACGATATAACGATATTCAATAAAGCAAATGAAAAGATCATGAAAATAAATTAATGAGAACGAAAGCAAATCAGAAACTATTCTAGTAAACGATAAACATAGAACTAAACATGGAATGAATTAAAAAGTAAGGAATAGGTTAATACTCACAAAAGCTTCAATGCATTATCCACGATTAGAATTTGAATGACAAAATCCAGAACTCGGAGTACAAATGTTAAGAAAACCGAAAATCGAAAGCTAGAACTAAAATAATTTTGAGGCTAAACAAAACTATAAGTGCATAAAATATTAAAAACCTAGCTACCCTCCCTCTCATGAGAGGGAGGGGTATTTATAACAAAGCTTAAAAGAAATATAAAAACACTAAAATGCCTTTGGGCCGGCCCTAAAAAGAAGTAGTTATTCTTCTATTCGCCCGAATCAGACACTAAAACATTATCCTCTGACCAAATTCAAAGCCCCTTCGGCCGAATACAGCTCCACTCGCCTGAATGTTCTTCTATTCGCCCATTCCAGAGACTCCTAAGAAATGCTCTCTATCCATCATTCGCCCTAATGTAGGGTCTGATTCGGCCGAATAGAAGCTCTTTCGCCCGAATGAGTTTCATTCAACCTTCTAGTGACCATGGAAAAATATGCTCTGAGGAATGTCAATAAATCGACCGAATCTCTCTCAGATTCAGTCGAATATGTACCATTCGGCCGAATCTCTCTCAGATTCGATCGAATCTGAGACCATGCACTCCTCTTTTCACTTCTGATCCTTTTTGATCTCCGTGGGATCTTCATGAGTGACTTGAAATGTTTGCCTAAGCTATGATACACGTGTCTAAGGGTATCAAAGGCTTGAATGCGTCGTATTTCACCTAGAAATCATAAAAAATACCTGAAATGATCTTAAGACATTTCTAAGACAAGATCAAGGTGTAATTAAGTGTAATATGTATAAAATCAATATAAAACTATGAGACTTGACATTAAAATGAGGTAGTAAACGTGCTCTAAAATGAGCACATCACCCCTCATATCAATAAGACCCTAATCCTCCCAAAGAAACCCTGTTGGAGTAAAATCCCAAAATTACTTTTGTTTTCGGGAAGACCCTAATCTTTACACTAAAACCCTATAGGGTTAACCTCCTAAAATTACTAATCTTTCTAGTACGACCTCGATCTTCCCACCAAAACCTAATTAGGCTAGAATCCCAATTATCTCTCCCTTTAGAAAGACATAATCTTCCTATAAAAATCTTATTGGGGAAAAATTAAGTTATTAACCCTCCTACTGGTAAGACCCTAATCTTTCCATTGAAACCTTATTAGGGTAAAATCCCTAAACTACCCCTCAAACTAGTAAGACCCTTATACTCCCACCAAAATTGTATTGAGGTAAAATCCCCAAATTACCCCTCCTACTGGTAAAACCATGATTTTCTAATTAAAACCATATATGGGTAAAATCTTAAAATTAACCCTCCTACCGATAAGACCTAGATCTTCCCACCAAAATCCTATTAGGGTAAAATCTAAATATTACCCTCGAATAAGTGAGAATTGTATCTTAGCACTCATACACTCTAAGGGCATGCTTGGATTGAGGGGGATAAATTAAAAGGATGATAAAAGTCAAACTAATACAAAATAAAAGTAAATAGAAGTGGTGACAAGGGAATGAGGTGGAAAAGAATATATTGTAATGGTAGTATGAGAAAGAAGAAGAAATTGAGAGATTAATTATTACCCTTACTATGGTGGTTATAATTAACCTAAAGATGTGGAGAGCATCTATTACCCCTCAAATGAATGTATTTATTCCTTTTTTATCACACTACCAAGACTAAATTTGCTTATAAACCACTTTCACTAATCTTATTTTTCATTGATTTGACTTTTATTACTCCCCTAGTGCATTAACCGTAATCCAAACATGCCCTAAGGGTAATAAACCAAAACTACCCCTCATACCTTAAAACCATAATATTTCCACCGAAACTCTTTCGGGGTTAAATCCCAAAATTACCCCTCTTACCTGTAAGACCGTAATCTTTTCACTAAAATCTTCTTAGGGTAAATCCTTAAATTACCCCTCCTACCAATAAAATATTGATTTTCCCACTAAAACCCAACAGGGGTTATATCTTAAAATTACCCCTCCTATCGGTAAGATCCTAATTTTCATATCGAACCCTTATCGAGTAATCCCTAAAACTGCCCCTCTTACCGATAAGACTAAGATCTTCCCAATGAAATCCCATCTAAGTAAAATCCAAAAATAACCCTTATTAGTAAATCCTTGACCATAACACCAAAATCCAATTGGGGTAAAATCCTAAAATCACCTCTCTTGCCGGTAGGACCTTAATCTTCCCACTGAAACCCTATTGGGGTAAAATCATAAAACTACTACCCTTCCTACTAGTACAACACTAATCGTTCAATTAAAATCCAATTACGGTGAAATCTATAAACTACCTCTCAAACTTGTAAGACCATAATATTCCCACCTAAACCTTATTAGGGTAATTTCCCAAAACTACCCCTCATGCTTGTAAGACAATAATCTTCTCACTTTAACTGAATTTGTGTAAAATCCTAAAATTACCCTCCTTCTAGTAAGACCCTGATTTTCCCACTGAAACCCCATAGGGTTAAAGTACCTTAATTGCCCCTCATACCGATAAGACCTCGATCTTCCCATAAAAAACCTATTGGGGTAAAATCCCAAAATTACCCCTCTTATAGGTAAGACCCTAGTCTTCCCACTCGTATGAAACTAATCTTTCCACCATATTAGCACTAGTAGAAAATGATCAATATGAAGTAGGTTTTTTGTACTATATGTGGCGTTAAAAGACTAGCAGTATTTAAGATGACAACTAATTAATCAAATGAATTTAGGGCATAAAAAATATGCCTTAAAACAATAATTAAAATGCGGTGGGTACAAAGATATACGCCGCATACTAATGATTAATTGATAATTAATTTGTGCCAGTTTTATGGTTAGTGTTAGGGATCAAGGAGCTATGAAATTACATATTACAAAAGATCCCTTAATTATCAAAGATGTAGCCCAAATTTTTGCAAACATGGTGGAAAGTTAACAGGTGAAACATACTTATTTTAGTATAGTCATTTGAGGCATTAACTTTCATTAACTTTCCTAAAATGGAAACTTTCTAAATTAAGAAACTTTCTACTTTGGAAAGTTGTAGTAGAAACTTACTTAATATGGAAGTAGGTATTAAATAAAACATTTTGAACCCATAAAGGCTCAAACTTTAAGAGTAGGATTAAATCTAGGCTTGGTCAAAGTTGCTCTTAAGTTGGTTAAACCTAAGTCAATGTGGGGTCAAAGGTTGACAAAAGAAGTGGTCCATGTTCGTATACTTCAAGATGTTATGGGACATTGAAGAGTTTTTGTTATTCTTGATAACCTGAAGAGTTGGGTATGATAAGAAGACTTAAAGAGTTTGATGGAGAAAGGAAACTTAAAGATATACATGTCCAACATGGATAAAAATATAAATTGATTTTACTTCTTCAAAGATAAGGCAGATAGAGTTGTAGTTAAATAGTAAGTAATATCTCTTTTGAGACTTTTCAAGTATTAGGTAATTACAATAGGCTAATCATGGGAATATCAGATTTTCATGCATTTGTACCTAAGGAATTTGATTCTCTTATGTTTCTAGCTAAGCTTATCTTAGGGATAGTTAGCCAAAGTCATATTTTATCTTCTTTCCCAGGGATTCACGTGTATTAGAGTCAATATAACTTAGACTACTTGTTATTTACGTATTTAGGTCGGTATGCACGTGTTTAGATAGAGTTTTGGTGTTTTTAAACTTCTTGTAAACCCTAGGGAACTCCTACTATATAAAGGAGTCAAATGGCATTGAATGAAATCAAATTTTGATGAATTAAACCCTTTATAATTCGTGACTTTTCTGAATTCTCTAGGCTTTTGGATTATAGTTTAGTGTGCTTATCCTTTGCTAGCGTATTTCACTTGTTGATGAGGTTAGTGGTTTTTTTAGGAAGCTTTTCAGATTCTTTGGTGGTGAATCTGTATCCAAACAATCCCTAGAATCAATCAACGAATTATCCTTTTGTTCTTTAATAACTCACGCAAAAATCAAGCCTAAACGCTTTCAAAAACATCCATAAACTTATTCATTTTTGTGGCGCCTATCAGTTGGCGAGTTCTTAATCGTTTTAGCTTGTATATTTTGATCTGAGTATTAAATAATACAACACTTAGTGACGCCGTAAATTATTACTTTTCAAGAATGAAAAGTTTTTCTACAAGAGTAACAAGCGGCGGGTCTTGGGGACACCCACCGCATATAAATGTTTTTTTTTGTATGCTTTAATTTGATCCCTACTATGCCCAAATTTCCAAATTCAAACTTGCTCTATTACATTTGCAATTACACCAACCAACATACATATATACATATGATGATCCATCTCTCATTTATATACTAATAGGGTCATAGAATAACCCATTAAGTGACATAAAACTATGACCCAAAAAAGGAATTTTATCTATAAAAACTATAAAATACACAAAAACGTAATGTGCATAATCTAAAAAAATTATTTTCTCAATACTAGGCTAGTTTGTTGCGGATGACATTGATTTCTTCAGTGGAGAAGGGCTCCTCGTTAAATCCTTTGCATACCTAAGATTGATTACCATATCAATAACGTATATATAAAATGCAATGTGTATGACACTACCTTAGGACATATGGTTCCAATTACAAATCCGACCTATATATATTGACTAATATCTATGTAATCAAGCTACAAATGGAATTATCTACCCAAAACTGCTTCCATTTCAAGTGTTTAGGCCATGTTCTAGGGGAAATACACCAATATCGAATCAAAACCTCCCTATTTGACATATATTGATTCAGATCGATGTATTTGAAGTGTTTACTTCATTTTATACCCAAAAACTATCCTATTCGACTAATTTTGACTCAAATCAATATATTTTTAGTGTTTATGACATATTCTAGGGTAAGTACGTCACTTTATACCCAAAACCACTCCCATTTGACCTATATTCACTCATATCATCCTATTCAAAGTGTTTGGACCATGGTTCAGGGTAATAAATGCCAATATCAACCTAAAACCGCCCTATTTGACCTATATTGACTCATATCGATGTATTTGAAGTGTTTAGGTGATTTTTTACCCAAAAATTCTCCCATTTGCCTGATTTTGACTCAAATAATTGAAAGGGAAATCAGGGTCTTACAATTAGTAGAGGTAATTTTAGCACTTTACTCTAATAGGGTTATAGGGGGAAGATTAGGATCTTACTAGTAGGAAGGGTATTTTTTGGATAATACTCTAATAAAATTTTAGTGGGAAGATTAGGCTCTTACCAATAGGATGGGTAATTTTAGAATTTTACCCCAATAGGGTTTCAATGGGAAGACTTAAGTCTTATCGATAAGAGAGGTAAATTCGAGAAATTGCCCCAATAAGGTTTTAGGGAGAAGATAAAGGTCTTAAATGTATGAGGAGGAATGTTGGAATTTGACCCCAATAAGATTTTTGTGGGTAGATTATGGCGTTAGCAGTAAGAGGGGTCATTTTGGAATTTTACTCCTAGAAGGATTCTAGTAGTTATTTTGAGATTTTACCTTGAATGGGTTTTAGTACCCTTATATGGTTTTGAAGGGAAAATTAGGGCCTTATCGATAGGTCACATAATTTCAAGATTTTACCCTAACTCAGATTTAGTGGAAAATTAGGGTCTTCTTGGTAGTAGGGGTAATATCGGGACATTATTCGATTAGTGTTCCACTGGGAAGATTAGGGTCTTACTAGTAGGAAGGGTATTTTTGAAATTTTATCCCAATAAGTTTTTTGTGGGAAGATTTGTGTCTTATAGGTAAGAGAAGTAATTTTGGGATTTTACCCAAATAGGGTGTCGGAGGAAAGATTAGGTTCTTATCGGTAGAAGCGGGAATTTTGGGAGCTACATCGATTGGGTTTTGGTGCATAGAGAAGAGACGTACCAATTTATGGACTTCACCCCAATAGGATTTCGAAGTGATGATTAATGTATAACCATTAGGAGGGGTAATTATGAGAGTTTACCCTAATAGGGTTTCAGCAGGAAGATCGAGGTCTAACTAGTAAAAGACGTTACTTTGAGATTTTACCTCGATATGGTTTCGGTGGGAAAATCATGGTCTTACCAAATAGAGGGGTAATTTTGGGACCTTACCCTGAATAGGATTTTGGTTGGAAGATTAAGGTCTTCCCTGTAGGAAGAGATAATATAGGGATTTACCTTGATGGGGATTGAGAGGAAAGAGTAGGGTTTACAGGTATGAGGAATAGTTTTGGGAGTTTACCCCAATAAGGCTTTTTGGGAAGATTAGGGTTTTACTAGTAGTGGAGTAATTTTAAGACTATATCTAAATAAGGTTTCAGTGGGAAGATCACGGCCCTATTGTTTGGAGGGTTATCAACGATATTTTACATAAATAAAGTTTCAATGGGAATATCAAGGTCTTACAATTAGGAGAGGTAATTTTGAGGCTTTACCCTATTTTGAGGAAAAGGTCAAGGTGTTATTAGTAGGAAGGATATTTTCGGGATTTTACTCAAATATGTTTTTAGTGGGAAGAGCCTGTTCTTACGGATAAGAGGGGTAATTTTGGTATTTTACCCTAATAGGGTTTCGGTGGTAAGAATGGGGTGTTAACGGTAGGAGGGTTAACCTTGGGATTTTACCATGATAGGGTTCGGTGGGACGATCATGGTTTTAGTGGAATGAGGGGTTTTGTAATTTTACCCCAATAGGGTTTTGATGGGAAAATTAGGGACTTTTTAGTATGAGGGGTAATGTCGAAATTTTACCCTAATACGGTTTCTTTGGGAAGATTAGGTTCTTACCTGTAGGAGGAGTTTTATCAGAATTTTAAGCCAATAAAGTTTTTGTGGGGCGATCAGTATCTAACCAGTAGAGGGTAAGTTTGGAATTTTACCCGAATCGGGTTTCTACAAGAAGTTCTTGGTCTTACTGGGAGGAAGGATAATTTTGGGATTTATCTCGATGGGGTTTGGGTGAGAAGAATAGGGTCTTAACAATATAAAGGGTAGTTGTGTGATTTTAATCTAACAGGGTTTTGAAGGGAAGATTATGATTTAACAAATTGAAGGGTGATTTGGGGATTTAACCCAAATATGGTTTCAATGAGAAGATTAGGGTCTTATCGGGTAGAAGGGGTAATTTTGGAACTTTACTCCAATAGGATTTCGAAGGAAAGATCAGGGTCTTACCGATATATAATCCCACTGAAACTTAATTGGGATACAATACCAAAAATACCACTTCTACCGACAAGACCCTGATCAACCCACTGAAACCCTAATTGGGTAAAGTCCTAAAATTACCCCTCCTATATGTAAGGCTATGATCTTTGCACCGAAACCCTATTATATTGAAATCCATAAATACCCCTCATACTGGTAAGCCCTAGATATTCCCACCAAAACCCTATTGGGTAAAGATCCTAAAGACCCTGATCTTCCCACTAAAACCTTACTAGGATAAAATCTTGAAAAAATCCTTCCTACATTTAAGAATCAAATCTTCCCAGCGAAACCTACTGGGGTAAAGTATAGAAATTTCCCCTCGAACCGGTAAGACCTAGATCTTCTCATTCCAAAAATACCAAATAACTATTGGGGTAATATCCCAAAACTACCCCTCATTTCGAGAAGACCCTAATTTTCCTATCAAAACTCGATTAGGGTATAATCCTTAAATTACCCCTCATATAGGTGAGACCCTGATCTTCCCACCTATACCCTATCGATGTAAAACCCAAAAATGACGCCTCATACAGATAAGACCTAGATTTTTTCATCAAAACCCTATCGAGGTAAAATCCCAAAATTTCTCCTCTTGCCGGTAAGACCATGATTTCCCAATCAAATCCAAACTGGGTATAATCCTGAAATCGCCCCTCCCACCGAAACCCTATTTGAGTAAAGTTTTTAAATTACCCCTCCTATGGTAAGACCTTGATCTTCCCAATAAAAACTTATCGGGCTACGAAACTTAAATTACTCATCTTACTAATAAGAACCCGATCTTCCCACCAAAATCTTATAGTGGAAAATCCCGAAATTACCCCACCTAGCAGGAAGTCCCTTATCTTTCCACCAAAACTATATTAAGATATTATCTCAAAACTACTATCATACAGTTAAGAACCAGATCTTCCCACTGAAACCTATCGAGATAAAATCCTTAAATAACCCCTCGTACCGGTAAGATCCTGATCTTCCAACCAAAACCCTATTAGGGTAAACTCTCAAAATAACCCCTCCAATTAGTAACACCATGATCTTCCTAACGAAACCCAGTTGGGGTGAAATCTCAAATTTACCACTTCTACTAATCATACCATAATTTTCCCAACGAAACCCTATTGTAGTAGACCCTCAAAACTATCCCTCAAACTTGTAAAACCCGACTCTTCTCACCCAATCACCATGGAAGCTCTTCCAACTAAAACCTTATTTGGGTAAAATCTCGATAATACCCGTCCTAACGATAAGACCCTGATCTTTCCAACGAAATAGTATTGGAGTAAATACCCTAAATTACCTCTCCTTCTAGTAAGATCAAATTTTCAAACCAAAACCATAGTAGTGTAAAATATCGTAATTACCCCTCAAACACGTAAAACCAAGATGTTCCAAAAATTACCCTCTTATCGTTAACTACCATATCTTCCCACCGAAACCATTTTGGAGTAAAATCAATAAACTACCCCTTACACCAGTATGCCCATGATCTTTCCACTGAAAGCCTATCAAAGTAGAATCCCAAAATTTCCCCTCCTACTAGTAAGACCTTGATCTTCTCGCAAAAACCTTGTTAAGGTAAAATCCCAAAATTACTCCTACATATAAGACCCTAATTTCACCACCAAAACCCTAATAGGGTAAAATCTCGAAATTACTCCTCCTATTGGTAAAACCTTAATTTTCCCATCAAAACCCTATTCAGGTTAAATCACAAAACTACCCTCACATACCATGAACACCATAATATTCCCACCGAAACACTCTCGAGGTAAAATCTCAAAATTACCCCTCTTACATATAAGTTCCTTATCTTCTTCCCAAAACCTTATTGGACTATAATCCTAAAATTACCCCTCCTACCGCTAACACCTTAATCTTCCAACAAAAACCTTATTAGGGGAAAATCCTAAAGTTACCCCGTATACCGTCAAGTCCCTGATCATTCTCCCAAAACTCTATTGGGGTAAAGTCTTGAAATTATCCCTCTACTAGTAAGACAATAATCTTCCCACTGAAATCCTATTGGGGTGAAATCCCCAAATCACTTCTTTTACTAGTAAAATCCTAGAAACCCTATTGAAGTAAAATCCCATAACTTCCCCTAAAACCGGTAAGCCCTTACTCTTCCCGCCCAAACCCCATCAAGATAAACCCAAAATTATCGCTCCTCTCAATAAGACCCAAATCTTCATGTCGAAACACTACTAGGGTAAAATCTCGAAATTACTACTCCTTTAATCCACTAAAACACTATTAGGGTAAAATAACGAAGTCATCCCTCCTACTGAGAAGACCTTAATTTCCAATCAAACCCTATTAGAGTAAAAATGGAAAACTACCCCTCACACCAGTAAGACCATGATCGTCTCTTCAAAACTCTATCAAAGTAAAATCCCAAAGATACCACTCATATCGGTAAGACCCTAAACATCTCGTCGATACCATATTGGTGTAAAATCTTGAAATTACCCCTCCTAATGCTAACTACCCAATCATTCCTCCAAAACTTATTGGGGTAAAATCCCAAAGTCACCCCTACTACCATTAAGAACATGATCTTCCAACTGACACCTAAATCGAGTGAAATCTCGAAAATACCCCTCCTACCCAATATAACCAAATCTTGCTCTCGAAACCCTATTAGGATGAAATCTTGAAATTTATTATTCTATTAGCAAGACCTTTAATTGGGGTGAAATCACAAAACTACCCCTTATATCGGTAAGACCTTGCCCTTCCCACCTAAACCCGTCAACGTAAAATCCAAAAATTACCCATCTTTCCGATAAGACCTAGATTTTCCTGCCAAAACCCTATTAGGCTAAAATTCCTAAATAACCCTTCCTTTTGGTAATACCCTAATCTTCCCACTTGAACCATATTAGGGGTAAAATCACAATAATTCCACTCCCATCAGTTGGACCCTAATCTTCCCACCAAAACCCTAATGAGGTAAAATCCAAAAATAACCCCTCCTATTGGTAAGACCCTAATCTTCCCTGCGAAGCCCTTATAGGGTAAACTACTAAAATCACTCCTACTATCGGTAAGACCTTAATCACCTCATCGAAACCCTATTTGGATATACACCCAAAAACTACCCCATTGATGTGCTCGTTTTAGAGCACGTTCACAACCCTATTTTGGTGTCAAGTCTCATGATTTTATATTGGTTTTATACACATTACATTCAATTTTACCTTGATCTTGTCCTCGAGCTGTTTTTAGGTCATTTGAGGTGATTTCGAGGTAAAATGAGACGTATTCGAGGCTTTGACACTTTTATCAAGAGTTTGGATGCACGTATCATAGCTTAGGCATACGTTCCAAGTCAATCTTAAAGATCCCATAAACTCCATAAGCCATTAGACCATTCAAAGGAGTTGTTCAGCAAGTTTCAAGTTCAGATTTGACTGAATCTGACATCCATTTGGTCGAATGGAAGACAGGGATTCAAGCACATAAATCAAGCTCTCGAGAATAGCCAAATGAACACTCATTCAGCCGAATCAAGGCCCATTTGGACGAATGGAAGCCCTTCTTCGCTCGAATGGTGGACAGGGTTAGAAAAGTCGAGGTTTTTGATATGGCCGAATACACAACTCATTCGGCCGAATACACCACTCATTCGGCCGAATCTACACTACATTCGGCCAAATGGAGATTGTTTTTGAAGATCTTGGTTTTTTCTTAGGCTGGCGCTCGAGGGTTTTTTCTAGGGTTTTACCCCTTATGTCCCTGGAGTATAAATACCCTCTTGCTCTGTAAATAACCCTTATGCCTACTTTAAGAGCTTTTGTGCCTTAACCTATAACATCACTTTAAAGCTTTTTATTTCATTCATGCATTAGTTTAGATTTACAGCTTTCGTTGTTCTCGAATTCAAGCTTTGTATTTTGAATTCGGATTCTCTTTCGTTCACGCAATTTCCTTAATGCAAGGTATCGATTCTTTTCTGTTTTATTTCATTTAATGCTTTCAAGTATTGTTTTTCTTAATTTTATTCCTCTTGCTATTATCATTGCTTCTTTTACGGTTTTGATAGAGTAGTTGTCTGTTTTGTTATAGGTCTTCGTTTTTCGTTCTCTTGTTCAATACATTCAAATCGTACATGCTTTTAATTGTGTTCTTTTTCGTTGTTTATGCCTTATTCTTTATTACTATGTGTGAGTACTTTTCTTAAGGGTTTGATTGGTGAAACCCTTGGTTGGCTCGTTCTTTATGCGTAGAGTTAGGATTTGAGATTGTTGATGATTAATTGATTGATATTCGATGCGAATCTTGTCCTGCCACTCCTTTGGAGACATAGGACGATTATAGGTTGTTCATTTGGTTTATAGGGTAACAAACTTCCTCTCGTCATCTTGAGTGTCATGATTTATTGTTGATTGATTTCTCCTAATTTAGCGTATTGGTAGTTCGATTATCCTTCCTAGGGTGGAACTAATCTATCCCTGTTTTCCTTTAATAGCATATCATCGTTTTAATTCTTGCCTTACTTTTTTGTTATTAGTATAGTTCTATCAAATCCCCATATATACCCTTTGCATCAAATCTAGAATTTATCGCCCCTTGTCCTTGTGGTTCGATCCCCGACTTACCACTACAATAGTTGTAGTAGTATTAGGGTGTTTACAAATTTTGTTTGCATAACTATTCATTTAGTTAAACGACCTAAAAGGACGGTTATCAAAATGACGCCGTTACCGAGGAAAAGGCGTTGTGTTTAGATTATAGTCTTGCTGTAAGTCATTTTTGTTTTATTTATATTATTGTCTATTAGTTTGCTTGTCAGTACTTATGCTTGGTCTCTAGTGTTGTTTGCATGCCATATAACACACGTAGATCAAATCAAAAACTAGAACCATACGACCCTGAGGTTCAACATAGCAAACGGAGAATTCCAACCCAAACCTCGTCACAGCCAAATACTTCCAACCCCCCTACACCACCAATGGACGAAAAATAATCCCAATAGCCCAGATTAAGTACGGATGAATTTATTTCACTTGAGTTTATCTGGTGATGCTCGGGATTGGTATAAATGCCTGTAGCCTAACTCAATCATTAATTGGGCTCAATTAAAGACAGCATTTCTAGAAAGGTTCTATCCCATAGTTCGAACACAAGATTGGCATATGAAAATTGCGTCATTCACTCAAGAGGATGATGAGAACTTTAGTGCCACTTAGAGTCAGTTTAAGAGAATGATAAGAGCATGCCCCCATCATGAGTATGGGGAGAACCATCTTAATACATTCTTCTATAATGGTCTAAATGACTCCACCAAGGCACTCCTAGACTCGGCTGTTGGTGGCAAACTCTCGAAAGTCCCATGCAATCAAGTGAAGGCTTAGATTGAAGAGGTTGCTAAAAATAGCTCTTAGGGAGGAGCAAGGGGTAGTGGATTACCAAGAGGAGGGATGGATTTAAGCAACTTGGACATAATTAGTTCAAAAATCAAGGTTATCATAGATAAGAAGATGTCCAAGTTCAAATACGCCAAGGTAGCTCCAATGTATCATCGGTTAAAGAGACGCCCTTTTCATGTAGAATCTGTGGGGGCACCAATCATGATACATCATATTGTGGGGGTACAAATTCTGAGCATATAGCGGCTGTTAACTACGAGGGGTATAACTAAGAAGGAACCCCAGTCATGAACTGTGATGGATACAGGTATAATCCCGATTTTGTGGCAGCTGTAGGGTATGGTGGTCAAAACCAAGGGTTTGCTCAGCAAGGTCCTTACAACAATCAACCCTTTAGACCTTCCTTTAATCCGAATTATAACCAAGGAAACTCCTACCAAGGGTAAAACTCCACCAATCAAGCGAATGGGAGTTTTCCTAAGCTGAATGGGAATAGACCATACCCTCAAATGCCAAGACCCAACCCCAACCTACCCTATCTATTTAGATAGCCATAACCAAACCCGCCTTCAACTAATGAATTCCTTTCCACCCAAGTAAACTCCCTTGTGCAGCAAAATCAAACCCTCTTGCAAATCAATTAAACTTTGATAAATCAAATACAACAACTTTAACTGCAGTAGAAGTTGTTTGAATCACAGCTTGTGCAGATGGCTAGTCCACCCCCACCATTTCTACTTCCTTCTCACCGTCCACAAAACCCATACACCCAACCTCTACCCTTAAAACCCTTTCGACTCTAACCCTAAGATCTGGAACCTCATATCCTGCTCTAGTTGTATCCAATGGAGATGATTTAGGGGAAGATTCCTCGAAGGGTAGTGGTTATCTAAGAGAAAATGAGCACAAGGAGAACCTTGAGGGGAGAGAAGAAAAGGAGGGTGGTGAAGAAGACGAGGGGCATAATGTCGAAGTCATTGAGCATGATAGGGAGAAGAAAGATGAAGATGAGAGTTGGATGGAGATACAAGAACGGAGGAAACTTGAGTGTCAACATGCTCTGCATCTACCTTTTCCTAACAAGAAGGTAGAGAAGCAATTACAAGAAAAGTTTCTTCAATTCCTAGAGCATATGAGGCAACTTGAAATGAACATACCATTCTTAGAGGCCGTGGAGTAAATGCCACAGTATGCTCAGTATTTGAAAACCCTCTAAAGGAACAAGAGAAAGCTTGAGGGTGAGGTGATTAGTTTACCAGAGCAGGTAAGTGCCATCAGTCAGGGCACATGGGCAAAGAAAGAAAAATCTAGAGGACCGTTTGTGCTCCCAGTCACCCTTGGAAAACTCAATTCTAAGGGAGCACTTGCTGACCTTGGGGCCTCCATTAGCCTAATGCCGATGTCCATTGCCAAACAGCTAACCTGTGAGCTTAAGCCTTCGAAGAAAACAATCCAGCTGGCCGACTGTAGTATAAAAGTTCCATGTGGGGAGTTTGAGGACCTTCCGATCCAAGTAGGGAACATAGTGGTACCATGTGACTACGTGGTGCTTGATATGGCCAAGGATCCTTATACTCCCCTCATCTTAGGGAGGGATGCTTTGAAGACTTTGGGTGCCATGATCGACTATGAATCATAAACTATAACTGTCAGGGTAACCCAAGAGAAGGTTGTGTTTGCCTTTTCTAAGTCTCCAAAGGAACCCATGTTCAAGCGGATTTGTTCCTTTGGGGTGGTCGAGAATGACGCTGTAAAAGAGGTTGAGAGGTGTAATGCTTTTGCTGCCCCAATGATAGATGAGGTGTCAGATGAGGAGGACGCGCAAGAGTGTCTTGTTTTTGGGGTTGCGAAGGGAGTTGCTCCGCTAACGGAGATGTATTACAAATCTGAGGGAACTAACGAGCCAGCCCGTAAACGGAAAAGGGCTAGAAAAAGAAAATCTAAAAAGAGATTGATGGCTCCACCCTGGCTTAGGGGAGCCCCGCATTATAACCCACCTCCAGATGACCTTGGTTCTCCATTGCTAACTTCTGCCACTGCAGCTCGGTCGAGATTTTTGACTCCCCACGCTAGAGGTGATGGTGATTGTAGGAGTGAATCCACTCCTACGGCAGGTACGATTTTGTTCTTTTCTTTTTCTGTATAAACTTGTGCCTAAATGTGTCGAACTTACTGATGTTAAACTGAAGTACTTACGGGAGATAACCCCGGTGTTTGTTTTGTTTGTTTATTTGTATAGAAATAGCTTCTATAATGTTGATCTTTCTTCCTTTTGTTTCTCCTCTCCCAAGTGCCAAGACGGCTCTTGAGCTGGCTTGGGGGAGTGTCCTTGTGTTTTCAAAGCTTTGAAAGATCAGCATTATTGAAACTATTACCTTGGTTTTTGTTTTAGTTTTTCTTTTCATGTCTAGGTGTGTCAAGAATAATATGCTTGAGTTGTGAAATCGACATGCTAGCTCCTAACGTGTACATTATAGTGGTCTTATGCATACTCATGTTTTCTAAGCTTTGTGCCTATTTTGGGACGGAATGATTGACTGTTTTCCACCTGACTTGGGGGATCTGGTCCTACTTGGTTTATGGCTTGGATGACTACCTATTGAGGCACATTTCGACTAGCCTAGTAAGGATTGAGCCTTCTAGGACTCCATTATAAGTCCTATGTTATTAAGTGCTAGTTAGAGAGTCTAAGTATTGTGTATGTACTCCTCCAGCATAGTCTTCTTTTCTAAAGGTCAGGGATGATATCACGTTTGTAGTTACAACTACATGGCCAAATTGCCTACCATGAATATTGATTGACTTTAGGGTAAGCCAATTTTGTGCCTTTACTTTTTCTTTGTAGCTACATCACCTAACTCCACATGAGCCAAATATTCCCTCTTCTTACCTAGAGGATAGTCAAGTGATCACAGTGAAGTGGTGCCCATTGTATTGTGGTGAAAGATTTTGGTTTGTAAAATCGTTGTCATATGATATGACTCTTTATATTACTCTTAGTTTATTTCAGAAACATTAACTAGAAAATAAAAAGAAAAAAAAGAAGAAAGAAAAAGAAAAGAAAAAGAAAAGAAACAGAAAAAAAATAGAAATAGAGAAATTCGAGAATAAAGTTGGTGTAATGAGTTTATGCGTATCTAGAGAATTTTGGAAAGTGGCATTATCGTCGAAAGTCATAGCCTTCCTTGGTTTGATTACCTTGGATTTCTTACTATCCTTTATTTGAACTCCACATCCCCAAATTTTACCGTACCTTGATCCCAGCCTACATTGCAACCATTTCCAAACCTGTTCGTCTTGGCCTGATTAGCAAGTTCAGTGTTGGAGAGTAGATAGGATACAATCCCTAAGATTTCTCCTTGATTGAGTGTTTAATTCCCGACTCATCTTAAGTTGGATGATTCAGAGCGAAACACGTACCGTATTAAACACACGAGCATACTAGAAATTTCCCACATCTTTTGGGAAATTGAATGGGGAGCGTGGACTTGTGACCTCATTAGGTAGTGGGTGGCATGGCCTGTGTTGTAGCTTTTCCAGGAATCCCGAGTCTGTGGAAAACGTTGTTCATCTTGGTATTATGCTCTTTTGAGCCCATTATACTTGCACACCCATGGCTAGGGAAGAGTTTTGCGCGTACACGGCTGGCAATGTCTTGTTTTCTGCTCACCTTGCTTTTCATGAGCTTTGCTCATGGTGTTGCCTTGCTAGTTCATTGGCTAGGGACTAGCAACGGTTTGGCTTGGGGGAAGTTGATGTGCTTGTTTTAGAGCACCTTTATAACCCCATTTTAGTGTCGAGTCTCATGCTTTTATATTGGTTTTATGCACATTACATTTAATTTTACCTTGATCTTGTCCTCGAGCTGTTTATAGGTCATTTGAGGTGATTTCGATGATTTCGAGGTAAAATGAGATGTGTTCGAGGCTTTGACACTTTTATCAAGAGTTTGGATGTGTATATCATAGCTTGGGCATGCATTCCAAGTCACTCTCGAAGATCCCATAAACTCCATAAGCCATTAGACACTTCAAAGGAGCTGTTCAGCAAGGTTCAGGTTCAGATTCGACGGAATCTAACATCCATTTGGTCGAATGGAAGACAGGGATTCAAGCACATAAATCAAGCTCTCGGGAATAGCCAAATGAACACTTATTCGGCCGAATCAAGGCTCATTTGGCCGAATGGAAGCCCTCCTTTGCTCGAATGGTGGACAGGGTGAGAAAAGTCGAGGTTTCTGATATGGCCGAATACACAACTCATTCAGCCGAATACACCACTCATTCGGCCGAATCTACACTACATTCGGCTGAATGGAGACTGTTTCCGAAGATCTTGGTTCTTTCTTAGGCCGGCGCTCGAGGGTTTTGTCTAGGGTTTTACCCCTTATGTCCCTAGGGTATAAATACCCTCTTGCTCTGTAAATAACCCTCATTCCTACTTTGAGAGCTTTTGTGCCTCAACCTAGAACATCACTTTAAAGCTTTTCATTTCATTCATGCATTAGTTTAGATTTACAACTTTCGTTGTTCTCGTTTTCAAGCTTTGTATTTCAAATTCGGATTCTTTTTCGTTCACGCAATTTCATTTATGCAAGGTATCGAATCTTTTCTGTTTTATTTCGTTTAATGCTTTCAAGTATTGTTTTTTCTGAATTTCATTCCTCTTGCTATTATCGTTGCTTCTTTTACGGTTTTGATAGAGTAGTTGTCTGTTTTGTTATAGGTCTTCGTTTTTCGTTCTCTTGTTCATTACATTCAAATCGTACGTGCTTTAAATCGTGTTCTTTTTCGTTGTTTATGCCTTATTCTTTATTACTATGTGTGAGTAGTTTTCTTAGGCATTTGATTGGTGAAACCCTAGGTTGGCTCGTTCTTCATGCGTAGAGTTAGGATTTGATATTGTTAATGATGGATTGATTGATATTCAATGCGAATCTTGTCCTGCCACTTCTTTGAGACAAAGGGCGATTATAGGTTGTTCATCTGGTTTATAGGGTCACAAACTTCCTCTCGTCATCTTGAGTGTCATGATTTATTGTTGACTGATTTCTCCTAATTTAACGTATTGATAGTTCGATTATCCTTTCTAGGGTGGAACTGATCTATCTTTGTTTTCCTTTCATAGCATATCATCGTTTTAATTCATGCCTTACTTTTCTTTTATTAGTATAGTTCTATCAAATCCCCATATAAACCCTTTGCATCTTGTCTAGAAACCATCGCCCCTTGTCCTTGTGGTTCGATCCCCGAATTACCACTACACTAGTTGTAGTTGTATTAGGGTGTTTACAAATTTTGTTTGCATAACTATTCTTTTAGTTAGATGACCTAAAAGAACGGTTATTACCCATATACTAGTATGTGTCATCTCTTCCTACGTAATCCCCATCTAGTTAAATCTAGATATTACCCTTCCTATCGGTAAGACCCTAATCTTTCTATCGACACCCTATTTAGATAAAATCCCAAAATTACCCTCTTACTTATAAGAAAGAAATCTTCCCACTAAAACCTTATTAGGAAAATACTATGGATAATACCACTCCTACTAGTAACACCCTGTTCTTCCCAGCAAAACATCATTCGGGTAATGTCTCGATATTACCCTTCCTATTGATAAGACCTTGATTTTCGCACCAAAACCCTATTTTGTTAAAGTCTCAAAATAACCCTCCCATGGAAACCCTCTTGGGTTAATATCACAAAACTACCCCACATCACAGAAACACCCTACCCTTTTGACCTAAACTACATCGAGATAAATCCTAAAATTACCCTTTCTCCCAATAAGACCCAAATCTTCCTGTTGAAACCTTATAAGGGTGAAATCTCGAACTTACCCTCCTACCAGTTAGATACAAATTGTCCCACAAAAAATTTATTGGATTAAAATCCGATAAAACTCCTCCTATCGATAAGAACTTGATCATCCCACCGAAACTGTATTATGGTAAAATTCTGACATTACCCCTTATACTAGAAAGTCCCTAATTTTCCCATTTAAACCCTATTAGGGTAAAATAACAAACTACCCCTCATTCCACTACGACAATGATTATCCCACCGAACCCTATCAAGATAAAATTCCAAAGTTACCCCTCCTACCGCTAACACCCGATTCTTACCACTAAAACCCTATGAGGGTAAAATCTCAAAATTACCCTTCATATCCGTAAACACGGGCTCTTCCCACTAAAAACATAATAGAGTAAAGTCCCAAAAATAACCCACTAAACAATAAAAACGTGATCTTTCCACTAAAACACTCTTTAGGTAAAGTCCCAAAATTAACCCCTACTAATAAGACCCTAATCTTTCCAACAAAGCCTTATTCGGGTAAACTCCTAAAACTACTCCTCATACCTGTAAGACCCTGCTCTTTCCTCTCAATCCCCATCAAGGTAAATTCCTAAATTACTTCATCCTATAGCAAAGACCCAACTCTTCGAAACAATTTCCTATTCGGGGTAAGATCCCAAAATTACCCCTTCATTTAGTAAGAACATTATTTTCCCACCAAAACCATATCAAGGTAAAATCTCAGAGTAACCCCTCCTACTAGTAAGACCCCAAACTTTCTACCGAAATCCTATTGGGGTAAAGTCCTGAAATTACCCCTCTTAATGGTAAGACCTTAAACATCCCATCAAAACCATGTAATGGTAAAGTCCAGAAAATACCCCACATATTGGTAAATTCCAAAATTTCTCCTCCTACCGATAAGACCCTAATTTTTTCTCCGATACCCTATTTGGGTGAAATCCTAAGATTACTTCTCTTTCCTAAAAGGCACAAAACTTCCCACTAAATCCTTATTGGGTTAAAATCTTGATAATACCCCTCATACTAGTAAGACCTTGATCTTCCCACCGAATACTAATCGGATAGTGTCCTGATATTACCCCTCCTACCGATAAGACCCTAATTTTCCCACCGAATCTTACTTAGGGTAAAATCTCGAAATTAGACCTCCTATCAATCAGACCCTAATTTTCCCATCGAACCCTATAAGAGTAAAGTCACAAAAATAACCCTCAAACTAGAAACACCATGATATAACCACTAGAACCCTCTCGAGGTAAAATCTTAAAATTACCACTATAACCCTTCTTGGGGTAAAATCCCAAAGTATCCCCTTTTATTGCTAACAATCCAATCTACCCACAAAAATTTTATTGGGGTCAAATCCCAAAAGTTCCTCCTTATACATTAAAGACCCTTATCTTCTCCCTAAATCCCTATTTGGGTAATTTCCCAAATTTACCTCTCTTATCGGTAACACTTAAATCTTCCCATTAAAACCCTATTGAGGTAAAACTCCAAAATTACCCGCCCTATAGCTAAGAGCCTGATTATCCTACTAAAATCTTATTAGAATTAATACCTAAAATACCCTCTTACTTGTAAGATCCTGATCTTTCATCCATAACCCTATTGGAGTAAATTCCTAAAATTACCTCTCCTAATGGTAAGACCCCGCCCTTTCAAACCTTATTTTTTTTAAATCCAGTAAATACCCAACCTAACGTTAAGACCTAGATCTTCCCACTGAAACCCTAAAATGGTAAAGTAACAAAATTACCCCACCTACAGGTACGACGCTAATCTTCCCACAGAAGCCTTATTGGGGTAAACTCCTAAAACAACCTCTCATATGGGTAAGACCCTACATAACCCCCTTCAATCCCATCGAGGTAAATCCAAAAATTATCCCTTCTATCGAGAAGACCCTAACCTTCCCACTGAAGCCCTATTAGAGTAAAATCCTGAAATCACCCGTCCTATCGGTAAGAACCTGATCTTCCCACCTAAACCTTATAAGGGTAAAATTTCAAAATCACCCCTTCTATCGGAAAGACCATAATTCTCGTTGATACCATATTTGGGTAAAACCCGAAATTAGCCCCCTTCCTACTGCTAACACCCCATTTCTTAAGCCTCGAACCCTATTAGTGTAAAATCCCAAAATTACCCCTCCTATTGGTAAGAACCTGCTCTTTCCACTAAAAACTTATTTAAGTAAAGTCCTAAAATTACCTCTCCTAATGCTAAGACCTAGATATTCACACTAAAACCTTATTGTTGTAAAATCCTCGTAATACCCATCCTAACGGTGAGACAATGACCTTTCACTCCAAGCCCTATTGGGGTAAGGTCTCGAAATTACCCTCCTATCAATACGACACTAATCTTCCCATCGAGCTTTATTGGGTTCAACTCAAAAAGAAACCCTTACACCGGTATGACCTAGCACTTCCCTCTCATACCCATCGAGGTAAATTATAAAATTACCCCTACTATATATACGACACTAATCTTTCCATTTAAACCTTATTGAGGTAAAATCTTGGTAATACCCATCCTCATGGTAAGACCTTCATCATCCCACGGAAGCACTATTAGGGTAAAGTCCCTAAATTACCCCTTTTATCGGTAAGAACCTAAGTTCCCATTGAAACCCTATAAGGGTAAAATCACAAAATTACCCCTTCTATTGTTACATTCCCAATTTTCCCATCAAAACCCTATTGGTGTAAAATAACAAAATTACCCTCCTACCAGTAAGACCCTGATCTTCTCTCCGAAATCGTATTGGCGTAAAATACCAAAATCACCCCTCCTACATCTAACACCCTAATTTTCCCACAAAAACTTATTTGGGTAAAATCCCAAAATTATACCTCCTACCAATAACACCCTAATCTTCTCACTGAAACTATTTTGAGGTGAAATCCCAAAAATACCCTTTCTACCCGTAAAACCCTAATCATGCTCTCGAAACCCTATTTGGATGAAATCCCTCCTATCAGTAATGCCTCTATCTTCCCACATAAACACTATTCGGGTAAAGTCTCGATATTAGACCTCTGACCGGTAATAACTTGATTTTTCCTAGCAAAATAGTATTAGGGTAAAATCTCAAAATTTCCCCTCCTAAAGGTAAGACCCTAACTTACCCATCGAAACCCCATTGAGGTAAAATCACAAAACTACCCCTCATATTAGAAAGACAATAATCTACCCACCAAAACCCTCTCGAGGAAAAATCTCAATCTTAACCCTCCTACCGGTAAGTCCTTCATCTTCTCGTCAAAACCTTATTGATATAAAATCTCAAAATTACCCATTCTACCACTTATACCAGAATCATCCCATGGAAACCATATTGGGATAAAATCATAAAACTAACTGTCATACTAGTATGACCATGATCTTCCTAACGAAAGCTTATCGAGTGAAAATAAAAAAATTCCCCCACCTACCATTAAGGCCCTAATATTCTTGCCAAAACCTTATTGTGGTAAAATCCTGAAATTACCTCTCCTTCTAAAAACACCTCAATCTTCCCTCTGAAACCTTATTGGGGTAAAATCAAACAATTACCCCTCTTATTAGTAAGACCCTTATCTTCCCATTGAAATCTTAATGGGGTGGAATCCAAAAAATACCCTTTTTGCCCGTAAGACCCAAATCTACTCCCAAAATTAATAAAATACCCCATATACTAGAGAGACCATGATCTTTACATCGGAACCCTCATGAGGTAAAATTTCAAAATTACCTCTCTTATCGAAAAGACCTAGATCTTCTCGCCCAAACCTTATAGGGAGAAAATCTCAAAATTACCCTTCCTAATGCTAATCCTAATATTCCCATCAAAACCTGATTGGTGTAAAATCCCAAAATTACCCCTCATACTAGTAAGACCCTAATCTTCCAGCTAAAAGTCTGTTATGGTATAGTCCCAAAATTACCCCTCCTACCGATAAGACCCTAATCTTCCCATGGAAACCCTATTGGGTGAAATCCCAAATCTACTTCTTCTACGGGTAAATCCCTAATCTTACCACCCAAACCCTATCAAGGTTTGACCACGAATCATGTTTGACCACAAAACCCTTAATTTTTCTAAACCTAAACTTCCATAACACCCACTCCTAATCCCTAACATTTCCTTCCTATAATCCTAACTTCTTTATAAATTACAGTGTGTTTCATTAGATTAGAATTACATGCTATATATGAAGGAAATGACCCTTACAAATTAAAATTGATGGATTATAGGGTGTTAAAGGCTTTTTTGAAGAAAATAAGTGGACAAATCCCTCGGAATAGCACACGAAATCTATGAAGAATGAATTGGTTGTTTATTTTTAGTATAAAATATTGTAGATCGTGATTTTGCGTGGCAAAACGAGTGTTCATAATAGAATTTTGAATTTATATGCTTCACGGTTGATCATTTCTTAGCTTTTCTTATCTTTTATGACCTATTATTCCTAACACAATATGTGATATGTGATGTCAGACAAATCCTAGCTCTTATTTGCATTCTGCAATGTAATTAACTACTAAAATACATAACATCACAACTAAACTTGAGATTGGTTTAACTCTCAGCAAAACTAAAGTTGAGAATATTTTGCAACATCAAAGGATTATAGATTTGAACTACTGCTTATTAACTGTGGCTATGACCTACTGTGAGTATGACACTGAAACTAAAGTGTGAGTATAACATTAACACTGAACTTTGAGTATTCACACTGAACTTTTGAAAAACCATTAACATAATCAGCTACAATAACGACACAAAATCAGTTAACAGAACTCTAAATATCTCCAAATTAGTTAACAAGTAAACACTGAACTGTGAGTAGAAACCCACAACAGTCCTTAGTATTGACAGATTGGACACACAACAATCCTTAGTTTATACCAATTATAGAGTATATAATGCATTCACATGAAAAACCTGAGATAACATACATAAATACATACATACACACACACACACACAAAAAGGAGTTAGTTATTTCTCAAGTGAATTCAAGACAATACCGAAAACTAGTATTTTTTTTCAATAACAGTCTTCAGCCAATTAAACAACCATCTCTAATTATTACATAAATTGGAACCCAGAATTCATTAACATTTGCGTAAAACTAGGCAAGCACAGGCACTAATTTATATACCACCCTCAATCAACAAAGCTATGACCATACACTGGCCTCTCAAAAAAACTTTGAATGACTACCATCATCATGCCTACCTATTTGACCTCCTAGTGTCACTTCCCTTCTCTCCTTCCTCATTAAAAAAAAATCATCCACCTAAAGACCTCAATAAGCTGAAGCCTGCTTAGGCATACTCTTGTTGTTGTCTACCCCAACACTAAAATTTTTAAGGAAAAAGAAAAGCTATTTTGATATCTCAATAATAGAAGTTAGACTCAAAATAGTGTCAGGGGATGAAAGTTGTGCATCCCATCTACATTCTACATAATAGCAAGGCAAGGTAGCTACCCTTTCTAAGAAAAACATATCTCTAACATGAAGCAAATGCAGATCTAAATTGATAATAGTTTCTAGTGCTTTAGTAACTTCCTCGGGATTGCAGAAAAAAGCATATAATAGCAAAAATGTAATATCACATGCCCAATGAAACATTTTCTATTTTTTCAAAAGATAGTCAGATTTCAGATTATACACTATTTTATACCTTCAACAATAAATAAATAAGGATAATAAACTTACAAACTATTGCTGTAATAATTAGTGTTAAGTTGAACCTGCAAGAATTAAAAATTTATTAATCCCTAGTACTTTCCATATGAGCATAGTAACAAGTTGAAACACACAGCTGCACAAGAAGGCTAGTAAAGATTACATTCATAGAGATAAGCTATGACTGATATATAGATAGCACAAAGGTTGTGAAATGTCCCAATCAGAGACACATAATTAATTTTCCAAGATCTTTATATCAATCATAACTTCTTTTACGTCAGAAATTGTTATAAAAAATTAAATTAGGTTTGAAAATTTTACCTTAAATTGATGGCAATGGAGGACTGCAAATTAGGGAGAAAATTAAAGATATTGACTAGTATAGATTGATCAATTAGCGTGGGAATGGAGAGTGGGAATCAGGTTTCAAAAATTATGGAGATTGATGAAGATAGTGTGGGAACGGAGAGTGGGAATTAGGTTTCAAAAATTATGGAGAACTCATGAAGATAGCGTGGGAATGGAGTGTGGGAATCAGGTTTCAGAAATTATGGAGAACTGATGAAGATAGCGTGGGAATGGGTGGGAATCAGGTTTCAGAAATTATGAAGAACTCAATTAGCTTGGGAATGGGAGAGTATGGAGTTGTGGTGAGTTGTGAAGAGAGTGGAGAATTGATGAAGATAGTATTGCAGGATTTTTTTTTATAAATAATAATGTAGGTTTTTTTAACATTTTGGGACAAAAATTTTTTTTGTGTATAGGGACGCAGTTGAGCAGCACTTTCTAAAGTGCCTTAAACTTTATAAAATGTAACATTTATCAGCACTTCTTTTAGTGAGTGTATCTATAAAAGCGTCACTGAAGATTATTTTCCTACTAGTGATAATGGTAAAATCCCAAAATAGCCTCTCTTACCGGTAAGATTTTCATCTTCCTACCTAAAGCCTGTTAGGGTAAAGTACCGAAATTAACCCTCCTACCATTAAGACCTTGATCGTCCCGTCGAAACCATATTAAGTTAAATAGCCAAAACTACCCCTCCTACCAGTAAGAACCTAATCTTCCCACCGACCCCGTATTTGGTTAAAATCTCAAAATTACCCCTTCTAACTATAAGAAACTTCCCACTAAAACCTTATTGGTGTAAATTACCAGTAATACACCTCCTAAAGGTAAGACACTGATATTCCCACCAAAACACTACTCAGTAATGTCCTAATATTACCTCTCCAACCGATAAGCCCCTGATTTTTCCATAAAAGTCGTACTAGGGTAAAATCTTGAAATTACCCCTCATACCCATTAAAACCCTATTGTGGTAAAGTTACAAAACTACCCACCATATCGAAGAGCCCCTGATCTTTACATCGAAAGATTCTTGAGGTATAATTTTAAAATTACCCCTCCTATAGGTAAGACCTAGATCTTCTCGCCAAAAATCATAAAAGGAGAAAATCCCAAAATTACCCCTCCTAACGCTAACAACACCAATCTTCCCACCGAAATTTGATTGGTGTAAAATCCCAAAATTACCCCTCATACTGGTATAACCCTAATCTTCCCACGAAAATCCTAGTGGGGTGTAATCTCAAAATTACCCCTCCTATCAATACAACCTTGATCATCCCATGGAAACCCTACTGGGTGAAATCCCAAAATTATCCCTTCTACTTGTAAGGCCCTAATCTTCCCAATGAAATCCTATTGGAGTAAAATCCATCAACTACCCCTCTTACCAATAAGAGTGAACTCTTCTTACCCACCCGACACCCATCGAGGTAAAATCCAAATACAACCCCTCCTCCCGGTAAGATATAAATCTTCCAATCGAAACTCTATTTGGGAAAAAGACCAAAATTACCCCTCCTACTAATAAAACCCTAATCTTCCATTGATTCCTTGTTGGGGTAAAATCACAATAATACCCCTCATACTGCGAAGAACATGATCTTCTAACCAAAACCCTGTTCTGGTAAAGTCTTGATAGTACCCCTCCTAACATTACGACCCTAATTTTCATACCAAAACCTTATAAGAAGAAATCCTTAAATTACCCGTCCTACCAGTATGACCCTAATTTTTCCATTGAAACCCATTTGGGGTAAAATAACAAAACTACCCATTCCACCATTAAGACCATGATCTTCCAATAGAAACATTACTAAGTTTAAACCCTAAATTTACCCTTCCTACTGGTGAGACCCTTATCTTCTCACATAAACATTATTTCGTTAAAATCCTAAAATAAAGCCTCCTACCGTTAACTCTCCAATCTTCCCATCGAAACCTTATTGGGGTAAAATCTCAAAAATTACCCCTCCTACCATAAAAACCCTAACATTCCCACTAAAACCTTATTATGGGATGAATACCCAAAATAACTATCTTACCAGTAAGACCCTTATCGTCCCCATGCAACCCTATCGGAGTTCAAAAATTACCCCTCCTACCGATAACACCCAAATATTCCCACCAAAAGCATATTGTAGTGAAATCAAAAAATATCCCTTCTACTGGTAAGACACAAATCTTTTCACTAAAACCTTATTTGGGGTAAAGTCTCAAAATTACCCCATTAAAACGCTATTGGGGTAAACTCCTTAGTCAAAATTTTCAATCTTCAAGAAACTTTTAAACATTGAATCTTTTAATCAAGAAAACTTCCCCAAGAGCGTGTTAATCTCACCTGCAGCTAAGAAACTAATTTTTCCATTGAAACCCTATTCGGGTAAAATTCCAAAACAACTCCTCACATCGATATAACCATGATCTTCCCACCGAAACCCGATTAAGGTAAAATCCCAAAATTATACCTCTAACCGGAAGATACTTATCTTTTTACCAAAACCTTACCAAGGTAAAACCCTATATTTTACCCCTCCTTTGTAAACAGTCTAATCTTCCAACCAAAACCTTAATGTGGTAACAACCTTATAGTACGCCTCCTACCAGTAAGACCAATATCTTCCCATCAAAACCCTGTAGCGTATGTTCCAAAATTCACCCCACCTACCGGTAAGACCATTATCGTCCCACCAAATTTCTATTAGGGTAAAATCCCTAAATTACCCCTCCTTATGGTAAGACTCTAATCTTCGCATTAGAAACTTATTGAGGTGAAATCTCAAAATTATCCTACGTACCAGTAAGACCCTTTTTTCCATGGAAAACCTCTTTGCGTAAAATCCCAACAGTACCCCTGATATCAGTAAGACTCTAATCCTAAACTGAAACCCTATCAATGTAAAAACACAAAATTACCTGTCTTACCTTAAAGACCCTAAACTTCCAACCAAAACCCTATTGTAAAATTCTTAAATTACTCCTCCAATCGGTAAGACCATAATCTTCCCACCGAAAAACTATTGGGGTAAAATCTAAAATTACCCCCTCATATAGGTAAGACCCTAATCTTCTTATCGAAACCCTATTTGGGTAAAATCTTGATATTACCTCTTCCAGATGTAAGATCATAATCTTCCTACAAAAACTCTATTTTTTTAAAAGTCTCGAAATCACCCTTTCTAATGGTATGACCCTTACTTACCCACGGAAACCTATTTAGCATAAAATCTTAAAATTACCCCTCTTACTAGTAAGACCCTAATCTTCCCAATAATAGGGGTAAAATCTCAAAATTAACCCTCCTACTAAAAAGACCTTGATCTTTCCATCGAAACCCTATTGGGGTAAAGTCCAATAATTACACGTCTTACCTGTATGACCATATGATTATCCCATTGAAATCTTGTTGGGACTATTACTCTTCTTACCAGTAAGACCCTAATCTTTGAACTGAAACCCTATTTGGGAAAAATCATAAAATTACACATATTATCGGTAAGACCTTTATCTACCCATGACACCTTCTAGAGGTAAAATCCAAAAATCACCACTCCTATTAGTAAAACCCTGATCTTTCCATAGAAACCCTATTGGGGTCAAATCCCTAAATTACACCTCTTACCGGTGAGACCCTGATATTTCAACTGAAACACTATTAGGGTAATATAAAAAACTAGTCCTCTTACCACTATGTTCCTACTTTTCCTAATGAGACTCATGTATGGTAATATCCCAAAATTAACCCTCCTATTAGTATGACCCAAATCTTCCCACTAAAACTCTATAAGGGTCAAATCTCGAAATTACCCCTCCCATCAATAAAATCCTAATCATCTTACCAAAACCTTATCGCGGTAAAGTTAAAAAATTACCTCTCTAGACGGTAAGACGCAAATCTTTCTAGTGGAACCCTATTAGGGTAAAATCCCAAAAGTTACCCCACCTACCAGTAAGACCCTTATCTTCCCATCAAAACCTTACCGAGGTAATCCTAGGATTACTCCTCTTAGCAATAAGACCCTAATCTTCCCACCTATACCTTACTAGGTCAAAATCCCAAAATTAACCCTCATTTCAATAAGACCCTAATCTTCCCACCGAAACCCTATTGGGGTAAAATCCTAAAATTACCCCTGCTATCATTAAATCCCTAATCTTCTTAGTGAAACTCTTTTAAGGTAAAATCTCGATCTTACCCTACATACCGGTAAAATCTTCATCATCCCACAAAAACCATATTGGGGTATAATCTTGAAATTACCCGTCCAACCTATAAGACCCTTATCTTCCCACTAAAATCCAATTAGGGTAAAATCCCAAAATTACCCCTCGTACTAGTCAGACCCTAATCTTCCCAATGAAACCCTATTAGGGTAAAACCTAAAATTATCCTTCCTACTAGTAAGTTTCTTATCTTCTAACTGTAACCCTATTTGGGTAAAATCCCGAAATTACCCATCCTACTGGAAAGACCCTAATTTTCCCACCGAAATCATATTGGGGTATTATCCTAAAATTATCCCTCTTATCGATCAGACCTTAATCATCTAACTGAAACCCTATTGTGGTAAAATCCCAAAATTATCCCCCTTAATGGTAATATCCTAATCATACCACTGAAACCCTATTGGGATAAAGTCCCATAATTACCTCTACAACAAGTAAGAGCATTTGATCATCACTCCAAAACCCTGAAGGGAAGAAATCTCAAATTATACCTATTGAGTAAGAACCTAATCTTCCAACCAAAACCCTATTGAGTTAAAACCCAAAACTACCCCTCCTACGGACAAGACACTGATTTTCGAAGTTTTTTGCTTAAAACAAGAAAACCAGCTTAAAATATAATTTTCCTCCGCTTCGAGAAACATCTATTTATACATTAAGATTAAGAATTTGAATCTTATTGAGATTAGGACTCCTACTTCTAAAAGGACTTCTAGACTAGTGAAAAAAATCACATATACTACACGCTATATGCTCCGGTTCTTAATAAAACCAGAGTATAAAGATGATTCGGTTTTTTATTATTAATAGTTGCTCCGGTTCCCATAAACCGGAGAATATAATGATGTTTATGTAGCTTTTAATATTAGGTGCGTGCATATACTGACATTTAAGGCTACGGTTAAATAGAACCGGAGCATATAAACTAGTTTTAAATAAACCTAGCACACATTGCATAGATAGCGCATCAGCTTATTACTTCAATTCTCTTCAAAAGCCTTTCCCTGTGGTGCATGCATTCTTCTTCAACCCAAAACCCACTTCGATCGACACCATAACCGCTTCTTCGACATTGCAAATCGATCAACACTATAACTGCATTCAACCTTCAGCAACTCCTCTAATTCGACACTGAAATCGAACGACGACAACTACGAATCCAACCAATTTGTTAAAGGTATGTTCCTCAATTTGTCATTAAATTACTCAGGATGTTCGGTTTGTATCTTGCATTGTTGCTCACGGGGTTAATCTTCATTATTACTAAAGAGAACTTTAATTGCCATTGTTGAAATATACCAATTCGAATAAAAAGCTGTAATTGCTGCATTTAGAAGTATGATTTCATTATCAATGAATTCCCTGTCATAAATTTTGGAGGGAAGAGAAGACGGGAACAGGAATAGGACATGTTAGATTTGTAAGTTAGAAGCAGTAGGAAAAAAGAGGGAGAATCCTAAAAAGGGCAGCCCACCCCACCCCACCATGGGTCCAAGTAACATATCACTTAGATATGTAATGACCAGTTCGAGTAATGTATACAATGATAATGACGAGTCTAAGTAACATATCCAATAATAACATAGGTTACTTACATATGAAAATTCCACTTTGTATAATATACAAAGAACAAAGGCATGCGTGAGAAGGAAGCAATACATTTCTGAAATCTTACTTGTTGCTTGAAAAATCATATGCTCACTCTATGTCTCTATCCAAAGGGTCAAATATCCATATATCTTTATGAACATCAGAATCACATTGATTCATTCGTAGTTAGAGATTGACACTATAAGCTTTACTAAAAATTAAAGCTCAACAAAACACAAATGTGACATTTTTCAAGCTGGTAATGTGTTCTTACTAGGATTTTTTGTCGTAATTATTGATATCAAACCAAGTATTTTAACTATTTATCATAAGGGGAAATTCATTACAATAATTATATTTTTGGATTATACAAAATGCAGGGATAGCCAGACTACATCTATATATAATATATAGTGGATTACTTCCCTGTTCATATAACAAATTCTGTAGATAGAGAAACTATGAAAAATAAAATGACCACTATAAATGAACAAATTACAAGAGGGGAAAAAAAGGCTAAAGGCCGAGCTAACCTGCGAATTGATAGTTAATACACCAAACCATTACAAGGAGTTTAGGATACTAGAGGCAACAAACTAATACATTTCAAGGCTAATATATTATTTCATCTAGTTATGTTAAATAATGGATGGGTCGTACTTTAAACATGCATGATTCAATTTAGAATATGCACTAATTTTTTTTGTTTAACGAATATAAATTAAAATAAGGGTAAAAGGATTGTAGATTTCATTACAAAGTAGCCTAGATCACGTGTTTCTTTACTTGACATTTCCTTATATTAATAACATAGTAAATTGATGAGTGGGCCGTGTAGTGTAGGCTCATTGGGCTTTTATCTTCTTTGAAGTTCCAATGTCCTTTTATGTCCATCTGTGTAAGCTTGTTCGAGAAAACCTCTAAGGTTCCTTTGTTTCCAGGAGCCACTATATTCTAATACATCCATACTACCTCTGTCCCAAAAACTTAGAGGGAAACTTTAGGAGTACTCTCACTAATAATAAGAATGTTCCTAGTAGTAAATTGCAATATTAATTTCAATACTCATTTCTAAATGCTCTTTATTTTCAAGGAACTCATTCAAGACTTACACATTACTTGTACTGTCTAGATTAATCAGAGGATGGAAAAAGATCGTTCGTGGATGTATGGTAGCATTGAATCATCAGAATTTGTGGATGGGGTCTTGGAATTTTGTAGTAGTGCTATCGAGCATCAAACTATGACAGGAGAAATTGGATTCTATTGCCCATGTGTCAAGTATGGCAATGTATCAAAGGTCGATGGCATTGACATCCTTAGGGAGCATATACTTCGGCGTGGATTTAGGCCTCAATATCATGTTTGGGTTTGGCATGGTGAGGAGGGAGTTTACAAAGGAAACATTGTTCCTCATAATGTCTGTGAAGAAGAAGATGTTGCTCATGTTGTGGAGAATAATGAGTATGAGAATGAAGAGGAGGATATGAATGGGGACATAAATCGTGTTGATGAGATAATAGAAGGGGTTGAGGATGAGATAGGAAAACATCCTCGTGTTTTTGATTTGTTGAAAGAAGCTTCTGAGAAGCCTCTCTACCCTGGATGTACAAAATTCACAAAACTGACAGCCGTGTTGACACTTTCAATATTAAGTCAAAGTTCAACTGGAGTGATACTAGTTTCACAAGTTTATTGGAAGTGTTAGGTGAGATGTTTCCTGATGGAAATGAACTTCCAAAATCGACATATTATGCCAAAAAGCTCATGTGCCCTTTCGGCTTAGAGTATCAGAAGATACATGCTTGTCCGAATGATTGTGTATTGTATCAAAAGGAATATGAGAGCTTAGAAGAGTGTCCGCGTTGTGGGTTATTGCATTATAAGCGTAAAGGGGCTCGAGGTGCTAAAGGTCCTCCAGCTAAGGTGTTATGGTATATTCCAATAATTCCAAGATTCAAGCGCCTATTTTCTCTAAAGAAAGATGCTATGAATTTGAGGTGGCATGCAGATAGGGTGAAGAAAGGTCGTCTCCTCACACATCTAGCTGATTCTCCCAACTGGAAGACTATTAATAGGTTACATAAGACATTTGGGGATGAAGATCATAATTTGAGGCTCGGACTGTGTACTGATGGAATGAACCCATTCGGGACTCTTAGTTCTCAACACAGTACATGGCCGGTACTCTTAGTTATCTATAATTTGCCTCCTTTGTTGTGCATGAAACGTAAGAACATTATGCTTTCTCTTCTAATCTCTTGTCCTAAATAACCGGGAAATGATATTGATGTATATCTTGCACCCCTCGTTGAGGATTTGATAAAGATGTGGGATGAAGGGGTTTCTGTGTACGATGCACATGCTAATGATGTGTTCACATTGCGTGTAATGCTTTTATGCACTGTCAATGACTTCCCTGCATATGGTAACTTATCCGGGTATAAGAAGGGAAGAAAGCATGCCCAATTTATATCAATGACATGGAAGCTACGTGGATTCCTAAGTGCAAACATGTCTTCATGCCACATCGGAAGTTTCTCCCACGTGATCACCCCTATCGTAAGAAAAAGAAGGAATTTGATGGAGAGGTTGAAGAGCGTGTAGCTTGTCGACCGTTAACCGGGTATGAGGTTTACGAACAGGTTAAGGGGGTTGAAACAGTTTTTGGTAAACCTGGACAAGGGGTGAAGGGTTATGGAAGAAAAACTCAATCTTTTGGAAGCTTCCATATTGGAGAGATCTACAGGTTAGACATTGCCTCAACGTTATGCACATAGAGAAAAATGTATGCGATGCAATACTCGGGACGCTAATGAACATTCCAGGTAAGACAAAGGATGTGAAGGCCATGCGAGATTATTTAGAATACAAGGGGCTTCGCCCAGAGTTATGGCCACAGGTTAAGGAGGTAAAGAAAAGAAATAGAGCAAAAGAAGGAGGTGACATGAATAAGGGAAAGGGAAAGGGTAAAGAAAAGGTGGCAAGTGACAAGAAACAGAACGTAGAAAAGATTTATTTACCACCGGCTTATTACACATTGTCCAAAGAAGAGAAACGATTTTTTTGTGAGACTTTGTATGGCATTAAGGTTCCATCAGGGTACTCATCTAACATGAAAAGATTTGTGTCCCTGAATGGTGAGTTGAATTTGGGAAGCATGAAATCCCACGATTGCCATATCATGATGCAAGTGTTCCTACCAATTGCAATTCGGGGGATACTTCCAAAACATGTGAGATATACTATTACCGAACTGTGTTCGTTCTTCAACACAATATGTTGTAAAGTGCTTGATCCCTTTAAACTTGATGCCCTTCAAGCGGATGTGATTGAAACTTTATGCAAGTTTGAGATGTATTTCCCACCTTCGTTTTTTGACATTATGGTTCACCTAATTATCCATCTCATTCGTGAAATCAAGCTTTTAGGTCCCGTTTATTTGAGGTGGTGTTATCCTTTTGAAAGACATATGGGGGTTTTGTAAAACAAAGTGAGGAACTCGGCACAACCCGAGGGTAGTATGATTCAAGGCACTATGAGCGATGAGATCGGTAATTTTATAGCTGAGTATATGGCTAGTGCAGAGCCTATTGGACTTCCTTCCTCTCGACATGAAGGGAGACTTCAGGGAAAGGGAACAATTGGTTCAAAATTAATCATACCTCCTAGAGAACAGCGCCTACAAGCACACTTGTATGTCTTACATCATGTTCTAGATGTCCATCCCTTTTTGAATGAGCATTACGAGGAATTGCATGTTAGAAATCCTTCTAAAGGGGATAGATCTTTGATGCAGTTGCATAATAAGACATTTATTGATTGGTTTCACAATCGAGTTGTATGTGAACAACTCGAGGATGTGTCTGAAACTGTGAAGTGGTTAGCTTTTGGTCCTCGTGAAAATGTCAACAAATATGAGGGTTATGATGTCAATGGGTACACCTTTTGGACTTAGGGTCAAGATCAGAAGTCCTCTTTCTTGCAGAATAGTGGTGTTTCCGTTTTGGCGTCATCTACATTTTACGCGAGTGCCAAGGCTCAATCACCGGTAGATGCCAAGTTGTTATACTATGGGAGAGTACAGGAAATATGGGAGCTTGACTACTCTAGTTTCACTGTTGGTCTTTTTAAATGCAAGTGGGTAGATAACAATCGACGATGTATTAAAAATGATGACCCTTGTGGATTTACTGTTGTTGACTTGAGTCGGTTGTGTGATAGTGAAGAACCATTTATACTTGCCACACATGCTAAGCAAGTATTCTACATTGTAGACCCCAATCATAAAAATTGGTCTATTGTTATAGCGGGGAAAAGGAGTATCCTCGGTATAGGTGATGTTGATGATGAGGAAGAGTATGATGCTTTTGAAGACTCCCCACCATTTACTAATCCAAAATCCGGTGACGATGGAGATGGTGACATAGGTTACATGTGTGTAGATCACACAGAAGGAATACATTTGAATTTTGATAAGTAATGTACTAGATATGATAAACTTAAGTAGTTATTGTCAATATTGACTTGATTTTAGACTTGTTGTGCCCACTTGTTTTAGACTTGTTTTTTTTTTGCATTATTTATTTGGATATACAACTTATGATGTTGCGTTTCTTTCAGGTTTTTAGCAGTCATTAATTGTTAAAGTTGACGAACACCAAACTTGAGAACGGAGTTGAGTTCGGTGTCAAAGGTCTCAGTCTTGTTGAAAAAGGTCAAGTATAAATATAAATTATATTCCTTTAATATTAATTGATGCATTAACATGAATTTTTGTTGTTACTCACACTGGGATTATATTTTGAATTTATGCTATAGCTTCTTTATTGTCACTTGCCTTGAGATCTACAGTACGATGAATCTGTTTAGAGATGGCATACTTCTTGAGGAAGATGATGTTCAGGATGGGCATAGCCATGATGATAAAGAATATGATGTAGAGATGGAGGAGGATAAAGGAGACTCCGAAGATAGGGCTTACGATGAGGTTTCATCTAGGTGGGAACAACATGAATTAATGGCAGACCAAGCCCCACCAATTGACTTAACCACAGAAGAACGTGGTATTATGGTGACACCTCAACAACCATAAGTTTCCCATCAAGTTGCCTCTACTAGTAAAGAGAGTTCTAAGAAGAGAAAAGGGAGAGGTCCTACGAAGAATCTTAAAGTGACAGGACCAATGCACCTTGAGTACAATAGCTTGGGTCAACCATATGGAAAGTGGCGTAGACAGTATGGAACACAACTTGGCATTTGTATGCGCAAAATTTCCATCTTGTATGCATGGAGTGAGGTGCCAGAGGGTCTAAAGAAATCAATATGGGAAGATACAGTGGTAAGCAAGTACTTAATGTTAACCTACGCATTGTTGCTAGATTTGTTGAATTCAATTTTTTTGATAGCATAGTTAAATGCTAACTATCCAAATTTTCCTTTTTTATAGAATTATTTCATATTCAACCCGATCAAAGCAAGAAGGATATTTTCCTTTCAGCTGTTGTAGAGAGATTTAGAGATTTCAAGTCAAAGTTAGTGAGTGGATGGATTTCTAAGAAGAGAGATAGATCTCAATCTTGTAAGAAGATGAAGACAGGAATGGAAAATGAAGAAAGAGATCTGAGTAGTAAGGAAGCACCACAAGAAATGCCTTATGAAATATGGGGTCACATCACTAAGGATGAATGGGAAGCATTTGTTGCAAAAAAAACAACTCCAAAAGAAGTTGTAAGTCTACGCAATAGCGTTTAAAATGGTATTTACTTACTTAAAAATTCATTAAATAGGCATTTAACTTTAATTCTTTTGATTTCTATTGATTTAACAGGAATAGCGTAGTAAAGCTTCACAATGTTCGAGCCAAAAGAAGTTTTACCATCACATGGGTCGTAGAACATATTATGAGTCCCGAAAGGAGTGGATAGATATTGGGTTTTACCCTATTTCGAGCTCATCCTCATCGGCAACAACTAGTTCTATAGTTACGAATAAGGGAGATCGGGTTCTTGATTGGTATTGTTCGCTTCATGTTCGAGATTCAAGCGGTAGAAGAACCATTTCCGAGCCGGGAATAAAGAAGATAGCTGATGCAGTGGTGAGTTCACTAAAATTATGACATATATTAAAGAAAATTTATTAGAATGTCAACTAAGCAATACCATATTTTATTTGAGCAGATGGGATGGAAGGCCAAAGAGGCTACAAGCGAGTTCACTCCTAAAGGCAATGTTGATGCCTTACACATGGTGCTAGGTAAAGACCATAACGGACGCGTGAAAGGCAAAGGAGGCTTGCGTTTAGAGGTGAAAAAGGCCTTTGGAACAGAGTGTGTTGCATCATAATCATGAACAAGCGTAATGACACCACAAGATTTGGAGGCCATTACATCTAAGATAGAAGAGCAAGTTATGGAGAAGATGAACAAGAAATTTGAAACCATCGTGGAGCGAATGGGATTACCCATTGTTGACTTCTTGGATATAGATCATGGGGAAAAATTAAGCCAACAAGACCCAGAAACTCTAGTCGAGAGAGTTGAAGACCAGCCGAGACCCCCTCATAGATCCACCAATGCCTATTTTAGAGATAATAATTTGAATATATTTAATAATTTAATTTCATGACGTCTCCTTACGATGTTAATTATGTGTCAGATTGTCTTTAGGAAGAGACCCCTTGTTGTCTTTTACTACCCCAATTAGGTGTGGTCAATGGCGAGGAGTTAGTTGAGGTTGCATATGGACGGGCGCAACCACCAGTAATTGGCCAAAAGGTGCATTTGTTGCCTGTTTCTGGTGGTCAATTAAGTGTGTCCATAGAGACTATTATTAATGGTTATGAAGATTTCTCACTCCCGATTCCAAGGCTAGAATGGAACCTCAACAAAATCTCGGATGCGCAAGGTAGTTTTGTGACATGGCCAAGTGCTTGGGTTCGATTTTCAGAGTAGGTAATAATTATATTATTTCCTTTTCATCTTATTATTCTATAGGTGCATTTTTTTTCAATTGATAAAAGAGTGTAAATTTCTATTAAGGTTTTGCAGAAAATAAAGAACAAAGATGAGGCAAATAAAGAGGGGTTAAAAGTAAAAGAGAAGGAAGTGAAGGAAAGAAGTAAGAACAAGAGAGTGGTATCATCAAAAGGGTCAACTCCGCTTCTAAAAACAAAGGGAGATCCACTTGTGAGTATTCAAGTGCTTGAAACTTTAAGCAAGGATTGTTTATGGTTGCATACATGTGTTAGCAATGTGCCTGATGACAAGCCAATTCAAGTTGATTTGGCAAAAGAACAGTTCCACTACATGGAGGACACACTAACATGGGTATATAAAGTGGATGTTTGTGAATTTCTATCAGGAGAAATGTTGAATATATCCATAATACAAGTTTTCACGAGGTAAAATATACATACACGTACTACTATATATTTCCTCATTTTGTGCACTTTATAATTGGGTGGTTGTGTGTACAAGTCTAACATATCTTATTTGTTATGAGTTTAGTGCACTTCACGAGGATTTGAGTGAATGTGAGTCTGGATTCAAAGTTGGGTGATTATGTCCACAATAGATCTGTGACACACAATGCATGACAAGCCAACCCGAGGTGAAGGAATACATAAAACAAAGTTTGATAAAATCAATCAAAGATGGGGATAAATTTATTTTGGCTCCGTATATTGAAGAGTATGTTTTAGTCCCAACTATGAGATATGTCTTTTGATATCATTATCTAAGTTATCATGTTTCTCTTTATTGACTTCAAATTCATGTTTGTAGTAAACATTGGTTGCTCCTAGTCATTTGTCCTTTGACTCACACAGTATATCAACTAGATTCTGTGTGTCTACAACCACCTCGACATTTTCTTATCAAATCTTTGTTGACAAGGTATCTTCAAGTTGACATAATGCGTTTTAGTTTGATTATTAACTTTTATATATATCACATTGATATGACCTATATTTTTCTTGTCGAGTGTAGTGCAATGAAGAAATTACGCGAAAGTTTAGGATTACATTCAAGAGCTACATTTCCTAAATGGAAATTAGTGAAGGTACATGTTTTTGAAATTTAAATGTTTTGTAGTAGACTAACCTTTGAATTACCTTGATTTTGACATGAATATTCATTTCATTTCCACTTAGTGTGCACAACAACAAAACGGGGTAGATTGTGGCTATTATGTGATGAGATTTATGTATGATTTAGTCACCTCTGCCACAACAGTCGATGATGTAGAAAAGGTATATCTAATTCCTTTAGTTATATTTATATAGTAAGCAATGTCGTCCTATGAAGTAAAGTCGATGTTTATGAACATGGAGGATGGGATTGTATGGCCGGCATCAATCGAAAGATTGATGTGGTATGGCATTGTATTGTTGTTGTGTGTTGGTATGTTGAATTGTTGAATTGTATTTCACAGGTTTTTTGGATTAAAAATTGGGAAAATGTTCATTTTACAATGGAAACTCTACCGAAATTTTTTGAAAACTTTTATAATTAATGCCTCCATGCTTGTATAAATCATGCTAAGAATTGAACAAGAAGTAATAGAGGTTGGTAATCTAATTACGTTATTATATGGTGGCTACATTTAGGTTTTCGCCAGATCAAGAGATGAGCCTTTCACCATTGACGAAATCAAAGAAATAAGAGACAAGTTTGCACGATTCCTTGCCCCTAACTGTATTTAGTATCAATTTTGCCTCCATTCCAACCACTTCGAGGGTACCAGAGGTAAGGATTTTATTATCGGTTCCCTTTCCTTTTGTGTTGACGTACTAGATGAGTAAACCAAATTGTGGATACAAGAATTTTTTTTTAAGGAGTTAACTAGCTGCTTTGTTGTTCTATATAATCCGCAATCATATTTTTGTCTGTTTATTGTCATAAAATCTTCTTGTTGAAATACTTGTTCAAAATAGATATCTTATTGAAATAGATATCTATTTCAATACATACATTGACACATTGACACATTCCACGATGACGGCTAGTCTACTAGAGGTTTAGCCTCCCGTTTTGATTTATAAGCCTTAGGATGTGAGTATATTTCTTAAGAAGCTGGCTGACGTTTATTCATAATGAAAGTGAAACTTCGTATATATGCATTGTTTATTTATACAATTAGTTAGTTTTTCGAACACAACACTTCATTGTTTCACTTTACAATATATTTTTTTACGGAAATAAATGTATTTTGAACAAGTATTTCAATGAGGCTTTTTATGGATACCTTATTGAAATAGATATCTATAGTGTTTGCTACCTTGTAAAATATGCAATGTCATTCGATAGTGCATATATAGTATGAGTAGTACGTGATGATGTTGTTCGTGTAACCATGAACCATGATGTTCTCAGCTTTGCAGTCTTACAATCCTCTTGTAAGGTTTCTCTTTCTGAATGAAAAATGATCTGTTAGCGGAGTTTTGATCTTGTGCATTATACTGTCTAATTCTATTATACCCTTTGCATCTAGGTGAAATTCAACCGACAAATTCTAGGTTTCACCTAACAAATACTCTATACTCTAATATTAGTTTTCACGATGATGTAGAATATTATAACTCAAAAATGGTGAAATTATATAGCAAATGATAGAGAATTTGACTATGATATTCCTCTGGGCTACCAGCTTGTCTTCATACACTCAAAAAATATCACTAGACTGCATAGTGAGCTCGTTGGTTTGATGTTACTTTAAAATAGATATCTATTTTTGTCTGTTCATTGCATATTTGTATAAGTTTTCTTGACTCATCGTTTAATATTTGAATGTTTGATATCTATTTTTGTTGTGTCAATCAGAAAATGGCAAGTGTGGACAACGTTAAAAATAAGGCATTCACTAGAGAAGGCAGAAAAAAACTCTTCTCTATTCTCCAAAGTGCAAGGGGATCTTCAGGTGATTGTAAAGCTTGTATGCCTGCTTTCTTATTATGATTTTACTGTTCTTGAGGTGTTGTATTCTAAAATTTAGGAATGGCTTTGGTACCTTATACTGCAAGTCAGATGTCACAGATTTATAGCTTTTTAGTGGTTCATATTTTGCCTTTCCTGAAACATTTTGAAGTGATTGTTTTGCAAAGACTGTTGCAGCTTCATAGAGGCTAGTAACTTAAAGATATATTGTTCAGTTTTTTACTTAGGATAATTATGTAAAGAAGAAAAGCTAGCTATATACAATAGAGGTTAATTATTAATAGAGGAAATCTCTTCTAGAGGGTGCTAAAACTGTAAGATATCTGATCTTTCTGATAAAGATGAGTAAATTTTTATGCTTTTTATCTTACTTTTGTCTATATAATTTTCACCTTTTGTTTTGATCCCTTTGGTGGGTTTTGGGAAGATGGAACCAATATGTGCATGCAGAGTCATAATAAGTTCCCCCACAAATCACAGTATCAAAAAAGTAGAAAGATTGAAGAGTTAGGACCAGAAAAAGGTTCTCCAAGTTATTAGCTTCTTCAAATGGCGAATGCACGTACACATGCATCATAAGATTAATCCACTTCGAGTGCATCCAAATTCCAAACACTCATCTTTTGTATTGTATACAATATATATAGACTTTATTGTATTGTATTGTTCCAATAATAATATTAGCATTTTTTCTAAAAAAAAAATAAACTTTATGCTCCGGTTTTCAGTGGGCCGGAGCATAAAGTGTATTTTTTTTAAAAAACTACATTTTATGCTCCGGTCCACTGAAAACCGGAGCATATAATCGGGTTTTATGCTCCAATTTTCAGTGAACCGGAGCATAAAGTGTATTATTTTTTTCTAAGAAAATACACTTTATGCTCTGGTCCACTGAAAACCGGATCATAAAACCCCATTATATGCTCCGGTTTTCAGTGGACCGGAGCATAAAGTGTAGTTTTTGCTCCGGTTCAAAACGGAGCGTAAAGTCTTTTAAATATGCTCCTATTATATCTACTTTGGGTCAAAATTGGAGCATAAAGCCTTAAAAAGACCGGAGCATATGAGGTTTTTTCCAGTAGTGCTAATAACCAATAGGAATCTGACATTTGGATATTACACACTTCTATTAGGACTCTAACTTTATATATTATAAAACTAACTAGTCTTCTACTCCTATTTAAAGAAAGAGCTAATTAGAAACTCTAAGAAAAGCTCCTAAGAGTTAGGACGTTTTTAACCCCTTAGACGGAGTCCATAGGATGTTCTAAATACCTAGTTTACTCATCTTTGTGGATGCTATATCAGATGTGACATTAGCCTAGCCATGTGCCACATCAATTCAAGAGCACCTTCCATTTCCCTAACCCATAGACCATTGTAATGAAATTTTTTACCCTTGTTAAAAATTTTCCATCTTCAAGAAATACTCCAAGATTAAATCTTTTGATTAAGGCCTTTCACCAATCATCATTTCCATGCCTTCCACACCTTATAGAACCATAAAACATAAAAAACATAAGTATTGTTCCATGTGGTAAAACCATATCAAAAAATATGGGAGAAAACTCATAGGCAAAACCAACTTATTCCCCATGTCCACCAATCTTCCATATTTACGTGTGCTAAGTATTGTTCCCTGTGACCATGCACACGCAAATACTCCTTTAATCAAATCATCAAAGTCAATGCCTTGAATCATATCTAAATCCTTATTTTCGTAAAATACTCCCTTATAATGGTAAGGCCCTCCTCTTTTCACCTAAACCCTATTGGTGTAAAATCCTAAAATTACTCCTCTTATGACCTTGATCTTCCCACCAAAACACTCTAAGGGTGAAATTCCAAAATTATCCCTCATAATAGTAAGACCCTAATCTTCAAACCAAAAAATATTGGGGCAATATATAAAAATTATCCCTCCTATTGGGGTGAAATCCAAAAATAACCCCTCCCACTGGTTAGATCATGATCTTCCCCCCAGATGGAGTAAAGTCCCAAAATTACTCATCGTACTGGTAGGAACCTAACTTGCCCATCGATATCCTATATGGGTAAAATCCCAAAAAAAAATCTCCTACAAGTAAGACCCTAATCTCCCTAGTAAGACCCTATTGGGGTAAAATCTTGAAATTACTACTCCTATCGGTAAGGTCTTGATATTCCTATCGCAACAGTAGTAGGGTAATATCCCAAAACAAGCCCTCACATCGCTAAGATACTCATTTTCCCAATGAAACCCTATTAGGGTAAATATCAAAAATTACCCCTCCTACCAGGAACACCGAATTTTACCACAAAACCATATTGGAATCAAATCTGGAAATTACCCCTGTTAGCAAAAATACTCTAATCTTCCTACAAAAACCTTATTGGGTAACATCATGAAATTACACCTCATGATGGTAAGACTCTGATCTTCCCATAGGAACCCTATTGGGCTAACATCCCGAAATTACCCCACCTACCAATAAGACCCTTATCTTCCCATCGAAACCCTATTGGGATAAAATCCCTACAGTGCCCTCATAACAGTAAGACACTAATCTTTCCATCGAAACCCAAACGAGGTAAAATCCCAAAATTAACCGTCCTAAAGGAAAGACCCTGATCTTCCCACTTCAACCCTATAAGTGTAAAATCCCAAAATTATCCCCTAGTTAGCAAAAATACTCTCATCTTCCCAAAAAAAAACCTATTAGGTTAAATCCTAAAATTACTACTCCTATCAGTTCGACCCTGATCTTCTCTTTGAAACTCTTTTAGGGTAAAATCCCTAAATTGCCCCTAGTTTAAGATTCTAATCTTCCCACTTAAACTCTATTGGCATAAAATATTATTATTACCCCTACTGTCGATAAGACACTAATCATTCCTCTAAAATCCTATAAGGGTAAAATCAAAAATTAACTCCTCCAAGTAGTAAGATCACGATCTTCCCACCGAAATCCTCTTGTGGTAATGTCCCAAAATTACCCGTCATACCGGTTTATCTTCCCAACGAAAGCCAATTTTGGTAAAATCCAAAAATAAACCCTCCTATCGGTAAGACCCTAATCTTCCCACTATGACCCTTTTGGGCTAAAATCTTTAAATTAGCCCTCCTACCGGTAAGACCCAGATAATCCTTTCGAAACACTATTAGGGTAATACCCCTAAACTAGCCCTCATATTGCTAAGATCCTAATTTTTCCAATGAAACCCTATCGGGGTAAAATTCAAAAGCAACCATCCTTATCTTAACAATAAATCTTTCCACTAAAACACTATTGGGATCAAATATCTAAGTTACCCCTGTAAGAGGTAAAAGCCTAATCTTTCCATTGGAATAATATTAGGGTAAAATCCTAAATATACCCCACCTATAGGTAAGACCCTTATATTCCGATTGAAACCATATTGGGACAAAATCCCAAAAGTGACTCCTACATAAGACCTTAATCTTCTCACCGAAACCTAATCAAGGTTAAATCCTAAAAATAAGACCTTAATCTTCCCACCTAAACCCTATTGGGGTAAATTCCTAAAATTATCCCTTGTAAGGGTAAGACCTTAATCTTTCCACCGAAACCTCATTGGGGTAAAATTCTAAACTTATCCTTCCTATTAGTTAGACCCTGATCTTCCAGTCGAAACCATCTTTTGGTAAAATCCCGAAATTACCCCTCCTATCGGTAAGAGCCTAATATTCCCAATAAAACTCTATTGTGGTAAAATATTAAAATTATCTTCCTCTCATTAAGACCATTATCTTTCCACTGAATACATATTAGGGTAAAATCCTAAAATAACCCTTCCCACCGATAAGATCACGATCTTTCCACCAAAACCCTATTAAAGTAAAGTCCCACAATTACCCAACATAAGGGTAAGACCCTTATCTTCCCATCGATAGCTAATTTGGGTAAAATCCCAAAATAAACCCTCATAGAGGCCCTAATTTTCAAACTGAGACCTATATGGGGTAAAATCATAAAATTACCCCTCCTACTAGTAACGCCCTAACTTTCCCATCACAACACTATTAGGGTAATATTCCAAAGATAGCCCTCAAATCGCTAAGATCCATATTTTCCCCATGGACCACTATGGTAAAATCAGAAAATTTCCCCTCCTATTAGTTAAACCAAATCTTACCAATGAAAACCTATTGGGTCAAATCTCGAAATTACCCCCTCTAGAAGTAAGTCTCTAATCTTCCAGCCGAAACCCTATTAGGGTAACATCTTGAAATTACCCCTCACAGCGGTACGACACTGATATTCCCACCGAACACCTATTTGAGTAAAATCCAAAAATTACCCGACCTACCAGTAAGACACTTATCTTCCCATCAAAACCCTATTCAGCTTAAATCCAAAAAGTGGCCCTAATACTGATAAGATCTTGATCTTTCCACCGAAAGCCAATCGAGGTAAAATCCCAAAATTAACCTTCTTACCATGAAGACCGTGATCTTCCCACCAAAACCTTATTGGTGTAAAATCCTAAAATCACCCCTTGTACTGGTAAGATCCTAATCATTCCACAAAACCCCCTTTTGGAGTAAAACTCTAAAATTACCCCTCCTATCAATTGATCCTAAACTTTCCATGATAGCTCTACTAGGGTAAAATCTCAAAATTACCCCTCCTAACGATAAGACTTTGATCTTTCTATTTGATTAATATTGGGGTAAAATCCCAAAATTACCCCACCTATTGATAACACCCTTATATTCCCATCGAAACCATATAGGGATTAAATTCCAAAAGTGCCCGTCATACACCGCTAAGACCGTAATGTTCCCACTAAAACCCAATAGTAGAAAAATCCCAATATTAACCCTCCTATAAGTAAGACCCTGATCTTCCCACCTAAATTCTATTGGGGCAAAATCCTAATACTATCCTTTGTACCGGTAAGACCCTAAACTTTCCACATTTACCCTATTGGGGTGAAATCCCAAAATTACCCCTCCAATTAATTAGACCCTAATCTTCCAAAAGAAACCTTCTTAAGGTAAAATCTTGAAATTACCCCTCGTACCATCAAGACCATAATCTTTTCACCAAAACACTATTGGGGTAAAATATCATTATTATTGCTCATATTGATAAGACTCTAATATTTCCGCTGAAACATTATTAGGGTAAAATCACGAAAGAACCCCTTCCAGCAATAAGATTATATTCTTCCCACCAAATTTGATTGGGGTAAAGTTCCAAAATTACCCATTATAATGGCAAGACTTTTATATTTCCACCAATAACTAATTGGGGTAAAATCCCAAAATAAACCCTCCTTTCGATAACACCATAATCTTCCTATTGAGACCCTATTGGGGTTAAATCATGAAATTACCCCTCCTACCCGTAAGACCCTGATTTATCAACCTAAACCCTATTAAGGTTATCCCAAAATTACCCCTCTTAGTGGTAAGGCACTAATCTTTCCATTAAAACCCTATTAGAGTAAATACTAAAAATAACCCCTCCTACAAGTAAGACCCTTATCTTCCCACCGACCCCATATTGGGGTAAAGTCCCATAATTACAACTCTTATCGATAAGAACAATTGATCTTCCCACAGAAACATTATTAGGGTAAAATCTTTATAATACACTTCATAGAGGTAAGACCATGGTCTTCCAACCAAAACCTTATTGGGATAAAATCCTAAATATATCCAACCTGCTGGTAAGATCCTTATCTTTAACCCGTAACATTGTTGAGGTAAAATTCCAAAATTACCACTACTATAAGTAAAACCCTAATCTTCCCATCAAAACCCTATTGGGAAAAAACCCTAAATTACCCCTCCTACTGGTAAAATACTTATATTCCCATCAAAACACTATTTGGGTAATATTCTAAAACAAGCCCTCATATCCCTGAGGTCTTGATATTCATAATGAAACCCTATCGGGGTAAAGTCCTAACATTACCCCTCCAAGCGGTAAGACCCTACTTTGTCTACCCAAAGCCTATTGGGGTAATGTGATGAAATTACCCTTCCTAATGCTAAGACTTAGATATTCTCATCATAACCCTATTGGGTAAATTCCCGAAATTTCCCCACCTATCAATAAGGCCCTTATCTTCCCATCAAAATCCTATTGGGATAAAATCCTAAAAGTAGCCCTCACACCGCTAAGACCATGATCTTCACACTGAAATCCTATCGAGGTAAATTCTAAAAATTAACCTTCCTATCGTTAAAACCCTTATCTTTCATCCTAAACCCAATTAGGGTAAAATCCAAAAATTACCCCTAGTATTAGTAAGACTCTAATCTTCCCACTAAAACCCATTTGGGGTAACATCCTAAAATAACCCCTCCTATCAATAAGACCCTGATTTTCCCAATAAAACCCTATCAGGGAAAAATCCAAAACTTACTCCTCCTACTAATACAATCCAAATATCCCAACTGAAACAATATTGGAATCAAATCTCAAAAATCTCCTTTACTGGTATAACCCTTACATTCCTACTAAAACCCCATTTGACATATGGTCCCAATTACAAATCGGAGCTATATATATTGTCTAATATCGATGTAATCAAGTTAAATACGTCATTTTCTACCCTAAATTACTCCTATTTGACCTACTTAGAGTAATATCGTCCTATTCAATGGGTTTAGGCTATGGTCTAGTGAAAAAAAGCAAATATCAACCCAAAACTGCCTTATTTGACATATATTGACACATATCGATGTATTTCAAGTGTTTAAGGAATTTTCTACCTAAAACAGCTCCCATTTGACCAATTTTGACTCAAATTGATATATTTCTAGTGTTTATGACATGTTCTAGGGTAAATACATCATTTTCTACCCAAAACCCCTCTTATTTGACCTATATTGACTCATATCGTCCTATTCAAACTGTTTGGGCCATGTTCTAGGGGAAATACACCAATATCAACTCGAAACCTCACTTCTTACTCCTATGTGACCTACATAGAGTAACATCGTCCTATTCAATGGGTTTAGGCTATGGACTCGTGAAAATAGGCAAATATCAACATAAAACAGCCTTATTTGACATATATTGACACATATCGATGTATTTCAAGTGTTTAAGGAATTTTCTACCTAAAACTGCTCCCATTTGACCAATTTTGACTCAAATTGATATATTTCAAGTGTTAATGACATGTTCTAGGGTAAATACATCATTTTCTACCCAAAACCCCTCTTATTTGACCTATATTGACTCATATCGTCCTATTCAAACTGTTTGGGCCATGTTCTAGGGGAAATACACCAATATTAACTCGAAACCTCACTTCTTCCTCCTATGTGACCTACATAGAGTAACATCGTCCTATTCAATGGGTTTAGGCTATGGTCTCGTAAAAATAGGCAAATATCAACACAAAACAGCCTTATTTGACATATATTGACACATATCGATGTATTTCAAGTGTTTAAGGAATTTTCTACCTAAAACTGCTCCCATTTGACCAATTTTGACTCAAATTGATATATTTCTAGTGTTTATGACATGTTCTAGGGTAAATACATCATTTTCTACCCAAAACCCCTCTTATTTGACCTATATTGACTCATATCGTCCTATTCAAACTGTTTGGGCCATGTTCTAGGGGAAATACACCAATATCAACTCGAAACCTCACTTCTTAACGATACGGCTCTAATCATCCCATCATAACCCTATTAGGGGAAAATCCTAAAATTACCCCACCTACAGATAAGACCTTTATCTTTCCATCAAAACTCTATAGCGATAAAATTCAAAAAGTACCCCTTATATTGGTAAGACCTTGATCTTCACACTGAAACCCTATAGGAATGAAATTCATAATTAACCCCCCTACAGGTAAGACCCTAATCTTCCAAATAATATCATATTTGGTTAAAATTCTTAAATTACTTGTCCGACCAGTAAGACAATAATCTCCCCAATGAACCCTTTTGGGCTAAAATACCAAAAGAACCCCTAGTACAGGTAAGACCAATCTTCTCACCAAAATTCATTCAGCGTGAAATCTAGAAATTGTCCCTCTAACCTGTAAAATCCTGATCTTTCCACTAAAACCCTATTGTTGTAAAATCTTGAAATAACCCTTCCTATGGGTTAGATCTTTGTCTTCCCATTGATACCCTATTGGGGGAAAATCTAAAAATTACCCCCTAAACATGTAAATCATGATTTTTTGCCCAAAACCCACCTATGGTGAAATCCCAAAATTACCCCTCCTAAGAGTAACACCCTTATCTTCCTACAAAAACCCTTTTGTGGTAAAATCTATATGATTTACCATATAATTAAAGTATATATAAAATGCAATCTATATGACACTATCTTTTGACATATGGTCCCAATTACAAATCTAAGTTATATATTTTGTCTAATATCGATGTATTCAAGTTAAATACGTCATTTTCTACCCTAAATTACTCCTATGTGACCTACTTTGAGTAATATCGTCCTATTCAATGGGTTTAGGCTATGTTATAGTAAAAATAGGCAAATATCAACCCAAAACTGCCTTATTTGACATATATTGACACATATCGATGTATTTGAAGTGTTTAAGGAATTTTTTAACTAAAACTCCTCCCATTTGACCAATTTTGACTCAAATTGATGTATTTCACGTGTTTATGACATGTTCTAGGGTAAATACATCATTTTCTACCCAAAACCGCTCTCATTTGACCTATATTGACTCATATCGTCCCATTCAAACTGTTTGGCCATATTATATGGGAAATACACCAATATCAACTCGAAACCTCACTTCTTAACGATAAGGCTCTAATCTTCCTATCATAACCCTATTAGGGTAAAATCCTAAAATTACCCGACCTACAGATAAGACCCTTATCTTTCCATCAAAACCCTATAGCGATAAAATCCCAAAAGTACCTCTCATATTGGTAAGTCACTGATCTTCACACTGAAACCCTATAGGAATGAAATTCATAATTAAACCCCCTACAAGTAAGACCCTAATCTTCCAAATGAAATCATATTTGGTTAAAATTCTTAAATTACTCGTCCGACCAGTAAGACTATATCTCCCCACTGAAACCCTTTTGGGCTAAAATACCAAAAGAGCCCCTAATATAGGTAAGACCAATCTTCTCACCAAAATTCATTCGACGTGAAATCTTGAAATTGTCCCTCTATCCGGTAAAATCCTAATCTTTCCACTAAAACCCTATTGTGGTAAAATCTTGAAATAACCCCTCCTATGGATTAGATTTTTGTCTTCCCACTGATACCCTATTGGGGTTAAATCTAAAAATTACCCCTCAAACATGTAAATCATGATTTTTTGCCCAAAACCCACCATATTATTAAAGTATATATAAAATGCAATCTATATGACACTGTCTTTTGACATATGGTCCTAATTACAAATCTGAGCTATATATATTGTCTAATATCGATGTAATCAAGTTAAATACGTCATTTTCTACCCTAAATTACTCCTATTTGACCTACTTAGAGTAATATCGTCCTATTCAATGTGTTTACGCTATGTTCTAGTGAAAATAGGCAAATATCAACCAAAAACTGCCTTATTTGACATATATTGACACATATCGATGTATTTCAAGTGTTTAAGGAATTTTCTACCTAAAACTCCTCCCATTTGAGCAATTTTGACGCAAATTGATGTATTTCAAGTGTGTATGACATGTTCTAGAGTAAAAACATCATTTTCTACACAAAACCTTTCTCATTTGTACTATATTGACTCATATCGTCCGATTCAAACTGTTTGGGCCATGTTTTAGGGGAAATACACCAATAACAACTCGAAACCTCACTTCTTGAGGATAAGGCTCTAATCCTCCTATCATAACCTTATTAGGGTAAAATCCTGAAATTACCCCACCTACAGATAAGACCTTTATCTTTCCATCAAAACTCTATAGCGATAAAATTCAAAAAGTACCCCTTATATTGGTAAGACCTTGATCTTCACACTGAAACCCTATAGGAATGAAATTCATAATTAACCCCCCTACAGGTAAGACCCTAATCTTCCAAATAATATCATATTTGGTTAAAATTCTTAAATTACTTGTCCGACCAGTAAGACAATAATCTCCCCAATGAACCCTTTTGGGCTAAAATACCAAAAGAACCCCTAGTACAGGTAAGACCAATCTTCTCACCAAAATTCATTCAGCGTGAAATCTAGAAATTGTCCCTCTAACCTGTAAAATCCTGATCTTTCCACTAAAACCCTATTGTTGTAAAATCTTGAAATAACCCTTCCTATGGGTTAGATCTTTGTCTTCCCATTGATACCCTATTGGGGGAAAATCTAAAAATTACCCCCTAAACATGTAAATCATGATTTTTTGCCCAAAACCCACCTATGGTGAAATCCCAAAATTACCCCTCCTAAGAGTAACACCCTTATCTTCCTACAAAAACCCTTTTGTGGTAAAATCTATATGATTTACCATATAATTAAAGTATATATAAAATGCAATCTATATGACACTATCTTTTGACATATGGTCCCAATTACAAATCTAAGTTATATATTTTGTCTAATATCGATGTAATCAAGTTAAATACATCATTTTCTACCCTAAATTACTCCTATGTGACCTACTTTGAGTAATATCGTCCTACTCAATGGGTTTAGGCTATGTTATAGTAAAAATAGGCAAATATCAACCCAAAACTGCCTTATTTGACATATATTGACACATATCGATGTATTTGAAGTGTTTAAGGAATTTTCTACCTAAACCTCCTCCCACTTGACCAATTTTGACTCAAATTGATGTATTTCACGTGTTTATGACATGTTCTAGGGTAAATATATCATTTTCTACCCAAAACCGCTCTCATTTGACCTATATTGACTCATATCGTCCCATTCAAACTGTTTGGCCATATTATATGGGAAATACACCAATATCAACTCGAAACCTCACTTCTTAACGATAAGGCTCTAATCTTCCTATCATAACCCTATTAGGGTAAAATCCTAAAATTACCCGACCTACAGATAAGACCCTTATCTTTCCATCAAAACCCTATAGCGATAAAATCCCAAAAGTACCTCTCATATTGGTAAGTCACTGATCTTCACACTGAAACCCTATAGGAATGAAATTCATAATTAACCCCCCTACAGGTAAGACCCTAATCTTCCAAATAATATCATATTTGGTTAAAATTCTTAAATTACTTGTCCGACCAGTAAGACAATAATCTCCCCAATGAACCCTTTTGGGCTAAAATACCAAAAGAACCCCTAATACAGGTAAGACCAATCTTCTCACCAAAATTCATTCAGCGTGAAATCTAGAAATTGTCCCTCTAACCTGTAAAATCCTGATCTTTCCACTAAAACCCTATTGTTGTAAAATCTTGAAATAACCCTTCCTATGGGTTAGATCTTTGTCTTCCCATTGATACCCTATTGGGGGAAAATCTAAAAATTACCCCCCTAAACATGTAAATCATGATTTTTTGCCCAAAACCCACCTATGGTGAAATCCCAAAATTACCCCTCCTAAGAGTAAGACCCTTATCTTCCTACAAAAACCCTATTGTGGTAAAATCTATATGATTTACCATATAATTAAAGTATATATAAAATGCAATCTATATGACACTATCTTTTGACATATGGTCCCAATTACAAATCTAAGTTATATATTTTGTCTAATATCGATGTAATCAAGTTAAATACATCATTTTCTACCCTAAATTACTCCTATGTGACCTACTTTGAGTAATATCGTCCTACTCAATGGGTTTAGGCTATGTTATAGTAAAAATAGGCAAATATCAACCCAAAACTGCCTTATTTGACATATATTGACACATATCGATGTATTTGAAGTGTTTAAGGAATTTTCTACCTAAACCTCCTCCCACTTGACCAATTTTGACTCAAATTGATGTATTTCACGTGTTTATGACATGTTCTAGGGTAAATATATCATTTTCTACCCAAAACCGCTCTCATTTGACCTATATTGACTCATATCGTCCCATTCAAACTGTTTGGGCCATATTTTATGGGAAATACACCAATATCAATTCGAAACCTCACTTCTTGAAGATAAGGCTCTAATCTTCCTATCATAACCCTATTAGGGTAAAATCCTAAAATTACCCGACCTATAGATAAGACCCTTATCTTTCCATCAAAACCCTATAGCGATAAAATCCCAAAAGTACCTCTCACATTGGTAAGTCACTGATCTTCACAATGAAACCCTATAGGAATGAAATTCATAATTAACCCCCCTACAGGTTAGACCCTAATCTTCCAAATGAAATCATATTTGGTTAAAATTCTTAAATTACTCGTCCGACTTGTAAGTCAATGATCTCCCTACTGAACCCTTTTGGGCTAAAATACCAAAAGAACCCCTAATACAGGTAAGACCAATCTTCTCACCAAAATTCATTCAGCGTGAAATCTAGAAATTGTCCCTCTAACCTGTAAAATCCTGATCTTTCCACTAAAACCCTATTGTTGTAAAATCTTGAAATAACCCTTCCTATGGGTTAGATCTTTGTCTTCCCATTGATACCCTATTGGGGGAAAATCTAAAAATTACCCCCTAAACATGTAAATCATGATTTTTTGCCCAAAACCCACCTATGGTGAAATCCCAAAATTACCCCTCCTAAGAGTAAGACCCTTATCTTCCTACAAAAACCCTATTGTGGTAAAATCTATATGATTTACCATATAATTAAAGTATATATAAAATGCAATCTATATGACACTATCTTTAGACATATGGTCCCAATTACAAATCTAAGTTATATATTTTGTCTAATATCGATGTAATCAAGTTAAATACGTCATTTTCTACCCTAAATTACTCCTATGTGACCTACTTTGAGTAATATCGTCCTATTCAATGGGTTTAGGCTATGTTATAGTAAAAATAGGCAAATATCAACCCAAAACTGCCTTATTTGACATAAATTGACACATATCGATGTATTTGAAGTGTTTAAGGAATTTTCTACCTAAAACTCCTCCCATTTGACCAATTTTGACTCAAATTGATGTTTTTCACGTGTTTATGACATGTTCTAGGGTAAATATATCATTTTCTACCCAAAACCGCTCTCATTTGACCTATATTGACTCATATCGTCCCATTCAAACTGTTTGGGCCATATTTTATGGGAAATACACCAATATCAATTCGAAACCTCACTTCTTCAAGATAAGGCTCTAATCTTCCTATCATAACCCTATTAGGGTAAAATCCTAAAATTACCCGACCTACAGATAAGACCCTTATCTTTCCATCAAAACCCTATAGCGATAAAATCCCAAAAGTACCTCTCACATTGGTAAGTCACTGATCTTCACAATGAAACCCTATAGGAATGAAATTCATAATTAACCCCCCTACAGGTTAGACCCTAATCTTCCAAATGAAATCATATTTGGTTAAAATTCTTAAATTACTCGTCCGACTAGTAAGTCAATGATCTCCCTACTGAAACCCTTTTGGGCTAAAATACCAAAAGAACCCCTAATACAGGTAAGACCAATCTTCTCACCAAAATTCATTCAGCGTGAAATCTAGAAATTGTCCCTCTAACCTGTAAAATCCTGATCTTTCCACTAAAACCCTATTGTTGTAAAATCTTGAAATAACCCTTCCTATGGGTTAGATCTTTGTCTTCCCATTGATACCCTATTGGGGGAAAATCTAAAAATTACCCCCTAAACATGTAAATCATGATTTTTTGCCCAAAACCCACCTATGGTGAAATCCCAAAATTACCCCTCCTAAGAGTAAGACCCTTATCTTCCTACAAAAACCCTATTGTGGTAAAATCTATATGATTTACCATATAATTAAAGTATATATAAAATGCAATCTATATGACACTATCTTTTGACATATGGTCCCAATTACAAATCTAAGTTATATATTTTGTCTAATATCGATGTAATCAAGTTAAATACGTCATTTTCTACCCTAAATTACTCCTATGTGACCTACTTTGAGTAATATCGTCCTATTCAATGGGTTTAGGCTATGTTATAGTAAAAATAGGCAAATATCAACCCAAAACTGCCTTATTTGACATATATTGACACATATCGATGTATTTGAAGTGTTTAAGGAATTTTCTACCTAAAACTCCTCCCATTTGACCAATTTTGACTCAAATTGATGTTTTTCACGTGTTTATGACATGTTCTAGGGTAAATATATCATTTTCTACCCAAAACCGCTCTCATTTGACCTATATTGACTCATATCGTCCCATTCAAACTGTTTGGGCCATATTTTATGGGAAATACACCAATATCAATTCGAAACCTCACTTCTTCAAGATAAGGCTCTAATCTTCCTATCATAACCCTATTAGGGTAAAATCCTAAAATTACCCGACCTACAGATAAGACCCTTATCTTTCCATCAAAACCCTATAGCGATAAAATCCCAAAAGTACCTCTCACATTGGTATGTCACTAATCTTCACAATGAAACCCTATAGGAATGAAATTCATAATTAACCCCCCTACAGGTTAGACCCTAATCTTCCAAATGAAATCATATTTGGTTAAAATTCTTAAATTACTCGTCCGACTAGTAAGTCAATAATCTCCCTACTGAAACCCTTTTAGGCTAAAATACCAAAAGAACCCCTAATACAGGTAAGACCAATCTTCTCACCAAAATTCATTCAGCGTGAAATCTAGAAATTGTCCCTCTAACCTGTAAAATCCTATCTTTCCGCAAAAACCCTATTGTAGTAAAATCTTGAAATAACCCCACCTATGGGTTAGATCTTTGGCTTCCCACTGATACCCTATTGGGGTAAAATCTAAAAATTACCCCTCAAACATGTAAATCTTGATTTTTTGCCCAAAACCCACCATATTATTAAAGTATATATAAAATCCAATCTATATGACACAATCTTTTGACATATGGTCCTAACTACAAATCTGAGCTATATATATTGTCTAATATCGATGTAATCAACTCTAATACGTCATTTTCTACCCTAAATTACTCCTATTTGACCTACTTAGAGTAATATCGTCCTGTTCAATGTGTTTAGGCTATGTTCTAGTGAAAATAGGCAAATATCAACCAAAAACTGCCTTATTTGACATATATTGACACATATGGATGTATTTCAAGTGTTTAAGGAATTTTCTACCTAAAACTCCTCCCATTTGACCAATTTTGACTCAAATTGATGTATTTCACGTGTTTATGACATGTTCTAGGGTAAATATATCATTTTCTACCCAAAACCGCTCTCATTTGACCTATATTGACTCATATCGTCCCATTCAAACTGTTTGGGCCATATTTTATGGGAAATACAACAATATCAATTCGAAACCTCACTTCTTGACGATAAGGCTCTAATCTTCCTATCATAACCCTATTAGGGTAAAATCCTAAAATTACCCGACCTACAGATAAGACCCTTATCTTTCCATCAAAACCCTATAGCGATAAAATCCCAAAAGTACCTCTCATATTGGTAAGTCACTGATCTTCACAATGAAACCCTATAGGAATGAAATTCATAATTAACCCCCCTACAGGTTAGACCTTAATCTTCCAAATGAAATCATATTTGGTTAAAATTTTTTAATTACTCGTCCGACCAGTAAGACAATAATCTCCCCACTGAAACCCTTTTGGGCTAAAATACCAAAAGAACCCCTAATACAGGTAAGACCAATCTTCTCACCAAAATTCATTCGACGTGAAATCTTGAAATTGTCCCTCTAACCGGTAAAATCCTGATCTTTCCGCAAAAACCCTATTGTAGTAAAATCTTGAAATAACCCTTCCTATGGGTTAGATCTTTGGCTTCCCAGTGATACCCTATTGGGGTAAAATCTAAAAATTACCCCTCAAACATGTAAATCTTGATTTTTTGCCCAAAACCCACCATATTATTAAAGTATATATAAAATCCAATCTATATGACACAATCTTTTGACATATGGTCCTAACTACAAATCTAAGCTATATATATTGTCTAATATCGATGTAATCAACTTAAATACGTCATTTTCTACCCTAAATTACTCCTATTTGACCTACTTAGAGTAATATCGTCCTGTTCAATGTGTTTAGGCTATGTTCTAGTGAAAATAGGCAAATATCAACCAAAAACTGCCTTATTTGACATATATTGACACATATCGATGTATTTCAAGTGTTTAAGGAACTTTCTACCTAAAACTCCTCCCATTTGACCAATTTTGAATCAAATTGATGTATTTTAAGTGTTTATGACATGTTCTAGGGTAAAAACATCATTTTCTACCCCAAACCGCTCTCATTTGACCTATATTGACTCATATCGTCCGATTCAAACTGTTTGGGCCATGTTTTAGGGGAAATACACCAATATCAACTCGAAACCTCACTTCTTGAGGATAAGGCTCTAATCTACCTATCATAACCCTATTAGGGGAAAATCCTAAAATTACCCCACCTACAGAGAAGACCCTTATCTTTCCATCAAAACCCTATAGCGATTAAATCCCAAAAGTAGCTCTCATATTGGTAAGTCACTGATCTTCACGCTGAAACCCTATAGGAATGAAATTCATAATTAAACCCCCTACGGGTAAGACCCTAATCTTCCAAATGAAATCATATTTGGTTAAAATTTTTTAATTACTCGTCCGACCAGTAAGACAATAATCTCCCCAGTGAAACCCTTTTGGGCTAAAATACCAAAAGAACCCCTAATACAGGTAAGACCAATCTTCTCACCAAAATTCATTCGACGTGAAATCTTGAAATTGTCCCTCTAACCGGTAAAATCCTAATCTTTCCGCTAAAACCCTATTGTAGTAAAATCTTGAAATAACCCTTCCTATGGGTTAGATCTTTGTCTTCCCACTGATTCCCTATTGGGGTAAAATCTAAAAATTACCCCTCAAACATGTAAATCTTGATTTTTTGCCCAAAACCCACCATATTATTAAAGTATATATAAAATGCAATCTATATGACACTATCTTTTGACATATGGTCCCAATTACAAATTTGAGCTATATATATTGTCTAGTATCGATGTAATCAAGTTAAATACGTTATTTTCTACCCTAAATTACATCTATTTGACGTACTTAGAGTACTATCGTCCCATTCAATGTGTTTAGGCTATGTTCTAGTGAAAATAGGCAAATATCAACCAAAAACTGCCTTATTTGACATATATTGACACATATCGATGTATTTCAAGTGTTTAAGGAATTTTTTACCTAAAACTCCTCCCATTTGACCAATTTTGAATCAAATTGATGTATTTCAAGTGTTTATGACATGTTCTAGGGTAAATATATCATTTTCTACCCAAAACCGCTCTCATTTGACCTATATTGACTCATATCGTCCCATTCAAACTGTTTGGGCCATATTTTATGGGAAATACACCAATATCAATTCGAAACGTCACTTCTTGACGATAAGGCTCTAATCTTCCTATCATAACCCTATTAGGGTAAAATCCTAAAATTACCCCACCTACAGATAAGACCCTTATCTTTCCATCAAAACCCTATAGCGATAAAATCCCAAAAGTACCTCTCACATTGGTAAGTCACTAATCTTCACAATGAAACCCTATAGGAATGAAATTCATAATTAACCCCCCTACAGGTTAGACCCTAATCTTCCAAATGAAATCATATTTGGTTAAAATTTTTTAATTACTCGTCCGACCAGTAAGACAATAATCTCCCCACTGAAACCCTTTTGGGCTAAAATACCAAAAGAACCTCTAATACAGGTAAGACCAATCTTCTCACCAAAATTCATTCGACGTGAAATCTTGAAATTGTCCCCCTAACCGGCAAAATCCTAATCTTTCCGCTAAAACCCTATTGTAGTAAAATCTTGAAATAACCCTTCCTATGGGTTAGATCTTTGTCTTCCCACTGATACCCTATTGGGGTAAAATCTAAAAATTACCCCTCAAACACGTAAATCATGATTTTTTGCCCAAAACCCACCATATTATTAAAGTATGTATAAAATGCAATCTATATAACACTATCTTTTGACATATGGTCCCAATTACAAATTTGAGCTATATATATTGTCTAATATCGATGTAATCAAGTTAAATACGTCATTTTCTACCCTAAATTACTCCTATTTCACCTACTTAGAGTAATATCGTCCCATTCAATGTGTTTAGGCTATGTTCTAGTGAAAATAGGCAAATATCAACCAAAAACTGCCTTATTTGACATATATTGACACATATCGATGTATTTCAAGTGTTTAAGGAATTTTCTACCTAAAACTCCTCCCATTTGAGCAATTTTGACTCAAATTGATGTATTTCAAGTGTTTATGACATGTTCTAGGGTAAAAACATCATTTTCTACCCAAAACCGTCTCATTTGACCTATATTGACTCATATCGTCCGATTCAAACTGTTTGGGCCATGTTTTAGGGGAAATACACCAATATCAACTCGAAACCTCACTTCTTGAGGATAAGGCTCTAATCTTCCTATCATAACCCTATTAGGGTAAAATAGTAAAATTACCCCACCTACAGATACGACCATTATCTTTCCATCAAAACCCTATAGCGATTAAATCCCAAAAGTACCTCTCATATTGGTAAGTCACTGATCTTCACACTGAAACCCTATAGGAATGAAATTCATAATTAAACCCCCTACGGGTAAGACCCTAATCTTCCAAATGAAATCATATTTGGTTAAAATTCTTAAATTACTCGTCCGACCAATAAGACAATAATCTCCCCACTGAAACCCTTTTAGGCTAAAATACTAAAAGAACCCCTAATACAGGTAAGACCAATCTTCTCACCAAAATTCATTCGACGTGAAATCTTGAAATTAACCCTCTAACCGGTAAAATCCTGATCTTTCCGCTAAAACCCTATTGTAGTAAAATCTTGAAATAACCCCTCCTATGGGTTAGATCTTTGTCTTCCCACTGATTCCCTATTGGGGTAAAATCTAAAAATTACCCCTTAAACATGTAAGTCATGATTTTTTGCCCAAAACCCACCATTTTATTAAAGTATATATAAAATGCAATCTATATGACACTATCTTTTGACATATGGTCCTAATTACAAATTTGAGCTATATATATTGTCTAATATCGATGTAATCAAGTTAAATTCGTTATTTTCTACCCTAAATTACTCCTATTTGACGTACTTAGAGTAATATCGTCCGATTCTAGGCTATGTTCTAGTGAAAATAGGCAAATATCAAGAAAAAACTGCCTTATTTGACATATATTGACACATATCGATTTATTTCAAGTGTTTAAGGAATTTTCTACCTAAAACTCCTCCCATTTGAGCAATTTTGACTCAAATTGTTGTATTTCAAGTGTTTATGACATGTTCTAGGGTAAAAACATCATTTTCTACCCAAAACCGCTCTCATTTGACCTATATTAACTCATATCGTCCGATTCAAACTGTTTGGGCCATGTTTTAGGGGAAATACACCAATATCAACTCGAGACCTAACTTCTTGAGGATAAGGCTCTAATCTTCCTATCATAACCCTATTAGGGTAAAATCCTAAAATTACCCCACCTGCAGATAAGACCCTTATATTTCCATCAAAACCCTATAGCGATTAAATCCCAAAAGTACCTCTCATATTGGTAAGTCACTAATCTTCACACTGAAACCCGATAGGACTGAAATTCATAATTAAACCCCCTACGGGTAAGACCCTAATCTTCCAAATGAAATCATATTTGGTTAAAATTCTTAAATTACTCGTCCGACCAGTAAGACAATAATCTCCCCACTGAAACCCTTTTGGGCTAAAATACCAAAAGAACCCCTAATAAAGGTAAGACCAATCTTCTCACCAAAATTCATTCGACGTGAAATCTAGAAATTGTCCCTCTAACCGGTAATATCCTAATCTTTACGCTAAAACCCTATTGTAGTAAAATCTTGAAATAACCCCTCCTATGGGTTAGATCTTTGTCTTCCCACTGATTCCCTATTGGGGTAAAATCTAAAAATTACCCCTTAAACATGTAAGTCATGATTTTTTGCCCAAAACCCACCATTTTATTAAAGTATATATAAAATGCAATCTATATGACACTATCTTTTGACATATGGTCCTAATTACAAATTTGAGCTATATATATTGTCTAATATCGATGTAATCAAGTTAAATTCGTTATTTTCTACCCTAAATTACTCCTATTTGACGTACTTAGAGTAATATCGTCCGATTCTAGGCTATGTTCTAGTGAAAATAGGCAAATATCAAGAAAAAACTGCCTTATTTGACATATATTGACACATATCGATTTATTTCAAGTGTTTAAGGAATTTTCTACCTAAAACTCCTCCCATTTGAGCAATTTTGACTCAAATTGTTGTATTTCAAGTGTTTATGACATGTTCTAGGGTAAAAACATCATTTTCTACCCAAAACCGCTCTCATTTGACCTATATTAACTCATATCGTCCGATTCAAACTGTTTGGGCCATGTTTTAGGGGAAATACACCAATATCAACTCGAGACCTAACTTCTTGAGGATAAGGCTCTAATCTTCCTATCATAACCCTATTAGGGTAAAATCCTAAAATTACCCCACCTGCAGATAAGACCCTTATCTTTCCATCAAAACCCTATAGCGATTAAATCCCAAAAGTACCTCTCATATTGGTAAGTCACTAATCTTCACACTGAAACCCGATAGGACTGAAATTCATAATTAAACCCCCTACGGGTAAGACCCTAATCTTCCAAATGAAATCATATTTGGTTAAAATTCTTAAATTACTCGTCCGACCAGTAAGACAATAATCTCCCCACTGAAACCCTTTTGGGCTAAAATACCAAAAGAACCCCTAATAAAGGTAAGACCAATCTTCTCACCAAAATTCATTCGACGTGAAATCTAGAAATTGTCCCTCTAACCGGTAATATCCTAATCTTTACGCTAAAACCCTATTGTAGTAAAATCTTGAAATAACCCCTCCTATGGGTTAGATCTTTGTCTTCCCACTGATTCCCTATTGGGGTAAAATCTAAAAATTACCCCTTAAACATGTAAATCATGATTTTTTCCCAAAACCCACCATATTATTAAAGTATATTTAAAATGCAATCTATATGACACTATCTTTTGACATATGGTCCTAATTACAAATCTGAGCTATATATATTGTCTAATATCGATGTAATCAAGTTAAATACGTCATTTTCTACCCTAAATTACTCCTATTTGACCTACTTAGAGTAATATCGTCCTATTCAATATGTTTAGGCTATGTTCTAGTGAAAATAGGCAAATATCAACCAAAAACTGCCTTATTTGACATATATTGACACATATCGATGTATTTCAAGTGTTTAAGGAATTTTCTACATAAAACTCCTCCCATTTGAGCAATTTTTACTCAAATTGATGTATTTCAAGTGTTTATGACATGTTCTAGGGTAAAAACATCATTTTCTACCCAAAACCGCTCTTATTTGACCTTTATTGACTCATATCGTCCGATTCAAACTGTTTGGGCCATGTTTTAGAGGAAATACACCAATATCAACTCGAAACCTCACTTCTTGAGGATAAGGCTCTAATCTTCCTATCATAACCTTATTAGGGTAAAATCCTAAAATTACCCCACCTACAGATAAGACGCTTATCTTTCCATCAAAACCCTATAGCGACTAAATCCCAAAAGTACCTCTCATATTGGTAAGTCACTAATCTTCACACTAAAACCCTATAGGAATGAAATTCATAATTAAACCCCCTACGGGTAAGACCCTAATCTTCCAAATGAAATCATATTTGGTTAAAATTCTTAAATTACTCGTCCGACCAGTAAGACAATAATCTCCCCACTGAAACCCTTTTGGGCTAAATACCAAAAGAACCCCTAATACAGGTAAGACCAATCTTCTCACAAAAATTCATTCGACGTGAAATCTTGAAATTGTCCCTCTAACCGGTAAAATCATGTTCTTTCCCCTAAAACCCTATTGTAGTAAAATCTTGAAATAACCCCTCCTATGGGTTAGATCTTTGTCTTCCCACTGATTCCCTATTGGGGTAAAATCTAAAAATTACCCCTTAAACATGTAAATCATGATTTTTTGCCCAAAACCCACCATATTATTAAAGTATATATAAAATGCAATCTATATGACACTATCTTTTGACATATGGTCCTAATTACAAATCTGAGCTATATATATTGTCTAATATCGATGTAATCAAGTTAAATGCGTCATTTTCTACCCTAAATTACTCCTATTTGACGTACTTAGAGTAATATCGTCCTATTCAATGTGTTTAGGCTATGTTCTAGTGAAAATAGGCAAATATCAACCAAAAACTGCCTTATTTGACATATATTGACACATATCGATGTATTTCAAGTGTTTGAGGAATTTTCTACCTAAAACTCCTCCCATTTGAGAAATTTTGACTCAAATTGATGTATTTCAAGTGTTTATGACATGTTCTAGGGTAAAAACATCATTTTCTACCCAAAACCGCTCTCATTTGACCTATATTGACTCATATCGTCCCATTCAAACTGCTTGGGCCATGTTTTAGGGCAAATACACCAATATCAACTCAAAACCTCACTTCTTGAGGAGAAGGCTCTAGTCTTCCTATCATAACCTTATTAGGGAAAAATCCTAATATTACCCCACCTACAGATAAGACGCTTATTTTTCCATCAAAACCCTATAGCGATTAAATCCCAAAAGTACCTCTCATATTGGTAAGTCACTGACCTTCACACTGAAACCCTGTAAGAATGAAATTCAAAATTAAACCCCGTACGGGTAAGACCCTAATCTTCCAAATGAAATCATATTTGGTTAAAATTCTTAAATTACTCGTCCGACCAGTAAGACAATAATCTCCCCACTGAAACCCTTTTGGGCTAAAATACCAAAAGAACCCCTAAAAGAGGTAAGACCAATCTTCTCACCGAAATTCATTCGACGTGAAATCTTGAAATTGTCCCTCTAACCGGTAAAATCCTGATCTTTCCGCTAAAACCCTATTGTAGTAAAATCTTGAAATAACCCCTCCTATGGGTTAGATCTTTGTCTTCCCACTGATACCCTATTGGGGTAAAATCTAAAAATTACCCCTCAAACATGTAAATCATGATTTTTTGCCCAAAACGCACCATATTATTAAAGTATATATAAAATGCAATCTATATGACACTATCTTTTGACATATGTTCCTAATTACAAATCTGACCTATATATATTGTCTAATATCGATGTAATCAAGTTAAATACGTCATTTTCTACCCTAAATTACTCCTATTTGACCTACTTAGAGTAATATCGTCCTATTCAATGTGTTTAGGCTATGTTCTAGTGAAAATAGGCAAATATCAACCAAAAACTGCCTTATTTGACATATATTGAAACATATCGATGTATTTCAAGTGTTTGAGGAATTTTCTACCTAAAACTCCTCCCATTTGAGCAATTTTGACTCAAATTGATGTATTTCAAGTGTTTATGACATGTTCTAGGGTAAAAACATCATTTTCTACCCAAAACCGCTCTCATTTGACCTATATTAACTCATATCGTCCCATTCAAACTACTTTGGCCATGTTTTAGGGCAAATACACCAATATCAACTCGAAACCTCACTTCTTGAGGATAAGGCTCTAATCTTCCTATAATAACCTTATTAGGCTAAAATCCTAAAATTACCCCACCTACAGATAAGACGCTTATCTTTCCATCAAAACCCTATAGCGATTAAATCCCAAAAGTACCTCTCATATTGGTAAGTCACTGATCTTCATACTGAAACCCTATAGGAATGAAACTCATAATTAAACCCCCTACGGGTAAGACCCTAATCTTCCAAATGAAATCATATTTGGTTAAAATTCTTAAATTACTGGTCCGACCAGTAAGACAATAATCTCCCCACTGAAACCCTTTTGGGCTAAAATACCAAAAGAACCCCTAATACAGGTAAGACCAATCTTCTCACCGAAATTCATTCGACGTGAAATCTTGAAATTGTCCCTCTAACCGGTAAAATCCTGATCTTTCTGCTAAAACCCTATTGTAGTAAAATCTTGAAATAACCCCTCATATGGGTTAGATCTTTGTCTTCCCACTGATACCCTATTGGGGTAAAATCTAAAAATTACCCCTCAAACACGTAAATCATGATTTTTTGCCCAAAACCCACCATATTATTAAAGTATATATAAAATGCAATCTATATGACACTATCTTTTGACATATGGTCCTAATTACAAATCTGAGCTATATGTATTGTCTAATATCGATGTAATCAACTTAAATACGTCATTTTCTACCCTAAATTACTCCTATTTAACCTACTTAGAGTAATATCGTCCTATTCAATGTGTTTAGGCTATGTTCTAGTGAAAATAGGCAAATATCAACCAAAAACTACCTTATTTGACATATATTGACACATATCGATGTATTTCAAGTGTTTAAAGAATTTTCTACCTAAAACTCCTCCCATTTGAGCAATTTTGACTCAAATTGATGTATTTCAAGTGTTTATGACATGTTCTAGGGTAAAAACATCATTTTCTACCCAAAACCGCTCTCATTTGACCTATATTGACTCATATCGTCCTATTCAAACAATTTGGGCCATGTTTTAGGGAAAATACACCAATATCAACTTCAAAACCTCTTTTCTTGAGGATAAGGCTTTAATCCTACTATCATAACCTTAGTAGGGTAAAATCCTGAAATTACCCAACCTACTGATAAGACCCTTATCTTTCCATCAAAACCCTATAGCGATAAAATCCCAAAAGTACCCCTCTTATTGGTAAGACCCTGATCTTCACACTGAAACCCTATAGGAATGTAATTCATAATTAACCCCCCTACAGGTAAGACCCTAATCTTCCAAATGAAATCATATTTGGTTAAAATTCTTAAATTACTCATGCGACTAGTAAGACAATAGTCTCCCCACTGAAACCCTTTTAGGCTAAAATACCAAATGAACCCCTAATACAGGTAAGACCAATCTTCTCACCAAAATTCATTCGGCGTGAAATCTTAAAATTGTCCCTCTTACCGGTAAAATCCTAATCTTTCCACTATAACCCTATTGTAGTAAAATCTTGAAATAACCCCTCCTATGGGTTAGATCTTTGTCTTCCCACTGATACCCTATTGGGGTAAAATATAAAAACTACTTGTCAAACATGTAAATCATGATTTTTTGCCCAAAAACCATCTATGGTGAAATCCCAAAATAACCCCTGCAAAGGGTAAGACCCTTATCTTCCTATAAAAACCCTATTGTGGTAAAATATATATGATTACCATATTATTAAAGTATATATAAAATGCAATCTATATGACTATATCTTTTGACATATGGTCCCAATTACAAATTTGAGCTATATATATTGTCTAATATCGATGTAATCAAGTTAAATACGTCATTTTCTACCCTAAATTGCTCCCATTTGTCCTACTTAGAGTAATATCCTCCTATTTAAAGGGTTTAGGCCATGTTCTAGTAAAAATGGGCAAATATCGACCCAAAATTGCCTTATTTGACATATATTGACACAAATCGATGTATTTCAAGTGTTTAAGGAATTTTCTACCTAAAACTCCTCCCATTTGACCAATTTTGACTCAAATTGATGTATTTCAAGTGTTTATGACATGTTCTATGGTAAATACATCATTTGTACCCAAAACTGCTCTCATTTGATCTATATTGACTCATATCGTCCTATTCAAACTGTTTGGGCCATGTTTTAGGGGAAATACACCAATATCAACTCGAAACCTCACTTCTTGACGATAAGTCTCTCATCTTCCCATCATAAACCCTAATAGGGTAAAATCCTAAACTTACCCCACCTACAGATAAGACCCTTATCTTTCCATCAAAACCCTAGAGCGATAAAATCCCAAAAGTACCCCTCATATTGGTAAGACCCTGATCTTCACACTGAAACCCTATATGAATGAAATTCATAATTAACCCCCCTACAGGTAAGACCCTAATCTTCCAAATGAAATCATATTTGGTTAAAATTCTTAAATTACTCGTCCGACTAGTAAGACAATAATCTCCCCACTGAAACCCTTTTAGGCTAAAATACCAAATGAACCCCTAATACAGGTAAGACCAATCTTCTCACCAAAATTCATTCGGCGTGAAATCTTAAAATTGTCCCTCTTACCGGTAAAATCCTAATCTTTCCACTAAAACCCTATTGTTGTAAAATCTTGAAATAACCCCTCCTATGGGTTAGATCTTTGTCTTCCCACTGATACCCTATTGGGGTAAAATCTAAAAACTACCCCTCAAACATGTAAATCATGATTTTTTGCCCCAAACCCACCTATGGTGAAATTCATAAATTACCCCTCCTAAGGGTAAGACCCTTATCTTCGTACCAAAACCCTATGGTGGTAAAATCTATATGATTACCATATTATTAAAGTATATATAAAATGCAATCTATATGATACTATCTTTTGACATATGGTCCCAATTACAAATCTGAGCTATATATATTGTCTAATATCGATGTAATCAAGTTAAATACGTCATTTTCTACCCTAAATTACTCTTATTTGACCTACTTAGAGTAATATCGTCCTATTCAATGGGTTTAGGCTATGTTCTAGTGAAAATAGGCAAATATCAACCCAAAACAGCCTTATTTGACATATATTGACACATATCGATGTATTTCAAGTGTTTAAGGAATTTTCTACCTAAAACTCCTCCCATTTGACCAATTTTGACTCAAATTGATGTATTTCAAGTGTTTATGACATGTCTAGGGTAAATACATCATTTTCTACCCAAAACCACTCACATTTGACCTATATTGACTCATATCGTCCTATTCAAACTTTTTGGGCCAGGTTCTAGGGGAAATACACCAATATCAACCGGAAACTTCACTATTTGACCTATATTGACTCATATCGATATATTTGAAGTGTTTAGGTCATTTTGTACCCCAAAACTCTCCTATTCGACTAATTTTGACTCAAATCAATATATTTTAGTGTTTATGATATATTCTAGGGTAAAAACATCATTTTCTACCCAAAAAAACTCCTATTTGACCTATATTTATTCATATTGTCCTATTTAAGTGTTTTAGCCTTGGTTTAGGGCAATAAACACCAATATCGACCTGAAACCGCCCTATTTGACCTACATTGACTCATATCAATGTATTTGAAGTGTATATGTCATTTTACACCCAAAAAATCTCCCATTTGACTGATTTTGACTCAAATAATTGAAAGGGAAATCATGGTCTTACTATTAGTAGAGGTAATTTCATGACTTTACTCCAATAGGGTTATAGGGGGAAGATTAGGATGTTACTAGTAAGAAAGGTATTTTTGGGATTTTACTCTAATAATATTTTAGTGGGAAGATTAGGCTCTTACTAATAGGACATGTAATTTCAGAATTTTACCATAATATAGTTTTAATGGGAAGAATTAACTGCTATTAGTAAGAAAGTTAAATTCGGGAAATTACCCTAATAAGGTTTCAGGGAGAAGATAAGGGTCTTAAATGGATGAGGCGAAATTTTGGGATTTGAACCTAATAAGATTTTTTTGAATAGATTGGGGTGTTAGCAATAAAAGGTGTAATTTTGGAATTTTACTTCAAGAAGGGTTCCAATGGTTATTTTGAGATTTTACCTCAAAAGTGTTCCAATGTGAGGTGTAGTTTTGTGATTTTACTCCTATAGGGTTTTGATGAGAAAATTAGGGTCTAACCGATAGGAGGCGTAATTTTAAGATTTTACCCTAACTGAGATTTAATTGGAAAATTAGGGTCTTATCAGTAGGAGGGGTGATCTCGGGACTTTATTTGATTAGTGTTCTAGTGGGAAGATTAGGGTATTACTAGTAGGAGGGGTATTATCGAGATTTTATCCTAATATTTTTCTTATGGGAAGATTTGTGTCTTATAGGTAAGAGAAGTAGTTTTTGGATTTTCCCCAAGTAGGGTGTTGGAGGAAAGATTAGGGTCTTATCGGTAGAAGGGGGAATTTTGGGATTTACATCGATGGGGTTTTGGTGGGAAGAGAAGAGACGTACCAGTATGTTGGGTAGTTTTTGGACTTTACGCCAATAGGGTTTCGACGATATGATTAACGTCTTACCATTAGGAGGGGTAATTTTGGGACTTTACCCTAATAGGGTTTCAGTAGGAAGATCATGTTCTTACTAGTAGGAGGGGTAACTTTGAGATTTTACCTCGATATGGTTTTTGGTGGGAAAATCATGGTCTTACTAAATAGAGGGGTAATTTTGGGACCTTATCCCGAATAGGTTTTCGGTTGGAAGATTAGGGTTTTCACTATAGGAAGAGGTAATGTAGGGATTTACCTCAATGGGGATTAAGAGGAAAGAGTAGTGTCTTACAGGAATGAGGAGAACTTTTTGGAGTTTACCCCAATAAGGCTTCATTGGGAAGATTAGGGTCTTACCAATAGGGGGTAATTTCGAGACTTTACTTAAATAGGGTTTCGGTGGTAAGATCACGATCCTATTGTTTGGAGGGTTATTAACAAGATTTTACATCAATAAAGTTTTAGTGGGAATTTCAAGGTCTTACTATTAGGAGAGGTAATTTTGGGGCTTTATCCTATTTTGGGGAAAAGGTCATGGTCTTATTAGTAGGAAGGATATTTTTAGGATTTTACTCTAATATATTTTTAGTGGAAAGAGCCCGTTCTTACGGATAGGAGGGGTAACTTTGGTATTTTACCCTAATAGGGTTTCGGTGGTAAGAATAGGGTGTTAGATGTAGGAGGGGTAACCTTGAGATTTTACCTTGATAGGGTTTGGTGGGACGCTCATCGTCTTAGTGGAATGAGGAGTGGTTTTGTAATTTTACCCCAATAGGGTTTTGATGGGAAAATTAGGGACTTTCTAGTATGAGGGGTAATGTTAAAATTTTGCCCTAATACGGTTTCGGTGGGAAGATCAGGTTCTTACTACTAGGAGGAGTTTTATTAGGGTTTTAAGCCAATAACGTTTTTGTGGGACGATCAATATCTAATAGGTAGGAGGGTAAGTTTGGGATTTTACCCTAATAGGGAATCTGCAGGATGTTCTAGGTCTTACTAGGAGGAAGGGTAATTTTGGGATTTATCTCGATGGGGTTTGGGTGAGAAGAGTAGTGTCTTAATAGTATAAAGGGTAGTTGCGTGATTTTAATCCAATAGGGTTTCGATGGGAAGTCTAGGATTTAACAAATAGAAGGGTAATTTAGGGATTTCACCCCAATAGGGTTTCAATGAGAAGATTAGGGTCTTATCGGTAGGAGGGGTAATTTATGAACTTTACTCCAATAGGGTTTCAAAGGAAAGATCAGGGTCTTACTAGTATGATGGGTTAATTTTGGGATTTTACCCCACTAAGTTTTTGATGGAAAGATTAGGGTGTTAGCGATAGGAATGGTGGTTTTGGGATTTTACCCCAATAATCTTTTAGAGAGAAAATCAGGGTCTTTTCGATAGGTGGGGTAATTTAGAGATTTTACCTTGAGAGGGTTTTGGTGGGAAGATCATAGTGTTTCTGCTATGCGGGGTAGTTTTGTGATATTACCCCAATAGGGTTTCTATGGAAAAATTAGGGTCTTACAAATAGGAGGGTTATTTTGAGATTATCCAAATAGGGTTTCGGTGTGAAAATCAAGGTCTTATTTTACCCTAATCTTCCCATCGAAACCATATTGGGGTAAAATCTAAAAACTACCCCTTATATCGATACGAGCCTGATCGCCCCATTGAAACCTTGTTGGGGTAAAATCCTTAAAATATCCCTTCTATCGATAAGACCATTATCGTCCCCATGAAGCCCTATTGCGGTAATGTCAGAAAATTACCACTCTTACCGATAAGACCCTAATATTTCCACCAAAACCCAATACCGTAAAATTCCAATATACCCTCCTATAAGTAGGAACATGATCTTCCTAATGAAACCCTATTGGGGTAAAATCATAAAATTACCCTTCATACAAGTAAGACTCTGATCTTCTCACCAAAAACCTTATTGGGGTAAATTCTCGAAATTACCCCTCATACCGGTAAGACCTTTATCTTTCCCTCGAAACACTATTGGGTAAAATCCCAAATATTTCCCTTCAACCGGTAGGACCCTACTCTTTCCATCAAAACCCTATGTGGTAAAATGCAAAAGGTACCCCATATATAGATAATACCCTGCTCTTCCCACCTAAACACTATCGAGAAAAATTCCTAATATTACTCCACCTATCGGTAAGACCCGATCCTCCCACTAAAACTTTAGTGGGATTAAATCCTTAATTTACCCCTTCTACTATTAAAACCCTAATTTTCCTATCGAAGCCCAATTGGGGTAAAATCCGAAAACAACCCCGTTCATACCAGTAAGACCCTGATCTTCTTATCTAAACCGTATCAAGTTAAAATCCCAAAATTACCTCTTCTGCCGATAAGAAAATGATGTTCCCATAAAAACCAAATTGGTGTAAAATCTTGAAATCGTCCCTCCTACCTCTAACACCCAATCTTCCCACTGAAACCCTATTTGGGTAAAGTTTTTAAATTACCCCTCTTATTAGTAAGACCATAATCATCGCAACAAAATCATATCCTGGTATGAATTTTAAATTACTCGTCGTACCAGGAAAAATTTGATCTTCTCACCAAAACCCAATTGAGGAAAAACCCCAAAATTAGGCACATAGGAGTAAGACCCTTATATCCTCCCAAAAACTATAGAACCGAATCATCTCGAAACTACCTCTCATACTTCTAAGACCTAATTTTACCATCGAAACCCTATTAGTGTAAAATCCTAAAATCAAACCTCCTACTAGTAAGACCCTTATCTACCCACATAATCCCAATCGAGGGAAAATCCCAAAATTAACAATACAGTCAGTAAGACCTTGATCTTCCCATGAAAACTCTATTGGGGTAAACTCCTTAAATTACCTCTCTACTAATAAGACCTTGATCTTTCCATGCAAAACCTTGAAATCCCAAAATTACTCCTCTTGACAATAAGGCCTTAATCTTCCTATTGAAACCTTATTGGGGTAAAGTCAGAAAATTACCCCTCCTACTGGTAAAACCCTGATATTTCCAGCGAAACCCAATAGGGTAAAATCCTAAAATTACCCCTAATATTAGAAAGAACATGATCTTCCTATCGAAACCCTATTTGGGTAAAATCATAAAATTACCCCTCCTACCTATAAGACCGTTATCTTCTCACCGAAACCCTATTGTAGTGAAATCCCTATATTACCCCTTCTACCAGTAAGACCATGATCTTCCCACTAAAACTTAATTGGGAAATAATCCCAAAAATACCCCTTCTATCGACGAGACCCTGATCTACCCACTAAAACCCTAATAGGGTAATGTCCTGAAATTACCCCTCCTATATGTAAGCTTTGATGTTCACACCGAAACCCTATTGGGTTAAAATCCATAAATACCCCTCATAACGATAACCCCTACCCAACGAAACCCTATTGGTTAAAGATCCTAAAGACCCTAATCATCCCACTCAAACCTTACTAGGGTAAAATCTTGAAAAAACCTTTCCTACCGTTAAAATGTAATTGTCCCACCGAAACCAACTGGGGTAAAGTATAGAAATTACCCCTCCAACCGGTAAGACCTAGATCTTCTCATCCAAAAATACCCTAAAACTATTAGGGTAATACCCCAAAATTACCCCTCGTTCCAATAAGACCCTAATTTTCCCATCGAAACCCTATTGGGGTATAATCCCAAAAACTACCCCTCATACAGGTGAGACCCTAATCTTCCCACCTATACCCTATCAACGTAAAACCCAAAAATTACGCATTATACCAATTAGGGTAAAATCTCAAATTTACCACTTCTACTAGTAATACCCGAATTTTCCCAACTAAACCTTATTGTGGTAAACTCTCGAAACTATTCCTTAAACTTGTAAAACCCGACTGTTCTCACCCAAACCCCATGGAGGCTATTCCAACTGAAACCTTAATTATTAGGGTAAAATCCTAATAATTGCCAACCTAACAATAAGACCCTGATCTTCCCAACGAAACAATATTGATGTAAATACCCTAAATTACCCCTCCTTCTAGTAACACAAAATTTTCCGACCAAAACCCTATCGCGATAAAATCCTAAAATTAGCTCTCCTACCCGTAAAACCCTAATCTCCTAAACGAAACCTTATAGGGGTGAAATCCCAAAGTTACCCTCCTATCACTAAGAGCCATATCTTCCCACCAAAACTATGTTGGAGTAAAATCAATAAACTACCCCTTATACCAGTAAGACCATGATCTTTCCACTTAAAGCCTATCGAGGTAGAATCACAAAATTAGCCCTCCTACTAGTAAGACCCTAATCTTCTCGCGTAAACCTTGTTAAGGTAAAATCCTAAAATTACTCCTCTTATCGCTAACACTCTACCCAGCTAAACGTATTGGGTAAAATCTTAAAATTACCTCTCCTATAGATACGACCCTAATATCCCCACCGAAACCCTAATAGGGTAAAATTCTCGAAATTACTCCTCCAATTGGTAAAACTTTCGAGCTAAATTATCAAAATTACCCCTCCTACATAAAATATCCTTATCTTCTTCCTAAAACCTTATTGGGTGATAATCTTAAAATTACCCCTCCTACCGCTAACACCTCAATCTTCCCCCCAAAACCATATACGGGGAAAATCCTAAAATTACCCCTTATACCGTCAATACCTTAATCATTCTCCCGAAACTTTATTGGGGTAAAATCTTGAAATTAGCCCTCTTACTGGTCAGACCCTAATCTTCCCATTGAACTCCTATTGGGGTGAAATCCACAAATCACTTCTTTTACTAGTAAGATCCTAATTTTCCCATCAAAACCCTATTAAAGTAAAATCCCACAACTTCTACTCATACCGGTAAGACTATTTCCCGCCCAAACCCCATCAAGATAAACAAAAAATTACCACTTCTAACACTAAGAGCCAAATCTTCATGCCGAAACACTACTAGGGTAAAATCTCAAAATTAATCCTCCTTTCAATAAGACCCTAATCTTCAAAGGGAAACCCAATTAGGGTAAAATAACAAAGTCATACCTTCTTTCGAGAAGACCCTAATTTTCCCATCTAAACCTTATTAGAGTAAAAACACAAAATTACCCCTCATACCAGTAACAATGATCATCCCACCGAAACTCTATCAAATCAAAATCCCAAAGATACCACTCCTATCAGTAAGACCCTAAACTTTTCGCCTATACCATATTGGGGTAAAATCTAGAAATTACCCCTCTTAAAGCTAATACCCCAATCATCCCTCCAAAACTTATAAGGGTAAAATCCCAAAGTTACCCCTACTACCATTAAGAACATGATCTTCCCACTAAAACCTAAATCAGGTGAAATCTCGAAAATACTCTTACTAACCAATATAACCTAATTTTTCTCTTGAAACCCTATTAGGATAAAATCTTGAAATTACTTCTTCTATTAGTAAGTCCTTTAATTAGGGTAAAATTCCAAAACTACGCCTTATACTGGTAAGACCCTACCCTTTCTATTCAAACCCTATCGACGTAAAATCCAAAAATTATCCCTCTTACCGATAAGACCTAGATCTTCCTACCAAAACCCTATTAGGGTGAAATCCCTAAATAACCCTTCCTTTGGGTAAGACCCTAATCTTCCCACTTGAACCATATTGGGGGTAAAATCACGATAATACCCCTCCTAGTGGTTGGACCCTAATCTTCTCACCAAAAGCCTAGTTGGGTAAGGTCCCGAAATTACCTCACCATCTATTAAGACCATGATTTTCAACCCAAAACCCTATCGAGGTAAAATGCCAAAATAACCCCTCCTACCAATAAGACCCTAATCTTCCCAATGAAGCCTTATTAGGGTAAAATACCGAAATCACTCCTCCTATTGGTAATACCTTAATCACCCCATTGAAACCCTATTTAGATAAACTCCCCAAAACTACCCCACATACTAGTATGTTTCAGATCTTCCTACCCAAACCCCATTTAGGAAAATCCTGATATTACCCCTCCTATAGGTAAGACCCTAATCTTTCTGTCAACACGCTATTGCTAGGCACCAGCTTCAGAAAGAATTAGAGCTGCTGCCTTGATAGATCACTCTCCTTGCCACTTCTCTAGACCTTCTAGTCACCACTTTCCATCCCCCATCATCATCAGAGGACACTTGAGGGACAGGTTGAGCTGGAGCCCCTCCTACTAATAAGACCTTGATTTTCGCATCGAAAACCTATTTGGATAAAATCTCAAAATAACCCTCCCATAGAAACCCTATTGGCTTAATATAACAAAACTACCCCACATAGTGGAAACACCCTACCCTTTACACTCAAACCCCATCGAGATAAATCCTAAAATTACCCTTCCTCTCTATAGGACCCTGATCTTCCTGTTGAAACCCTATTAGGGTAAAATCTCAAATTTACCCTCCTACCAGTTAGATACTGATTGTCCCACAAAAAGTTTATCTGCTTAAAATCCTGATAAAATACCTCCTATTGGTAAAAACTTATTTTCCAATTGAAACCGTATTAGAATTAAATTCCAACATTACTCCTCAAACTAAAAAGTCCCTAATTTTCCCATCAAAACCTTATTAGGGTAAAATTACAAACTACCCCTCATTCCACTAAGACAATGATTGTCCCACCGAATTCTATCAAGGTAAAATCCCAAAGTTAACCCTCCTACCGCTAATACCCCATTCTTACCATCGAAACCTTATTAGGGTAAAATACAAAAATAACCCCTCCTATCCGTAAGAACATTTTTCCCACTAAAAACATATTAGAGTAAAATCCCGAAAATATCCTTCTTACTAATAAGACCCTGTACTTTTTCGCAAACTAGGGTAAAGCCTCAAAATTACCTCTCGTAATGGTAAGACCTTGATATTCCCATTGAAACCTTATTGATGTAAAATCTCATTAATAACCCTCTAAACAATAGGACCGTGATCTTCCCACCGAAACCCTATTTAGGTAAAATCTCAAAATTACCCCCTATTAGTAAGACCAAAATCTTGTTAATGAAGCCTTATTGGGGTAAACTCCCAAAAGTACTCCTCATATCTGTAAGACCCTACTCTTTCCTCTCAATCCTCATCGAGGTAAATCCCTAAATTACCTCTTCATATAGCGAAGACCTATCAAATAACCAAAACCAAAACCCTACCGCTAACACCCTATTCTTACCACCGAAACCTATCAAATTACCTCTCTAAATGCTAAGACCCAGATATTCACACTAAAACCTTACTGATGTAAAATCGCATTAATACCCCTCCTAACGGTAAGACCGTGACCTTTCACTCCAAGCCCTATTGGGGTAAAGTCTCAAAATTACCCCTGCTATCGATAAAACACATATCTTCCCATCGAATTTTATTGAGGTCAACTAAAAAAGAAACCCTCACATCGGTAAGACCCTGCTCTTTCCTCTCATACCCATCGAGGTAAATCCTAAAATTACCCCTACTATCGATACGACACTAATCTTCCCATTTAAACCTTACTAAGGTAAAATCCTGGTAATACCCATCCTCACGATAAGACCTTAATCATCTCACAAAAACACTATTAGGGTAAAGTCCCCAATTTACCCCTTTTTATTGGTACAACCATGAGTTCCCATTGAAACCCTATTTGGGTAAAATCACAAAATTACCCCTTCTATTGTTATGATCCCAATTTTCCCATCCAAACCTTATTTATGTAAATTAAAAAAATTACCCTCCTACAGGTAAGACCCTAATCTTCTATCTGAAACCGTATTGGCATAAAATACCAAAATCACCCCTCCTACATCTAATGCCCTAATTTTCCCATAAAAAATTATTAGGCTAAAATCCCAAAATTACACCTCCTACCAGTATCACCCTAATATTCTCACTGAAACCATATTGAGGAAAAATCCCAAAAATACCCTTCCTACCTAAAAAACCCTAATCTTCCTCTTGAAACCCCTATTAGGATAAAATCCCAAAATTACTTCTTCTATTGGTAAGACTAACCCATCAAAAATCCCAAGACTACCCTTCTTACTGGTAAAATCCCAAAACTACCCCTCCTACAACTAATGCCCTAATTTTCTCAGTAAAACTGTATTAGGTGAAATCCCTAAATTGCCCCTCTGTCTGCTAAGACCCTAATCTTCCCAATCATAACTTATTATAGTAAAATCCCGATAATATCCATTCTACCGGGTATACCTTGATCTTCCCACCGAAACCCAATTAGGTCCTAAAATTACCCCTCTATTAGATAGGATTATGATATTCTCACCGAAAACTTATCTAGATAAAATCCCAAAATAACCCCTCTAATCGATAAGATCCTAATCTTCCCACATAAACCATATTGTGGTATAGTCTTGTTACACCTCCTATCGGTAAGACCCTAATCATCCCATCAAAACCCTTTTAGGGTAAACTCCCTAAACTACCCCGCTTACCGATACAACACTGCTCTTCCCATCCAAACCCTATCAAGGTAAATCCCAAAATTACCCTTCCTACCGCTAAAACTTAGATCTTTTCATCGACACCCTGTGTGAGTAAAATTCTAAAATTACCCCTCTTACTTGTAAAAAACAAATCTTCCCACTAATACCTAATTGGGAAAAATCGTGAAAATACCCCTCCTAATGGTAAGATCCTAATTTTCCCACTAAAACCCTATTACGGTAAAATCTTCAAATTATCCCTCATAGCGGTAAGACCATAGATTTCTCATCGAAACCCTATTTGGGTAAAATCAAAACACTACACCACGTAGCGGAAACCCCATGATCTTCTCATCAGACCCCACTCGAGGTAAAATCTCAAAATTACCCCGCCTATCGATAGGAACCTTATCTTCTCTCCAAAACCTTATTAGAGCACAATTCTAAAATTACCCCTTCTACTACTAACACCAAATCTTCCCACCAAAACATTATTGGGGTAGTTAAACTCCCAAAATTACCCCTAATATCAGTAAGACCTTAATCTTCCAATTGTAACCTATTAGGGTGAAATCCCTAAATCACCTTTTCTATTTGTAAGATCCTCATCTTCCTATGAAAACACTTTTAGAGTGAATTCCCACAACTACACATCATACGAGTAAGACTCTACTCTTCTCATCAAAACCCCATCGAGATAAATCTCAAAATTACACCCCTTCTCGGTAAGACCCAAATCTTCTTCCCAAAACCTTATTATGGTAAAACCCCGAAATTACCCCACCTACCAGTATGACCTTTATCATCCCACTAAAACCTTATTAGAATAAAATCCTTATAACATCGCTCCTACTTATAAGAACCTAATCTTACAAAAGAAACCCTATTCGGGGAAAATTCCAAAATTACCCCTCCTATCGGTAAAACCCTAATTTTCTTATCGAAACCCTATTGGGGTAAAATTACAGAACTACCCCTTAAACTAATAAAACCATGATCTTCCCATAGAAACCCAATCAAGGTAAAAAACCCAAAGTTACCCCTCATATAAGTATGACCCTTATCTTCTCGGCGATACCTTATTGGGGTAAAATCATGAAATTACAACTCCTAACGCTAACACCCCATTCTTCCTACCAAAATCCTATAGGAGTAAAGTCCTAGAATCACCTCTCCTAATCATAAGTCTCTCATATTACCCACTAAATCCTTATCAGATTAAAATCCTAATAATACCCCTCCTAAACATAAGGCCGTGATCTTCCCATAAAATCCTTATTAGGGAAAATTCAAAAAGCTACCCCCTCATATTGGTAAGAACCTACTCTTCCCACTTATACCCCATAGAGGAAAATCACAAAATTACCCCTCCTACCGGGAGGACCCTAATCTTCTCGCCGACAACCAATTTGGGTAAAATCCTAAAATTATCCCTCCTATCTATCGAAAAAACCCTGATTTTCTCATGATCATCTCACTAAAACCCCCTCGAGGTAAAATCTTAAAATTACCCCTCTTACCTAAAGGACCAAATTTCTCGCTAAAACCTTATTGGGGTATAATTGCGAAATTACTTCTCCTACCACTAACACCCCAATCATCCCAACGAATCCTTTTCCCTAACATCCCAAATTTACCATTCACACCGATGAGAACCCTTATCTCCCCCCCCCTCCCCGGAAACCTATTGGGGTAAAAACTAAACATACCCCTCCTATTGGCAAGTCACTAATCTTCCTATTGAAACCCTATTAAGTAAACTCCCAAAACTACCTCTTATATTGATAAGACCCTGCTCTTCTCCCCCAATCCCCATCGAGGTAAATCCCAAAATTAGCCCTCCTACTAGTAAGACTTTAATCTTCCCGAGCAACATCCTATTTGAGTAATATACCAAAATTAACCCTTTTACTGGTAAGACCTTAATCTTCTCGCTGACATCCTATTTCTGTAAAAACCCAAAATTAGCCCTCTTATCAGTAAGACACTGATCTTCCCATTAAACGCTTATTTCGGTAAATCTCGATAAAACCCATCCTATTAGTAATGCCTCTATCTTCCTTACTAAACACTATTTGGGTAAAGTTTCGATATTAGACCTTCGACTGGTAATAACGTGATTTTTCCTACCATAATACTATTAGATTAAAATCTCAAAATAACCCTTCATATAGGTAAGACCCTAACATACCCATGGAAACCCTCTTGGGGTAAAATAAAAAAACTACCCCTCATATCAAAAAGACAATATTCTACCCACCGAAACCCTTTAGAGAAAAAAATAACAATCTTAACCCTCCTACTGATAAGAGCTTGATCTTCTCGTTGAAACCTTATTGAGATAAAAATCTTATTAAAGATCCTATCGCTTATACCTCAATCTTCACATTGAAACCTTATTGGGGTAAAATCAAACAATTACCCCTCTTATTGGTAAGACCCTTATCTACCCATTGAAATCTTAATGGGGTGAAATCTAGAAAATACCCTTTCTGCTCGTAAGACCCAAATCTACTCCCAAAATTATCTTTCCTTCTAATACATACAAAATCGTGCCACCAAAACGCTATTGGGTTAAAATCCCAAAATTTGTTAATCAACTAGTAAGACCCTAATCTTCCCATCAAAACTATATTGGGGTAAACACCCGAAACTACCCCTCATACTCGTAAGACCCTACCCTTCCTAGCCGAAACCTTATTAAGGTAAAACCAAAAATTACCCGTCCTACAGGTGTGAGACAAATATTCCCATTGATACCCTATTTTGGTAAAATAATCCTAAAATCACCCCTCCCGCTTGTTGGGGTAAAATCCCGATAATACCCATCTTAACAGTAAGACCCTAATCTTCCCACAAAACCATTATTCATGTAATTTCTTGATATTACTCCTCTTATCGACAAGACCCTAATTTTCCCATTAAACACTATTTCGGGAAAAAAAACCTCAAAACAACCCCTCTTATCGGTAAGACCCTAGTTTTATTATCGAAAACCCGTTGTCGAAAAATTACAAAACTACCTCTCATATCGAAAAGACCATGATCATCCCAACAGAACAAATTCTAGTAGGACCCTAATCTTCTCATCGAATTCTTAATGGGTTAAAACCCCAATCTTCCCACCAAAACCTAATTAGTGTAAAATCCCAAAATTACCCCTCACATTCCTAAGAACCTAATCTTTCCCCCGAAACCCTGTTAGGGTAGAGTATCAAATTATCCCTTATACGGGTAAGACCCTGATCTTCCCATTAAAACTCTATTAGGGTGAAATCTCAAAATTACCCCATATACAAGTAAGATCCTCATTTTACCATCAAACCCCTATAGGAGTTAAATCCCACAACTACCCTTCATACCAATAAGACCCAACTCTTCCAACCCAAACCCCATCGAGGTAAAATAAAAAAATAACCTTTCCTCTTGGTAAGACTCAAATCTTTCTTCCAAAACTCTGCTAGGGAAAAATAACATGATAACACCCCTCCCATTGAAACATTATTGAGGTAAAACCCTGGTAATACCCCTCCAACTAGTAAGAACCTGATCTTTTCACTAAAACCCTATTCTAGTAAACTCACAAAATTATGCCTCCTACTAGTACGCCCTTTATTTTCCTACCGAAACCCTATTAGGGTTAAATCCCAAAATTACCCCTCCTACAGCTAAGACTCTAATTTTTCCATCGAATCTCTATTAGGGTAAAATCACAAACTACCCCTCACACTAGTGAGACCATGATCTTCCCACCAAAACCCTACTAAGGTTAAATTTAAAATTTACCCCTCCTACCGATAAGACCCCGATCTTCTCACCGAAACCTTATTGGGTTAAAATCCTGAAATTACCTATCCTATCGCTAACACACCAATCTTCCCACCGAAACCCTAGTAAAATCCAAAATTACCACTCCTACTGTTAAGACTCATAACTTCACACTAAAACCTTATTGGGCTATATTCCCAAAATTACCCTTCCATCTAGTAAGTCCCATATATTCCCGATGAAACCCTATAGAAGTAAAGTTAAAAATTACCCCTCCTACCAATAAGACCCTAGTATTCCCACCTGAACTCTATTAGGGTGAAATCAGAAACTACCCCTTCTACTAGTAAGACACTAATCAAACCATATTAAGGTAAAGTCTCAAAGTTACCCCTCATACTTTAAAGACCCTAATCTTCCCATAGAAACCCTATTTGGGTAAACTCCCAAAACTATCCCTCATACTAATAAGCCCCTACTCTTCTCACCCAATCTCTTCAACGTTAATCCCAAAATTACCCTACTACCGGTAAGACTTGATTATCTTGCTGAACACCTATTCGAGTAAAATCTCAAAATTACCCCTCCTATCGTTACGACACTAACCTTTACACTAAAACCATATTGGTTTAAAATCTCAATGATACCCCTCCTAACGATAAGACCCATATCTTCCCATAGAAACACTATTCGAGTAAAGTTTTGATATTACACCTCCTACCAATTAGACCCTAATTTTCCCACCGAAACCCTATTAGGGTAAAATCTAGAAATTACTCCTCCTACCAATAAGACCCTAATTTTCCCATTGAAAACCTAGGGGAGTAAAATCACTAAAGGACCCCTCATACCAAAAAGACCATGATTTTCCCACCCAAACCCTCTTGAGGAAAAATCTAATCTTACCCCCTACCGGTAAGACATTCTTGTTGAACCTTATTTGGGTAAAGTAACAAAAATACCCCTCCTACCATTTCCTACCCAATCTTCCCTCTGAAATCATATTAAGGCTAAAATCAAAAATTACCCTCCAACCAGTAAGACCTTAATCTTCCCACTAAAATCTTTTTGGGATAAATTACTAGAAATACCAATCCTACACGTAAGACCCTGATCTTCCCTGCAAAAACCTATCAGGGTAAAGTCTTAAAATTACCTCTCCTAATGGTGGGACCTTTCTTGTCTAATTGAAACCCTAATAGGGTGAAATCCCAAAATTACTTCTTCTACTAGTAAAACCTAAATATGTCCATCAAAACCCTATTGGGGTATAATCCCAATAAGACCTTGCACTTCCCACCCAAATCCCATTGAGGTAAAATACAAAAATTACCCTTCTAACTAATAAGATTAAGATGTTCCCATTGAAACCCTAGCAGGGTAAAATCCCAACATTACCCTTTCTTCCTACAAGACCCAGATCTATCCACCAAAATGGAAAAGCCCCAAAATTACTCCTCCTTTCTATAAAACCAGGATTTTCCCATGAAATTCTATCATGGTAAAATCTTAAAATAGCCCCTCTTACCAGTACGATAGTCATCTTCCTACTGAAAGCCTATTGGGGTAAAGTACCGAAATTAACCCTCCTACTAGTAACACCTTGATCTTCCCATCAAAATCATATTAGGGTAAACACCCAAAACTACCCCTCATACGATAAGAACCTGATCTTCCCATGGACCCCCTATTTTGTTAATATTCCAAAATCACCCCTCCTAACTATAAGACACTTCCCATTGGAACCTTATTGGGGTAAATTACTGATAGTACCCCTCCTAAAAGTAAGACCCTAATATTCCCAAAGAAACACTATTTAATTATGTCCTAATATTACCCCTCCTACCGGTAAGACCCAAAATTTTCCACTGAAGCCAAATTAGGGTAAAATCACAAAATTAGCCCACCTACCATAAGACCCTAATTTTCCCATCGAAACACTATTAGGGTAAAATTAATAAACTACCCGACATACTAGAGAAACCATGATCTTTACATCGACACCCTCATGATGTAAAATTTCAAAATTACCCCTCTTATCGGTAAGACCCAAATCTTCTTGCCAAAACCTTATAGTGGTAAAATCTCAAAATTACCCTTCCTAATGCTAACCCTAATCTTCCCATCGAAACCTGATTAGGGTAAAATCCAAAAATTACCCCTCATACTGGTAAGACCCTAATCTTCCCTCCAAAATCCTATATAGTCACAAAATTGCCCATCCTACCGGTACAACCCTAATCTTCCCATGGAAATCCTACTGGGGTAAAATCGTAAAATTACTTCTTTTACTAGTAAATCCCTTATCTTCCCACCCAAACCCTATCATGGTAATAAACAAAAATTACCCTTCCTACATGTAATACCTAGTTGTTCTTGGGGAACCCCTATTAGATTTAACTCCAAACATTACCACACCTCTTGGTATGACCTATATCTTTCCACTAAAATCCTATTGGGGTCAAGTCCCAAAATTACCCTTCCTTTTAGTAAGACCATAATTTTTCTAGGAAACCCTATCGTGGTAAAATCCCAAAATAATCCCTCGTACTGTTAAGACATTCATCTTTCTACCGAAACCCTGTAGGCTTAATGTACCAAAATAATCCTATTAGGGTAAAGTACCACAACTAACCCCTTCTACCTATACGACCTTGATCATCCCTTGGAAACCCTATTGGGATTAAATCCCGAAACTACCCCTTCTACTAGTAAGACCTTAATATTCCCATCAAAACCTTATTGGGGTAAAGTACTCAAAATACCTCTCCAAACAGTAAGACCCTACTCATCCTACCGGTAAGTCCTAAAAGTACCTTATTGGGGTAAAATCCTTAATTACTTCTTCTACTGGTAAAATGTAATCATCCCTTTAAAACCCTTTTGGGGTAAAATCCTAAAACTACGCCTCACACCGAGTAGACCCTGCTCTTCCCACCCAAAACCCATCAAGGAAAAATACAAAATTATCCTTCTAACTAATTAGACCCAGATGTTCCCGTCAAAACCCTATATGGGTGAAATCCCAACATAACCCTTCCTTCTAGTAAGACCCAAAACTTTGCACAAAAATCATATTAGGAAAAGCCCCAAAATTACTCCTCCTTCTGGTAAGATTATGATTTTCCCACAAAACCATATCGTGGTAAAATCCCAAAATAACCCCTCTTATCGGTAATATATTCATCTTCCTACCTAAAGCCTATTGGGGTAAAGTACTGAAATTAACCCTCCTACCACTAAGACCTTGAACTTCCTATAGAAACCATATTAGGGTAAACATCCAAAACTACGCCTCCTACCGGTAAGAATCTGATCTTCCCACCGACCCCCTTTTAGGTTAAAATCCCAAAATTACCCTTTCTAACTATAAGAAACTTCCCACTGAAACATAATTAGGGTAAATACCGATAATACCCCTTCAAACAATTAGACACTAATATTCCCACCAAAACACTATTTGATAATGTCCTAATATTACCCCTCCTACCGGTAAAACCCAGATGTTCCCTTGGAAATCCTTTTGGATTTAAATCACAATATTGCCGATAATGTCCTAACACTATTTGATAATGTCCTAATTTTTCCCCTCCTTCCGATAAGACTCAAATCTTCACACCAAAACCTTATCGTGGTAAAATCCCAAAATAAACCCTCCTACCGATAAGACATTCATCTTCCTACCAAAACCCTATTGGGGTAAAGTACAAAAATTAGCCTCCCTACTTGTAAGGCCTTGATCTTTCTATTGAAACAGTATTGGGGTAAAAACCCAAAACAACCACTCCTACCTGTAAGACCTTAATCTTTCCACAGACACCTTATTTGGTCAAATTCCATAAATTACCCCTACTACATGTAAGACACTTCCCATTAAAACCCTATTAGGATAAAATACCTATACTAACCCTCCTAACTATAAGATCTTAATATTCCCACCAAAACACTTTTTGGTAATGTCCTAATATAACCTCTCCAACAGGTAAGCCCCTGATTTTTCTAATAAAGTCGTACTAGGGTAAAATATCAAAACTACCCTTCTAACCCATTGGAACCATATTGCGGTAAAATTACAAAACTAGCCAACAGATCAGAGAGCCAATGATCTTTATATCGGAACCTTCTTAAGGTAAAATCTTAAAATTACCCCTCCAATGGGTAAGACCTAGATCTTCTCGCCAAAATTATAAAGGGATAAAATCCCTAAATTACCCCTCTAATGCTAACAACCCAAATCTTCCCATCAAAATCTAATTGGTGTAAAATCTCAAAATTACCCCTCATACTAGTATAACACATATGTTTCAACAAAAATCCTATTAGAATGAAATCGAAAAATTACCCCTCCTATCGATACAACCTTGATCATCCCTTGGAAACCCTATTAGGGTGAAATCCCAAAATTATAACCTAGTACTTTCGAGATTTTACCCTAGTACTATTTCGGCATGAAGATTTTGGTGTTACTAATAGGAGTGGTAATTTTGGGTTTATCTTGATGGGGTTTAAGCGGGAAGAGTAGGGTCTTACCACTTTTAGGGGAAATTGTGGGATTTTACTTCAACAACCCCAATCTTCCCACCAAAATCTTATTAGTGTAAAATCCGAAAATTACCCCTCAGACTGGTATGACCCTAATCTTTCCACGAAAATCCTATTGCGGTGAAAATCTTATTCGGAATTTTGGGGGTAGATTGGGGTGTTAGCAGTAAAAGGAGTAATGTTGGCATTTTACTCTAAGAAGGGTTCTAGTGGTTATTTTGACATTTTACCTCAAGAGAGTTCTAGTGGTTATATTTTGGTTCATGTGTGAGGGGTAGTCTTATGATTTTACCCCTATAGGGTTTTGATGGGAAAAATAGAGTCTTATCGGTAGTAGGGGTAATATCGGGACATTATCGAATTAGTGTTCTAGTGGGAAGATTAGGGTCTTATCGGTAGTAGGGGTAATATCGAGACATTATCCAATTAGTGTTATAGTGGGAAGATTAGGGTCTTAGTAGTAGGAGGGGTATTATGAGGATTTTAACCCAAAAAGGTTTTAGTGGGAAGATTTGTGTCTTATAGGTAAGAGAAGTAATTTTAGGATTTCACCCAAATAGGGTGTCGGTGGAACGATTAGGTTCTTATCGGTAGGAGGAGGAATTTTGGGATTTACATCAATAGGGTTTTGGTGGGAAGAGAAGAGACATACCAGTATGTCAGGTAGTTTCTAGACTTTTCCCTAATAGAGTTTTGATGGGATTATTAATGGCTTACATTAGGAGGGGTAATTTTGGGACTGTACCCCAATATGGTTTCGGCAGGAAGATCATGTTCTTACTAGTAGGAGGCGTTACTTTGAGATTTTACCTTGATATAGTTTTGGTGGGAATATCTTGGTATTCCTAAATAGAGGGGTAATTTTAGGACCTTACCCTGAAAAGGGTTTTGGTTAGAAGATTAGGGTCTTTGCTGTAGGAGGAGGTAATTTAGGGATTTACCTCGATGGGGATTGAGAGGAAAGAGTAGTGTCTTACAAGTATGAGGAGTAGTTTTAGGAGTTTAACCCAATAAGGCTTTGTTGGGAAGATTAGGGTCTTACTAGTAGGGGGATAATTTCGAGACTTTACCTAAATAGGGTTTCGGTGGGAAGATCACGATCCTATTTTTTGGGGGGTTTTTAATGATATTTTTCGTCAATAAGGTGTTAGTGGGAATATCAAGGGCTTACCATTAGGAGAGGTAATTTTGGGGCTTTACCCTCTATTTCGGAAAAGGTCAGGGTCTTATTTATGGGAAGGTTATTTTTGGGATTTTATTCTAATATGTTTTTAGTGGAAAGAGTCCGTTCTTACGCATAGGAGGGGTAATTTTCGTATTTAACCCTAATAGGGTTTTGGTGGTAAGAATGGGGTGTTAGGGGTAGGAGGGGTAACTTTAGGATTTCACCTTGATAGTGTTCGATGGGACGATCATGCTCTTAGTGGAATGATTGGTAAAAAGAATTACCCCTCCTACCCGATAAGACCCTAATTCTCTAACCGAAACCTTATAGAGGAAAAATCTCAAAAACCATATTGGGGTAAAACAAAAAAATTACCCTCGAACACATAAGACCTTAATCTTCTCCGTGAAACCCTATAAGGGTAAAGTCCTAAACGTACCTCTTGTGTTGGTAAGACATTGATCTTCCGACTAAAACCTTATTGGGGTGAAATCCCAAAATTAATTCTTGTACTAGTAAAACCCTAATCTTTCCATCAAAACCATATTGGGGTAAAATCCCAAAGCTACCCCTCACACCGAGTAGACCCTATTCTTCCAACCCAAACCCCATCGAGGTAAAATATAAAAATTACCTTACCAACCAATAAGACCCAGATGTTCCCATCGAAACCCTAGCAGGGTGAAATCCCAAAATTACCCTTCCTTCCTATAAGACACAAATTTAACAACCAAAACCCTATTGAGAAAAGCCCTAAAATTACTCCTCCTTCCGATAAAATCAGGATGTTCCCACATAACCCTATTGTGGTAAAATCCTAAAATAGCCCCTCTTACTGGTAAGATATTAATCTTCCTACTGAAAGCCTATTGGGGTAAAGTACTGAAATCAACCCTCCTACTAGTAACACCTCGATCTTCCCATTGAAATCATATTAGGGTAAACACCATAAACAACCCCTCATACCGGTAAGAACCTAGTCTTCCCATGAATCCCCTTTTTGGTTAAAATCCTAAAATTACCCATCCTTACTATAAGACACATCCCATTGGAACCTTATTGGGTTAAACTACCGGTAGTACCCCTCCTTAAAGTAAGACCCTGATCTTCCCACCAAACACTATTCGATAATGTCCTAATATTACCCCTCCTACCGATAAGACCCAAATTTTTCCATTAAAGCCCAATTAGGCTAAAATCTCAAAATTACCCCACCTACCGTAAGACCCTATGTTTCCCATCGAAACACTATTAGGGAAAAATCAATAAACTACCACACATAGTGGAGAGACCATGATCTTTACATCAAAAACCTCATGAGGGAAAATTCAAAAGTACCCTACTTATCGGTAAGACCCAGATCTTCTCCCCAAAACCTTATAGGGGTAAAATCACAAAATTACCCCACTTATCGGTAAGACCCTAATCTTCCCATCCAAACATGATTGGCATAAAATCAAAAATTACCCCTTATACTTGTATACCCTAATCTTCTTTTCAAAATCCTATTAAGGTATAATGTTAAAATTACCCCTCTAATCGGTACAACCCTAATCTTCCTATGGAAATCCTATTGGGGTGAAATCCTAAAATTACTTCTTCTACTAGTAAATCCCTAATCTTCCCACCAAAACCCTATCTAGGTAATAAACAAAAATTACCCTTCCTACCGGTAAGACCTAGTTATTCCCAATGAAACCCTAATAGGTTAAACTCCAAATATTACCACTCCTTTCGGTAAGATCCATATCTTCCCACCAAAACCCTATCATGGTAGAATCCCAAAATTACCCCTCATATCGGTAAGACATTCATCTTTCTACCAAAACCTTATAGGGGTAAAGTACCAAAATTAACCCTCCTACGGGTAAGACGATGATTTTCCAATCAAAATCGTATTGGGGAAACACCCAAAGCTACCCCTCCTGTTGCTAAGACCCTAATCTTCCTAGTTACACCCTATTTAGATAAAATCCCAAAATTACCCTCCTACTTATAAGACACTTCCCACCAATACCTTATTAGGGTTAAATACCTATAATACCCCTCCCAACGATAATACCCTCCCATTGAAGCCCTACTAGGGTAAAATCTCATAATTACCCCTCCTCTGGTAAGACCCTAATTTTCCCATTAAAACCCTATTAGGGTAAAGGTACAAAACTACCCAACATAGCAAAGAACCTATAATCTATACATTAAAACCTTCTTAAGGTAATCCTAAAATTACCCCTCCTATGGGTGAGACCTAGATCTTCTCACAAAAACTATAAATGGGTTAAGTCCCAAAATTACTCCTTTGTTACTAAAAACCCTAATCGTCCCACCAAAATCTGATTCAGGTAAAATCCTAAAATTACCCGTCATACTAGTATAACCCTAATCTTCCGATGAAAATCCTGTTGGGGTAAAGTACCAAAATTAACCCCTCCCACCCATATGACCTTAATTATCCCATCGAAACCCTATCGGGATTAAATTCCAAAATCATCCATTTTACTAGTAAGACACTATTGCCGTGAAATCTCAAAATTACCCCTCCTACCAGTAAGACCTTAATATTCCCACCAAAATGCAATTTGGGTAAAGTAATAGAAATACCCCTCCTAATAGTAAGACCCTGATCTTTCTCGTAAAACCCTTTTGAGGTAAAGTCCCAAAAGTACCTTATTGGGGTAAAATCTCGAAATTACTTATTATACTAGTAAAACCCTTATCATCCCGTCAAAATCCTATTGGGGTAAAATCCTAAAACTACCCCTCACACCAAGTAGACCCAGCTCTTCCCACCCAAAACCCATCTAGGTAAAATTCAAATTATCCTTCTAACTAATTAGATCTAGATGTTCTCATCGAAACCCTAGAGGGGTGAAATCCAAACATTACCCTTCCTTCCGGTAAGACCTAGATCTTCCCACCAAAATCCAATTGGAAAAAGCCCCAAAATTACCCTTCTTTCTAGTAAGATTATGATTTTCCCATGAAACCCTATCGTGGTAAAATTCCAAAATAGCCTCTCTTACTGGTAAGATATTCATCTTCTTACCTAAAGCCTATTGTGGTAAGTATTGAAATTAACCCTCCTACCACTAAGACCTTAATCTTCCCATCAAATTCACATTAGGATTAACAGGCAAAACTACCCACCGACCCCTTATTAGGTTAAAATCCCAAAATTACCCCTTCTATTAATAAGAAACCTCCCACTGAAACCTAATTGGGGTAAATTACTAGTTATACCCCTCCAGACAATAAGACACTAATATTCCCACTGAAACACTATTCGATAATGTCCTAATATTACCCCTCCTACCGGTAAGACCCAAATCTTCTCATGGAAACCCTATTGGATTTAAATCACAACATTACCACTCCTTCCGGTAAGACTTGGATCTTCACACTAAAACATTATCATGGTAAAATCCCAAAATAACCCCTCGTACAGGTAAGACATTCATCTTCCTACCAAAACCCTATTGGGGTAAAGTACTAAAATTAACCCTCCTATAGGTAAGGCCTTGATCTTACCATTGAAAATGTATTGGGGTAAACACCCAAAAAAACCACTCTAACTGGTAAGACCCTGATCCTTCCGCAGACACCTAATTTGGTTAAAATCCATAAATTACCCTTACTATGTGTAAGACACTTCCCACTAAAACCTTATTATGGTTAAATACCTATAATAACCCTCCTAACTGCAAGATCCTGATATTCCCATTGAAACACTTTTTTGATAATGTGTTAATATAAATTCTCCAATAGGTAAGCCCCTGATTTTTCCAATAGTCGTACAAGGGTAAAATCTCAAAATTACCCCTTAAACCCATTGAAACCATACTGTGGTAAAATTATAAAAACTATGCAACATATTGGAGAGCCCATGATCTTTACATCTTCTTGAGGTAAAATGTTAAAACTACCCCTCCTATGGGTAAGACCTAGATCTTCTCACCAAAACCATAAAGGGATAAAATCCAGAAATTACCCCTCTAATGCTAAGAACCCCAATCTTCCCATCAAAATCTAATTGGTGTAAAATCCCTAAACTATCGGTAGGAGGGGTAATTTCGAGACTTTACCCCAATAGGGGTTTGGAGTGGAAGGTCACGGTCTTACCGTTAGGAGGGGTATTAATGGAATTTTACATCAATAATGTTTCAGTTTGAATACCTGGGTCTTAGCATTATGAGAGGTAATTTCAAGACTTGACTCCAATAAGTATTTAGAGGAAATAGTAGGTTTTTAGTGATAGGTGTGGGGTAATTTTGGGATTTTACCCAAATAGAGTTTTGGTCTTAAGAAATGGGGTGTTAATAGTAGGAGGGGGGCTAATTTTGGGATATTACCCTAATATGGTATCAGCAAGATTAAGGGACTTTCTAGTAGGAGGGGTAACTTAGTAATTTTACCCTTATAAGGTTTCAGTGGGAATATCACGTTTTAACTGATAGGAGGGGTGATTTCAGGAATTGCTCTAATGGGGTTTGAGTGATTAAGGTCTTCTCGGTGTGATTTAAGAGGGTAGAGTAGGGTCTTACCGATATAAGAGGTAGTTTTAGGAGTTTATCTAATAAGAGGGTACTCTAATGGGAAGATTATGGTCTTACTAGTAGGTGGGGTAATTTTATAACTTTACCACAATAGGGTTTTGATGGGAAGATCATGGTCTTAATGTTAGGTTGGGTATTAACGGGATTTTCCATAAATAAGGTTTGAAAGGGAAATCAAGGTCTTACCATTAGTAGAGGTAATTTCAAGACATTACTCCAATAAGGGTTTGGGGGAAAGATCATGATCTTACTAGTAAAAGGGGTAAAATAACGAAGTCATCTCTTCTAACGAGAAGACCCTTATTTTCCCATAAAAAAAACCCTATTAGAGTTAAAACACAAAACTACCCATCATACTAATAAGACCATGATCGTCCCATCGAAACTCTATAAAAGTAAAATCCCTATGATACCACTCCTATCGGTAAGACCCTAAACTTCTCGCTGATACCATAATGGGGTAAAATCTAGAAAATACTCCTCCTAAAACTAATACACCAATCATCCCTCTAAAACTTGTTGGGGTAAAATCCCAAAGTTATTCCTACTACCTATAAGATCATGATCTTCCCAATGAAACCTAAATCAGGTGAAATCTCGAAATTACCCCTCCTACCCAAAATAACCTAATCTTGTTCTCGAAACCCTATTAGGATGACATCTCAAAATTACTTCTTCTATTAGTAAGACCTTAAATTGGGGTCAAATCCCAAAACTACCCTGCCCTTCCCACCCAAACCCCATTGACGTAAAATCCAAAAATTACCCCTCTTACCGATAATGCCCCGATCTTCTAAATGAAACCTTATTGGGTTAAAATCACAAAATTACCTATCAAGTCGCCAACACCCCAATCTTCCAACCGAAACCCTAGTAAAATCCTAAATTACCCCTCCTACCATTAAGACTCGTATCTTCACACTAAAACCTTATTGGTGTTCTCGGAAATACCCGTCCACCTAGTAAGTCCCATATCTTCCCGATGATACCCTATAGAAGAAAAGTTAAAAACTTACCCCTCCTACCAATAAGACCCTAGTATTCCCACCAAAACCCTTTTAGGGTGAAAGCAGAAACTACCTCTTCTACTAGTAAGACACTAATAAAAACTTTTTTAAGGTAAAGTCTCGAAATTATCCCTCCTACCCGGAAGACCCTTATCTTCCCATCGAAACCCTATTTGGGTAAACTCCCAAAACTACCCCTTATACCAATAATGCCCTACTCTTCCAACCCAATCCCTATGAAGGTTAATCCTAAAATTACCTTACTACGGGTAAGACCGTGATTATCTTGCTGAACACCTAATCGGGTAAAATCCCAAAATTACCCTTCCTACTGTTACAACACTAATCTTTGCACCAAAACTATATTGGGTCAAAATCTCAATAATACACCTCCTAATGGTAAGACCCATATCTTCCACCAAAAAACTATTCGAGTAAAGTTTTCATATTACACCTCCTACCAATAAGACCCTAATTTTCCCACCGAAACCTATTAGGGTATAATCTAGATATTACCCCTCCTATTGATAAGAACCTAATTTTCCCATTGAAAACCTAGTGGAGTAAAATCACAAAAGTACCCCTCATACCTGAAAGACAATGATTTACCCACCCAAACCCTCTTAAAGAAAAGTCTAATCTTACCCCCTATTAGAAAGACCCATATCTTCTTATTAAAACCTCATTTGGGTAAAATACCAAAAATACCCCTCCTACCCTGAAGGTTTTAGATCACTCAAGAGGGGGGGGGGGGGTGAATTGAGTGTTAAGTAGCCTTGGCCTATTTTTCTTTCTTTTCGATCTTTGAGAGGAACTAATTGGGCTGGTTCCTATAAATAGCGTAATGTATGAAACGCAATATAGAAAACACAAGATTTAACGAGGTTCAGCCAACTATGGCCTACGTCCTCCTACCTGATGCCCTTCTATTAATCTAGTCCGAAAAATAAAGAACACAGACACTCTACTGTCTCCCTACTCCGGGAACCAGTATACCCCGTACTCTACACCGAATGGGCGCTCAACTTACACTAGTAACCCCCTTGTGTTTGAACTCACAAACACTAACCCAGCCTTTCAACCCCTCTGTTGAAGGCTTTGACAGAATCAAATGTTCTCTTTTAATCTCACTTCTAAAAGCTAATTACGAGAAAATATTTAAGCTCTAAGATTGCTCTTGTATATGACTCGATGAATAGGCTTTTGTGCTTAAGTGTATATGGCTCTCAAAATTTACTCCTTTTTAATTCTAGAGAGACTTACTAGAATTTGAGAGACTAGATGACTTTATATACTTGGATACAAAAACCCTAGTTTCCTTAAATCACATAATCTTGATGAACAGGTAATAGCGTGATTTTAGGAAAGTATTTATCTTATTTGATTCAATCATAAAGATAAAATCAAATAAGATAGATACTAGGTAACCACAATATTATCATCTAATCTCCAACTGCTTAGGATATTCTCAAAATAATTCTTTGAAAAAGTATTTTTACAAAATCTTTTATTTTTCTCAAAATACGCAGCTCGGATATTCCGTACAGTGAACCTTGTTCCTTAACCTGGTTCCCTAAATTGAGTATGTTATGAATTTTGTTCCAGAATTCATAATATGACTCAATACACTTATAAGCACTTATTATACCCAAACATGCAAGTCATACTATGGAGCACATTACATGATAAAACTAGATTAAGCATTAAAGTACAAATCTTGTTTTCTTCATGTAATCTTCAAGACTTAAATCTTCCTTGAATACTTCCATTATGACCAATGTATCTTTCTTCGAATGTCTTTGAAAGGCCTCTATGCTCCGAGTCTTGGAATCAACTTAACTACTGTATATGTAACATGGTTAATGTACAATAAAGAGTATGTGACTGCTTTTCAGCATAGCAGTCCAGGAAACAGTTCCTACTGGTTTCCCACGAGTACATGGAACAATTTACATCCAACCATTTCCTACATATAGACAAGTTAGTTAAATGAATAAGTAAATAAGTAATAACTTGTCTAGGAAAATAGTCTTCAATTCCAGCTGGTTTCCAGCCAACTATTCTCAATGCTTATTGAACCTGTTTCCTATAACCGTTTGTCATCACTCAAAACCTAAGGGACTCAACAAATTCCCCCTTTTTGATGATGACAAACTAATTAAAGTTCTTGCAACCAATCAAGTTAAAACAAAGAAAAACTTCAATTAAGTACTCAAATAGGTTAGAGTATAATCAACAGGCTCATGACTCAAATGAATAAGTTAGTGAAGCTAACTGGTTCCAAAGACTAACTATCAAACTGACTCCCCTAAACTATCAAACTAAGCTACATGACACAATCTAAACTATCTTAGGCTTTGGTAAACTACTTCCCCCTTTTGGCATCATTATAAAGTACTCTTAAGTAAAAGTGATGTGCATAAATTGTTAAATGTGCTCATCCATGCAGTGGCATCAACCACCATTCAAGTAGTATGCTGCAAGAAGAGATTAGTCAAACAATGCATACCATAGCAGAATTAATAGTCCATACAAGCCAACAAGGTTCAACAAAAGGAACCCAAATCCACATCAAATGGAAAGTTCATGGATTGGGTGAGAAATATACAGACCAATAGAATCAGTTATTTTAGAATAGAGATAAGGGGGAGGGGAAATAAGAGCGGAAACCAGCATCACTACTCATCATCATTCTCTTCCTCTTCCTCCTCCTCGTACTTAGCATCATCGTCTGCATCAACAACTGGTTCCTCTTCATCCTCCTCATTTTCTTCACCAGGCTCTTCTTCCTCAGGCTGAGTCTGTGGACTAACAGAACCTATACTCGGAGCCATCTGAGCTTGAGTTTCAGCTAACGTTTTTTCCATCTGCTCCATCCTGGTATTAGAAGAAGTTGACAAGACTTGAATCAAACTTATTATCTTTCTCATATCCTCCTGATTCTCCAACCATTTCAGAATCATTTCCTGACCTGCTGGTTCTTCTATCTTCTTCTTCTTCTTTGATGGGGGTCTTATCTCCTCTACTGTTTCCTCAATTTTAAAACTTAACTTATCACCACTTATGTCAAGACCCTTTAGCTTTAGGATTGCTTTTGTGAACACCATGATAGGCACAGTGGACCCACTCATAGTAACATTGTTATTTATAAGCAATTGAGTAATGACAGAACCATAAGGCAGAGAATGGTGAGATGAACCATAACAATTCATAATGTGATCCAGCATCAAGGAGGGGAGATTAATCTTAATTATGTTTATCATGAGATACATTAGAACCATCTCCATGATGCATACTGTTCCCCTTCCTTAAGCCCTTGGGATCAAGACCTTGTTGCACAACGAATACAGAACCAGCATTACTGGTTCCTTCAAATTAGCAGATTTAAAGACATCCGGTTTCTTGGACATATTTCCTCCAATAAAAGGCTCATAAATCTCATCAGGGGTGACCCCTACCTACACGGGCGACCAATCACTAGAATACTTATCAAATCCATCCCTCGGCACCGTTAACATGCTAGACAAAGTGGCAACAGACAAGCTTACATCCACATTATTCACACGAGAACCAACAGACATATCAGACAACTATTACAAATTCACATAAAAGTCTCTAACTCCAGACACATTAGCAGCACTACAATCAAATAATGGTATCCATCCTTGATACTCAATCAAACTTTTACACTCAGACAAAGCAGGCATATCAAAATATCCCTTCTCAACATGACAACCAGAAAGAACCAATCAAGCATTTAAGTTAGTAGAACCAGTAGTAGAAGATTCTACAGACGTACCTTTTGTAGTGTGAGGGGTTCTTGCAGGTACTCGTTTCCTCTTTGTTCCCTAAACAGAACTAGTGGACTGTTCCTCCGGAACTTCCTCAATAATCTTCTTCATTGAAGACCGAGTTACCCTACCACGTACCAGGACTTCTTCAGTGAGTGTCCCCTCATTACTGACCTCTTCCAACTCTTGGCTTAGGGTTATTCGTGCTTCCTTTTGATGTTCCCCCTGAGACTGAGCTGGTTCCTTGATGATGGAACCACCAGCTTTTGAAGGATCAGTAACAAGCACGGTTTGTTGTGATTTTGGTTGGGTTGATTTTGGTGGTGAGGTAGATTCTTGTGGTGGATCGAGGGTGGTGATTGGTAATTTTGTGGGTAATGAAGTTTTGGAAGTGATATTGGGTGGTGGTTTGGTTGGGTTTTGATCGAGTTGAGGAGAGTGAGGAGCCACATCAGTGTTTCCCTAAGATTGTGAGGAATCACTTACATGTCCCCTTCCCTTACCTCTTTTGGATGCGCTTGATTTCTTACCCATGGCGATTACGCTGACGAACAGTAACCGTTGTGAACAGTGAATTTTGAATAGAACACAAGAAAGAGAGAGAATTTGAAATGATGATGAGAGTTGTGAGCTGCACAAAGGGTTAGAGATCATATATTTATAGGACAGAAAGAGGAGAGAAGAAAAGAAACTAAAGAAGGAAAAAAATAAGTCCGTTAAGTCAAAGAAAAAGCAACGACACAAATTCAAAAATTAAAATCAATTTTGGCAATGATTATTTGCCTTAAATATCTCAACCGACCAAAAAATTAGGCATGTGATATATTGCCTTGATCAATAAGTCAAATAAATGAAATAAGATTATTTCCTTCCAAAAGGAAAATATCTTATAGGAATCTTCCAAAAAATATAAAAATATTAATCGGATGACATATTTGAGCTGATCTGCTGTTTCCCTTTGCTGGTACCTATACAGAACCACGTCACCTTGTCTTTGGAAACTTAGCCTGATTTTACCTGTTTCTTGCACCAATGATTCTCAACCCTTTTGGGATCTTGAACCATTTACACAAAACTTGAAGGATTTTGACATAGGTATATACACATACTATACAAAAGAATACCATTGTAACCAATCATTGAGGGAAGTAATTGAAGCCAAAGACCTAAAATCTAGCTAGACCTAATAAGACTCTTAAATTACAAAAATAATGTCGACACAAAGGTTTTGTGAAGATATCGGCAATCTAATCTTCACTTTTACAAAACAACAACTCAACCAAACCTTTCTCCACATTGTCTCTCAAGAAGTGATGTCTTATCTCAATGTGTTTGGTTTTGGAATGTTGGACAGAATTCTTTGAAATATTAATTGCACTAGTATTGTCACAAAAGATAGGAACACTATCATAAACAACAAAAAAATCCTTCAACTAGTTCCTTATCCACAGTAACTAAGAACAGCATGAGGCTGCAGCAATATACTCTGATTTTGCTATGGATAAAGCCACTAAATTTTGCTTTTTAGATACCCAAGAAATTAGGCAAGAGCCAAGAAAGTGTGCTATACCTGAAGTGCTCTTCCTATCAACAAGAAAGCCAGCATAATCTGCATCTGTGTACCCAATGAAATCAATTGAACTACCTTTGGGGTACCATAAGCACAGATCTGTTGTTCCCATAAGATATGTAAGTATCCTTCTAATAGCCTTCAAATGAGACTCTTTTGGATTGCTTTGAAACCTGACACATAATCCAACAGAGAACACAATATCAGGCCTACTTGCTGTTAGATAAAGGAGGGAGCCAATCATCCCTGTATATAGTAAGGCTTCAACATCTTTTCCCTTTAAATCATAATCTAATTTAGTTGATGTGGGAACAGGTGTATCATAAGCCTTGCTATTCTCCATGCTAAATTTCTTCAGCAACTCTTTTAAGTACTTTTGCTGATGAATCATGATTCCTTTTTCCATTTGCTTAATCTGCAATCCTAGGAAGAATCCTAATTCTCCCATCATGCTCATCTCAAACTCACTCTGCATAAGATTAGAAAACTCATCACATAGTACCTGATTAGTAGCACCAAATAAAATATCATCAACAAAAATTTGTACTATAATTAAGTGGTTCCCCCTAGTTTTGATGAATAATGTCTTATCCACTATTCCCCTCTTATAATCATTCTCCATAAAAAACTATAGACAATATTTCATACCAAGCTCTTGGAGCTTGTTTCAATCCATATAACGCTTTGTCCAGCTTGTATACATGATTGGGGAACAGCTTGTCCTCAAAACCAGAAGGTTGTTCTACATATACCTCTTCCTTCAAGTAGCCATTCAGGAAGGCAGTCTTTACATTAATCAGAAACAATTTTATATTCATGTGAGCAGCATAAGCAATCAAAATTCTAATGGCCTCTAGTCTAGCTACAGGTGTAAAAGTTTCATCATAGTCAATTCCTTCTTGTTGATTGTAACCTTGCACCACTAGCCTTGCTTTATTTCTGACTATTGTACCTAGGTCATCCAATTTGTTTTTGAAGACCCATTTTGTACCAATGTCTGACCTGTCTTTTGGTCTAGGTACAAGATGCCAAACTTGGTTCCTATGGAACTGATTTAATTCATCTTGCATTGCTAGAACCCAATCAGGATCGGTGAAAGCCATTTTGTAGTCAGTTGGCTCTACACTAGATAGGAAAGAATAAAAAGCACAAAAGTTTTAAAAAATATTTCTTCTCATTTGAATTCTCTTATTAATGTTACTAATGATCTGATCTAGGGGATAAGAGGATAGGTATTTATAACTTTTGAAAGTGAAATCATTTTGTATTTCTTCATTAGGTTGGGAACCAGCATGATCGTGAATCACTTCTTCTTCTGTAGAACCAAAAGAATTCATGTTCACACTGTTTCCAATAACATCACTTATCTCAGGTTCAGGGGAGGCCTCTTCATCCATTCCCCCTTGAGCTTCTTACCTGTCTGTCACTTGGGAAGCCATTAGGTCTTGGTTCCCCTTCTGAATTCTCATTGTTTTCATTTTCTTCTCTAGGCTCTTCACCATCATCATCTGGTGAAGCATTAGGAGAGCCTAGATCTGCTTGTACTTCACTTAGAGAACCAGCGTCATGGTTCCCCGTAAACTCCATCAGTCGAATCACTTCATCAAGTTGTACCTGCATAATCTTAAAAGACATGTTAAATTCATCAAAAATGACATGGACACTCTCCTCAATACACAAAGTCCTCTTATTGAAGACTCTATATGCTTTGTTTTCAGCAGAATATCCAAGAAAGATTCCTTCATCACTCCTAGGACCAAATTTATCTAGGTGGTTTTCCCATTGTTATGTACATAGCATTTGCATACAAAGACATGAAAGTATGCAATATTAGGCTTTCAACCTTTAAGGAATTCATAGGGAGTGTTATTTAACTTTGGTCTAATGAGACCTCTATTCAGTATATAGCAAGCAGTGTCAACAGCCTCACCTTAGAAACTCTTAGGAAGAACACTCTCAATAAGCATCGTCCTTGCCATTTCCTCAAGAGTTCTATTCTTTCTTTCAACAACACCATTTTGCTATGGTGTTCTGAGGGCTGAGAAGTTGTGACTAACCCATTGGTCCCTGCAATAATTAACAAAGTTAGCATTATCAAATTTAGTACCATGGTCTAATCTTACCGAGACTAGCTTGAGAGAAAGCTGGTTCTCAACCTGCTTCACCAATGCTACCCACTCGTCAAATGTTTCATGTTTTGAATGTAGCATTATCACCCAAGTGTACCTGGAATAATCATTAACCATAACACAAACATATCTATGACCTCTTCGACTTTGTACTCTCATAGGACCACATAAATCCATGTGTACAAGTTCGAAGGTTCTGCTGCTGGTACTCAAAACTGTTTTAGGCTTAATAGAGATCTTGACCTGTTTCCCTTTGACACATTCTGTACAAACTTTATCTTCCTCATACGTGATGTTAGGGAGTACTACCACCAAGTCATGAGACTTTAGTTTTTTCAAGTGTGTCAAGCTAACATATCCAAATCTCTTATGCCAAATCCATTGGTTATTGTCAGACACAACTCTTAAACAAACAGACTTATCTTGAGGAATTTTATCTAGAAAGGTAAGGTAAACATCATGTTTCCTGATTCCCTCATACACAAGCTCACCTGTTAGAAATTTAACTATGTGACAAAGATTGGCTTGGAACTCAACTCTATTACCTTTGTCACATAATTGAGAAATGCTCAAAAGATTATGTTGTAGGCCCTCAACATAATAAACGTCATCAATTGCATTTGAAAGTGTCTTACCTACTTTACCTAAACCAGTGATGGTTCCCTTACTGTTATCTCCAAAGGTAACACTTCCACCATCAAAGGCTACTAGTGAAAGGAATTGCTTCTTATCCCCGGACATGTGTCTTGAGCACCCACTGTCCAAATATCAATAGGTACTTCCTTTCACTTTAGCTTGCAAGGACAAATCAACCATTAGATTTAAGAACCCAAACATCCTTGGGTCCCTTTTCAACAATATTAGGCTCTTGTTGGTCTTTTCTTCTCCACACTAACTTTATACATTTATTGTTCTTATTCACACTGTTCCTCCTAGCTAAACATTCATGAATCTTATGTCCATTCATACCACAATGATAGCAAACATACATCTCTTTAGTCATAACATACTTACCTCTTTTGAATTCTTTAATCCATGTGGTTTCTCTAGGGGACCAGTTAGTCCTGGTTCTTTGTCTGGTATATTCAAGACCAACCTTCCCTTTGTTACCTTTTGATGTGGTTAAAAAACTCAAAGTTTCCATTGCAGTCAATAATTTTTCAACATGTCTATAACTATCATGAAGTTCCTTTTCTCTGGTTTCAAGAGTCTTAGTAAACAACTCGTTTTTCTCTTTTAGAAAATCAAAATTACTTTTTAAGGCTTCAAGTTGTAAATTACGCTTTCAAACCATAGAATTAATAGTCATGTCAACAACTATTGGCTGCTTGCCCTTTTTCAATTGGTAGATTTCAGCATGCAATTCACAAATAGTGATTTCATATTTATCTATCACATCACTAATTTCTACGCTGGTACCTGAAAAGGAAACAGTGAACTGAGTAGCTTTAAGTGAAGTAATTTCCTTGTGAGAATCTTCCACATTGCGAGCCAATATCTCAAAGGCTACTAGCTGCTAAAAAATCAAGAGATTCACTAGTGGTTAATAAGTCTCTAAGGAACCAAGAGGTTAGATCTTCTTCACCATCACTAGGATAGTTAGGTTTAGAAGATCTTGCCCTTTTCAATTCCACTTTACACTTGTCTAATTCAACTACTAGCTCTGACACTTGATTTTTCAGATCATGGCAAACTTCTTCTAGGTAGTCACAACTAGCAACAATAATTTCACATTCAACACGTTTTTCTTTAAGCTCTCTTTTGCCAGTAATGTACGTTTCACCCAGTTTATAGCATTCATCTAATAAAGAGTCAATACAAGCAATCATATTATCTCTATCTTATTCATGCATATCTTCTCTAACTTGTTCTAAGTTAACCTTGTGTTCATGTAGTACATCCTTCTTTGCCATCAAGCATTTTCTGAATGTACTGGTTCCCCCTTTGGTTCCTGGATTAGTGTTGTTTCCCTTAAGAAGAGAGGTTAGACTTCTTAAAACTCTTACATTTGAAGTTCTTCCTCTGGTCTCGAAGTGATTTCTCAAATCTTTTAGCAATCATGCCAATCTCATCTTCTTCCTCTTCTATTGTTCCCTTAAGAGCCATGCCTCTGGCTGGTTCTTTCTCAGACTTAGAGTCAATCAACATCTCATGAGTCATGAGGGAGCCACTCAGCTGTTCCAGAGACAAGGTGGATCGATCTTTTGCTTCATAGACTACTATTATTTTGGCTGTCCAAGCATCTATCAAGCTGCGCAAAACTTTTCTCATAAGATCTTCATCAAAAAAAAATATTTCTAAGAGATCTAAGATCATTGATAATTGTCATAAATCTACGAAAACAATCATTAATCTTTTTATTTTTATTCATAACAAACAGCTCATACTTAGACATAAGTATATCAATTTTGGACCTTTTCACCTCGCTGGTTCCCTCAAAAGCAAGTTTGAGGGTATCCTAAATCTCTTTTGCATTGCTGCAACCTGAGATCCGGTTTGTTTCATTATCGCCTATAGCCTGTTGTAGAATTGACATTGCTTTGGCATTCTTCTCCAGTAGTTTGTAATCAACAGATACTAATTCACTGTCTTTCTTAGGAACCACGTTTCCCTCAGCATCAGTCTTGAGGATGATGTTGGGGACATTCTTGACAACTAGCCAACATTCATAATCATTTCCCATGATTACATCCTTGATCCTATTCTTCCACCAAGCATAGTTATTTCCGTTGAACTTTGGTGTCTTGTTGTCATAGCCCATAGCATTTAGATCTTGAGTACTCATGCTTGACTCCTCTAGATGTTACTATTGTGAGAAGCCTAGGCTCTGATACCAATTGAAGGTTTTAGAGCACTCAAGAGGGGGGGGGGGGGTGAATTGAGTGTTAAGTAGCCTTGGCCTATTTTTCTTTCTTTTCGATTTATGAGAGGAACCAGTTGGGCTGGTTCCTATAAACAGCGGAATGTACGAAAGGTAATAAAGAAAACACAAGATTTAATGAGGTTCAGCCAACTATGGCCTACGTCTTCTAACCCTATGCTCTTCTATTAATCTACGCCGAAAAATATAGAACACAGACACTCTACTGTCTCCCTATTCCGGGAACTAGTATACCCCACACTCTACTCCGAATGTGCGCTCGACTTACACTAGTAAGCCCCTTATCTTTGAACTCACAAACACTAACCCAGCCTTTCAACCCCTCTATTGAAGGCTTTGACAAAATCAAATGTTCTCTTTTAATCTCACTTCTAATAGATTCCTCTTGTATATGACTCGATGAATAGGCTTTTGTGGTTAAGTGTATATGGCTCTCAAAATTTACCCCTTTTTAATTCTAGAGATACTTACTAGAATATGAGAGACTAGATGAGTTTATATACTTAGATACAAAAACCCTAGTTTCCTTAAATTACATAATCTTGATGAACAAGTAATAGCGTGATTTTAGGAAAGTATTTATCTTATTTGATTCAATCATAAAGACAAAATCATATAAGATAGATACTCCTAGTTTTTAGGTAACCACAATATTATCGTATAATCTCCAGCTGCTTAGGATATTCTCAAAATAGTTATTTGAAAAAGTATTTTTACAAAATCTTTTATTTTTCTCAAAACACGCAGCTCGGATATTCCGTACAGTGAACCTGGTTCCTCAACCTAGTTCCCTGAATTGAGTATGTTATGAATTCTTTTCCAGAATTCATAATATGACTCAATACACTTATAAGCACTTATTTTACCCAAACATGCAAGTCATACTACGGAGCACATTACATGATAAAACTAGATTAAGCATTAAAGTACAAATCTTCTTTTCTTCATGTAATCTTCAAGACTTGAATCTTCCTTGAATACTTCCATCATGAGTTATGTATCTTTCTTTGAATGTCTTCGAAAGGCCTCCATGCTCCAAGTCTTGGAATCAACTTAACTACTACACATGTAACATGGTTAATGTATAATAAAGAGTATGTGACTGCTTTTCAGCATAGCAGTCCAGGAAACAGTTTGTACTGGTTTCCCACCACCCACCAGTACATGGAACAATTTACATCCAACCATTTCCTACATATAGACAAGTTAGTTAAATGAATAATGTAAATAAATAATAACTTGTCTAGGAAAACAATGTTCAATTCCAGCTGGTTTCCAGCCAACTACTCGCAATGCTTATTGAACCTGTTTCTTGTAACCGTTTGTCATCACTCAAAACCTAAGGGACTCAACATACGCCTTACTCCCCAATCTTCCCACTGAAACCATATTGGGGCCAAATCTAAAAAATTCCCCTCAAACCGGTAAGACCATAATCTTTCCACCGAAAGCCTATTAAGGTAAAATCCAAAAATTACCCCTCCTACCCAATAAGACCCTAATTCTCTCACTTAAACCTTATACATAAAAAATCTCAAATTACCCCTCCTTCTACTAAAACCCAAATCTTCCCATCAAAACCAATGTTGGGGTAAAATATAAAAAATTACCCTCTAAATGGTAAGACCTTAATCTTCCCAATAAAATCTTTTTTGAATAAAGTACTAGATATACCAATCCTACCTGTAAGACCCTAATCCTCCCTGCAATACCCTATTAGGGTTAAGTCCCTAGAGTACCTATCCTACCAGTAAGACCGTGATCTTACCGTAGTCTTTCCCTCAAAACCCTATTGGGGTAAAATCCCAAAACTAAAACCATCACACCGAGTAGACCCTTCTCTTCCCACCCAAATCCCATCAAGGGAAAATACAAAAATTATCCTTCCAACCAATAAGACAAAAATGTTACCATTAAAATCCTAGCGAGGTGAAATCCCAACAATACCCTTCCTTCCTATATGACCCATATCTAATCACTAAAACCCTATTGGCAAAAACCCTAAAATAATCCTCCTTCTAGTAAAATTAGGATTTTCCCATGAAACCTTATCGTGGTAAAATCCAAAAATAGCCCTTGTTATCGATAAGATATTCATCTTCCTACCATAAGCCTATTAGGATAAAGTCCAGAAATTATCCCTCCTACCAGTAAAACCATTATCTTCCCATCAAATCATATTAGGGTAAACACCTAAAACTACCCCTCCTACTGGTAAGACCTGATCTTCCCATCAACCCCTTATTTGGTAAAAATCCCAAATTATCCCTCCTAACTATAAGAGACATCCCATTAAACGTTATTAGGTTAAATTACTAGTAGTACCCCTCAGAACAGTAAGAAACTGATATTCCCACTGAAAGACTATTCGATAATGTACTAATATTACCCCTCCTACCGATAAGACACAAATTTTTCCATTAAAGCCCAATTAGGGTAAAGTCTTAAAATTATCCCACCTATCGTAAGACCCTAATTTTCCCATTGAAACACTATTAAGGTAAAATTAATAATATACCCCACATACTCGAGAGACCATGATCTTTACATCCGAATTATCATGAGGTAAAATTTCAAACATCTTATCGGTAAGAGCTAAATCTTCTCGCCAAAACCTTATAGGAGTAAAATCTCAAAATTACCCTTCTTAACGCTAACCCGAATCTTCCCATCAAAACCTAATTTGGGTAAAACTAGTAAGATCGTAATCTTTCCACCAAAGTCCAAGTAAGGTATAGTCCCAAAATTAACCCTCCTACCGATAAGACCCTAATATTCCCATGGAAACCCTATTGTGGTAATATCCCAAAATTACTTTTTCTATTAGTAAATCCCTAATCTTCCCACCTAAACCCTATCAATGTAATAAAAAAAATTACCCTTCCTACCGGTAAGACCTAAATGTTCCCAAGAAAACCCTATTGGGTTTAACTCCTAACATTACAACTCTTTTCAGTAAGAACCATATCTTCTCATAAAAACTTTATTACATTAAAGTCCCAAAATTACCCATCCTTCCGGGATGATCATATTTTTTCCACAAAACTCTATCGTGGTAAAATCCAAAAAATAACCCCTCATAACGGTCAGACATTGATCTTTCTATCAAAACCCTATTGGGTTAAAGTACTAAAATTAACCCTCCTATCATTAAGACGTTGACCTTCCCATCGATTCCATATTAGGGTAAACACCCAAAACTAACCCTCGTACTAGTAAGACCCTGATTTCCTATTGACACCCTATTTAGTTAAAATCCCAAACTTACCCCTCCTACTTGTAACACACTTCCCATTGAAACCTTATTGGGGTAAAATACCTATAATACCCCTCCTAATAGTAAGACCCAGATATTCCCAACAAAATAATATTCGGTAACATCCTAATCTTACCTCTCCTAACAATAAGACCATGATTTTTCCATTGAAGCCCTACTAGGGTAAAATCTCAAAATTACCCCTCCTATTAGTAAGAGCCTAATTTTCCCATTGAAACCCTATTGGGGTAAAATTATAAAACTACCCAACATACCGAAGATCCTATAATCTTTACATCGGAACCTTCTTGAGGTAAAATCTTAAAATTACCCCTCTTGTGGGTAAGACCTAGATCTTTTCGCCAAAACCATAAAGGGGTGAAATCCCAAAATTACCCCTCCTAACACAAACAACCCCAATTTTCCCATGAAAATCTGAATTGGGTAAAATCCCAAAATTACCCCTCATACAAGTATGACACTAATCTTCCCACGAAAATCCTATTGGGGTAAAGTACCTAAATTAACCCCTCCTACCCATACGACCATTATCATCCCATGGAAACCTTATTGGGATTAAATCCTATAATTACCCTTTCTACTAGTAAGACCCTATTACAGTGAAATCCCCAAATTACCCTCCTACTAGTATGACCGTAATATTCCCACCAAAACCATATTAGGGTAAATTACTAGAAATACCCATCCTAACAGTAAGACCCTATTCTTCCCCGCAAAACCCCATCAAAACCCTAAAGGGTGAAATCCCAACATTACCCTTACTTCCGGTAAGACCTAGATCTTCCCACAAAATCCTTTTGGGAAAAGCCTTGAAATTACACCTTATGGTAAGATTATGATTTTCCCAAGAAACCCTATCGTGTTAATATCTAGAAATATCCCTTCTTACCTATAAGATATTCATATTCCTACCTAAAGCCTTTTGGGGTAAAGTACTGAAATTAATCCTCCTACCACTAAGACCTTAATTTTCCCATCAAAATTATATTAGGGTAAAGTATTGAAATTAACCCTCCTACTAATAAAACATTGATATTCCCACCTAAACACTATTTCGTAATGTCCTAATATTACCCCTCCTACTGGTAAGACCTAGATGCTCGCATGGAAACCCTATTGGGTTTAAATCACCACATTAACACTCCTTCTAGTAAGAACCAGATCTTCATGTGGTAAAATCCCAAAATATCTCCTTGTACTTGTAAGAAATTCATCTTCCTACCAAAACCTTATTGCGGTAAAGTCCCAAAACTAACCCTCCTACCGGTAAGGCCTTGATCTTCCCATTGAAATTGTATTACGATAAACACCCTAAACTACCTCTCCTACCTGTAAGACCCTAATCTTCCCACAAACACCCCTCCTATGTGTAAGACATTTCCCACTAAAACCTTATTATGGTAAAATACATATAATAACCCTCTTAACGGAAATATCCTGACATTCACACCGAAACACTATTCGATAATGTCGTAATATCACCTCTCTAATGGGTAAGCCCCTGATTTTTCCATTGATGCCATACTAGGTTAAAATCTCGAAATTACCCCTCTTACCCATTGAGTTAAAACCCTATTGTCCTAAAATTATAAAACTACCCAACATATTAGAGAGACCATGATCTTTACATTGGAACCTTCTTGAGGTAAAATCTTAAAATTACCCCTCCTATAGGTAAGACCTAGATCTTCTCGCCAAAACCATAAAGGGATAAAATTCTAAAATTAACCCTCCTTACGCTAACAACCCTAATCTTCTAACCAAAATCTGATAAGTGTAAAATCCCCAAATTACCCCTCATACTGGTATGCCCTAATCTTCCCAAGAAAATCTTGTTAGGTTGAAATCCTAAAATTACCCCTCCTATCGATACATCCTTGATCATCCCATGGAAACCCTATTGGTGTAAAATCTTGAAATTATCCCTTCTTCTTTTAAGACCCTAATCTTCCCAACAAAACCCTATTCGAGTAAAATCCCTCAACTATCCCTTATACCAATAAGAATCAAGTCTTCTTACCCACCCGAAACCCATTGAGGTAAAATCCAAAAATAACCCCTTATCTCGGTAAGACCCAATTCTTCTAATCAAAACTCTATTAAGGAAAAAGACCAAAATTACCCCTCCTACTAATAAAACCCTAATCTTCCATTGAGACCTTGTTAGGATAAAATCCTGATGATACCCCTCATACCGCTAAGAACAGGATCTTCTAACCGAAACTGTATTCTACTTAAGTCGTGACAGTACCCCTTGTAATAAAAGATCCCTAATTTTCATACCAAAACCTTATTAGGAGATCTAGTTCTTACTGATAAGAGGGTAATTTTTAGATTTTACGTCGATGGGGTTTGGGTGGGAAGGGATGAGTCTTACGGGTATAGGGGTACTTTTGGGATTTTACCCCAATTAAAGGTCTTACTAATAGAAAAAGTAATTTTGAGATTTCATCCTAATAGGGTTTTGAGAGAAAGATGAGGTTATTTTCGTACAAGGGGTATTTTCGAGATTTCACCTGAATTAGGTTTCAGTGGGAAGAGAATGTTCTTATTGGTATTAGGGATAATTTTGGGATTTTACCCCCAATAAGTTTTAGAGGGATTATTGGAGTGTTATCTTTAGGAAGGGTAATTTCTTGATTTTACCCTAATATGGTACCGACAAGAAGTTTAGGGTCTTACCAATAGGAGTGGTATCTTTGGGATTTTACTTTGATAGAGTTTTGGTGGGACAATCATAGTCTGATTGGTATAAAGGGTAGTTTTGTGTGTTTACTCTAATAGGGTTTTGATGGGAAAATTAGAGTCTTCTTGATACGAGGGATGACTTCGTTATATTTTACCCTAATAGGGTTTCAGTGAGAAGATTAGGGTCTTTTATGAAGGAGTAATTTTGAGATTTTACCCTAGTAGTGTTTCGGCATGTAGATTTGGGTTTTACTGAGAGGAGCGATGATTTTGGGTTTATCTTGATGGGGTTTAGGTGGGAAGAGTAGGGTCTTACCAGTTTTAGTGGAAGTTTTGGGATTTTACTTCAATAGGGTTTTGACAAGAAAATTATGATCTTACCAGTAAAATAAGTGATTTTGTGATTTCTCCCCAATAGGATTTTAGTGGGATGATTAGGGTCTTACCGGTAAGAGGGGTAATTTAAAGACTTTACCCCAATAATGTTTTCGGGATGATGATTAGGGTCTTGATGTTATAAGGTTAATTTTAGAATTTTATCCTAAAAAGATTTTTCTGGGAAGATTTAGGTGTTAGCGGTAGGAGGAGTAATTTTAAAATTATAACCCAATAAAGATTCGTGAAGAAGATAAGGATCTTATATGAAGGAGGGGAAATTTTGAAATTTTAGTTCGAGATTGTTTTGGTGGGAATATCATGGTGTTTTTGGTATGTGGGGGTAGCTTTGTCATTTTACCTGAATAGGGTTTTGATGGGAAAATTAGGGTTTTACCAATTGGAGGAGTTATTTTGAAATTTTACCCTATTAGGGTTTCTATGGGAAAATCAGGGTCTTATCTATAGGAGAGGTAATTTAATGATTTTACCCTATATGTTTAGGTGGGTAGATTAGTGTGTTAGCGATAAGAGGATTAATTTCTGGATTTTACCCGATCAAGGTTTCAACGAGAAGATCAGGGTCTTACTAGTAGGAGGGATTAGTTTGGAATTCTTCCTTGATTGGCTTTTAGTGGAAAGATCATGGTCTCTTTTGTATAAGGGGTAGTTTATGATTTTACTCCAACATGGTTTCAGTGGAAAGATATGGGTTATAGCATTAGGAATGTAATTTTGGGATTTCACCCCGATAAGGTTTCATTTAGGAGGCTAGGGTTTTATGGGTAGGAGAGCTAATTTTAGTATTTTACCACGATAGGGTTTTGGTGAGAAGATCTTTGTCTTACTAGTTTCAGGGGTCATTACAGTATTTTCCCTCTCATCCCTCATTGAGGTAATTTAGGGACTTTACCTAAATAATGTTTTGGGACGATGATGAAGGTCTTATCGTGAGGATGGGTATTACTAGGATTTTACCTCAATAATATTAGTGTCATACGGATAGTAGGGGTAATTTTAGGATTTACCTCAATGTGGTATGCGAGGGAAGAGTAGGGTTTGACTAGTGTGAGGGTGGCTTTAGGAGTTGACCCTAATAAAACATTAATGGGAAGATAAGGGTCTTACAAGTAGGAGGGGTAATTTCAAGACTTTACCCCAATAGGGTTTGGAGTAGAAGGTCACGGTGTTACCATTATAAGGGGTATTAATGGGATTTTACATCAATTAAGTTTGAGTGTGAATATCTAACTCTGAGCATTATGAGAGGTAATTTCAGGACTTTACTCCAATAAGATTTTACAGAAAAGATCAGGTTTTTACTGATAAGAGGGGTAATTTTATGATTTTACCCCAATAGGGTTTTGGTCTTAAGAAATGGGGTGTTAGCATTAGGAGGTGAGCCTATTTTGGGATTTTCTCTAAATATGGTATCAGCGAGAATAAGGGAATTTCTTATAGGAGTGGTAATTTCAAAATTTTACCCTTATAAGTTTTCGGTGGGAATATCAAGTTCTTATGGATAGGAGGGATGCTTTTGGGATTTTACTCTAATAGGGTTTTGGTGGGAAGATTAGGGTATTTTGGATGGTATTTAAGAGGGAAGAGTAGGGTCTTACCGATATGAGACAAAGTTTTTGGAGTTTACCATAATAAGGTTTCTATGGGAAGATTAGGGTCTTACTGGTAAGTGGGGTAATTTTGTAACTTTACCACAATAAGGTTTTGATGGAATATCACGGTCTTAACATTAGGTTGGGTATTAAAAGGATTTTACATAAATAAGGATTGAATGGGAAATCTTAGTTTTACCATTAGTATAGGTAATTTCAGGACTTTACTTCAATAGTATTATGAGGAGAAGATCAGGATCTTACTAGTAGGAAGGGTATTTTTGGGATTTTACTCTAATAAAACGTTAGTGGGAAGATAAGGCTCTTACCAATAGGAATGGTGGTTTTGGAATTTTACCTCAATAGGGTTTCAATGGGAAGAATTAAGTCTTATCGGTAGGAGAGGTAAATTTGGGAAATTACCTCAATAAGGTTTCAAGGAGAAAATAAGGGTCTTAAATGTATGAGGTGGAATTTTGCGATTTGACCCCAATAAGATATTTGTGGGTAGAATGGGGTGTTAGCAGTAAAAGGGGTAATTTTTGCAGTTTATTCTAAGAAGGGTTTCGAAGGTTTTGGTGAGAAGATTAGGGTCTTACTGATAGGAGGGGTAATTTCGGAACTTTACTCCAATAGGGTTTTGAAGAAAAGAACAGGGTCTTACCAGTATGATGGGGTAATTTTGGGATTTTACCCCACCAAGTTTTTGGTGGAAAGATTAGGGTGTTAGCGGTAGGAATGGTGGCTTTGGGATTTTACCCCAATAATTTTTTTCGGAAAGAAGATTAGGGTATTATCGGTAGGAGGGGTAATTTAGAGATTTTACCTCGAGAGGGTTTCGGTGGGAAGGTCATGGTGTTTCTGCTATGTGGGGTAAGTTTTTGATATTACCCCAATAGGGTTTTGATGGAAAAATTAGGGTCTTACCGATAGGAGGGTTAATTTGATGTAAAGTTTTTATATTACCCCTCCTACCGCTAAGACCTTGATCTTCCCAACAAAAACATATCGGGCTATGAAACTTAACTTACTCTTCTTACCGGTAAGAATCTAATCTTCCCACCGAAATCCTATAGAGGAAAATCCCTAAATTACCCCACCTAACAGTATGTCCATTAACTTACTCAGAACCGAATCTACTCATCGAGGCTCTTCCAACTGAAACCTTATAAGGGTAAAATCCCAATAATACCCGTCCTAACAATAAGACCCTGATCTTCCCTCCGAAACAGTATTGGTGTAAATACCCGAAATTACCCTTTCTAGTGGTAAGACACTGATTTTCTCACTGAAACCTTATTAAGGTAAAATCCAAAAATTACTCCTCCTATCGATAATACTCTACCCACCTAAACATATAGGGTAAAATTTTAAAATTACCTATACTATAGATAAGACCCAAATCTTAACCAAATTCTTATAAGGGTAAAATATTAAAATTACCCCTCCTACTAGAAAGTCCCTTATTCCCGTTGACACCATATTTGGACAAAATCCCAAAATTAGCCCCCCTACTACTAACACCCCATTTCTTAAGACCGAAACCCTATAAGGATAAAATCCTAAATTACCCCTCCTATCGGTAAGAACCTATTCTTTCTACTAAAAACTTATTGGAGTAAAGTCTTGAAATTACCTCTCCTAATACTAAGACCAAGATATTCACACTGAAACCTTATTGATGTAAAATTCCCTTAATACCCCTCCTAACGGTAAGACCGTGACTTTTCACTCCAAGACGTATTGGGGTAAACTCTCAAAATTACCCTTCATACCAATATGACCCATATCTTCCCATCAAAGCCTTATTAGGGTAAACTCAAAAAGACACCCTCAAACCGATAAGACCCTGCTCTTCCCTCTCATACCCATCGAGGTAAATCCTAAAATTACCCCTACTATGGGTACGACACTAATCTTCCCATTTAAACGTTATCGAGGTAAAGTCTTGGTAATACCCATCCTCATGATAAGATCTTTATCATCCCACAAAAACACTATTCGGATAATGTCCCCAAATTACCCCTTTTATCGGTAAGACCTAATGTTCCCAATGAAACCCTATTAGGGTAAAATTATAAAATTACCCCTTTTATTGTTACTATCTTAATTTTCCCATTAAAACCCTATTGGTATAAAATAATAAAATTACCTTTCTACTAGTAAGACCCTGATCTTCTCTTCGAAACCGTATTGGCGTAAAATACCAAAATCATCCCTCTTACATCTAATGCCTTAATTTTCCCTCAAAAATTTATTAGGGTGAAATTCCAAAATTACACCTCCTACCAGTAACACCCTAATCTTATCGTTGAAACCATGTTCAGAAGAAATCCCAAAAATACCCTTCCTACTTCTTAAATCTTATCTTCCTCTCGAAACCTTATTAGGGTGAAATTCCAAAATTACTTCTTCTATTGGTAAGACCTTAATCTCCCCATCAAATCCCAAGACTACCATTCTTACCGGTAAAATCCCAAAACTACCCCTCCTACAACTAATGCCCCAATTTTCTCTATAAAACCCTATTAGGAAAAATACCTAAATTGCGCCTCTTTCTAGTAAGACCCTCATCTTCCCACTCATACCTTATGACAGTAAAATCTCGATAATACCCCTCCCACTAGTTAAACCTTAATCTTCCCACCGAAACCCAATTAGGTCCCAAAATTACCACTCTATTCGATTAGACCATGATATTCCAACCAAAAACCTATCTAGATAAAACCCCAAAATAATCCCTCCAACCGGGAAGATCCTAATCTTCCCAAATAAACTATATTATGGTATAGTCCTGTTACACCTCCTATCGGTAAGACCCTAATTATCCCATCGAAAACCTTTTGGGGTAAACTCCCTAAACTACCCCGCTTATCGGTATGACATTGCTCTTCCCATCCAAACCCCATAAGAAAAATCCCAAAATTACCCTTCCCACCGCTAAAACTTAGATCTTTACGTCGACAACCTATATGAGTAAAATTCCAAAATTGGCCCTCTTACTTATAATACACAAATCTTCCCATTAATACCTTATTGGGAAAAAATCTTGAAAATACCCCTTCTAATGGTATACCCTAATTTTCCTACCAAAACCCTATTAGGGATAATCTCCAAATTATCCCTCATAGAGATAAGACCATAAATTTCACATCAAAACCCTATTATGGTAAAATCACAAAACTACACCATTTACCAAAAACCCTAAGATCTTCCCACCAGAACCCACTCAAGGTAAAATCTCAAATTTACCCCTCGTATCGATATGACCCTTATCTTCTCTCCAAAACCTTATTAGGGTAAAGTTCTGAAATTACCCCTTTTACTACTAACACCCAATCTTTCCACCAAAACCTTATTGGGGGTAAAATCCCAAAATTATCCCTCATTTCGGTAAGACTTGATCTTCCAATTGTAACCCATTGGGGTGAAACCCCTAAATCACCCTTTCTACTGGTAAGACCCTCATCTTCCTATTAAAACAGTATTGGAGTGAAATCCAACAACTACCCCTCATATGAGTAAGACTCTACTCTTCTCATCCAAACTCCATTGAGAAAAATACCGAAATTACACCTCCTCCCGGTAAGACCTAGATCGTCCTACCAAAACCTTATTATGGTAAAATCCCAAAATTACCCCACTTACCGATATGACCCTAGTCATCGCACTGAAACCTTATTGGCGTAAAATCCTAATAACACCCCTCCTTTATGTAAGAATCTAATAATTCTAAAATTATCCCTCCTACCGATAAAACCCTTATTCTCCCATCGAAACCCTATTAATGTAAAATCACATAATTACCCCTCATACTAGTAAAACCCTAATCTTCCCATCGAAACCTAATCAAGGTAAAATCCTGAAATTACAATTCCTACCACTACCACCCCATTCTTTTTATCGAAATCATGTTAGAGTAAAGTCCCAAAAGTACCCTTCCTAGCAGTAAGACCCTAATCTTCCCAATAAACCGCTATATTAGTAAAGTCCCTAACTCTCCTAATCATAAGGCTCTCAAATTACCCACTGAAACATTATCAGAGTAAAATCCTAATAATACCCCTCCTAAAGGTAAGGCCATAATCTTCCCATCATAACCCTATAGGGAGAAAGTCTCGAAATTACCCCTCCTATCATATAGACCCTAATCTTCCCATAACAAGCCTTATTAGGGAAAACTTCCAAAACTACCCCCTCATATTGGTAAGAACCTACTCTTCCCACTTAGACCCAATAGAAAAAAATCACAAAATTACCCCTCCTACCAGGAGGACCCTACTCTTCCCACTTAGACCCAATAGAGAAAAATCACAAAATTACCCCTCCTACTAGGAGGACCCTAATCTTCCCGCCGATATCCAATTTGGGTAAAATCCTAGAATTACCCCTCCTATCTATCAGAAAGACCCTGGTTTTCCTAGGATTATCTCACTGAAACCCCCTCGAGGTTAAATCTCAAAATTACTTCTCTTACCTAGAGGACCCTAATTTCTCAAACAAACCTTATTGGGGTATAATCCCGAAATTACTCCTCCTAGGGCTAACACCCCAATCATTTAAACAAAACCTTATTGAGGTAAAATCCCAAAATTACCCCTCACACCGATGAGAATCCTTATCTCCCCCCCCAAAACCCTAATGGGGTAAAGTACTAAAAATACCCCTCCTATCGTTAAGAGACTAATCTTCACATTGAAACCCAATTAAGTAAACTCCCAAAACTACCTCTCACACCGATAAGACCTTGCTCTTCCCACCCAATCCTCATTGAGATAAATCCCAAAATTAGCCCTCTTATTAGTAAGACCTGAATCTTACCGCATGACATCCTATTTGAGTAAAATACCAAAATTACCCCTCCTATTGGTAAGACCCTAACCTTCTTGCTGACACCCTATTTGCGTAAAATCAAAAAATTACCCCTCTTGTAGGTAAAACATGGATCTTCCCATTAAAAGCTTATTGGGGGTAAATCCCGATAAAACCCCTCCTATTAGTAATGCCTTTATCTTCCCACCAAAACAATATTTGGGTAAAGTCCCGGAATTAGACCTCTGATTGATAATAACCTGATTTTTCCTATCGAAATACTATTAGGGTAAATTCTCAAAATTACCCCTTCTACGGGTAAGTCCCTATTAGGGTGAAATACGGAAATTACCCCTCCTACAAGTAAGACTTTAATATTTCCACCAAAATCTTATTGGGGTAAAGTACTAGAAATAACCCTCCTAACAATAAGACCCTGATCTTCCCCGCAAAACCCTATTGGGGTAAAGTCCCAAAAGTATCTTATTAGGGTGAAATCCCGAAATGACTTCTTTTACTAGTAAAACCCTAATCTTTCCATCAAAATCCTATTGGGGTAATATCCCAAAACTACCCCTCACACTAAGTAGACCCTGCTCTTCCCACCTAAACCATATCGAGGTAAAATACAAAAATTACCCTTCTAACTAATAAGACCCTAATGTTCTTGTTGAAAGCCTAGAGGGGTGAAATCCCAATATTACCCTTCCTTCCGGTAAGACCAAAATCTTCCCACAGACACCCTATTTGGTTCAAATCCCTTATTGGGGTGAAAGGCCCCAAAATTATCCCTCCTTCTAGTAAGATTATGATTTTCACACGAAACCCTATCGTGGTAAATCCCAAAATAGCCCTCATACCGGTAAGATATTCATCTTCCTAATAAACCCTATTAGGGTAAAGTACCGAAATTAACCTTCCTACCACCAAGACCTTAAACTTCCCATCGAAACCATATTAGGGTAAACAGCCAAAACTACCTCTCCTACCAATAAAAATGTGATCTTCCCACCGACCCCTATTTCTTTAAAATCCCAAAATTATCCCTTCTAATTATATGAAACCTCCCCCTATTTGGTTTAAATCACAAAATTACCACTCCTTTCGGTAAGACTCAACTCTTAACACCAAAACCCTATTAGGGTAAAGTACACAAAATTAACCCATCTATCGGTAAGGTCTTGATCCCATCAAAACTGTATTGGGGTTAACACCCAAAACTACCCCTTCTATAGGTAAGACACTGATATTTCCATAGACACCCCATTTTGTTTAAATCTAAAATTAGCCCTCCTATGTGTAAGACACTTCCCACTAAAACCTTATTGGGGTAAAATACCTTTTCTAACCCTCCTAACGGTATGATCCTAATATTCCCACCAAAACACTAGTCTATAATGTCCTAATATTACCTCTCCAACCAATAAGCCCTTAATTTTTCCATTGAAGTCATACTAGGGTAAAATCTCGAAATTACCCCTCCTACCCATTGAAACCCTATTATGGTAAAATTACTAAACTACCCAACATATCAGAGAGTGCATGATCTATGCATCGAAACATTCTTAAGGAAAAATCTTAAAATTACCCATCTCATGAGTAAGACCTAGATCTTCTCCCCAAAACCATAACGGGATAAAATCTCGAAATTACCCCTGCTAACGCTAAAAACCCCAATCATCCCATCAAAATCTAATTGGTGTAAAATCCCAAAATTAACCCTCATATTAGTATGTCCCTAATCTTTCCATAAAAATCCTGTTGGGGCAAAATCCTAAATTACCCCTGTTTTCGATACAAGCTTGATCATCCCATGGAAACCCTATTAGAGTGAAATCCCAAAATTATCCCTTCTACTTGTAAGACCCTAATCTTCTTAATGAAACCCTATTCGATTAAATCCCTTAACTACATCTCTTACCATAAAGAGCCAACTCTTCTTACCCACCCAAAACCCATCGAGGTAAAATCCAAAAATAACCCCTTTTCTCGCTAAGACCCAAATCTTCCAATCAAAACTCGATTTTGGGTAAAATACCAAAATTATCCCTCCAACTAATAAAACCCTAATCTTCCATTGAAACCTTGTTGGGGTAAAATCCCATTAGTACCCCTTATACCATTAAGAACAAGATCTAATAATTGAAACCCTATTTTGGTAAAGTCCCGATAGTACCCGTCCTAAAAGTATGACCCCAATTTTCATACCAAAATCTCATTAGGAGATCTAAGTCTTATGGGTAAGAGGGGTAATTTTAAGATTTTACGTTGATGGGTTTGGGTGGGAAGGGAAAGATTAGGTAAGATAAGTAATTTTGAGATTTCATCATAATAGGGTTTTGAGGGAAAGATTAGGTTATTTTGCGTACGAGGGGTATTTTTGCGATTTCACCCGAATTAGGTTTCAATGGGAAGATCATGTTCTTACTGGTAGTAGGGCTAATTTTTGGATTTTACCCCAATAAGTTTTAGAGGGATGATTGGAGTGTTAGCTTTAGGATGGGTAATTTCTAGATTTTACCCCAATATGGTATCAATGAGAAGATTAGGGTCTTACCAATAGGAGTAGTATCTTTGGGATCTTCCTTTGATAGAGTTTTAGTGGGACAATCAAGGTCTTATTTCTATGAGGGGTAGTTTTGTGTTTTTACTCCAATAGGGTTTCGATTGGAAAATTAAGGTCTTCTCGGTAGGAGGGATGACTTTATTATTTTATCCTGATAAGGTTTCAATGGGACGATCAAGGTCTTATAAGAAGGAGTAATTTTGAGATTTTACCCTAGTAGTGTTTCGGCATGAAGATTTGGGTCTTACTAAGAGGTGCGGTAATTTTGGGTTTATCTTGATGGGGTTGGGGTTTGGGCGGGAAGAGTAGGATCGAACTAGTTTTAGGGGATGTTGTGGGATTTTACTTTAATAGGGTTTTAATCAGAAAATTAGGATCTTACCAGCAAAAGAAGTGATTTGGGGATTTGACCCCAATAGGATTTTAGTGGGAAGATTAGGGTTTTATCGGTGGGTGGGGTGATTTTATGACTTTACCCCAATAAAGTTTCGGGAGGATGATAGGGGTCTTGACGGTATAAGGGGTATTTTTAGGATTTTACCCTAATAGGTTTTTGGTGGGAAGATTGAGGTGTTAGTGGTAGGAGGGGTAGTTTCAGGATTATAACCCAATAAGGTTTCAGGAAGAAGATAAGGAACTTATATAAAGGAGGGGTAATTTTGAAATTTAACCTTGATATTGTTTTGGTGGGAATATCATGCTGTTTATGGTATTTGGGGCTAGCTTTGTGATTTTACCTAAATATGGTTTTAATGGGAAAATTAGTGTTTTACCAATAGGAGGAGTAATTTTGAGATTTTACCTTTTTAGAGTATTGGTGGGAAAATTAGGGTCGTATCTGTAGTAGAGTTAATATTAATATTTTACCCTATATGTTAAGGTGGGTAGAGTGTTAGAGATAAGAGGAGTAATTTTAGGATTTTATCCTAATAAGGTTTCAGCGAGAAGATCAAAGTCTTATTGGTAGTAGGGGTAATTTTGGAATTCTACCTTGATAGGCTTTCAGTGGAAACATCATGGTCTTACTGGTATAAGGAGTAGCTATGTGATATGACTCCAATATAGTTTCAGTGGGAAGATATGGGTGTTAGCAATAGGAGGGTAATTTTGGGATTTTACCCTGATTAGGTTTCATTTAGGAGATTAGAGTTTACTGGTAGGAGAGCTAATTTTGGGATTTTACCGCGATAGGGTTTTGGTTAGAAGATCTTTGTCTTACGAATTTGAGGGTTAATTATGATATTTTCCCTCTCATTCCCCAGAGAGGTAATTTGGCAACTTTACCCAAATAATGTTTTGGGGGGATGATGAAGGTCTTATCGTGAAGAAAGGTATTACCAGGATTTTACCTTAGTAAGGTTTAAATGGGGAGTTTAGTGTCGTACCGATAGTTGTGGTAATTTTAGTATTTACCTTGATGGGGTATGAGGGGGAAGAGTAGGGTCTTACTAGTGTGAGGGTTTCTTAGGTAGTTGACTCCAATAAGGCATTGATGGGAAGACAAGGGTCTTACAGATAGGAGGTGTAATTTCTAGACTTTACCCCACTAGGGTTTGGAGTGGAAGGTCACGGACTTATAGTTAGGAGGTAATTAAGGAGATTTAATATCAATAAGGTTTTAGTGTGATTATCTAGGTCTTATCATTATGAGAGGTATTAACTCCAATAAGTTTTTGGAGGAAAGAGGAGGATTTTATCGATAGGTGGGGTAATTTTGGGATTTTACCCTAATAGCATTTTGGTCTTAAGACATGGGGTGTTAGTTGTAGAAGAGGGCCTAAGTTTGGGATTTTACCCAAATATGGTATCAGCAAGAATAAGGGACTTTCTAGTCAGAGGGGTAATTTAGAAATTTTACCTATATAAGGTTTCAGTGGGAATATTAGGTTCTTACCAATAGGAGGGGTGATTTTGGGATTAATTTTAATAGGGTTTTGGTGGGAAGATTAGGGTCTTCTCGGTGGGATTTGAGAGGGTAAAGTACGGTCTTATCAATATGAGAGGTAGTTTTTGGAGTTTACCCCAATAAGTCTTCAATGGGAAGACTGGGATCTTACCGGTAGGTAGGGTAATTTTGTAACTTTACCACAATATGGTTTTGATGGGAAGATCACGGTCTTAATGTTAGTTTGGGTATAAACAGGTTTTTACATAAATAAGGTTTGAAAGTGAAATCAAGGTCTTACCATTAGTAGAGGCAGTTTCAGAACTTTACTCTAATAGGGTTATATGGGGAAGATCAAGATCTTACTAGTATAAGGGGTATTTTTTGGATTTTTCTCTAATATGATTTAAGTGGAAAGATTAGGTTCTTACCAATAGGACGGGTAATTTTGGAATTTTACCCCAATAGGGTTTTAATGGGAAAAATTAAGTGGTTATTTTGAGATTTTACCTCAAGAGGGTTCATATGGTTATATCATGGGGTTTCTGGTGTGCGGGGTAGTTTTGTGATTTTACCTCAAGAGGGTTTCAATGGAAAAATTAGGATCTGACCGATAGGAGGCATAATTTCAAGATTTTACCCTATTTGAGATTTAGTGGGAAAATTAGGGTCTTCTTGGTAGGAGGGGTGATATCAAGACATTATCCGATTAGTGTTCAACTAGGAAGATCAGGGTCTTACTAGTAGGAGGGGTATTATTGGGATTTTATCCCTATAAGGTTTTAGTGGGAAGATTTGTGTCTTATAGGTAAGAGAAGTAATTTTGGGATTTCACCCAAATAGAGTGTCGGAGGAAAGACTTGGGTCTTCTCGGTAGGAGGGGGAATTTAGGGATTTACATTGATGGGATTTTGGTCGAAAGAGAAAAGACATACGAATACGTCGGGTAGTTTCTAGACTTTACCCCAATAGGGTTTTGATGAGATGATTAAGGTCTTACCATTAGGAGGGGTGATTTTGGGACTTTGCCCCAATAGGGTTTCGACAAGAAGATCAGGGTCTTACTGGTTGGAGGGGTTACTTTGTGATTTTACCTCGATATGATATTGGTGGGAAAATCATGGTCTTACTAAATAGAGAGGTAATTTTGAGAACTTACCCCGAATAGGGTTTTGGTTGGAAGATTAGGGTCTTTGCTATAGGAGGAGGTAATTTAGGGATTTACCTCAATGGGGATTGAGAGGAAAGAGCAAGGTCTTACATGTATGAGGAGTAGTTTTGGGTGTTGACCCTAATAAGGCTTCATCAGGAAGATTAGGGTCTTACATATAGGGGGTTAATTTTAAGACTTTAGCTAAAAAGGATTTCGGTGGAAAGATCACGGTCCTAATGTTTGGAGGGTTATGAGCGAGATTTTACATCAATAAGGTTTTATTGGGAATATCAAGGTCTTACCATTAGGAGAGGTAATTTTGGGCTTTACCCTATTTTAGGGAAAAGGTCAGCGTCTTATTAGTAGGAAGGGTATTTTCGGGATTTTACTCTAATATTTTTTTAGTGGGAAGAGCCCGTTCTTACGGATAGGAGGGGTAATTTTGGTATTTTACCGTAATAGGGTTTTGATGGTAAGAATGGGGTGTTAGCGGTAGGATAGGTAACTGTGGGGTTTTACCTTGATAAGGTTTGGTGGGACGATCTTGGTCTTAGTGGAATGAGGCGTAATTTTGGGATTTATCTCGATGGGGTTCAGGTGAAAAGTGTAGGGTCTTCAAAATATAAAGGGTAGTTGTGTGACATTAATTTAATAGGGTTTCAATGGGAAGATTAGGGTTTTACAAATAGAAGGGATGATTTAGGGATTTCACCCTAATAGGGTTTCAGAGAGAAGATTAGGGTCTTACCGGTAGGAGGGGTAATTTAAAAACTTTACTCCAATAGGGTTTCGAAGGAAAGACCAGGGTCTTATCGGTAGGATGGGGTAATTTTGGAATTTTACCCCACTAAATTTTTGGTTCAAAGATTAGGATGTTAGCGATATGAATGGTGGTTTCGGGATTTTAACCCAATAATATTTCGGAGAGAAGATTAAGGTCTTATCGGTAGGAGGGGTAATTTAGAGATTTTACCTGGAGATTTCGATGGGAAGATCATAGCGTTTCCGCTATGTGGGGTAGTTTTCGGGTATTACCCCAATAGGGTTTTGATGGAAAAATTAGGGTCTTATCGATAGGAGGGTTATTTTGAGATTTTATCGAAATAGGGTTTCGGTGCAAAAAATCAAGGTTATTTTACCATAATCTTCCCATCGAAACCATATTGTGGTAAAATCTAAAAATTACCCCTTGTATTGACAAGAGCTTGATCTTCCCATTTAAACCTTGTTGGGGTAAACTTCTTAAAATATCTTTCTTATCGGTAAGACCATGATTGTCCCCATGAAGCCCTATTGTGGTAAAGTGAGATAATTACAACTCTTACCGATAAGACCCTAATATTTCCACCGAAACCCAATAGGGTAAAATCCCAAATTACCCCTTCTATCAGTAGGAACATGATCTTCCCAATGAAAACCTATTGGGGTACAATCATGAAATTACTCTTTGTATAGGTAAGACCCTGATCTTCCCTCCGAAAACCTTATTGGGGTAAATTTTCAAAATACCCGAAAATACCCCTTTAACTAGTAGGATCCTACTCTTCCCATCAAAACCCTTTGTAGTAAAATCCTAAACCTGCCCCTTATATATATCGAGGTAAATTCCAAATATTACGCCACCTATCGGTAAGACCCTGATCCTCCCACCGAAACTTTGTTGGGATTAAATCCTTAATTTACCCCTTCTACTGTTAAAAACTTAATTTTCCTATTGAAACCTAATTGTGGTAAAATCCAAAAAAAAAAACTTCATACCGGTATAACCCTAATCTTCTTATCTAAACCCTATCAAGGTAAAATCCCAAAAACAATGATGTTCTCATTGAAACCAAATAGGTGTAATATCCTGAAATTGCGCCTCCTACCGCTAACACCCAATCTTCCCACTAAAATCCTATTTAGGAAAAGTTTTTAAAGTACCCCTTTTATTAGTAAGACCTTAATTTTCCCAACGAAATCATATCTTGCTATGAATTTTAAATTACTCGTAACAGCAAGACCCAAACCCCATCGAGGCTCTTCACACTGAAACCTTATTAGGAAAAAATCCTTATAATACACCTTCTAATGGTAAGACCCTAATTTTCCACCAAAACACTATTGGTGTAAAAACCCGAAATTACCCTCCTATAGCTAAGACCTTATTTTACCACCAAAACCCTATTAGTGTAAAATCCTAAAATTAAACCTCCTTGTAGTAGGACCCTTATTGTACCATATAATCCCAAACAAGGGAAAATCCCAAAATTAACACTACACTGAGTAAGTCGTTGATCTTCCCAACAAAACTCTATTGGGGTAAACTCCCTAAATTACCTCTCTACTAATAAGACCCTGATCTTTCTATGCAAAACCTACTAGGGTGAAATCCCAAAATAACCCCTCTTGTCAGTTTGACCTTAATCTTCCCATTGAAACCCAATAGGGTAAAATCCTGAAATTACCCCTAATATCATAAAGAACATGATCTTCCCACCGAAACCCTATTGGGGTAAAATCATAAAATTACCCCTCCTACCTATAAGACCCTTATCTTCTCACTAAAACCCTGTTAAAGTGAAATCCCTTAATTACCCCTACTATCGCCAAGACCCTGATCTTCCCACTGAAACTTAATTGGGATATAATCTAAAAAATACCCCTTCTATCGAAAAGACCTTTATAGGGTAAAGTCCAGAAATTATTCCTCCTATATGTAAGGCCGGGATCTTTGCACCAAAACCCTATTGGGTTAAAATCCATATATACCCCTCATACCGGTAAGCCCTTCATCTTCCGAATGAAACCCTATTAATAAAAGATCCTAAACACCCTAATCTTCCCACTAAAATCTTACTAGGGTAAAATCTCGAAAATACCCTTCCTACTATTAAGAATTGAATCTTCCCACCGAAACCTACTAGGTGGTTATTGGTGTTGAAGATGCCGGGTTTGATAGGAGTTGAAGAAACTACGTACTGCGTGCTATTGCATATACGAGCTCTGCTAGGTTTTAAATTATAGGTTATACGCTCTGGTTCTAATAACCGGAGCCTTAAACATAGTATATATATGGGCATAACGTAATTTACATTAACTGAAGCCATTATATACTCCGGTTCTCATTAACCGGAGCCTTAAACAACTTATATGCTCCGGTTTCCTAGAACCGGAGTAGCTTTTAATAAAAAAAAATGAATCATCTTTATACTCTGAGTCATCTTTATACCGGAGCATATAGAAGGTATTATTTGTGATTTTTTCCACTAGTGCCCATTCGGCCGAATCCATGCACTCCTTCGGTCGAATGGTGGACAGGTTATCAAAACTCTAAGTTTCTGTTTTGGACAAATGACAAGACAATTCGGCCGAATCATGTCTCATTAGGAAGAATCCAAACTTTAATAAGCCAAATGGCCCTTGTTTCCGCAGTTATTGGTTTTTTCTTAAGATGGCCCTCGAAGGTTTTTTCTAGGGTTTTACCCCTTATGTCCTTAGGGTATAAATGCCCCCTTGCTTTGTGGAAGCCTATTTTGAGAGCTCTTGTGCCTCAACTTGAAACATCACTTTCATTACTTCCATTTCATTCATGCTTTAGTTTAGATTTAAGGCTTTTATTGCACTTCTAATCAAGCATTATATTTTGAATTAAGAATTTCTTTCATTCACGCAATTCCATTCACGTGAGTTAACATTTCTTTAATGTTCTATTTTGTTTAATGGTTTAACTTATTGCTTTTGTTAATTCCATTGCTCTTCTATTATCCTTGCTACATTTATGGCATTGATAAAGTAGTTGTCGATTTTGATTTCTTCTTCATTTCTCCTTTTTGTTCCCTTATTCATTTACGTTAAAATTGTTTATGCTTTCAATCATGTTCTTGTTCATTGTTTATGCCATAGTTTTTACCACTATGAGTGAGTAGTTTTCTTAGGGGTTATATTGGTGAAACCCTACGTTGGCTTGTTCTTCATGCGTAGAGTTAGGAATTGAGATTGTTAATGATTGATTGATTGACATTCGATGCGACTCTTGTCTTGCCACTCCTTAGGAGATATAGGGCGATTATATGATGTTCATGGGATTTATAGGGTCGCAAACTTCCTCTTGTCATCTTGAGTGTCTTGATTGATTGTTGATCGATTTCCCCTAACTTAGCGTATTTGTAGGTTCGATTGTCCTTCCTAGGGTGGAACTAATCTATCCCCATTTTTCTTTCATTGCATTTTATCATTTTTTGTTCTTGCTTCGCTTTTCTATAATTAGTGTAGTTCAATCAATTCGTATTTCAAATAAACGCTTACATCAAGTCTAAAACCTAGCATCCCTTGTCCTTTATGGTTTGATCCCTAACTTACCATTACACTAGTTGTAGTAGTACTAGGGTGATTATAAATATTGTTTGTACAACTAATCTTTTAGTCAACGACCTAAAAGTCGATTATCATGGTTTCGGGATTTTACCCCAATAATATTTCGTAGAGAAGATCAGGGTCTTTCAGTAAGAGGGGTAATTTAGAGATTTTACCTCAAGGGGTAATTTAGAGATTTTAGTCAACAACCTAAAAGTTGGTTATCATGGTTTCGGTGGGAAGATCGTAGTGTTTCCGCTATATGGGCTAGTTTTGTGGTATTACCCCAATAGGGTTTCGATGGAAAACTTACGATCTTACAGATAGGAGGGTTATTTTAAGATTATCCAAATAGGGTTTCGGTGTGAAAACCAAGGTCTTATTTTACCCTAATCTTCCCATTAAAACCATATCGGTAAGAGTGGTAAATTTTCTGCCTTTACTACAATAGGGCCTCATGGGGTCTTAAAATATCCTTTCTATCGGTACGAACATGATCGTCCCCATGACGCCCTATTGCAGGAAAGTAAGAAAATTTACCACTCTTACCGATAAGACCCTAATTTTCCATTGAAACACAATAGGGTAAAATTCCAAATTACCCCTCCTAAAAGTAGGAACATGATATACCCAATGAAACCCTATTGGGGTAAAATAATGAAATTGCCCTTCGTATAAGTAAGACTCTGATCTTCTCACCGAAAACTTTACTGGGGCAAATTCTTGAAATTACCCCTCGTAACGGTAAGACCTTTATATTTCCCTCTAAACATTATTAGGTAAAAGCCTGAAATTACCCCTTCAACAGGTAGGACCCTATTCTTCCCATTAAAACCCTATGTGGTAAAACCCAAAAGATACCCCTTATATCGGTAACACCTCGCTCTTCCCACCTAAACACTTTCAACGAAAATTCAAATTATTACCCCACTGACGTGCTTGTTTTAGAGCACGTTTACAACCCCGTTTTAGTGTCGAGTCTCATGCTTTTATATTGGTTTTATGCACATTACATTCAATTTTACGTTGATCTTGTCCTCGAGCTGGTTTTAGGTCATTTCAGGTGATTTCGATGATTTTGAGGTAAAATGAGACGTGGCTTTGACACTTTTATCAAGAGTTTGGATGCGCGTATCATAGCTTGAGCATGCGTTCCAAATCATTCTCGAAGATCCCATAAACTCTAAACGCCATTAGACACTTCAAAGGAGTTGTTCAGCAAGGTTCAGGTTCAGATTCGACCGAATCTGACATCCATTCGGTCGAATGGAAGACAGGGATTCAATCACATAACTCAAGCTCTTAGGAAGAGCCAAATGAAGACTCATTCGGTCGAATCAAGACCCATTCGGCCGAATGGTTGCACTCATTTTGCCGAATGGTGGACAGGGTGCACAAACGTCAAGTTTCTGTTTTAGGCGAATGGCCACCCATTCGGCCGAATCCCTACTCAATTCAGCCAAATGGTTTTTTTTCCCGCAGTTTTTGGTTCTTTCATCAGCCGGCGCTCGAGGGTTTTTCTAGGGTTTTACCCCTTATGTCCCTAGGGTATAAATACCTCTTGTTCTATAAATAACCCTCATGCATATTTCGAGAGCTTTTATGCCTCAACCTAGAACATCACTTTAAAGCTTTTCATTTCTTTCATGCATTAGTTTAGATTTATAGCTTTCATTACACTTCCTTTCAAGCTTTGTATTTTGAATTCAGAATTACTTTGGTTCACGCAATTTCATTTATGCAAGGTATTGATTCTTTTCTGTTTTATTTCGTTTAATGCTTTCATTTATTGCTTTTGGTAATTTGTTGTTTCATTTACTGTTATGATAGAGTAGTTTTCGGTTTTATTATAGGTCTTCGTTTTTCATTCTCTTGTTCATTTCCATTCAGTCTGTTCATGCTTTCAATCAAGTTCCTTTTCGTCATTTATGCCCTAGTTTTTATTACTATGTGTGAGTAGTTTTCTTAGGGGTTTGATTGGTGAAACCCTAGGTTGGCTCGTTCTTCATGCATAGAGTTAGGATTTGAGATTTTTAATGATTGATTGTTTGATATTCGGTGCGAATCTTGTCCTGCCACTCCTTTGGAGACATAGGGCGATTATAGGTTGTTCGTGTGATTTATAGGGTCACAAACTTCCTCTCGTCGTCTTGAGTGTCATGATTCATTATTGACTGATTTCTCCTGATTTAGAGTAATGATAGTTCGATTGTCCTTCCTAGGGTGGAAGTGATCTGTCCCCATTTTCCTTCCCTATCATATTATCGTTTTAGTTCTTGCTTTACTTTTCTGTCATTAGTTTCATTTTCTCAAATCCCATATAAACCCTTTGCATCAAGTCTATAAACTATCGCCCATTGTCCTTGTGGTTCGATCCCCGACTTACCACTACACTAGTTGTAGTTGTATTAGGGTGTTTATAAATTTAGTTTACATAACTATTCTTTTAGTTAAACGAACTAAAAGAACGGTTATCACCCACCAATCGGTAAGATCCTGATCCTCCCACTATTAAAACCCTAATTTTCCTATCGAAACCCAATTAGGGTAAAATCGGAAAATGACCCTTCATACCAGTAAGACCCTGATTTTCTTATCTAAACCATATCGAGTTAATATCCCAAAATTACCTCTCATACCGATAAAACAATGATGTTCCTATAGAAACCAAATTGGTGTAAAGTCTTGAAATCATCCCTCCTACCACTGACACCCAATCTAACGCCTTATCGGTAAGACCCATATCTTCTTGCCGAAACCTTATTTGGGTAAAATACCAAAAATGCCCCTCCTACCACTTACTCCCCAAAACTACCCCTCACACCGAGTTGGTCCTACTCTTCCCACCCAAACCCCATCGAGGTAAAATATTAAAATTACTCTTCCAACCAATAAGACCTAGATGTTCCCATCAAAACCTTAACGGGGTGAAATCCCAACATTACCCTTCCTTCCTATAAAACCCAGATCTAACCAACAAAACACTATTGGGAAATGCCCCAAAATCCCAAAATAGCCCCTCTTATCGGTAAGATATTCATCTTCCTACTGAAAGCCTACTGGGGTAAAGTAACGAAATTAACCCTCCTACGAGTAACACCTTGATTTTCCCATCAAAATCATATTAGTGTAAACACCCAAAACTACCCCTTATACCGGTAAGAACCTAAACATCCCATTGACCCCCCATTTGGTTAAAATCCCAAAATTATCCCTCCTAACTATAAGACACTTCCCACTAACACCTTATTGAGGTAAATTACCGGTAGTACCCCTCCTAAAAGTAAGACCTTGATATTCCCATAGAAATACTGTTCAGTAATGTCCTAATATAACCCCTCCTACCAATAAGACACAAATTTTTCCATTGAAGCCCAATTAGGGTAAAATCTCAAAATTACCCCACCTACTATAAGATCCTAATTTTCCCATCGAAACACTAGAGAGACCATGATCTTTACATCATAACCCTCATGAGGAAAATTTTCAAAACTACCCCTTTTACTGGCAAGACCCAGATCTTCTCGCCAAAACCTTATCGGTGTAAATTCTCAAAATTACCCTTCTTGACGCTATTACCCTCATACTGGTACGACCCTATTCTTCCTTCCGAAATCCTAATAAGGTCTAGTCCCAAAATTACCCCAAAGTTACCCTTACTACCGGTAACACACTAATCTTCCCATGGAAACCCTATTAGGGTGAAATCCCAAAATTACTTCTTCTACTAGTAAATCCCTAATCTTCCCACCTAAACCCTATCAAGGTAATTAATTTTCTATAATAAACAAAAATAACCCTTCCTACCGGTAAGACCTAGTTGTTCCCAAGAAAACCCTATTAGCTTTAACTCCCAATGTTTCCCACAAAAAGCCTGTTGGGGAAAAGTCTTACCCATCCTTCCGATAAGATCATAATTTTTCCACGAAACCCTATCAAGGTAAAATCCCAAAATAACCCCTCATATCGGTAAAACATTCATCTTTCTACTGAAACCCTATTGGGTAATGTACCAAAATTAACCTTCATACCGGTAGGATGTTGATCTTCCCATCGAAACCGTATTAGGGTAAACACCCAAAGCTACCCCTCTTACCGATAAGACCCTAATCTTCCTATTGGCACCCTATTTAGTTAAAATCCCAAAATTACCCCTTCTACTTGTAAGACACTTCCTGTTGAAACCTTATTGGGGTAAAATACCTATAATACCCCTCTAAATGGTAAGACCTTGATATTTCCATTAAGTAATATTACCTAATATTAAGTAATATTACCCCTCTAAACAATATTAAGTAATATCCTAATATTACCTCTCCTACTAGAAAGACCCAGATTTTTCCATAAAAGCCCTACTTGGGTAAAATCTCAAAATTACCACTCCTACTAGTAAGACCCTAATTTTCCCATCGAAACCCTATTAGGGTAAAATTATAAAACTACCCAACATACCAAAGAGCCCATGATCTTTACATTGGAACCTTGTCGAGGTAAAATCTTAAAATTACCCCTCCTGTGGGTAAGACCTAGATCATCTCAGCGAAACCATAAATGAGTAAAATCCCGAAATTAACCTCCGTTACTAATAACCCTAATCTCAATCTAATTCAGGTAAAATCTCAAAATTACCCCTCATACTGAAATGACCCTAATCTTCCCATGAAAATCCTATTGGGGTAAAGTACTAAAATTAACCCCTCCTACCCATACGACCTTGATCATCCCATGGAAACCCTATTGGGATTAAATCCTAAAATTATCCCTTCTACTAGTAAGACCCTATTGAGGTGAAATCCCGAATTTATCCCTCCTATCAAAAAGAACTTAATATTTCCACCAAAACCTTATTGGGGTAAAGTACTAGAAATACCCCTCCTAAACGTAATACCCTGATCTTCCCCGTAAAACCCTATTGGGGTAAAATCCCCAAAGTACCTTGTTGGGGTAAAATCTCAAAATTATTTCTTCTACTGGTAAACTTAATCATCCCATCAAAACCCTATTGGGGTAAAATCCTAAAACTACCCCTCAGAGTAAGTAGACCCTAATCTTCCCACCCAAAACCCATCGAGGTAAAATATAAAATTATCGTTCTAACTAATTAGACCCAGATGTTCCCGTCGAAACCCTAGAGTAGTGAAATCCCTACATAACCCTTCCTTCTGGTAAGACCCATATCTTCCCACCAAAATCCTATTAGGAAAATCCCTAAAATTAGCCCTCGTGGTAAGATTATGATTTTCCCACAAAACCTTATCGTGGTAAAATCCCAAAATAACCCCTCTTACAAGTAATTTATTCAACTTCCTACCTAAATCCTATTGGGGTAAAGTAACGAAATTAACCCTCCTACCACTAAGACCTTGATATTCCCATCGAAACCATATTAGGGTAAACAACCAAAACTAGCCCTCCTAACGGTACAAAACTGATCTTCCCATCGACCCCATATTAGGTTAAAAACCTAAAATTTCCCCTTCTAACTATAATAAACTTCCTAGTGAAACCTAATTGGGGTAAATTACCTATAATACCCCTCCTAAAGGTAAGACACTAATATTCCCACTGAAACACTATTTCGTAATTTCCTAATATTACCCCTCCTACCGGTAAGACCCCGATGTTCCCATGGATATCCTATTGGCATTAAATCACAACATTACCACTCCTTTTATTGTAAAAATAACCCCTCGTATTGGTAAGACATTCATCTTCATACTAAAACCCTGTTGGGGTAAAGTACTAAAACTAACCCTATTACCGGTAAGGTCTTGAGCTTCCCATTGAAACCGTATTAGGGTAAACACCCAAAACTATAACTCCTACCAATAAGACCCTAATCTTCCTACAGACATCTTATTTGGTTAAAATCCATAAATTAACCCTCCTATGTGTAAGACACTTCCCACTAAAACCTATAATAACCCTCCTAACTGTAAGATCCTGATATTCCCACCGAAAAACTTTTCGATAATGTTCTAATATTACCTCTCCAATAGGTAAACCCCTGATTTTTCCATTAAAGTTATACTAGGGTAAAATATCAAAATTACCCCTCTGAAACATTGTAACCATATTATGGTAAAATTACAAAAATATCCAACATATTAGAGAGTCCATGATCTTTACATTGGAACCTTAATGAGGTATAATCTTAAAATTACTCCTTCTATCGGAAAGACCTCGATCTTCTCGCCAAAATTATAAAGGGATAAAATCCCAAAATTACCCATCCTAATGCTAAAATCCCCAATCTTCCCACCAAATCTGATTGGTGTAAAATCCCAAAATTACCCCTCACACTTATATGACCCTTATCTTTCCACAAAAATCTTATTGAGTCAAAATCCCAAAGTTACCCCTCTTATTGATACAACCTTGATCATCCCATGGAAAACCTATTGGGGTAAAATATCAAAATTATCCCTTCTACTTGTAAGACCCTAATCTTCCTAACGAAACCCTATTAGAGTAGAATCCCTCAACTACCCCTCTTACCAATAATAGCCTACTCTTCTTACCCACCCGAAACCCATCGAGGTCAATTAAAAAATAACCCCTCCTCTCGATAAGGCCCAAATCTTCCAATGGAAACTCTATTAACGATAAAGACCAAAATTACCCCTCCAACTAATAAAACCCTAATCTTCCATTGAAACCTTGTTGAGGTAAAACTATGATAATACCCCTCATATCGCTAAGAATAAGATCTTCCAACCAAAATCCTATTTTGGTAAAGTCTTAATAGTACCTCTCTTAACAGTACGACCCCAATTTTCATACCAAAACCTTATTAGACGATATAGGTCTTACCGATAAGAGGGGTAATTTTTTCATTTTACGTCAATGGGGTTTTGGTGGGAAGGGTCTTACCGGTATAAGGGGTAGTTTTGGGATTTTACCCTAATTAAAGGTCTTACTAATAGAAGACGTAATTTTAAGATTTCATCCTAATAGGGTTTTGAATGCAAGATTAGGTTGTTTTACATGGGAGGGGTATTTTTTGAGTTTTCTCTCGAATTAGTTTTGAGTGGGAAGATCATTTTCTTACTGGTAGTAGGAATAATTTTGTGATTTTACCCCAATAAAATTTGGAGGAATGATTGGAGTGTTAGCTTTATGAGGGGTAATTTCTAGATTTTACCTAAATATGGTATAGGCAAGAAGATTAGGGTCTTACATAAGGAATGGTATATTTGGGATTTTACTTTGATAGAGTTTAGGTGGGAAGATCATTGTCTTACTAATATGAGTGGTAGTTTTGTGTTTTTACTCCAATAAGGTTTCGATGGGAAAATTAGGATCTTCTCGGTAGGAGGGATGACTTTGTTATTTGACCCTAATAGGGTTTTAGTGGGAAGATCAGGGTCTTATTGGAAGGAGGAGTAATTTTGAGATTTTACCCTAGTAGTGTTTCAGCGTTAAGATTTTGGGTTTTACTAAGAGGAGCGGTAATTTTAGGTTTAAGTGGGAAGAGTATCTTAGCACTTTTAGGGGAAGTTGTGGGATTTTACTTTAAGAGGGTTTTGATAAGAAAATTAGGATCTTACCAGTAAAAAGAGTGATTTGGGGATATCAATCCAAGAGGATTTTTAGTGGGAAGATTAGGGTCTTACCGGTAAAAGGGGTAATTTCAAGACTTTATCCCAATAAAGTTTAGGGAGGATAGTCAGGGTTTTGACAATATAAGGGGTAATTTGAGGATTTTACACTACTGAGGTTTTGGTCGAAAGATTGAGGTGTTTGCAATAGGAGGAGTAATTTTAGGATTATAACCCAATAAAGTTTCAAGAAGAAGAAGGATCTTAAATGAAAGAGGGGTAATTTTGAGTTTCTACTTAGAGATTGTTTTGGTGCGAATATCATGATGGTTTTTGTATGTGTGGGTAGGTTTGTGATTTTACTTGAATAGGGTCATAATGGGAAAAATAGGGTTTTAACAATAGGAGGAGTAATTTTGAGATTTTACCCTATTAGGTTTCGGTGGGAAGATTAGGGTCTTACTAGTAGGAGGGATAATTTTAGAATTGTACATTGATAGGCTTTCAGTGGAAAGATCATGGTCTTACTAGTCTAATGGGTAGTTTAGTGGTATTACTCTAATGTGGTTTCGATGGGAAGATTTAGGTGTTAGAAATAGGAGGGTAATTTTGGTACTTCACCCCGATAAGGTTTCGTTTAGGATATTAGGGTTTTATGGGTAGGAGAGCTAATTTTGGGATTTTACCGCGATAGGGTTTTGATGGGAAGATCTTTGTCTTACCAGTTTGAGAAGAAATTACGGTATTTTCCCTCTTATCCCCCATCGAGGAAATTTATGGAGTTTACCAGATGAAGGTCTTATCGTGGGGTTGGGTATTACCAGGATTTTCCCTCAATAAGGTTAAAATGGGAATATTAGTGTCATATCGATATTAGGGGTAATTATAGTATTTACCTTGATGGGGTATGAGAGGGAAGAGAAAGGTCTTACCAGTGTGGGGTTACTTAGGGAGTTGACCCCAATAAGGCTTTGATAGGAAGATAAGGGTCTTACCAGTAGGAGGGGTAAGTTTGAGACTTTAATTGTTGTATTTTTGGATGTGCAAACTGAAAAATACAAGCTTCAAAGTCCATGATTACTCTCAAGAACATTTTCATAAAACGAGAAATGCAAAAGAAGTCCTTTGATTCGTTTTTCTTATGTTATGCATGAATTTGCATAAAATAAAAAGGATAAATGAGTTAGCTATCTTTAAAGATTAATTGGATACAAAAACACCACCAAAGAATCTGAAAAGCCTCCTAAGAACACCACCTAATTAACCAACAAATAAATAGGCTAGCATAGGAATGAATAAACCAAGTTTTAATCAAAAAACTTAGAGAATTCAAAATGTCACAAAGATAAGTAGGTTTAAACATCAAAATCTGATTTCATTCAATGCCATTTGACTCCTTTATATAGTAGGAGATTCCTAGGGTTTACAAGAAGTTTAAAAACAGCAAAACCCTATCTAAACACATGCAATACAACCTAAATACGTGAATAACAAGTATTCTAGGCTATAATGACTCTAATAAATGTGAATCCTTAGGAAAGAAGATAAAATCTAACTTTGGCTAACTATCTTTAAGATAAACTTAACTAGAAACATTAAAGAACCAACTTCCTTACAGAGAAATGCATAGAAATCTAAAATTCCTATGATTTTCTAGATAAAGTTACATTAGAATTGAAAGACTAAAAAGATAAGACTTCTCAGCAATATAAAACTCTATTAGCTTTATCCTTAAATAAGTTGAAACCAATGGATCTCTTATCCCTTGGTAGGCATGTCTATCTTGAAGTCTTCCATCTTCAATCAAACTCTTTAAGTCTTCTTATCATATCCAACTTATCAAGTCATTACGAATCAGCAAAACTCTTCAATTCCAATGCCATCTAGGAATACTCGAACACGGACCAACTCCTTTGGTCAAACTTTGACTCCCACATTGACCTAGCTTTGAGCAACTTTAGAGCAACATTTACCAAGCCCCGGATTCAAGCCCTACTCCTAAATTTCAAACCTTTATGGGTTCTAAATATTTAATTTAATCCCTACTTCCATATTTAGCAAGTTCTTGCTACCACTTTCGTAAAGTAGAAAGTTTCCTAATTTGGAAAGTTTCCAAAGTAGAAAGCTTCTTACTCGAAAAAGTCAACCCAAAACAATGCCTCAAAATATCATACTAAAATAAGTATGTTTTTCCTATTGACTTTCCATCATGTTTGCAATGTATTTGCCACCTCTTTGATGGTTAAGGGGGATTTTATGATCTTTATTAGCATAGCCTTCTGATATATAACATCCTGCCCTTTTTCGAAAAAGTTTATCCTTAAACTTGGTGACTCTTTAAATTTTAAAACTTTGAAAGAAAAGGTTGATGCTTTCCTTGCTTCAATGAATGGATCATGCCAAGCACAAAGCGAAATCTGTCTCTTCATAGGAGCTTGCCATATTAATCCGTGTCTTGCTTCTTTTTATTTTAACTTCCCTTGACTTTGTGATATTGAAAACTCCATAGATAAAAGTATGGATTAAAACGTATTAGTTTCTTCAAATGATGACTCCAATGAAAGATCTTGTAACCTGTAATAAAAAAGATTAGAACAATTTTGAAGCCTAGGTAAGGCTTCACAATAGAGCGCACCATCTTCTACATGCGTGGGGTACATAATTCTTGTAATCCCATAAGACTCCGTCATGCCAAAGAGCTTATAAACATCCCAACTTTGGACCTCTCTTATTTTATGCCCTCAATTGCCACAGAACCATGAGAACAATAAACCTGAATCCTCTCAAATTTGTGGTCGTCTAAGGCCCAAGCATCCTCTTCTAGGGACTTATAGAAATCCACCAATGTAAATGTGATTAGGGGTTTAGGAGTAGATTTAGGAGGAATGATAGGAGTAAGTGCTACATTCTTCTTATTATGGGTAAAAAAATAAGTATTTTTATGCCCATCATGGTTTACTTTCCTATCAAACAACCAAGGTCTCCCTAATAACACATGACATGCGTCTATAGGAATCATCTCACACCAAATTGCATCACTATATTTCCTAATGCAAAAATTCAAAAGAATTTGCTGTGTAACTTTGATCCCTTGTTCCGGATTCAACCATTTAATCATAAATGGATTAGGGTGCTTTTTAACATCAAGACCAAGCTTATCAATAAACACTTGCCTATCTATGTTAGAGTAGCTACCTCCATCTATGATTAAGTTGCACACTTTCTTTGAATGGTACACCGAGTATCAAAGATTGCTTCCCTTTGTAGGTTTTCATCCTCCATAGATTGCACATTCAAAAGTCTTCTTAAAATAAGACACTCTCTTTCATCAGGCCTAAAACAACTTGATTTATCCTCTTCCTCAACAATGTCCCCTCCTTAAATTTCTAGTTCCTCCTCAAAAAAAGGGTTTTCAAACATTGAGTATTCAGCCAAAGATACAATTTTTTTATTAGGACAATCAAAAGCAATATGTCATAATCCTTGATATTTAAAATAATACTTTTAGGTTCTTTGGGGTTGAATGGGGGTACTTTGTGGAGTTAGGTTTAATTTAGGTGGGCTAGGAAGTGTTTGGGGAGTTTGGGTTTCATGGTTTAGGACGTATTGTGTATAGGTGCGTGGGGTGTCACGTTTAGGATTGGGTTTTTGCTGGCTTTCAACCTTATTGAAAAGCATGATGAGTTCCCCTAAGCTTGAATATAGATGTAACATCACTATTCTATCAATTTTAGTCTCCAAACCTGTAAGAAAATGCACTAAAGTTTGAGGCTCATCTTCTGCTATATCACACTTCATCAAATATCCCTCAAACTCTCTAGCATACTCCTTTACACTTTTATCCCCTTGTTCAAGGTGGTGGAATTTCATGAAGTTCTCTTAAACATAGTACAAAGGAAAAAACTTCTCCTTGAGGAGATTCTTCATTTTATCCCATGATCTCACCTTATCCTTCCTTAATCTCTTCCTTTTGGTGTAAACATTTTCCCACCAAGTGGATGCATATTTGTGCAACTTCAAAGCAACCACCTTCACCTTCTTCTCGTTTGGTGTTTGTTTATAATCAAACATTCTCTCCACTACCCTCAACCATTCTACGAATTCATGAGCATCTAATCTTCTAACATACTTAGGTATTTAAAATTTAATGTCAAAGAAAGAAGAGTTAGAATGCAAGTTACCAAATATACCGTGTGTAGAGAATGCAAGAAGCTAAAGTGAAGAAGGGCCATCTCCTCTTTACCTAATGAACCTTATTTAAAAGTCCTTAAGTTGAGCCCTTAACAACTCCATTTCACCTTTAAGGCATGTATTCCTCTCACCCAATGACATGTAAATATCATTTTGTCTATGTTAGTTATAGCTTCTTGAAGACATCATCACTTTAGCTGACTTTAAGGCCCAAAACCTTAACTAAGCTCCAAATTATTCAGAAATGACATACGAATTCCTTGTTGCTGGGAATTCATTAAAGTTTGAAATTTGATGAAATTTAATACCAAAGTTGCTCCCTTTATGAGGATTCCAAAAAAAAAGAAACTCTGAAAAATTTTAAATAGAACTCCGGTAAAAAGCAAAAAGTCACAATATCCATTTACTACACGAATTGAGATATGCCAAGTATTATTGTTCTCTACAGAGTGCGTATCTCAAATAAATTCAACGAAATTTTAGGAAAATGAACTTTGCAAAGATAAGATTCCAACGCAAAAAGAATCGTTCATTTCGGATAAGAAATAAAGGATATATCACCTTTCAAAGTTGTGAGAAAATTCTGTCCCAATCTGACTTTTGTGATCAAGGTTCTTTTTTATCAAAGAACACGACTTTATGTCCCCAAAAGACCTTCTTATATCTGATACCAAATGTTGTATTTTTGGATGTGCAAACCGAAAAATACAAGCTTCAAAGTCCTAGACTTACTCTCAAGAACATTCTCATAAAACGAGAAGTGCAAATGAAGTCCTTGGATTCGTTTTTCTCATATTATGCATGAATTTTCATGAAATAAAAAAGATAAATGAGTTGACTATCTTTAAAGATTAATTGGATAAAGATATACCACCAAAGAATCTGAAAAGTCTCCTAAGAATACTATCTAATTCACCCACAAATAAATAGGCTAGCATAGGAACGAATAAACCAAGTTTTAATCCAAAAAATTTGAGAATTAAAAATGTCACAGAGACAAGTAGGTTTAAACATTAAAATCATATTTCATTCAATGCCATTTGACACCTTTATATAGTAGCAGCTCCCCAGGTTTAAAAAAAGTTTAAAAACACCAAATTTCTATCTAAATACATGCATAACAACCAAAATTTGAGAATAACAAGTACTCTAGGATATAATGACTCTAATAAACGTGAATCCCTTGGAAAGAAGACAAAATCTGACTTTGGCTAACTATCCTTAAAATAAACTTAACTAGAAACATTAAAGAACCAACTTCCTAACTGTTGAGTCCCTTAGGTTCTGATTGATAGTTTTGAATGATGACAAACAGCTAAGGGAAACAGGTCTTTGAAAGTGTTCAATACAGTTGGGGAACCAGCTAATATAGAACACTGTTTCCCTAGATAAGTTATTTCTTATATGAGATATCCGTTGAACTAACTTGTCTTTATACAGGGAACAACTAGATGATAAATGAGTTATGCATCTAAGTTGATTTCTAAGTTTGGAAGCTTGAAAGGACTTTCGATCAACTTAAAGGAAGGTCTTTGGTCAATAATTGAGTTCATTCATGGAAGCTTTCAAGACTTAACGAATGCATGAAGAAAGACTACACTCGAAAGTTATTTAGGATCTTCATGTAAATGCTCTGTAGTACAACTTATATAATTGAGTATATAAAGTGCTTTTAGTATATTAAATATCGTTCTGAAATTTGGTACAAGGTTTGGAACAAATTTCATAACATATTCAGTTCAGGGAACCAGGTCAGGGAACCAGGTTAACTGAACAGATTATTCAAGCTGCGGTTTTTATAAAGATTTTACAAAAAGGATATTTTCCGAAATATATGGATTTAAGATATATTTAAGCAGCTAAAAGATAAGATGATGTTTTGGTTAGCTAAAAACCGGGAAGTATCTTATCCTAAGATGATCTTATCTTATGATCAAATCATTTAGGATAAATACCTATCCTAAAATCGTATGTATATCTTATACGCATGATTTGAGAATCGCATGTATATCTTATACGTATGATTTGAGGGTTTAGCCGACTAACCTATAAATACGTCTTGATCTGAATAATCAAAACACAGCTCTTACGCAATTTTAACAGAGTTTGATCCTTGAGAGCTAAAAGCACTAATTCAATTATTGAGTGATACACAAGAGCATAATAGTGTTTTAATGTTTTTCTCTATTTGACTTTTGCGAGTTAAATTATTAGAGAGTTCCTGATCTTGTATTCAGTCTTTGACAAAGGGGTTGAAGACTTGGTGAGTGTTTGTGAGTTCAAACACACTAGGAACTTACGAGGGTAAGTTCAAAGCACATTCGGAGTCGAGTGTGGGGTTACTGGTTCCCGGAGTAGGGAAACAGGAGAGTGAATTGTATCTTTATTTTTCGGAGTAGATTAATAAAGTACTTAGGATAGGAGGACGTAGGCCAGAGTTGGCTGAACCTCGTTAAGTCTGTGGTGTTCTTTATTGCCTTGTTTTATTCCGCTGCAAAAGGGAACCAGCACAACTGGTTCCTTACACATAATCCGAAAAGAAGCAAAAATTGCCAACGATTACTTAACACTCAATTCACCCCCCCCCTCTTGAGTGCCCATTGAACCTTCAATTGGTATCAGAGCCTAAGATTCTCGAAAGAGTAACATCTAGAGGAGTTAAGAATGAATACTCAAGAATTAAGTGCAATCGGTTATGACAACAAGACACCAAAGTTTAATGGAAATAATTATGCCTGGTGGAAGAATAGGATCCAGAATGTGATCATGGGTATTGATTATGAATGCTGGCTCATAGTTAAAAATGGTCCTAATATCATTCTCAAGACAGAAGCTGATGGGAAACAGGTTCCCAAGAAGGATGGCGAATTGGTCACTGCTGATTACAAGTTGCTGGAGAAAAATGCTAAGGCAATGTCAATCCTACAACAAGCAATAGGTGAGAATGAAACAAATCGGATCTCTGGTTGCAGTAGTGCTAAGGAGATATGGGACACCCTTGAACTTGCGTTTGAGGGAACCAGTGAGGTAAAACGTTCTAAAATTGATTTAATCATGTCTAAATACGAATTGTTTGCAATGAATAAAAATGAAAAAATCAATGATTGCTTTCGTAGGTTTATGACTATTGTTAATGATCTTAGATCACTTGGTAAAATGTTTTCTGATGAGGATCTTGTGAGAAAAATTTTGCGTAGTTTAACAGATACATGGACAGCTAAGGTAACAGCAGTGTACGAAGCAAAGGATCTATCTACCCTGTCCTTGGAACAGCTGATTGGTTCCCTTATGACTCATGAGATGCTGATTGACTCTAAGTCTGAGAAGGAACCAGCAAGAGGCATGGCACTAAAGGGAACAGTAGAGGAAGAAGAAGATGAGATCAGCCTGATTGCAAAAAGATTTGAAAGATCTCTTCGTGATCAAAAGAGGAATTTCAAAGGTAGGAATTTCAAAAACACTAAAAAATCTAACTCATCTTCATCTTCAGGTTGCTTCAAGTGTGGTGAGAAAGGACACATCATTCGTGATTGTCCAAAATGGAAAGACAAACAATCTCAATCTGGAGATAAGAGAGCTTTCAAGAATGCCATGATAGCATCCATGTGGGGAGAATCTAACTCAGGATCTGATGAAGAAGAAGATACAACTGATTCTGATGTTTGTCTAACTGCTTTCACAAACATCAAGGAGAACAACATTGGTCAGGGAACCAGAGGGGAAACCAGTACATTCAAGAAATGCTTAATGGCTAAGAAGGATGTACTACAAAGACATAAGGTAAACCTTGAACAAATTAGAGTAGATATGCATGAATATGATAGAGAAAATATACTTGCTTGCATAGATTATTTATTAGATGAATGTTATAAATTAGGTGAAACTTATATAACTGGCAAAAGAGAACTAAAAGAAAAACGAAATGAATGTGAAATTGCTATTGCTAGTTGTGATCACCTAGAAATGGTTTGCCATAACTTGAAAAATCAAAATGCTGAACTAGAAATTGAATTGGACAAGTGCAAGGTAGAACTAGAAAGGGCAAGATCTTCTGGACTAGACTATCTAAGTGATGGTGAAGAAGATCTGATCTCCTGGTTCCCCAGAGAAATATCAAATACTAGTGAAGCCCCTGATTTCTCTACGATCAAAAGTAAAGCAAAGTCCTGCAATAGAGCCTCTCTGATGAAGGCCTTTAAAACATTGACTTTCAACCTAGAAAATTCTTACAAAGAAATTGCTTCACTTAAAGCTACTCAGTCCTCTAGCCTTCTCACTGGAACAAGCGTTGAAGTCAGCAGTATGATTAATGAATATGAAAGTACTATCTGTAAATTACATGCTGAATTTAATCAACTAAAAAGTGAAAAGCAATCAGTAGTTATTGACATGTCTAATGACCCTATGATTTTAGATCTTAACTTACAACTTGCAACTTTAAAAAGTAACTTTGAGTTTTTGAAAGAGAAAAACGAGCTGTTAGTTAAAACACTTGAAACAAAAGAAAGGGAATTGCATGACAGTCATAGACATTTGGATAAGCTACTGAACGCGCAAAGGACTTTGAACCTTCTGACCTCATCAGGAGGAAACAAAGGAAAATTTGGTCTAGGTTATACTAGACAGAGAACCAGGACTAACTGGTCTCCCAGAGAAACCACCTGGATCACAGAATATCAGCAAGGTAAGTATGTCATGACTAAAGAAATGCACGTGTGTTTTTATTGTGGTAAGAATGGACATAAGATACATGAATGTCCAGCTAAGAAAAATAGTGCTAATAAGAACAGCAAGAGTCTAATGTATGTATGGAGAAGAAAGGATAAACATGATGTTAATGTTGTTGAAAAGGGACCCAAGTATGCTTGGGTTCCTAAAACTAATGTTTGATTCAATCTTACAGGCTAGAGTGAAGGGAGACACCTATTGGTATTTGGACAGTGGTTGCTCAAGACACATGTCTGGGGATAAAGATCAATTCCTTTCACTAGTGGCCTTTGATGGAGGAAGTGTCACCTTTGGGGATAACAGCAAGGGAACCATCACTGGTTTAGGTAAGGTTGGTAAGACACTTTCTAACACAATAGACGATGTTTATTATGTTGAAGGCTTGCAACATAACCTCTTGAGTATTTCTCAATTATGTGACAAAGGTAATAGAGTTGAGTTTCAAGCCAACCTATGTCACATAGTTAACTCACAAACAGGAGAACTGGTATGTGAGGGAACTAGGAAGCATGATGTCTACATCACCTTCTTAGATAAGATCCCTCAAGACAAGTCCACTTGTTTGAGAGCTGTTTCTGAAAATAATAAATGGATTTGGCATAAGAGGTTTGGACATGCTAGCCTAACACTTCTAAACAAGCTTAAAGCACGTGACTTAGTGATAGGTCTTCCTAACATTAAGTACGAAGTTGATAAAGTTTATTCTGAATGTGTAAGGGGGAACAGATCAAAATCTCCTTTAAGCCTAAAATTGTTTTGAGTACTAGCAGACCCTTCGAACTTGTACACATTGACTTGTGTGGTCCCATGAGAGTACAAAGTCGAAGAAGTCATAGATATGTCTGTGTTATGGTTGATGATTATTCCAGGTACACTTGGGTAATGATGTTACACACAAAGGATGAAACGTTTGAAGAATGGGTAACATTGGTGAAACAAGTGGAGAACCAGCTCACCCAGAAGCTGGTCTCGATAAGATCAGACCATGGTACTGAATTTGACAATACTAACTTTATTGATTATTGTAGGGAACATGGAGTTAATCACAACTTCTCAGCCCCTAGAACACCTCAACAAAATGGTGTTGTAGAAAGGAAAAACAGAACTCTTGAGGAGATGGCGAGGACGATGCTCATTGAGAGTGGTCTCCCAAAGAGTTTTTGGGGTGAAGCTGTTGACACTGCTTGCTATATACTGAATAGAGGTCTCATTAGACCAAAGTTAAATAAGACTCCCTATGAACTTCTTAAAGGTCGAAAGCCCAACATCACATACTTTCGTGTCTTTGGATGTAAATGTTATGTGCATAATAATGGGAAGGACCAGCTTGATAAATTTGATCCCAGAAGTGATGAGGGAATCTTTCTTGGATACTCCTCTCACAGCAAAGCATATAGAGTCTTCAATAAGAGGACTCTCTGTGTTGAGGAGATTGTCCATGTCATTTTTGATGAATTTAACATGTCCACTAAGATTGCACAGGTACAACCTGATGAAGTGATTGGTTTGATGGATTTCACGGGGAACCAGTATACTGGTCCCTCAGATGAAGTGCAAGCAGAACTAGGCATACCAGATACTCCACCAGATAATAATGATGAAGTGCCTAGAGAAGAAAATGGAGAAAATGAGGATTTTGAAGGGGAACCAAATCCTGATGGTTCCACACACAATAGACAGGTAATGAGCTCAGGGGGAACAGAAGAAGGTATTACTCCTGAACCTGAGGTAAGTAATGATAGAGGAAACATCATGAATGTAAACTATCCTGGTTCTTCAGAAAGAGAAGAGATTCATGAACATGCTAGTTCCCAACTTAATGAGGAAGCACAAAACAGTATTAATGTCAAAAGTTTTAGATATAAGGCCTCTCATCCCACTGATCAAATAATTAGTGATATAAATAAGGGGATTCAAACGAGAAGAAGTGTCTTTCAAAATTTCTGCGCTTTCTACTCTTTTCTGTCTAATGTAGAGCCTACTGACTATAAAATGACATTGACTGATACTGACTGGATACTAGCTATGCAAGATGAATTAAATCAGTTCCAGAAAAACCAGGTTTGGCACCTGGTTCCCCGTCCAAAGGAAAGATCAGTCATTGGTACTAGATGGGTCTTTAGAAACAAGTTAGATGACCTCGGTACTATAGTCAGAAACAAAGCAAGGCTAGTGGTGCAAGGGTACAATCAACAAGAAGGAATTGACTATGATGAGACGTTTGCACCAGTAGCTAGGCTAGAGGCTATTAGGATTTTAATTGCTTATGCTGCTCACATGAATTTTAAGCTGTTTCAGATGGATGTAAAGACTGCCTTCCTTAATGGCTATTTGAAGCAAGAAGTATATGTGGAGTAGCCACCTGGTTTTGAAGATGCAATATTTCCCCAACATGTATATAAATTGGATAAAGCATTATATGGCTTGAAACAAGCTCCAAGGGCTTGGTATGAAAGACTGTCCAATTTCTTGATGGCTAATGACTACAAGAGAGGAACAATAGACAAGACCTTGTTCATAAGAACCAAGGGGAAACACTTGATTGTAGTACAAATCTATGTTGATGACATCTTATTTGGTGCTACTAATCAAACCTTGTGTGATGAATTTGCAAATCTTATGCAGAGTGAATTTGAAATGAGTATGATGGGGGAACTAGGATTCTTCCTAGGTCTGCAGATTAAGCAAACAAATGATGGTATAATGATCCATCAACAAAAGTACTTAAAAGAGCTGCTGAAAAAGCTTGGCATGGAGAACAGCAAAGCTTATGATACACCTGTTCCCACATCCACAAAGTTGGATGCTCATCCTAAAGGAAAAGATGTTGAAGCTACGCTTTATAGAGGAATGAGTGGTTCTCTACTCTACCTAACAGCCAGTAGACCTGACATTGTGTTTTCTGTTGGTTTGTGTGCTAGGTTTCAAAGCAATCCAAAGGAGTCTCACTTGAAGGCTGTTAGAAGGATACTCAGGTATCTTGTGGGAACAGCAGATATGTTTTTGTGGTACCCCAAAGGCAGTACCATCGATCTCATTGGATATACAGATGCAGATTATGCTGGTTTCCTAGTTGACAGAAAGAGCACATCAGGTATGGCACACTTCCTTGGCTCTTGTCTTATATCATGGGGTTCTAAGAAGCAAAATTCAGTGGCCCTATCCACAGTAGAGTCAGAATATATAGCTGCAGCGTCATGCTGTTCCCAGCTACTGTGGATAAGGAACCAGCTGAAAGATTTTGGTGTTATTTATAAAAGTGTTCCTATCTTTTGTGATAACACTAGTGCAATCAATATTTCAAAGAACCCCGTGCAACACTCCAAGACCAAACACATTGAGATAAGACACCATTTTCTAAGAGACAATGTGGAGAAAGGATTGGTGGAGATGTTGTTCTGTAAAAGTGAAGATCAAATAACTGATATCTTCACAAAGCCTTTATGTAGAGAGTCTTTTTGTAGGTTAAGAGTCCTCTTAGGTCTAGTTAGGCTTTAGGCGATGGCTTCAATTATTTCCTTCAATGATTGGTTAGAATAAGTATGCTTTTGTATCGACTATGTATATAACTATGCTGCTTACTTGCAAATATTGTGTAAATAACCCCAAGTGGATTGTTGTCGCATAGAAACAGGAGAAGTCATTTTGAAACATGCTGAAAATAGAGTGACTGGTCCAGTACAGGTACCAGCAAGAGGAAACAGCAGCTCAGCTCTGATATGTCATCCGAAAATGTCTTATTTTCGGAAGATTACTATAAGATAATTTCTTTTTGGAAAGAATTATCTTATTTCAGTTATTCCTATCCTACAAAGAGGCAAATATATCTAATTGCCCAATTTATAGTTGGTTGAATCTTTTGTAAAAAGATAACTACAATTTTGAAATTTTCAATTTCTAAAATTCCTTCTCTCATTTACTTTGACTTTCAACCGGCTAGTTATTTGGAAATCCTATATTTGAGCAATTGATATAAATACACACAAACACCTTGATACAGTCTCACATCACATCATCACTACTCATCTCTCTCTCCTGTTCAAAAGTGGTGCCCTGATCACTGTTCACTTGCTCCCATCTCCCTCAAATCTGTGAAGCTCACTAGCAACAATGGGTAGGAAATCAACCAGGGCTCCAGCTAAGAAAAGAAAGGAGAAGACTCAAGCAAGTGAGTCAACTCAATTGAAGGAGGCTTCCATCAATGAAGCAAACCCTGCTCCAACTTCATCGAGCAACTCACCTCCTACCACCACAAAAAACCCATCACCAACTCTATCCCCATCTTCTAAATCTCCCTCACCTCTACCTCCCAAAAATGCACCTTTACCCAAGACCCCTGAGGCTGATGATTCCATCATCAAGGAACCTGTCTCATCTCAGGGGGAACAGCCTAAAAGCACTGAAGAACTCTTCAACACTGTTGGAGAAGGGGAAGAGGAGGAAGTTCGTAGTGAGGAGGATGATCTACAGATCAGGGCATAGTAAGTGGACTACAGAACCCTTGGTTCGCAGCAGAGTGACCAGGTCATCCCTGAAAAGGGTTAGCAAAGTAGTAATAGAGGACCAGTCAATGGACTCTGCTGGTTCCAAGCGAAAGAGAACAGCGCGGAAGTCTGCAAGAGGTATGTCAGTAGAATCTCCATCTGTTGGTATGACTGATTTAGGTTCTAGGGTTGTGGTATCTGGGTGTAAAACAGAAGTTGGGTATTTTGATGAAGTTGCTCTGAGTGATGTGAAAGAGCTGTTAGAATATCAGGATTGGATGCCTTTGTTTGATGTATGTGATGCTAATATTGATGGTGTTAGAAAGTTTTATGTTAATTTAAAACAAATGCTGGATAGATCGTTAAGCTCAAGTGTGAATAACGTCGAAGTAAATGTGTCTGTTGCAAGCTTGGCTGGGTTGTTGAACATACCCAGAGATGGCTTTGAGGAGTATTCTGGAGATGGATGGCCCACACTTATAGGGGTCAGTCCAGATGAAGTGCATGATTTTGTGTTTGGAGGGAAAGTTCCAAAGAAAGCTGGAACGTTTAAAACTGGTGGCTTGAAGGAACCAGTGATGCTGGTCCTTCACTTTGTGTGCAACAAGATGATTATCCCTCGAGCACAAGGTAGAGGTTTTGTGCGCATCATGGAAATGGTGCTTATTTATTTGCTGATGAAAAGGATTAAGATAAATCTCCCTTCTCTAATGATAAACCATATGATGAATTGCTATAATTCATCCCACCACTCTCTTCCTTATGGGTCCTACATAACTAAGCTTCTTAAAGAGAATAATGTTTCTCTTAGTGGATCAACTGCTCCTGCAATGGTGTTTACCAAAGGCATTCTGAAACAAAAGGGGTTGATCATAAGTGCTGGGGTATTGAAGTTTAGGGAGGAGGAACCAGTAGAGACTCCTAAGCCGGTCAAGAAGAAACAGAAGGTAGAGGAACCAGCTGGTCAGCAGGTTATCCTTAAGAGACTGGAGAGTCAGGAAGAGAAGATAAATGCTGTAGGGGATCAGCTCAGCAAGTTAGTGAACTTGGTTGAAGGTCTATCCACTTCATTTATTATGAGGATGATCAAGTTAGAGAAACAGATTGCTGGCAGTTCTGGAAATGAGAAGAAGCAAATTGAGGAGGATCAGCAAGAAGACCAGCAGGAAGATGACAGTGAAGAGGAGGAGAACCAGGAAGAAACAGCTGAGGAGGCTACCACTGAAGAAGAGGAAGGAGATGATGAAAATGATGATGATGATTGAATCTATCCTCTTTTTCATTTAGCCTACCTTTATCATAATATTCTGAATAACTGATTTTGTTGAACTGTTTTTATTCCTCCCAATCCATGAACTTGTTTTGATATGGATTTGGGCTTTATCGTTCACTTTTGTTGTTTTGTACTAAACTATGATCTCTATTGGCTGCATGACTTAACTTTGACTATTCTGACCTTCTTTTGCAGCACTTTATTTGTATAATGGTTGATGCCATTGGATGGTTTAGCACGTTACTTTATGCATAAGTTGCTACTTTTGCATATCTTTTTAATGATGCCAAAAGGGGGAAAATAGTTGAAGTTGAAGCCTAGAGTCTTTACTAGTTTAGATTAAGTTGTGTTTGAGTTTGTTACTTATTTTTTTTTTGCTTTTGTTTAGGGAACCAGTTGGCTTTACTGACTTGTTCCATTGAGTTTTGAATTCTTGAAGTTTTTGACTATTTGTTTTTGAGTATGTTCACAGGTGCAGAAACTTCAAGTGTTTGTCATCATCAAAAAGGGGGAATTTGTTGAGTCCCTTAGGTTCTGATTGATAGTTTTGAATGATGACAAACAGCTAAGGGAAACAGGTCTTTGAAAGTGTTCAATACAGTTGGGGAACCAGCTAATATAGAACACTGTTTCCCTAGATAAGTTATTTCTTATATGAGATATCCGTTGAACTAACTTGTCTTTATACAGGGAACAACTAGATGATAAATGAGTTATGCATCTAAGTTGATTTCTAAGTTTGGAAGCTTGAAAGGACTTTCGATCAGCTTAAAGGAAGGTCTTTGGTCAATAATTGAGTTCATTCATGGAAGCTTTCAAGACTTAACGAATGCATGAAGAAAGACTACACTCAAAAGTTATTTAGGATCTTCATGTAAATGCTCCGTAGTACAACTTATATAATTGAGTATATAAAGTGCTTTTAGTATATTAAATATCGTTATGAAATTTGGTACAAGGTTTGGAACAAATTTCATAACATATTCAGTTCAGGGAACCAGGTTAACTGAACAGATTATTCAAGCTGCGGTTTTTATAAAGATTTTACAAAAAGGATATTTTCCGAAATATATGGATTTAAGATATATTTAAGCAGCTAAAAGATAAGATGATGTTTTGGTTAGCTAAAAACCGGGAAGTATCTTATCCTAAGATGATCTTATCTTATGATCAAATCATTTAGGATAAATACCTATCCTAAAATCGTATGTATATCTTATACGCATGATTTGAGAATCGCATGTATATCTTATACGTATGATTTGAGGGTTTAGCCGACTAACCTATAAATACGTCTTGATCTGAATAATCAAAACTAAGCTCTTATGCAATTTTAACAGAGTTTGATCCTTGAGAGCTAAAAGCACTAATTCAATTATTGAATGATACACAAGAGCATAATAGTGTTTTAATGTTTTTCTCTATTTGACTTTTGAGAGTTAAATTATTAGAGAGTTCCTGATCTTGTATTCAGTCTTTGACAAAGGGGTTGAAGACTTGGTGAGTGTTTGTGAGTTCAAACACACTAGGAACTTACGAGGGTAAGTTCAAAGCACATTCGGAGTCGAGTGTGGGGTTACTGGTTCCCGGAGTAGGGAAACAGGAGAGTGAATTATATCTTTATTTTTCGGAGTAGATTAATAAAGTACTTAGGATAGGAGGACGTAGGCCAGAGTTGGTTGAACCTCGTTAAGTATGTGGTGTTCTTTATTGCCTTGTTTTATTCCGCTGCATAAGGGAACCAGCACAACTGGTTCCTTACACATAATCCGAAAAGAAGCAAAAATTGCCAACGATTACTTAACACTCAATTCACCCCCCCCTCTTGAGTGCCCATTGAACCTTCACTAACAGAACAATGCATAGAAATATTAAATTCCTATGATTCTCTAGATATAGTTACATTACAATTGAAAGACTCAAAAGATAAGACTTCTCAACTACCTAAAACTCTATGAGTTTTATCCTTGAACAAGTTGAAACAAATGGATCTTTTATCCCTTGATAGGCATGTCTATCTTTAAGTCTTCCATCTTGAATCAAACTCTTTAAGTCTTCTTATCATATCCAACTTATCAAGTCATTACGAATCAAAAAAACTCTTTAATTCCCATGCCATCTAGGAATACTCTTCAATTTGTAATCACTCCCACATTGACCTAGCTTTGACCAACTTTAGAGCAATATTAACCAAGCCTTAGTGCCACTTAGAGGCAGTTTAAGAGAATGATAAGAGCCTATCCCCATCATGAGTACGGGGAGAACCATCTTAATACATTCTTCTATGATTGTCTAAATGACTCCACCAAGGCACTCCTAGACTCGGCTATTGGTGGCCAACTCTCGAAAGTCCCATGAAATCAAGTGAAGGCTAAGATTGAAGAGGTTGCTAAAAATAGCTCCTGGGGAGGAGCAAGGGGCAGTGGATTATCGAGAGGAGGGATGGATTCAAGTAACTTGGACACGATTAGTTCAAAAATTGAGGCTATCATGGATAAGAAGATGTCCAAGTTCAAATATGCCAAAGGTAGCTCCAATGTATCATCAGTTAAAGAGACGCCCTTTTCATGTAGAATCTGTGGGGTCACCAATCATGATACATCATATTATGGGGGTACAAATTCTGAGCACATAGCGGCTGTTAACTATGAGGGGTATAACCAAGAAGGAACCCCAATCATGAACTATGATGGATATGGGTATAATCCCGATTATGTGGCAGCTGTAGGGTATGGTGGTCAAAACCAAGGGTTTGCTCAGCAAGGTCCTTACAACAATCAATCCTTTAGACCTCCCTTTAATCCGAATTATAACCAAGGAAACTCCTACCAAGGGTACAACTCCACCAATCAAGCAAATGGGATTTTTCCTAAGCTGAATGGGAATAGGCCGTACCCTCAAATGCCAAGACCCAACCCCAACCTACCCTATCCATCAACAAAATTAAACCCTCTCGCAAATCAATCAAACTTTGATAAATCAAATGCAACAACTTCAAGCGCAGCAAAAGTTGTTTGAATCATAGCTTGCGTAGATGGCTAGTCCACCCCCACCATTGCTACTTCCTTCTCACCCTCAATAAAACCCGTCCACCCAACCTCCACCACAAAACCCTCCTGACTCCAACCCTAAGCATCACACCTGTAAGGCAATCTTCCTAAGATATGGAACCTTATATCCTGCTCCAGTTGTATCCTATGGAGATGATTGAGGGGAAGATTCCTCAAAGCGTAGTGGTTGTCTAAGAGAAAATGAGTACAAGGAGAACCTTGAGGGGAGAGAAGAAAAGGAGGGTGGTGAAGAAGATGAAGGGCACAATGTCGAAGTCATTGGGCATGAGAGGGAGAAGAAAGATGAAGATGAGAGTTAGAGGGAGATACAGGAATGGAGGAAACTTGAGCGTTAACATGCTCCGCCTCTACCTTTTCCTAACAAGAAGGTAGAGAAGCAATTGCAAGAAAAGTTTCTTAAATTCCTAGAGCATATGAGGCAACTTGAAATGAATATACCATTCTTAGAGGGCATGGAGCAAATGCCATAATATGCTCAGTATTTGAAAACCCTCTTAAGGAACAAGAGAAAGCTTGAGGGCGAGGAGATTAGTTTACCAGAGCAGGTAAGTGCCATAATTCAGGGCACATGGGAAAAGAATGAAAAAGCTAGAGGACCCTTTTTGCTCCCAGTCACCCTTGGAAAACTCAATTCTAAGGGAGCACTTACTGACCTTGGGGCCTCCATTAACCTAATACTGATGTCCATTACCAAACAACTAACTTGTGAGCTTAAGCCTTCAAAGAAAATAATCCAGCTGGCCGACCGTAGTATAAAAGTGCCATGTGGGGAGTTTAAGGACCTTTCGATCCAAGTAGGGAACATAATGGTACCATGTGACTTCGTGGTGCTTAATATGGCTGAAGATCCTTATACTCCCCTCATCTTAGTGAGGGATGCTTTGAAGACTTTGGGTGCCCTGATCGACTGTAAATCAGAAACTATAACCGTCAGGGTAACCCAAGAGAAGATTGTGTTTGCCTTTTCTAAGTCTTCAAAGGAACTCATGGTCGAGCAGATTTGTTCCTTTCGGGTGGTCGAGAATGACGCTGTGAAAGAGGTTGAGAGGTGTAATGCTTTTGCTGCCCCAATGATAGTTGAGGTGTTGGATGAGGAGGACGCGCAAGAGCATCTTGTTTTTGTGGTTGTGAAGGGAGTTGCTTCGCTAACGGGTATGTATTACAAATCTGAGGGAACTGACGAGCCAGCCCACAAACGAAAAAGGGCTAGAAAAAGAAAATCTAAAAAGAGATTGACGACTCCACCCTGGCTTGGGGGAGCCCCGTATTATAACCCACCTCTAGATGACCCTAGTTCTCCATTGCTAACTTCCGCCACTGCGGCTCGGTCGAGAGTTTTGACTCCCCACACTGGAGGTGATGGTGATGTTAGGAGTGAATCCACTCCTACAGCAGGTACAATTTCGTTGTTTTCTTTTTTTGTATAAACTTATGCCTAAATGTGTATTTAAAGGAGATTTAAAGGAGATTTGCTTACCTAGGATACTGGTATGTACTCCTATATTATCCACCTTAAAAGGATAGATTTGAGTTAGAAAAGGGGTTCCAAGGATTATTTCTTCCTTAATATCCTTGACAACTATAAAAGTATTTTTGAATTTATTGTTGTTGTTGACTATATTAGCTCTTGGGACCTTGAATTTGGTATTCATAGGAGAGCTATTAGCACTCAGTAACTTTGTGCTAGTCTTCTCATAGAATTTTGGTGGGATAATTCCTTCTTTAATACAATTCTGATCAGTATCACTATCTATAAGGGAAATAAAGTTTTGTTTAAAATCAACCTTTCAGTACAATTTCTGAAAATTGATCTTATTAATGAGAGAAACAAATCTTATTTCTTGATGAGTATCTGTAATCTCCTCAGAAGTTATATTTGGAGTGGATTCTTCTTCTAGGATTGTTATTCGAGTCTTGATCTCTAATTCATTGGTTTGTAAGGCTATAAGGTCATTTTTAAGTTCATTGACCTGGGTTTTTAAAAGGTTGATTTCTGATTAGAGATCATTAACATAATCTCTTTTGAAGGTATTCTTGGAAGGTGATAAAAGGAGGGTGCTATTTTTTGTGTATTCTGGATTTGAATATTTCTCCAGTAGTTTTAAAATACTGAAGAGTTCCGTAATTGGTAGGGAAGTGGAGTGAGAAGGGTCATTTTCTTTGAGGATAATATTTCTCAAGCGAAGAAGGGCCTCTATTTTTAAATTTGGATTTTGAACCTTATATATTAAATCGAATAAGAATTCTTTGTCTTTGTTGCTAGAAATGACATTTATAGTTTGAATTGGTGAAGAAGACTCTAAGGAGTCACTACTACTTGAGTTAGTATCGTCTATTTGGTCAGAAAATGGTTCTTCTTGGTCTGAGTTCAAAGGACTCTTAATAAGGAGTTTGGTCAACTTTTCTCCAAGTTCGGCGTCATTTGAGAAGAGTTCTTGGATTTTTTTCTTAGTAGTACAATTATTTTCTTTGTGTTCCTTTTTTCCACATGACTAACAGACTATTTTTTGGGAGGAAAACTTTTGTTTGGACCTTTTATAATAAGAAGGCTTTAAAGGAGGAGAAGTGTTTCTCTTAAGGAATCGTCTAAAATTCTTTTCTTTTTAAAGTTTAGATTTGCGTTTAATAAATGAAGGGGCCCTGATTGTTTCACAGCTAAAAGCTTCGTAGAAACAACCAAGCTCTTTCCTGGATTGCTTCTTTTTAGAAGTATACTTAGCTTGCAGCTTAAGTTCTTCGCAAAGAGCTAATCCTTAATTTTTGATTAATGTGAGGAGTTCTCCATAGGTTTTGTCTTTAAAAGAGATCTCATCTGATTGAGATAATTCCTTGAACTTTCTGAATATTCTTTGGGCAAAAAGTTTAGGAAGGCTAGATATGAATTTTTCTTTCCAAAATGGTTCACCGTAATCCTTTCTTTGGAGAACATAAGTAAGGAACATATCTCTATACCACCTATAATCTCCTAAAGTAGGACATCTCAAGTTTTGAAGAATTGATTTTCCTAAGAAAAAGGAAGGCTGTAGGGTCTCCTATAAAGTAATAGGCAATAACTACTATAAGGAAATCACAGCTATCAAATTTCTCTATGATTTCATTTTGAGAATCGAGAATGGTGATTTTATGGTTAAATATTTCAAACTGATTATCCGGTGTAAGACAATTGTCCCACTAGTTTTTCAATTGACCGGTAAACCCTGAAATAAGTGTCCAAAAATGATTTGTTCATTAGACTCTCGGGTGGAATAGGCAATTTTTGCCATACCCATCTCTTGAAGAGTATTTAAAATCTCATATTCTGAATTTCCATCTATATTTCATTCATGAACAGAATTAGGAGAATAAGATTTAGTTTTAAACTTAGATCGTTCCTCAAACTGTATATCTGGAGGGGTTGGTCTAGGGTAATAGGTTTTTGTTAGAGCATTTCTCCACTTATTCTTAATTTTATTTAGAAAAGTGAAATCCTGAAACATATTTTGAATTTTATTTATTTCATCTTCTGAGTTAGAATCATTGCTTGATTCATTTTAAGAAGGACGATAATGAATGACTCTTGATTCTTGGGAGCTGGCTAATTTCTCTAGATTTTGAGATATTTTGCTCAAGATAGCCTGGGAGCTGTTTGAAGAAGAGGGAGTGTTGACTATGGAGTTTGCCATAGTTTGATTTAAACCTTATGGTTTAAAGTGCGGAACTAAAACATTAGTAGGGAATCTAGAGGATTGTCCTTTAGAGAAGGTAGGGGACTATTCCTTTATAGATTCTATTCTAGTAGAAAGATGATCTACTTGAGAGGCAATAGTATGAAGGGTTTGGTTTGCGAAATTATTCTGATGGTAAACCTTAATAATATCTTCCACCTTAGCCGGTTCATCTTTCTGATTATACCTCCCCTTTTAAGATGGCAAGCAAGTATTTTGATTGTCTCCACTAGGAATTATTATAGGAGAAAAGGGTGGATGAACAGTATTAATAGTTGATCCATCCTCTAATTGCTAATTTCTCCGTAAAGTGGTCTAGGTTTTAGTATAGTGTTGGGTAAAAGGTTCATTAATACCTTTATCTTCACTAAATGAGGTAAACCATATGAAAAAGGGAATAATTAATTAGAGAAGATTCATGTCTCTATACTAGATTTCTGTGATCTGATTTCTTAAGGACTCATCAAAAGACATAAACCATTTTTGTTTTTGAGTATTTTCTTCTAATTCGAAATCTCTTCTTAAGAAATTCTTATCAATTTGAAAACCTTCTTTTGTGATGGTGCTTATAGTATTAAAGTTTTGTATATTTGAAGCAGTAGATGATTAAGGAGGAAATATAGAGGAAAATTGATATTCAGGAATTGGAGATTTGTAATGGACTTTGAAAGTGTCATCTTGAGTTTTTGAAGACTCTAACATTTCTGGTTGGTATTTGGCAGGAAGAGAAAATGATCTTCTAGCCATATTAATAGAAGAGCTAGGTCTTGGTTCTCTAAATGAACCAAATCTAAGAATTACTTTGGACAAATCCTCAACTATTTGATCTATGTCTTGTTTCAAACATTTATTTGGCGTTGGATAAGGAAATTGTAAAATCTCAGGAATAGTAATTTGATCCTAAGCTAATTTCTTAGGTGAATGACTAGGGATTTGGTTTCACCAGTATGAACTTCTATTGCTAACACCCCAATCTACCCATAAAAATCTTAAAATTATGCCTCCTATTGGTGAGATCCTAATTTTCCCATTGAAACCATATAGGGGTAAAACCACAAAATTATCCCTTAAACTAGAACCACTAGAACCCTCTCAAGGTAAAATCTTAAAATTACCACTAGAACCCTTCTTGGGGTAAAATCCCAAAATTACCCCATTTATTGTTAACATCCCAATCTACCCACAAAAATCTTATTGGGCTCAAATCCCTAAATTCCTCCTCATACTTTTAAAACCCTTTTCTTCTCCCTGAAATCCTATTGGTGTAAGTTCCTGAATTTACCTCTCTTACTGGTATGACTCAAATCTTCCCATTGAAACCGTATTGGGGTAAAATTCCAAAATTACCCAACCTATAGCTAAGAGCCTGATCTTCCCACTAAAGTCTTATTAGAGTAAAATCCCAAAAATACCCTCTTACAGGTAAAATCCTGATCTTTCCTCCATAACCATATTGGAGTAAAGTCCTAAAATTACCTCTCCTAATGGTAAGACCCTGATTTCCTTTTCAAACCTTATTTATATAAAATCCTATAAATAACAAACCCAATGTTAAGACCTTGAAATTACCCCTCCTATTGGAATGACCCTTATTCTTAGCCCCCTCCTACTGCTAATACCCCATTTCTTAAGACCGAAACCCTATTGGCGTAAAATCCCAAAATTACCCCTCCTATCGGTAAGAACATGCTCTTCTCACTAAAAACTTACTGGAGTAAAGTCCTAAAATTACCTCTGCTAATGCTAAGACCCAGATATTCACACTGAAACCTTATTGATGTAAAATCCCCTTAATACCCCTCCTAACGGTAAGACCGTGACCTTTCACTCCAAGCCCTATTAGGGTAAAGTCTCGAAATTACCCCTCCTAATGATAAGACCTATATCTTCCCATCAAACTTTATTAGGGTCAACTCAAAAAGAAACCCTCACACCGGTAAGACCCTACACTTCTCTCTAATACCCATCGAGGTAAATCATTAAATTACCCCTACTATTAATACGACACTAATCTTCCCATTTAAACCTTATTAAGGAAAAATCCTAGTAATACCCATCCTCACTATAAGACGTTCATCATCCCACGGAAGCACTATTAGGGTAATTTAATGATTTACCTCGATGGGTATTAGAGAGAAGTCCCTAAATTGTCTTTTTTATCAGTAAGACCCTGAGTTTCCATTGAAACCCTATTAGAGTAAAATTATAAAATTACCCCTTCTATTGTTACGATCCCAATTTTCCCATCAAAACCCTAGTGGTGTATAATAACAAAATTACCTTCCTACTGGTAAGACCCTGATCTTCACTCCAAAATCTTATTGGCGTAAAATATCGAAATCACCCCTCTTACATCTAACGCCCTAATTTTTCCACAAATTGGGGTAAAATCTGAAAATTACACCTCCTACTAGTAACACCCCAATCTTCTCATTAAAACCATATTGAGGTGAAATCCCAAAATAACCTTTCTACCCGTAAAACCCTGATCTTCCACTCGAATATATATTGGGGTGAAATCCCAAAATTATTTCTTCTATTAGTAAGACCTTAATCTCCCCATCAAAAATTCCAAGACTACCCTTCTTATCGGTAAAGTCCCAAAACTACCCTTCTGACAGCTAATGCCCTAACTTTTTCAGTAAAATCTTATAAGGTGAAATCCCTAAATTTCCCCTCTTTCTATTAAGACCATAATCTTCTCACTCATACCTTATTAGAGTAAATAATACCCCTCCTACTAGTTATACCTAAATCTTCCCTTTGAAACCCAATTAGATCCCAAAATTACCCCTCTATTCGATAAGACCATGATATTCCCACCTAAAACCTATCATGATAAAATCCCAAAATAACCCCTCTAATCTGGTAAGATCCTGATCTTCTTACATAAACCATATTGTGGTATAGTCCTCCTACACCTCTTACTTGTAAGACACAAATCTTACAACTGATACTTAATTAGGAAAAAATCCCAAAAATACCCCTCCTAATGATAAGACCCTAATTTTCCCACTAATACCCTTGAAGACTCCACCTTGATTACTAACGTTTTTATGTCTAATGATGAAAGCCAAAATGCAAAGTCAAATAGAGTTGAAAATATGATAGAAATCAAAATGCATAGAGTTGCCAATGTGATGGAAGTAATGGAATCTAAATTGCAAAGCTTTATGCATTCTGTCAAAGGACGAGAATACAACATTTGAGCCACGTCTTCAAAAGCTTGAGCCACATCTCAAAGCAGTCAACAAAGTTCAAACACTTTGTTAAAGGATAAGAATTTTCTAATTGCCTAAATCTTGTATTTTTATCCTTTCCTTGTTTCACTTATTTTATTCTCTAACCTAACTTATTTAGACATGATTTTACAACTAAAGATATCTCTTAATTTCAGCAAATAAGTGATGCTCATATATAATGAAGATTATTCAAGTTAATTTTGGAAATTACCAAAATTCAAGCATTGTGGATATGGAAAAAGAAATTTGTTTGAAGCTTCAAAGTGCAGTAAATAAAGTGAAAGGATTCTTGCTGTAAAATAATCAAATGATATCAATCTTCAACAGCCAAAATGAATGATTCTCTACAACCATATTGGAGAAAATCTTGTTGAAAGTATTGAAGGAAAATGAGATTTTCCGCAGCCTATTTTGAGCCGTCTTTCAACGGCTTAAAATGAAGTTTAGTATATATTCCAAGCTTTGAAGTTGAAGAAAGGTAGAGACGAGTAGAGACACAATGAGACAAAAAAGTGAGACAAGAACAGAAGCTTTAATCGTGAAGTTCAGTCACAAGCTTCATCAACAAAGCTTCATTATTTTCTCTCTAGTTCCATAAACTTTATCTTGTATTTAGATTGAGAGAAAATCAAAGTATAATCTCTTGAGTGTTTAAAAGAATATTTTGAGAGAGTGTTATACTAAGAGTATACCCATAATACTTAAACGTATAGAAAAAGAGAGAGAGTTTTTTATTACTAGGATCTAAGATGCTAAAGTGTAGCTGGGGTGCTATGGATTTAAAGATGGGGATTAAGATCTTCTAGGGTGCTTTAGGTCTCTAAGGGAAGTAATAAAAGAGCGAGTTAAATCCTAAGGGTTGGATAACCCTAGGCGGAGACATAGGCAAATTAGTTGTCGAACTTCGTATCAAATCTCCGTATTTTGTCTCATCTTATTTCTGTCTTCATTGCTTACATTTTATATTTGCTTCACTCATTAATCAAAGCAGCGAACAATCAAAGCCTGAGCAAAATCCCTTGAAACCAATTTCAAGGCTTTGACATCCAGATTCAAAGATAATCCTTAACACTTATATTCCACCTTTGAAAGTCTGTTCAACACCTTGAGATTCTGAATGCAAAAATCGGTTATACTCTATTCACCCCCCCCCCCCCTCTAGAGTATAATTAATCGTATTTCATCTTCCTATTGATTCTTCAATTAGTATCAGAGCTAGACTCATAAGGAAAAGATTTAATCATTTGTGAGGAAAAATGAATTCAATAGGTAATGGTGGTTTTGCTCAAGGAAGGTCTACCAACCGCCCTCCTCTATTTTATAGTAATAATTTTTCCCATTGGCTTTAATTGATGCAAATGTTTGTGATTGATCAAGATTTGGAACTCTGGGATATTATCAAGAAAGGTCCTAGGGTGCCAATGAAGACTAATGAAAGCGGCACAATGGTTCCTGAAGAAGATGATGATTTTACTCAATCGGATTTGGAAAGTGTTGCTAAAAACTATCGAGCCATGAACCTTCTTTATTGTGGTTTAGATGTAAATGAATTCAATAGAGTTTTTGCTTGCAAAAGTGCTAAATAGATATGGGATAAATTGGTGGTCACATATGAAGGAACGAGATAAGTCAAAGAGAGCAAGATAAACATCTTTCTTCTACAATATGAGTTGTTCAAAATGATGCCTAATGAAACCATGAAAGAGATGTTCACAAGATTTACCCAAATAGTGAATAATTTGGATTCTCTTGGTAAGGTATTCGCAAATGAAGAAAAGGTGAGAAAGAATCTATGTTGTCTTCCAAAATCAAAGTGGGGTTCGAAGGGAACCGCGATAGAAGAAGCTCAAAATTTGACAACCTTGCCTTTGGATGATCTTCTTGGAAAATTGATCACACATGAGATGTCTCTTAATGAAAAAGATTGAGAACCAACATCTTCAACCAAAAATTTAGCACTCAAAGAAAAGAGAGAAGAAGCTACAACGGACAATGAAGATAGTGATGATAGTGATGATGAAGATCCATTTGCTCTCATAGCTAGAATTCTTGCCAAGATTCAGAAAATGAAGAAGAATTTCTCAAGAGGCAGAGACTATGATTCAAATAAATATAAAGGTAAGTTATCTAACTTAATGAATAAAGTTAATACACTAACATGCTATGAGTGTGGTGAAACAGATCACTTAGTGAAAGATTACCCTCAATGAAAGAAGAAGCCTTTCCACAAAAAGGATTATAAGAAGAAAGCTATGGTTGCTTCATGGAGTGATTTAGATTCATCTAGTGACTCAGAAGATGAACAAGCAAACCTATGTCTTATGGCTAATCATGATGATGCAAAGAAAGAACATCTTGAGGTAATGGTGAAAAATTAAACTCAAGTCCTATTGATGTTCTGTCCGAATTCTTGCAAAATATGATTATAAATGAAGAGAGTTTGATTCTTGAATCCAAGATTCTCAAGGAGAAGCTAAACCAACAGGTAAGTATTTCTGAAAGTCTCGCTAAGGAATAACTGATCTCAAAGCCTCTCAGTCAGCTTTTAAACTTAGGGTTCAAGCCTCGGAGTCATCCTTTGACACTTAGGTCAAGGCCTTGAAAACTCAAAACACTGTTTTAAAATGAAAGCTCGCCTCTTTGAGTTATTGTAATGATAACTTGGAGAAGGAAAAGAAGCTACTGGCTGGGAAGTGTAGAGAGCAACATAATTCCTTGGTTAGATTTGTTCACTCCGAATCTACTCTTGAAAAAATGCTAGGTGAGCACCAATCATCCTTGAATAAAAGCGGTCTTGGTTACAACAAAAATTTTCCAAATAAAACCATGACCACGTTTGTAAAAGCAAAGGATAATTGGCGAACACCTACATGTTTTTACTGTTGCAAAAAGGGTCATACTAAGCTAACTTGTCCTTTTCGTAGGAATGACCCTCAAATTCTTAAAAATTCAATTCCTATTTTTCTTTGAGACCAGATCAAGCAAGTGTGGCTTCCTAAAGGGACTAGACCAACCAACATGGTCCATCCCGATTATGAATCGAAATTTGCAATTTGGTCTAGTCGAAATGTTTGATGTTTTGTTCTTTTGTAGGAAATCACCAAGAGTAAAGATTATAAGTGGATTCTAGATAGTGGATGCTCACGGCAAATGAGTGGGAAGTCCTCTTTATTTTCAATGATCAAAGAGCAATCTGCTGGAACAATTACACTTAGTGATAAAGGAATGTGTAGAATAATTGGTATTGGAAAAGTTGGAGATAATGCATCAAACACCATTGATGATGTGTACCTAGTTGAAGGTCTTAAATACAACTTGCTTAGCATTTCTCAATTATGTGATAAAGGTAATAAAGTCATCTTTGATGAAGAAAAATGTGAGGTACAAAGCAAGGTGGACGGTAAAATTATTTTAATTGCTCCTCGTTGCAATAATGTTTATGATTTTCATACTAACCAAGTTGCGAGTACTAGCTTGAAGTGTCTTAAGGCCTTGACCAGCGACTCAAGGCTTTGGCACAGAAGGTTAGGTCACATCAATGTGCATACCATGAAGAAGATTTTCTCAAAGGACTTAGTACGTGGACTACAAAAGTTAGATTTCAAAGAAAAGTGCTTTGCAAAGCATGTGCAAGAGGTAAACAAACAAAAGGATCCTTCAAAGCCAAAAAGGTTGTAAGTACCTCTCGCCCAATAGAGCTTCTACACATAGATTTATGTGGTCCTATGCGTGTTAAATCACCTAAAGCTAAACAATACATCCTTGTTGTTGTTGATGATTTTTCCCATTTTACTTGGATTTCATTTTTGCGTGAAAAATCAGAGGCTTTACTAGAGTTTTCAAAAATTTGCAAAGAATTACAAACCTCAAAAAACCTACCCATAGTTGATGTGAGAAGTGATCATGGTAGAGAGTTTGATCAACTAAAGTTTGATAATTTTTGTGCTAAATATGGTATTTCTCATAATTTTCAGCTCCTAGGACACCTCAACAAAATGGAGTTGTGGAACAAAAGAACCGCACTCTTGAGGATATGTCTAGGACAATGCTTTTGGAAAATGATTTGCCAAAATACTTTTGGGCAGAAGCTGTTAATACAGCAAACTATATATTAAACCATTGTTTGATTTGCCCTATTATAAAGAAAACTCCTTATGAATTGTTTAAAGGTTAAAAGCCTAATATTTCCTATTTCAAACCTTTTGGATGTATGTGCTTTGTTCCTAATAATGGCAAAGATAACCTTGGTAAATTTGATGCAGGTAGTGATGAAGCAATTCTGTTAGGTTACTCTTTGAATTCTAAAGCTTATAGAGTTTTCAATAAGCGTACTAAAGTAGTTAAAGAAAGTATACATGTGATCTTTGATGAAACCGAGAATGGTATCTTGAGTGATGGTTTTACTGGTTTAAACTTGAATAAGTATGAAATGGAGAAATCTGCCCAGAATATGCAAGAGCCAATTTTAGACACAGATGAATTAGATCAAAGCCTAAACCAATAACCTCAAGATCTTGGAACTTCATCTCAAAGCCTTGAACAAACGGACAATATTATATCAAAAGCCACTCCAAGGCCTTCAGACCCATCTCAAGGCCTTGAAAGGATACTTTAGGAAACTACATCAGCTCCTTTGATGTTGCCACGAAAGTTCAAATACTCCTCTTCTCATCCAACAATCAATATAATTTTGGATCCAAAAGCTGGTATACAAACATGCTTCAATGTTAAAATTTGTGTGCATTTCACGCTTTTGTTTCTCTTGTAGAACCGAAGAATATCAATGAAGCACTTTAAGAGCCCGATTGGATTTTAGCTATGCAAAGTGTGCTAAATGAATTCGAAAGAAATAAAGTGTAGACACTCACATCAAGACCAAAGGATCATTCAATTATTGGAACAAGGTGGGTGTTACGAAATACTCTTGATGAGAATGGAAAGATAGTGAGGAACAAAGCTAGACTAGTAGCCCAAGGTTATAATCAAGAAGAAGGGATAGATTATGAAGAGACATTCGCTCCCATGGCTAGAATGGAGGCTATTCGAAGGCTCCTTGCTTTTGCTTCCTTTATGCGAATTAAGTTATTTCAAAATGACGTCAAATGTGCATTCTTGAATGGTTATTTACAAGAAGAAGTATATGTTGCTCAACCCTTAAGTTTTGAAAATGAGAAATTTCCAAATCATGTTTTTAAACTTGACAAAGCGCTCTATGGTTTGAAACAAGCTCCAAGGGCTTGGTATGAGCCTCTTTCGAAATATCTTTTAGAAAATGATTTCAAACGAGGGTTGATTGAAAAAACCCTTTTTGTGAAAACCAAAGGTAAAGATTTATTAATAGTTTAAATTTATGTTGATGATATTCTTTTTGGTGCTACTAACGATTCCCTTTGTAAGGAATTTTCTGAAATTATGTGTAGGGAATTTGAGATGAGTTGAATGGGTGAGTTGAACTTCTTCCTTAGATTGCAAGTTAAACAAGAGAAAGGAGGTATATTTATAAATCAAAGAAAATATGCAAGAGATCTCCTTAAGAAGTACAATATGACTCAATCTAAAGAGGCTAAGACTCCTTTGAGTTCGACATTATTTTAGATCAAGATGAAAATGGTAAGTCGGTAAATCAAAAGGAATATCGAAGTATGATTGGATCTCTTCTCTATCTTATGGAAAGTAGGCCAGATATTATGTTTAGTGTGTGTATGTGTGCTCGTTTTCAAGCTAACCCCAAAGAATCTCATTTGAGTGCAGTTAAGAGGATTTTACGCTATCTCAATGGGACAAAGGATTTCGATCTTTAGTACCCTTGTAATAGTAACTTTGAACTTGTTGGATATTCAGATGCTGATTTTGCAGGTTATAAAGTGGATAGAAAAAGTACTTTAGGTTGCTGTCAATTCTTGGGATCATCTCTCATTAGTTGGCATTCAAAGAAACAAAATTCGGTGGCACTCTCTACTGCCGAAGCCGAATACATTACAGCCGGTGCTTGTTGTTCACAAATTTTATGGATATCTCAACAATTAAGAGACCTTGGGTTAGACTTCAAAGGCATACCTATTAAGTGTGATAACATGAGTACTATATCTATAACGAAGAATCCAGTTCAGTACTCTCGCACTAAACATATTGATGTTAGGCATCACTTTATACGTGATCATGTGGAGAAAAAAGACATATCTATATCTTTTATTTCTACTGATTTACAACTCGTTGACATCTTTACCAAGCCTTTGAGTGAAGAACGATTTAATTTTATTCGTCTTAAGCTTGGAATGTTAAATGAGGAAGCATCCTCATAGGGGGAGCTATTTGAGTAAGTTGTATATGTTTATTTTTGCATGTGTATGTCAATGTCTTGACATGCTTGTCATTGTCTTGGCTGTCACTTTTCAATATGAATATTGGATCAAAATGTTTGGTACCTATCATATAGATAATTATCAAATATTTATTAAATGATTTTTGAAATGTTTTGGATACATAAATTGCGGATGGATCTGTAGCTTTTGCTTTCAATGTTTTTAAAATATTATTCCATTCGTTTTAAAGATTCTCATGGCCTTGAAGTTGTTTTCAAAGTTTTCTGCGTCTTTTATTTTTATCTTTCAAAGCCTTGACTATTTGACCTTTTTTTAAAGAATGTCTTTTTGTTTTCATGTCCTTAAAGGTTATTTTCCCACCTTGTCGGAAGACAAAAAGGGGGAGAGTATTTATGTATTATTTATTTAAAGGGGAGAATATTTTTGTTTATGCATTTTATTCTTTGACGTTGGCATATAATGTTTTGTCTTCCATCAAGAGAGAGATTAAAGACTCCACCTTGATTACTAACGTTTTTATGTCTAATGATGGAAGCCAAAATAAAAAGTCAAATAGAGTTGAAAACATGATGAAAATCAAAATGCATAGAGTTGCCAGTGTGATGGAAGTAATGGAATCTAAAATGCAAAGCTTCATGCATTCTGTCCAAGGATGAGAATACAACATTTGAGCCACATCTTCAAAAGCTTGAGCCACGTCTCAAAGCAGCCAGCAAAGTTCAAACACTTTGTGAAAGGATAAGAATTTTCTAATTGCCTAAATCTTTTGTTTTTATCTTTTCCTTGTTTCACTTATTTTATTCTCTAACCTAACTTATTTAGACATGATTTTACTATCAAAGATATCTCTTAATTTCCGCAAATAAGTGATGCTCATATATGTTGAAGATTATTCAAGTTAATTTTGGTAATTACCAAAATTCAAGAATTGTGGTTTTGGGAAAAGAAATATGTTTGAAACTTCAAAGTGCAGCAAATAAAGTGAAAGGATTCTTGCTATAAAATATTGAAGGCAAATCAGATTTTCAGCTGCCTATTTTGATCCTCCTTTCAACGGCTTGAAATGAAGTTTAGTATATATTCCAAGCTTTGAAGTTGAATAAATGTAGAGACGAGTAGCGACACAACGAGACAAAAAAGTGAGACAAGAACAGAAGCTCTAATCGTGAATTTCACTCACAAGCTACATCAACAAACCTTCATTATTTTCTCTCTAGTTCCATAAACTTTATCTTGTATTTAGATAGAGAGAAAATTAAAGTATAATCTCTTGAGTGCCTAAAAGAATATTTTGAGAGACTGTTATACTAAGAGTATACCCATAATACTCAAACGCATAGAAAAAGAGAGAGCTTTTTATTACTATGATCTGAGATGCTAAAGTGTAGCTTGGGTGCTATGGAGTAGAAGATGGGGATTAAGATCTTCTAGGGTGCTTTAGGTCTCTAAGGGAAGTAATAAAAGAGCGAGTTAAATCCTAAGGGTTGGACAACCCTAGGCGGAGACGTAGGCAAATTAGTTGCCTAACTTCGTATCAAATCTCCGTGTTTTGTCTGATCTTATTTCTGTCTTCATTGCTTACGTTTTATGTTTGCTTCGCTCATTAATCAAAGCGGCGAACACTCAAAGCCTAAGCAAAAGCCCTTGAAACCAATTTCAAGGCTTTGACATCCAGATTCAAAGATAAGCCTTAACGCTTATATTCCGCCTTTGAAAGTTTGTTTAAGACCTTGAGATCCTAAACGCGAAAATCGGTTATACTCCATTCACCCCCCCCCCCCCCCCCCTCTAGAGTATAATTAATCCTATTCTATCTTCCTATTGATTCTTCAACCCTATTACGGTAAAATCTTCAATTTAACCCTCCTAGCGGTATGACACTAAATTTCTCATCGAAACCCTATTAGGGTAAAATCACAAAACTACATCACCTACCGGAAACCCTATGATCTTCCCACCAGAACCTTCTCGAGGTAAAATCTCAAAATTACCCCTTCTATCGATAGAACCCTTATCTTCTATGAAATACCTTATTAGGGTAAAATTCTGAAATTATCCCTCTTATTGGTAAGGCCCTTATCTTCCCATTGAAATCTTAATGGGGTGAAACCTAGAAAATACCCTTTCTACCCGTAAGACCCAAATCTACTACCAAAATTATCTCTCCTTCTAATACATACTAGATCGTCCCACCAAAACCCTATTTGGTTAAAATCCCAAAGTTTGTTAATATACTAGTAAGATCCTAATATTCCTATTGAAACAATAGTTGGGTAAACACCCAAAACTACCCCTCACACTAGTAAGACCGTACCCTTTCTAACCTAAACCTTATTGAGGTAAACCCTAAACTTACCTCTCCTACAGGTATGACCCTAATATCCACACCAATAGCCTATTTTGGTAAAATTCCGATAATAACCCCTCATATTGGTAAGACGCTAATTTTACCATAAAAATCATTGTGGAAAAATTACAAAAGTACCCCTCATATCGAAAAGACCATGATCATCCCAATAGAACAAAATTCTAGTAGGACCCTGATCTTCTCGTCGAATCCTTAATGGGTTAAAATCCCAAAAGTACCACTCCTAATGCTAACACCCTAATCTTCCCACTGAAACCCGATAAGGGTAAAATCCTAAAATTACCCCTCATAATACTAAGACCCTAATCTTCCCCCCAAAACCCTGTTAGGGTAGAGTCATAAAATTACCCCTTATACAGGTAAGACCCTGATTTTCCCATTAAAACCCTATTAAGGTGAAATCCTAAAATTACTCCATATACAGGTAAGACCCTAATTTTAACATCAAATCCATATAGGAGGTAAATCCCACAACTACCCCTCATACCGATAAGAAGACCCAACTCTTCCAACCCAAACCCCATCGAGCTAAAATAAAAAAATAACTTTTCCTCCTGATAAGACTCAAATCTTTCTTCCAAAACTCTAATAGGGAAAAATAATTTGATAATACCCCTCTCATTGAAACATAATTGAGGTAAAACCCCGATAATACCCCTCCAACTTGTAAGAACCTAATCTTCCCACCAACACCCTATTATGGTAAACTCATGAAATTACCCCTCCTACTAGTATTACCTTTATTTTCCTACTGAAACCCTATTAGGGTAAAATCCCGAAACTACCCCTCCTATCGAAACTTCATAGGGTAAAATCACGAAACTACTCACACTAGTGAGACCATGATCTTCCCACCAAAACCCTTCTAAGGTTAAATCCAAAAGTTATCCCTCCTACCGATAAGACCCAGATCTTCTCACCGAAACCTTATTGGGTTAAAACCCCGAAATTACCTATCCTATCGCCAACACCCCAATCTTCCCACCAAAACCCTAGTAAAATCCTAAATTACCCCTTCTAACGTTGAGACTCGTATCTTCACACTAAAACCTTATTGGGCTATATTCCCGGAAATAGCCTTCCAATCAATAAGTCCCACATATTCCCGATGAAACCCTATAGGAGTAAAGTTAAAAATTTACCCCTCCTACCAATAAGTCCCTAGTATTCCCAGCAAAACTCTATTATGGTGAAATCAGAAACCACCCTTCTACTAGTAAGAAACTAATTAAACCTTATTAAGGTAAAGTCTTGAAATTACCCCTCCTACCTGGAAGACCTAAATCTTCCCATTAAAACCCTATTTGGGTAAACTACCAAAACTACGCCTCATAATAATAAGCCCATGCTCTTCTCACCTAATCCCTATCAAGGTTAATCCCAAAATTACCCTATTATCGGTAAGACTATGATTCCGAAAATTACCCCTCTTACCGTTACGACACTAATCTTTCCACTAAAACCATATTGGGTCAAAAGTTTGATAATACCCCTTCTAATAGTAAGACCCATATCTTCTCACAGAAATACTATATGAGTAAAACTTTGATATAACACCACTTATCAATAAGACCCTCATTTTCCCACTGAAACCTTATTAGGGTAAAATCATGAAATTACCCCTCCTACCGATAAGATCGTAATTTTCCTACTGAAAACCTAGTGAAGTAAAATCATAAAAGTACCCCTTATACTAGAAAGACCATGATTTTCCCACTTAAACACTCTCGAGGAAAAATCCAATCTTACCCCCTACCAGTAAGATCCAAATCTTCTTGCTGCAACCTTATCTGGATAAAATACATAAAATACCCCTCCTACCACTTACTCCCCAATCTTCCCACTAAAACCATATTAGGGAAAAATCTAAAAACTTCCCCTCATACCCGTAAGACCATAATCTTTCCACCTAAAGCTTATCGAGGTAAAATCCAAAAATTACCCCTCATACCCGATAAGACCCTAATTCTCTCACTTAAACCTTATAGAGGAAAAATCTCAAATTACCCCTCTTTTCGCTAACACCCAAATCTTCCCACCAAAACCAAATTGGGGTAAAATAAAAAAACTACCCTCTAATCTTAAGACCTTAATCTTCCCACTAAAACCTTTTTGGGATAAATTACTATAAATACCAATTCTACATGAAAGACCCTGAAAACCTATTAGCGTAAAGTCCCAAAATTACCTCTCTTGCTAGTAAGACCTTGATCTTTCAACTAAAACACTATTGAGGTGTAATCCCAAAATTACTTCTTCTACTAGTAAAACCCTAATATTTGCATCAAAACCCTATAGGGATAAAATTCCAAAACAACCCCTAACATCGAGTAGAGCCTGCTTTTCTCACCCAAACCCCAATGAGGTAAAATACAAAAATTACCCTTCCAACCAATAAGACCTAGATGTTCCCATCGAAACCCTAGTGGGATGAAACCCTAACATTACCCTTCCTTCCTATAAAACCCCTATCTAACAACCAAAACCCTATTGGGAAAAGGCCTAAAATCACCCCTCCTTGCATTGAAATCAGGATTTTTCCTCAAAACCTTATCATGGTAAAATCCCAAAATAGCTCATCTTACCGGTAAGATAGTCATCTTCCTACCGAAAGCCTATTGGGGTAAAGTACCAAAATTAACCCTCCTACTAGTAACACCATGTTCTTCCAATTGAACCATATTATGGTAAACACCCAAAACTACTCCTCCTACCAGTAAGAACCTAATCTTCCCATCGACCTCCTATTTGGTTAAAATCTCAAAATCCTAACTATAAGACACTTCCCACTGAAACCTTACCGGGGTAAATTATCGATAGTACCCCTCCGAAAAGTAAGACTATGATATTCCCACAGAAACACTATTCGGTAATGTCCTAATATTACCACTCCTACGGTTAAGACCTAAATTTTTCCGTTGAAGCCCAATTTGGGTAAATCTCAAAATTACCCCACCTACCGTAAGACCCTAATTTTCCCATCAAAACACTATTAGGGTAAATTAATAACTACCCCACATACTAGAGAGACAATGATCTTTACATCGGAACCCTCACGAGGTAAAATTTCAAAATTATCCCTTTTACCGGTAAGACCCAGATCTTCTCGCCAAAACCTTATAGGAGTAATGTCCCAAAATTAACCTTCCTAACGCTATCCCTAATCTTCCCATCTAAACCTAATTGGGGTAAAATTAAAAAATTACCCCTTATACATGTAAGACTCTAATCTTCCCAATAAAATCCTATTAAGGTATAGTCCTAAAACTACCCTTCCTATCGGTAAGACCCTAATCTTCCCATGGAAACCCTATTTGGGTTAAATCCTAAAATTATTTCTTCTACTGGTAAATCCCTAATCTTCCCATCCAAGGCCTATATAGGTAACAAATAAAAATTACCCTTCCTACTAGTAAGATCTTGTTGTTCCCGGGGAAACCCTATTGGGTTTAACTCCCAACATTACCACTCCTTTCGATAAGACCCATATCTTCCCACCAAACCCTACTGTCATAAAGTTTCGAAATTACCCATCCTTCCAGTAAGATAATAACTTTTCCATAAAACCCTACCATGGTAAAATCCCAAAATAACCCCTCATTCCGATAAGACATTCATCTTTCTATCAAAACCCTATTAGGGTAAAGTACCAAAATTAACCCTCCTACTGGTATGACGTTGATCTTCGCATCAAAACCGTATTGGGGTAAACACCAAAAGCTACCCGTCCTATTGGTAAGACCCTAATACTAGTGACACCCTATTTAGTTAAAATCCCAAAATTATCCTTTCTACTTATAAGACACTTCCCACATATTACTTATTGCGGTAAAATACCTTTAATACCCCTCCTAACTGTAAGACCCAGATATTCCCAACGAAACAATATTCGATATCATCCTATATTACCTCTCCTACTAGTGGACCCTAAGTTTTCCTTTGAAGCTCTACTTGGGTAAAATCTCAAAATTACCCCTCTTAATGGTAAGATCCAAATTTTCCCATCAAAACCCTATAGGGGTAAAATTACAAAACTACCCAACATACCGAAGAGCCCATGATCTTTACATCGAAACCTTCTTGAGGTTAAATTTTAAAATTACACCTCCTATCAATAAGACCTAGATCTTCTAACCGAAACCATAAACAAAAAAAATCCCAAAATTAGCCCTCCATTACTAATAACCCCAATCTTCCCACAAAAATTTGATTCGGGTAAAATCCCAAAAATACCCCTCATATTGGTATGACCCTAATTGGGTTTCAGTGGGCAGATATAAGTCTTAGCATTATGAGAGATAATTATAGGACTTTACTCCAATAAGTTTTTAGAGGAAAGAGAAGGTTTTTATTGATAAGAGGGGTAATTTTAGGATTTTACCCTAATAGGCTTTTAGTCTTAAGAAATGGAATGTTAGTAGTAGAAGGGGGGCTAATTTTGGGATTTTACCCAAATATATTATTATCGAGAATAAGGGACTTTCTAATAGGAGGGATAATTTTGAAATTTAACCCTTATAAGGTTTCGATGGGAATATCAGGTTTTAACCGATAGGAGGGGTGATTTTGGGATTTTACTCTAATAGGGTGTTGGTGGGATGATCAGGGTCTTCTTTATGGGGTTTAAGAGGGTAGAGTAGGGTCTTACTGATATGTGAGTTAGTTTTAGGAGTTAACCCTAATAAGGCTTCTATGGAAAGATTAGGGTCTTACTGGTAAGTGGGGTAATTTTGTAACTTGAGCATAATAGGGTTCTAATGGGAAGATCATGGTCTTAACCTTAGGTTAGGTATTAAAAGGATTTTACATAAATAAGGTTTGAAAGGGAAATCAAGGTCTTACCATTAGTAGAGGTAATTTCAAGATTTTACTCCAATAGGGTTATGAGGGAAGATTAAGATCTTACTAGTAGGAGGGGTATTTTTGGGAGTTCACTTGAATAAAATTTTAGTGGGAATATTAAAGTTTTACTAGTAGGAGGGTAATTTCAAGATTTTACCCCAATAGGGTCTTACCTGTAGAAAGGGTAATTTCGGGATTTAATCCTAATAGGGTTTCCATGGGATGATCAAGGTCGTATGGGTAGGAGGGATTAATTTTGGTACTTTACCCCAATCGGATTTTTGGGGGAAGATTAGGGTCACCAGTATGAGGGGTAATTTTAGATTATTAACCAAATTAGATTGGGGATGTTAGTGTTAGGACGGGTAATTTTGGAATGTTACCCCTGTATGGTTTTTGCGAGAAGATCTAGGCCTTACCCACGGGAGGGGTAATTTTAAGATTTTACCTCAAGAAGGTTCTGATGTAAAGACCATGGGCTCTTCGATTGGGTAGTTTTGTAATTTTACCGTGATAGGATTTCAATGGGAAAATTATGGTCTTACCAATTAGAGGGGTGATTTTGAGATGTTACCCTAATAGGGCTTCAATGGAAAATTAGGGTCTTACTGGTAGAAGAGGTAATATTAGGATATTACTGAATATTGTTTCATTGAGAATATCAGGGTCTTACCGTTAGATGGGGTATTATAGGTATTTTACCCCAATAAGGTTTGGGAAGTGTTTTACAAGTAGGAGGGCTAATTTTTGGATTTTAACTAAATAGGGTGTCATTAGAAAGATCAGGGTCTTACTGGTAGGAGGGGTAGTTTTGGGTGTTTACCCTAATACTATTTTGATGGGAAGATCCACGTCTTACCTATAGGGGGTTAATTTATGTACTTTGCCCCATTAGGGTTTTGGTAAAAATATGATTATCTTAGCGGTATGAGGGGTTATTTTGGGATTTAACCACGATAGAGTTTCGTGGAAAAAATTATGATCTTACCGGGAGGATGGGTAATTTTAGGAATTAACCCCAATAAAGTTTTGGTATGAAGATATGGGTCTTACTAAAAGGAGTGGTAATGTTACGATTTAAACCCAATAAGGTTTTCCCGGGAACATCTCTTATAATTAGGAAGCGTAGTTTTTGTTTATTACCTTGATTGGGTTTGGGTGGGAAAGTTAGGGATTTACCATTAGAAGAAGTATTTTTAGGATTTCACCACAATAGGGTTTCCATGGGAAGATTAGGGTTAGCGTTAGGAAGGGTAATTTTGAGATTTTACACCTATAAGGTTTTGGCGAGAAGATCTGGGTTTTACTAATAAGAGGGGTAATTTGGGAATTTTACTTCATGAGGGTTTCGATGTAAAGATCATGGTCTCTCCAGTATGTTGGGTAGTTTATTAATTTACCTAGGAAAATTAGGGTCTTACGGTAGGTGGGGTAGTTGTGAGATTTTACCCTTGTTGGTTTTTAATGGAATGATTTGGGTCTTATCGGGAGGAGGGGTAATATTAGGACATTACCAAATAGTGTTTCGGTGAGAATATAAGTGTCTTACTGTTATGAGGGGTATTACCAGTAATTTAACCCAATAAGGTTTCTGTGGGAAGTTTCTTTTAGTTAGAAGAGGTGATTTTGGGATTTTAACCAAATAGGGGGTCAGTGGGAAGATCAGGTTATTACCAGTAGGAGGGGTAGTTTTGGGTGTTCACCCTAATATGATTTTGATGGGAAGATCAAAGTCTTACTAGTAGGAGGGTTAATTTTGGCACTTTACTCCAATTAGCTTTCAATAGGAAGATGAATATCTTATTAGTAAGAGGGCTATTTTAGGATTTTACAACGATAGGGTTTCGTGGAAAAATCCTAATTATACTAGAAGCAGGGGTAATTTGGGGATTTTCCCAATAGGGTTTTAGTGGTTATATATGGGTCTTAAAGGAAGGAAGGATAATGTTGGGATTTGACCCCGCTAGGGTTTCAATGGGAACATCATGGTCTTATTAGTTGGAAGGGTAATTTTTGTATTTTACCTCGATGGGGTTTGGGTAGGAAGAGCAGGGTCTACTAGGTGTGAGGGGTAACTTTGGGATTTTTCCCTAATAGGGTTTTGATGGAAAGATTAGGGTTTTACAAGTAGAAGAAGTTATTTTGGGATTTCACCCCAATAGGGTTTTAGTTTAAAGGTCCAGGTCTTACCAGCAGGAGAGGTACTTTTTAGACTTAACCCTAATAGAATTTTGCGGGGAATATCAGGGTCTTATGGGTTGGATTGGTATTTCTTGTGCTTTATCCTAAAAAGGTTTTAGTGGGAACATTAAGGTCTTATCAATTGGAGGGTTTTTTTTTATTTTTCCCCAATATCATTTGGTGGGAAAATTTGGGTGTTAGCGGAAGGAGGGGTGATTTGAGATTTTTCCTCTATAAGCTTTCAGTGAGAGAATTAGGGTCTTATCGGGTAGGAGGGGTAATTTTCTGATTTTACCTCGATAGACTTTTGGTGGAAAGATTATGGTCTTACCCATATAAGGGGAAGTTTTAAGATTTTGCCTTAATAAGGTTTCAGTAGGAAGATTAGGGAGTAAGTGGTAGGAGGGGTAATTTTGGTATTTTACCCAAATATGGTTTATGGAAGAAGATATGGGTCTTACCGATAGGGGGTAAGATTGGATTTTTCCTCGAGATGGTTTTGTGTCGGAAAATCATGGTCTTTTCGGTAAGTGGGGTACCTTTAAGATTTTACTCCACTAGGTTCTCAATGGGAAAATTATGGTCTTATTAGTAGGAGGGTAATTTCTATATTTTACCCAATTAGGGTTTTAGTGGGAAAATCAGGGTCTTAATTATAGGATGTGTAATATTAAAACTTTACTCGAATAGTGTTTCTGTGGGAATATATGGATCTTACTGTTAGGAGGGGTATTATCGAGATTTTGACCCAATTTGGTTTTGGTGGAATTTTGACCCATCGTAACGGTAGGAGGGGTAATTTTCTAATTTTACCCGAATAGGTGTTCAGCAAGATAATCACGGTCTTACCTGTAGAGGGTAATTTTAGGATTAACCTGGATGAGGATTGGGTGGGAAGAGTAGGGGCTTATTGGTATAGGGTAGTTTTAGGAGTTTACCCAAATAGGGTTTCGATGGGAAGATTAGGGTCTTTCGTGTAGGAGGGGTAATTTAAAAACTTTACCTTAATAAGGTTTTATTAGTGTCTTACTAGTAGAAGGGGTGGTTTTTTATTTTACCCTAAAAACGTTTTGGTTAGAATACTGGGTCTAATTGGTAGGAGGGGTAAATTTTTAACTTTACTCCTATAGGGTTTCATCGGGTAGATATGGGACTTACTGGTTGAAAGGGTATTTTCGATAATTAAGCCTAATAAGGTTTTAGTGTGAAGATATGAGTTTTAACGGTAGGAGGGGTAATTTAGGGTTTTAGTAGGGTTTCGGTGGGAAGATTAGGGTGTTGGCTATAGGATAGTTAATTTTAGGATTTTAACCCAATAAGGTTTCGATGAGAAGGTCTGGTTATTATTAGTAGGAGGGGTAACTTTTGGAATTTACTTCTAATAAGTTCAAGTGGGAAGATTAGGGTCTAACTGAAAGGAAGGGTTATTTAGGGATTTAACCCTAATAGGGTTTAGGCAGGAAGATGAAGGTCTTATGGGTAAGAGGGGTAATTTTTGGATTTCACGTCGATGGGGTTTGGGTGGGAAGGGTAGGGTCTTACCGATATAAGGGGTAATTTTGGGATTTGACCCCAATTAAAGGTCTTATTAATAGTAGAAGTAATTTCGAGATTTCATCCTAATAGGGTTTCGAGAACAAGATTAGGTTATTTTGGGTAGGAGGGGTATTTTTGAGATTTCACCCTAGTTAGGTTTTAGTGAGATGATCATGTTCTTACCTGTAGTAGGAATAACTTGGGGATTTTACCCCAATAAGTTTTGGAGGGGTGATTGGGGTGTTAGCTTTAGGAGGGGTAATTTCTAGATTTTACCCTAATATGGTATTGGCAAGAAGTTTAGGGTCTTCTTATAGGAGTGGTATATTTGGGATTTTACTTTGATAGAGTTTCGGTAGGACGATCATGGTCTTATTGGTATGAGGGGCAGTTTTGTTTATTTACTCTAATAGGGTTTCGATGGGAAAAATAGGGTCTTCTTGGTAGGAGGGATGATGTTGTTATTTTACCCTAATAGGGTTTCAATGGGAAGATGAGGGTCTTATTGGTGGAGGAGTAATTTCGAGATTTTACCCTAGTAGTGTTTTTGGAAGAAGATTTGGGTCTTATAGAGAGGAGCAGTAATTTTGGGTTTATCTTAATGGGGGTGTGGACGGGAAGGGTAGGGCCTTACAGGTTAAAGGGGAAGTTGTGGGATTTACTTTAATAGGGATTCAATGGGAAAATTAGGATCTTACCAGTAAATGAAGTGATTTGGGGATTTCATTCCAACAGGAATTTAGTGGGAAGATTTAGGTTTTACCGGTAGGAGCGGTAATTTCAAGACTTTACCTCAATAATGTTTCGGGAGGATGATCAAGGTCTTAATGTTATAAGGGGTAATTTTAGGAATTTACCCTAATAAGGTTTTGGTGGGAAGGTTGAGGTGTTAGCGATAAGAGGGGAAATTTCAGGACTATATCCAATAAGGTTTCGGGAAGAACATCACGGTGTTTCGGTATGTGGGGGTAGCTTTGTGATTTTACCTAAAAAGTGTTATAATGGGAAAATTAGAGTTTTACAATTAGGAGGAGAAATTTTGAGATTTTACCCTTTTAGGGTTTCGGTGGGAAAATCAAGGTCTTATCTATAGGAGAGGTAAATTAAAGATTTTACCCTATATGTATAGGTGGGTAGACTATTAGCGATAAGAGGTGTAATTTTAGGATTTTACTCAGCAAGAAGATCAGAGTCTTATTGGTAGGAGGGGCAATTTTGGGATTCTACCTCGATAGACTTTCAGTGGAAAAGTCATGGTCTTACCGGTATAAGGGGTAGTTTAGTGATTTTACTCTAATATAGTTTCGGTGGGAAGATATGGTTGTTAGCAATAGGAGGGTAATTTTCGGATTTCACCTTGATATGGTTTCATTGACGAGATTAGGGTTTTACGGGTAGGAGAGTTAATTTTGGGATTTTACCACTATGTAGTTTTGGTGGGAAGATCTTGGTCTTACCAGTTTGAGGGGTAATTACCATATTTTACACTAATATGGTTTTGGTGGGAAAATTTGGTTTTACCAGAAGAAGGGGTAATTTCAGGTATTTACACTAATATTGTTTCGGTGGGAATTCCAAGGTCTTATCGTTAGGATAGGTATTATCGGGATTTTACCCCAATAAGGTTTCAGTTAGAAGAGCCTCCATGGGGTTTAGGTGAGAAGAGCGAGGTTTAACAACTTTAAGGGATAGTTTAGAGAGTTTACCACAATAGGGTTTCGTTGGAAAAATGAGGTTATTACTAGAAGTGGTAAACTTGAGATTTCATTCCAATAGGGTTTCGTTGGGAAGATCATGGTCTTACTAATTGGAGGGGTAGTTTTGAGTGTTTAGCCTAATAGGATTTTGGTCGAAAGATCAGGGTCTTACCAGTACAAGGGGTAATTTAGGGATTGTATCCCGATAGGTTTCGGTGGGAAGATCCGGGACTTAGCTGTATGATGGTAGTTTGAGATAATATCTTAATATAGTTTTGGTGGGATGATAAGGGACTTAATGCTAGGTGGGGTAATTTCAGGATTTTCCTCTATAGGATTTCGGTGAGAAGATCATGTTCTTACCGATAAAATGAGTAATTTAAGTTTTATAGACCTATAAGTTTTTGTTGGGAAGATCAAGGTCTTACATATAAGAGGGGTAATTTAATAACTTACTCAAACAGGGTTTTGGTGGGAGGGGCGATTTAAGGATTTTACCTCGATAGGGTTTTGATGAGAAGATCTAGGTCTTATCATTAGGAGGCGTAATTTTTTGTTTTTATATCGATAGGGTAGAGGTGGGAAGATCAGGGTCTCACCTATATGAGGGGTAGTTTTTGGGAATATACCCTAATAGGGTTTCGATGGGAAAATTAGGGTCTTATTGGAATGAGGGATAATTTTGGGATATTACCCTAATAGTTTTTGGGTATTTTTGGAATGAGAAGATCTAGGTCTTACCGGTTAGAGGGTAATTTCGATACTTTACCCTATTAGGTTTCGGTGGGAAGATTCGATTCTTAAGGGTAGGAAGGGTATTTTCAAGATTTTACCCTAGTAAGGTTTTTGTAGTAAGATCAGGGTCTTTACGATCTTTACTTAATAGGGTTTCGATGAGAAGATCAAGGGCTTACCGATATGAGGGATATTTATTGATTTTAACCCAATAGGGTTTCGTTGCGAAGATCACGGCCCTACATATAGGAGGGGTAATTTCGGGACTTTACCCTATTAGATTTTCAGTGGGTAGATCAAGGTCTTGTTAGTAAAAGTGGTATTTTTGGGATTATATCCCAATTAAATTTTAGTGGGAAGATTAGGGTCTTGTCGGTTGAAGGGGTAATTTAGGGAGTTCACTCTAATAGGGTTTCGGTGAGAAGATAAGTTTCTTATAGGTAGGAGGGGTATTTTCATGATTTTACCCCAATAGGGTTTTGGTGGGAAGATCATTTTCTTTCTGATATTAGGGGTTTTTTAGGATTTTATCGTATTGGGTTTCGCTGGAAATATCAAGGTTTTACCAGTAGGAGGGATAATTTTATGACTTTACCCCAATAGGGCTTAGGGGGGAAGATCATGGTCTTACTAGTAGGGAGGGTAGTTTTAGGATTTTACCCCAATAAGGTTTTAATTTTGACAAGAGGGGTAATTTTGGAATTTCACCCTAATAGGTTTTAATTTGCATGAAAAGATCAGGGTCTTATTAGTAGAGAGGTAATTTTTTACCCGAATAGAGTTTTGGTGGGAAGATCAAGGTCTTACTGGTTATAGTGTTAATTTTGGGATTTTCCCTCGATTAGGATAATGTGAGTAGATAAGGGTCTTACTAGTAGGAGGTTTAATTTTAAGATTTTACACTAATAGGGTTTTGATGGTAAAATTAGGTCATAGCGGTAGGAGGGTAATTTTGGTTTTTTACACCAATAGTGTTTCGGTGGGAAGATTAGGGTATTACTGTTAGGAGGGGTAATACTAGGATTTTACCCTAATAAGGTTTAAGTGGGAAGAGCCTCGATGGGGTTTGGGTGAGAAGAGCTGGGTCTTACTAGAGTGAGGGATAGTTTTGGGAGATTATCCCAAAAAGTTTTTGATGGGAAAATTAGGGTCTTACTAGTAGAAGTGGTAATTTTGAGATTTCACCCCATTAGGGTTTTAGTGGGAAGATCAAGGTTTATCGATTAGAGGGATAATTTCGAGACTTTTGCCTAATAAGGTTTCGGTGGGAATACTAGGGTCTTGTCGTTACGAGGGTTTATTTAAGGATTTGACCCTAATTTTTTTTAGCTGGAAGATCCGATTCCTACTAGTATGAGAGGTAGTTTTGTGATTTTTTGGTTATACAAATTTTTTTTTGGGGGGGATAAGGGTCTTATTCTATGTGGGTAATTTTGGGATTTTTCCTCTATTGGGTCTTGGTGGGAAGATCAAATTCTTACTGGTAGGACGAGTAATTTAAAATTCATAGCAAGATATGATTTTGTTGGGAAGATTAAGGTCTTACTAATAAGAGGGGTAATTTAAGACTTTACCCAAAAAGGGTTTCAGTTGGAAGATTGGGTGTTAGTGGAAGGAGGGACGATTTAAGGATTTTACACCAATTCAATTTTGATGGGAACATCATTGTCTTATCGGTAGGAGGGGTAATTTTGTAATTTTACCTCGATAGGGTTTATATAAGAAGATCATGGTCTTACCAATATGGAGGATTGGTTTTGGATTTTACCGTAATTGGGTTTCGATAAGAAAATTAGGGTTTTAACAGTAGGAGATATAAATTAGGGATTTAATCCCAACAAAGTTTCGGTGGGTAGATCTGGGTCTTATAAATAGGTGAGGTAATATTTGGAATTTACCTCGATAGTGTTTAGGTGGGGAAGAGAGGAGGTTATTATCGATATAAGGGGTAACTTTTGGATTTTACCACATATGGTTTCGATGGGAAGAGTAGGGTCCTAAGGGTTTAAGGGGTAATTTCGAGATTTTACTCTATAATGTTTCATGGGAAAGATAATGGTCTTACTGGTAAGAGGACAAATTTTGAGAATTTACCCCAATAAGGTTTTTCGGTGGGAAGATCAGGGTCTTACTTATACGAAGGGTAATTTTATGATTTTACCCCAATAGGGTTTCATTGGGAAGGTCAGGTTCCTACTTATAGGTGGGGTAATTTAGGATTTTACCCTATTGGGTATCGGTGGAAATATTAAGGTCTTATCGGTAAGAGTGGTAATTTTCTATTTTTACCGCAATAGGGCTTCATGGGGATGAATATGGTCTTACCAATTGGAAGGATATTTTAAGGATTTTACCCCAACAAGGTTTCAATGGGAAGATGAGGCTCTTATCAATACGAGGAGTAATTTTTAGATTTTACCCCAATATGGTTTCGATGGGAAGATTAGGGTAAAGTAAGACCTTGATTTTCGCACCGAAACCCTATTAGGATAAAATCTCAAAATAACCCTCCTATCGGTAAGACACCAATTTTTCCATCGAAACCCTATTAAGGTAATAACACAAAACTACCCCACATAGTGGAAACACTATGATCTTCCCATCAAAACCCTCTCGAGGTAAAATCTCTAAATTACCCCTCCTACAGATAAGACCCCGATTTTCTCTATGAAATAATGTTGGGGAAAAATCCCTAAACCAGCATTCTTCTCGCTAATACCTTAATTTTTCCACCAAAAAATTAGTGGGGTAAAATCCCAAAATTACCCCATCACGCCGGTAAGACCCTAATCTTTCCTTTGAAACCCTTTTGGAGTAAAGTTCCAAAATTACCCCTCCTACTGGTAAGTCCTAATCTTCTCTCTAAAACCTTATTAGGGTTAACTACCAAAATTACCCCTTCTATTTGTTAAACCGTAATATTCCCATCGAAACCCTGTTGGATTAAAATGACACAACTACCCTTTAAACTATTAAGACCCTACTCTTCTCACCCAAACCCCATCGAGATAAATCCTAAAATAACCCTTCCTCCCAGTAAGACCCATATCTTCTTGCATAAACCCTACTAGGGTTGAATCCTAAACTTACCCTCCTACCGATTAGATACTGATCATCCCAAAATAACTATGTAGGATTAAAATCCTGATAAAACTCCTCCTACTAGTAAGAACCTGATCTTCCCAATGAAATCGTATTAGGGTAAAATTTCGACATTATCCCTCATACTAGAAAGTCCTTAATTTTCCCATTGAAACCCTATTAGGGTAAAATTCCAAAACTACCACTCCTTCCACTAAGACCACGATCGTCTTACGGAACCCTATCAAGGTAAAATACTAAAGTTACCCCACCTACCGCTAACACCCCATTCTTACCACCAAAACCCTATTAGGGTAAAATACCAAAATTATCCCTCTAACCATAAGAATGGGCTCTTCCTACTAAAAACATATTAAAGTAAAATCCCAAAAATACACTTCCTCTAATAAGACCCTGACCTTTTCCCCAAAATAGTGTAAAACCCCAAAATTACCTCTCCTAATGGTAAGACCTTAATATTCTCACTAAAACCTTATTGATGTAAAATCTCATTAATAACTCTCCAACCAATAGGACCGTGATCTTCTCACCGAAACCTTATTTAGGTAAAGTCTCAAAATTACCCCTAATGGTAAGACACTAATATTCCCAATGAAACCTTATTAGGGTAGACTCCTAAAACTACTCCTCCTACCTATAAGACCATGCTCTTCCAACCGAGGTAAATCCCTAAATTACCTCCTTCTACAGCTAAGACCCTAATCTTCCAACCAAAACCCTATTTGGAGTACGGTCTTAAAATTACACCTCTATTCAGTCAGACCATGATTATTCCACCAACACCATATCGAGGTAAAATCTAAAAGTAACCCCTCCTACAAATAAGACCCCTGATATTCTTGCTGAAACCCTATTGGATAAAGTCTCAAAATTACCCCTCCTAATGGTAAGACCTTAATCATACCATAGAAACCCTATGGGGTAAAGTCTAGAAACTACCCGACTTATTGGTACGTTTCTTCTCTTCCCACTAAAACCCCATTGATGTAAATCCCAAAATTCCCCCTCCTAACGATAAGACCCTAATCTTTCCTCCAAGACCCTATAAGATCTTGTTCTTAACGGTATGAGGGGTATTATTTGGATTTTACCCAAACTAGGTTTCAATGGAAGATTAGTGTTTTATTATTAGGAGGGCTATTTTGGTCTTTTTCCCTAATATAGTTTCGATTGAAAGTTTGGGTCTTACCGGGAGAAGGAGTTATTTTTGGATTTTACCTCGATGGTTTTTAGGTGGGTAAGAAGAGTTAGCTCTTAATTGTAAGAGGTATAGTTGAGGGCTTTTATTACAATAGGGTTTCGTTGGGAATATTAGGGTCTTATAATTAGAAGGGGTAATTTTAGAATTTTACCCCAATTGGGTTTCCATGAGATGATCAAGGTTATATTGATTGGAGGGGTAATTTTGGGATTTCACCCAAATAGGATATTTCGTGGAAAGATTAGGGTCATACCAGTATGAGGGTTAATTTTGGGATTTTACACCTATCAGATTTCGGTGGGAAGATTGGGGTTGTTATCGTTTGGAGGGGTAATTTTGGGATTTTATCCCTTTAAGGTTTTGGCGAGAAGATCTAGCTCTTACCCATAAGTGGGGTAATATTAAGATTTTACCTCAAGAAGATTCTAATGTAAAGATCATGGGCTCTCTAATATGTTGGTTAGTTTTGTAATTTTACCATAATAGGGTTTCAATTGGGTAGGAGGGGTAATTTTAAGATTTTACCCTAGTACGACTTTAATGGAAAAACAAAGGGCTTACCGGTTGGAAAAGTAATATTAGGACATTATTGAATAGAGTTTTGGTGGGAATAATAGGATCTTACCATTAGTAGGGTTAATAAAGATATTTTGCCCCCATAAGGTTTTAGTGGGAAGTGTTTTACACGTAAGAGGGGTAATTTTTGGATTTTAATCAACTAAGGTGTCCATGGGAACATCAGGGTCTTACCGGTAGGAGGGTTAATTTTCGCACTTTACCCCAATAGGGTTTCGATAGGAAGATGACAAGGGGTTATTTTGAGATTTTACCATGATAGGGTTTTTGTGTGAAGATATCGGTTTTACTAGAAGGAGTGGTAATGTTGTGATTTAAACCTAATAGGGTTTCCACTAGAACATCTAGGTCTTACCGATAAGAGGGGTAATGTTAGGACATTATCGAATAAGGTTTGGAGGGATAATTGGGGTGTTAGCTTTAGGTGGGGTAATATCTAGATTTTACCCCAATATAGTATCGGCGAGAAGTTTAGGGTCTTCCGATTAGAGCGGTATCTTTGGGATTTCACTTTGATAGAGTTTTGACGGGTTGATCATGGTCTTAATGATATGAGGGGTAGTTTTAGTTTTTACTCTAATAGGGTTTCAATGTGAAAATTAGGGTCTTCTTAGGAGGAGGGATGACTTCGTTAGTTTACCCTAATAGGGTTTCGGTGGGAAAACTAGGGTCTTATTAGAAGGAGTAATTTCAAGATTTTACCCTAGTAGTTTCGGTATGAAGACTTGGGTCTTACCGAGAGGAGCGATAATTTTGGGTTTATCTTGATGGGGTTTGGGCGGGAAGAGTAGGGTCTTACCAGTTTGAGGGGGAGTTATGGGATTATACTTCAATAGGGTCTCGTTGGGAAAATTAGGATCTTACTAGTAAAAGAAGTGATTTGGGGATTTCACCCTATTAGGATTTCAGTGGGAATATTAGGGTCTTACCGGTAGGAGGGTGAATTTCAGGACTTTACCCTAATAAAGTTTTGGGAGGATGATCAAGGTCTTGACGGTATAAGGGGTATTTTTAGGATTTTATCCTAATAAGGTTTTGGTGGGAAGATTGAGGTGTTAGCGGTAGGAGGGGTAATTTTAGGATTATAACCCAATAAGGTTTTCAGGAAGAAGATAAGGGTCTTATATATAGTTGGGGTAATTTTGAGATTTTACCTTGAGAGTATTTCATTGGGAATATCTAGTTGTTTATGGTATGTGGGGGTAGTTTTATGATTTTACCTGAATAGGTTTTTTACGGGAAAATTGGGGTATTACCAATAGGAGGAGTAATTTCGAGATTTTACCCTAAGTGTTTCAGTGGGAAAATTAGGGTCTTATCTGGAGGAGAGGATATTTTAAGCTTTTACCTTATATGTTTAGGTGGGTATAGTGTAAGCGATAAGAGGAGTAATTTCGGGATTTTACCTTAACAAGGTTTTGGCAAGAAGATCAGGGTCTTACTAGTAGGAGGGGTAATTTTGGGATTCTACCTCGATAGGCTTTCAGCGGAAAGATCATGGCCGTACTACTATAAGGGGTAGTTTGGTGATTTTACTCCAATATGATTTCAATGGGAAGATATGGGTAATTTTTAGATTTCATCCCGATAAGATTTCGTTTAAGAGATTAGGAAGTTATAGGTAGGAGAGCTAATTTTAGGATTTTACCGCGATATTGTTTCGGTGGGAAGAGCAAGGTCTTATCGTTAGGACAGGTAATATCAGGATTTTACCCCAATAAGGTTTCAGTTCGAAGAGCCTCCATGGGGTTTGGAATAGAAGAGTCGGGTTTTACAGGTTTTAGAGATATTTTTGAGAGTTTAGCACAATAGAGTTTGTTGGGAAAATTAGGGTATTATTAGTATAAGTGGTAAATTCGAGATTTCACCGCAATTGGGTTTCGTTGGGAAGATCATGGTCTTACTAATTAGAAGGGTAATTTTAAGAGTTTACCCTAATAGAGTTTTGGTTGGAAGATCAAGGTCTTACTAGTACAAGGAGTAATTTAAGGATATTATCCCTATAGGTTTCGGTGGGAAGATCAGGTTCTTAGCAGTATGATGGTAGTTTTAAGATAATATCTTAATATAGTTTTGGTGGGAAGATAAGGGACATACTGCTAGGTGGGGTAATTTTAGGATTTTCCACTATAGGATTTCGGTAGGAAGATTAGGTTCTTACCGATAAGATCAAGTTCTTACCCATAAGATGAGTAATTTAAGTTTCATAGCCTGATAAGTTTTTGTTGGGAAGATAAAGGTCTTACTGATAAGAGGAGTAACTTAAAAACTTTACTCAAATAGGGTTTTGGTGGGAGGGGCAATTTCAGGATTTTACCTAGTTTGGATTCGATAAGGAAATTATGGTCATACCAGCAGGAGGAGTAATTTTTGGAGTTTACCTCGATAGGGTTTTGATGAGAAGATCTAGGTCTTATCGATATGAGGCATAATTTTTAGGTTTTACGTTGATAGGGCAGAGGTGGGAAGATCAAGGTCTTACCGGGATAAGGGGTAGTTTTTGGGATCATACCCCAATAGGGTTTTGATGGGAAAATTTCGAAAGTTTACCCCATTAGGTTTTGGTGGGAAGATTCGATTCTTAACGGTAGGAAGGGTATTTTCAAGATTTTACCCTAGTAAGGTTTTAGAGTGAAGATTAGGGTCTTTAAGATCTTTACCCAATTGGGTTTTGGTGGGAATATTAATGGCTTACCAGTATGAGGGGTATTTATGGATTTTATCCCAATAGGGTTTTGGTGAGAAGATCAGGACCTTACACATAGGAGGGGTAATTTCAAGACTTTACCTTATCAGGGTCATGTCGGTAAAATGGGTTTTTTGGGATTATATCCCAATTAAGTTTCAGTGGGAAGATCAGGGTCTTGCTAGTGGAAGGGGTACTTTAGGGATATCACTCCAATAGGGTTTCGATGAGAATATAAGGGTCTTAAAGGTAGGAGGGGTGATTTCATGATTTTATCCCAATAGGGTTTCGGTGGGAAGATCTTGTTCTTTCTAATATTTGGGGTAATTTTAGGATTTTACCCTATTGGGTATTACTGGAAATATCAGGGTTTTACGCGTTGGAAGGGTTATTTCTTAACTTTACCCCAATAGGACTCAGGGGGGGATGATCATGGTCTTACTAGTAGGGAGGGTATTTTTAGGATTTTAACCCAACAAGGTTTCAATGGGAAGATTAAGGTCTTACTAACAAGAGAGGTAATTTTGGGATTTCACCCTAATAGGTTTTGCTTGGAAAGATCAAGGTCTTATTAGTAGAGAAGTAATTTAGGGAGTTTACCTCAATAGAGTTTTGGTGGGAAGATCAAGGTCTTACTGGTTATAGTGTTAATTTAGGGATTTTCCCTCGATTGGGATTATATGGGTGGATAAGGGTCTTACGAGTAGGAGGTTTAATTTCAGGATTTTTCACTAATAGAGTTCCGGTGGTAAAATTAGGTCTTAGCGATAGGAGGATAAATTTGGTTTTTGACACCAATACTGTTTCGGTGGGATGATTAGGGTCTTACCTTTGAAAGGGGTATAATCAGGATTTTACCCTAATAAGGTTTCAGTCGCAAGAGTCTCGATGGGGTTGAGGTGAGAAGAGTTGGGTCTTACTAGAGTGAGGGATACTTTTGGGAGTTTACCCCAAAAAGTTTTTGAAGGGAAAATTAGGGTCATGCTAGTAAAAGTGGTAATTTTGAGATTTCACACTAATTGGGTTTTAGTGGGGAGATCAGGGTATATCGATTGGAGGGGTAATTTTGAGACTTTTTCCTTATAAGCTTTCGGTTGGAATATTAGGTTCTTGTCGTTACAATTGGTAATTTAAGGATTTTACCCTAATTTTTTTCGCAGGAAGATCCAGTTCTTAGCAGGGTGAGAGATAGTTCTTACCCTAATTTTGGGATTTTTCCTTTATAGTGTTTTAGTGAGAAGATTGGGTGTTAGCGGTAGGAGGGAGGATTTCAGGATTTTACACCAATTTGGGTTCGATGGGAACATCATTGTCTTATCGGTAGGAGGGGTAATTTTGGGATTTTACCTCGATTGGGTTTAGATAAGAAGATCAGGGTCTTATTAGTATGAAGAGTTGTTTTTAGATTTTTATCCAATTGGGTTTCGATAGGAAAATTAGGGTTTCAATAGTAGGTGGGGTAAATTTGGGATTTAATCCCAACAAAGTTTTGATGGCAGGATCATGATCTTGCCAATAGGTGGGGTAATATTTGGAATTTACATCGATAGTGTTTTGGTGGGAAAAGTAGGGTGTTAACGATATAAGGGGTAGCTTTCGGATTTTACCAGATAGGGTTTTAATGGGAAGAGTAGGGTCCTATAGGTGGAGGGGGTAATTTTGGGATTTTAACCAGTAATGTTTTTTGGGAAAGATAAAGTTCTTACCGATAGGAGGGGTAATTTCAAGAATTTACCCCAAAAAAGGTTTTGAGTGGGAATATCAGGGTCTTACCTGTACGAAGGATAATTTCATGATTTTACCCCAATAGGGTTTCGGTGGAAATATCAAGGTCATATCGGTAAGAGTGGTAATTTTGCTAACTTTACCGCAATAAGGCTTCATGGGGACGATCATGGTCTTACCGATAGGTAGGATATTTTAAGGATTATACCCTAACAAGGTTTTTCAATGGGAAGATCAGGCTCTTATCGATACGAGGAGTAATTTTTAGATTTTACCTCAATATGGTTTCGATGGGAAGATTAGGGTAAAATAAAACCTTGATTTTTGCACCGAAACCCTATTAGGATAATCTCAAAATAACCCTCCTATAAATAACACCCAAATTTTTCAATCGAAACCATATTGGGATAACATCACAAAACTACCCCACATAGGTGAAACACCATGATCTTCCCACCGAAACGCTCTCTTGGTAGAATCTCTAAATTACCCCTCTTACCGATAAGACATAATCTTCTCTCCGAAACATTATTGGGGTAAAATTCTGAAACCACCATTCCTACCGCTAACACCCTAATCTTTCCACCAAAAACATAGTGGGGTAAAATCCCAAAATTACCACATCATACTAGTAATACCCTAATCTTTCCTTCGAAACCCTATTGGTCTAAAGTTCCAAAATTACCCCTCATACCGGTAAGACCCTAATCTTCTCACTGAAACCCTATTTGTGATAATTTCCCAAATCATCCCTTGTATTTGTTAAACCCTAATCTCCCCATCAAAACCCTATTGCATTAAAATCACACAACTACCCTTTATTTTGTTAAGACCCTACTCTTCTCATCCAAACCCCATCGACTTAAATTCCTAAATTACCCTTCCTCCCAATAAGACCCAAATATTCTTGTAGAAACCTTATAAGGATAAAATCCCGAACTTACCCTCCTACCGATTAGATACTGATCGTCCCACAAAAACTTTATTGGCTTAAAATCTTGATAAAACTCCTCCTACCGGTAAGAACTTGATCTTCCCACCGAAACCGTATTAAGGTAAAATTATTACCCCTCAAACTAGAAAGGCCCTAATTTTTCCATCAAAACTCTATTGGGGTGAAATTACAAAACTACCCCTTATTCCACTAAGACCATGATCGTCCCACTAAACCGTATCAAGGTAAAATCCCAAAGTTACCCCTCCTACCGCTAACACCCCATTTTTACCACCGAAACCCTAATAGGGTAAAATTATCAAAATTACCCTTCCTACCTGTAAGAACGGGCTCTTCCCACTAAAAACATATTAGAGTAAAATCCTAAAAATACCCTTCCTACTAATAAGACCCTAACCTTTTCCCTAAAATAGGATAAAGCCCCAAAATTACTTCTCATAATGGTAAGACCTTGATATTTCCACTGAAATCTTATTGATGAAAAATCTTGTTTATAACCCTCCAAACAATAGGACAGTGATCTTTCCATCGAAACCCTATTTAGGTAAAGTGTCAAAATTACCCCCTACTGGTAAGACCGTAATCTTACCAACGAAGCCTTATTAGGTTAAACTCCCAAAACTAGTCCTCATACCTGTAGGACCCTGCTCTTTCCTCTCAATCCCCATCGAGGTAAATCCCTAAATTACCTCCTCCTACAGCGAAGACCCTAATCTTCCAACCAAAACCCTATCTAGGGTAAGGTCCCAAAATTACCCCTTTATTTAGTAAGACCATGACTTTCCCACCGAAATCATATGGAGGTAAAATCTCAAAGTAACCCCTCCTACTAGTAAGATCCTGATCTTCATGCCGAAACCTTATTGGGGTAAAGTCTCAAAATTATCTCTCTTAATGGTAAGACCTTAATCATCCCATCGAAACCCTATTAGAGTAAAGTCTAGAAACTACCTGACATACTGGTACGTCTCTTCTCTTCCCACCAAAACCCCATCGATGTAAATTCCTAAATTCCCCCCTACCGATAAGACCCTATTCGTTCCTTCGATACCCTATTTGGGTGAATTCCCAAAATTACTTCTCTTACCTATAAGACACCAGTCTTCCCATTGAAACCTTATTGGGATAAAATCCCCATAATACTTCTCCTACTAGTAATACCCTTATCTTCCCATTGGAACACTAATCAGATAATGTCCCGATATTACCCCTCCTACCGATAAGACCCTAACTATCCCACTTAATATCAGTTTGGGTAAAATCTTAAAATTATGCCTCTTATCGATGAGACCCTAATTTTCCCATCGAAACCCTATAGAGGTAAAATCATATAACTACCCCTCACACCAGAAACACCATGACATAACCACTGGAACCCTCTCGAGGTAAAATCTTAAAATAACCACTGAGATACTTCTTGGAGTAAAATGCCAAAATTACCCATTTTACTGCTAACACCCCAATCTACTCACCAAAATCTTATCGGGGTCAAATCCTTAAATTCACCCTCATAGATTTAAGACCCTTATCTTCTCCCTGAAACCTTATTGGTGTAATTTGCGAAATTTACCTCTCCTATTGATAAGACTTAATTCTTCCTCTTGAAACCCTATTGGGGTAAAAATCTAAAATTACCCATCCTATTAATAAGAGCCTAATCTTTCCACTAAAATTTTTATTAGAGTAATCTCCCAAAAATACCATTCCTACTAGTAAGATCATAATCTTCCCTCATAAACTTTTTTGGAGTAAAGTCTTGAAATTACCTCAACTAATGGTAAGACTTGGATTTCCCTTTTAAACCTTATTTATATAAAATCCTATTAATACCCAACTTATGGTTAAAGACCGTGATCTTCTCATCAAAACCCTATTATGGTAAAGTTACAAAATTATCCCACTTACCGGTAAGACCCTAATCTTCCCATAGAAGCCTTATTAGGGTAAACTCCTAAAACTAACTCTCATTTCAGTAAGACTCTACTCTACCCTCTTAAATCCCATCGAGAAGACCCTGATCTTCCCACCAAAACCCTATTAGAGAAAAATCCCGAAACAACCCCTCCTATCTATTAGAACCTGATATTCCCGCCGAACCTTAAAAGGGTCAAATTTCAAAATTAACCCTTCTACTAGAAAGTCCCTTATTCTTGCTGATACCATATTAGGGTAAAATCCCAAAATTAGCCCCCCTCCTACTGCTAACACCCCAATTTTCAAGACCAAAACCCTATTAGGGTAAAATCCCAAAATTACCCCTCCTATTAGTAAAAACCTGCTCTTTCCTCTAAAAACTTATTGGAGTAAAATCCTGAAATTATCTCTTATAATTCTAAGACCTAGATATTCACACTGAAACCTTATTGATGTAAAATCCCCTTAATACCCCTCCTAATGGTAAGACCGTGACCTTCCACTCCAAACCCTATAGGGGTAAAGTCTCAAAATTACCCCTCCTAATGGTAAGACCCTTATCTTCCCATCAAAGCCTTAGTAAGGTCAACTCCCAAAGCAACCCTCACACTAGTAAGACCCTACTTTTCCCTCTCATACCCCATCCAGGTTGATCCTAAAATTACCCCTACTATCAGTACGACACTAATCTTACCATTTAAACATTATTAAGGTAAAATCCTGGTAATACCCATCCTCACGATAAGACCTTCATCATCCCCCCAAATTATTATTTGGGTAAAGTCCTCAAATTACCTCGACGGGGGTTGAGAGGAAAAATACCATAATTACCCCCCAAACTGGTAAGACATATATTCCTATCAAAACGATATCGCGTTAAAATCCCAAAATTATCTCTCCTACCCATAAAACCTTAATCTCCTAAATGAAACCTTTATCTAGTGAAATCCCTAAATTACCCAAATATTGCTAACAACCTAAACTTCCCACCAAAACTATATTGGAGTAAAATCACTAAACTACCCCTTATACCCGTAAGACCAGGATCTTTCTACTAAAAGCCTATCAAGGTAGAATTCCAAAATTACCCCTCCTACTAGTAAGACCCCGATCTTCCCACTAAAACCCTAATAGGGTAAAATCTCAAAATTACTCCTGCTATTGGTAAAACCCTAATTTTCCCATAAAAACCCTATTTAGGTAAAATCACAAAGCTAGCCCCATATTCCATAAAGACCATGATATTCCCACCAAAACAATCTCGAGGTAAAATCTCAAAATTACCCCTACTTTATATTAGATCCTTATCTTCTTCTTGAAACCTTATTGGTGTATAATCCTGAAATTACCCATCCTATCACTAACACCTTAATCTTCCCACCAAAACCATATTAGGATAAAATCCTAAAATTACCCCTTATACCATCAAGACCCTAATCATCCTCCATAAACTTTATTGGGACAAAGTATTGAAATTACTACTACTAATAAGACCCTAATCTTCCCACTAAAATCCTATTAGGGTGAAATCCCCAAATCACTTTTTCTTATCGAAACCCTATAGAAGTAAAATCTTACAACTTCCACTAAAAGTGGTAAGATCCTACTCTTCCCACTTAAACCCCATCAAGATAATCCCAAAATTACCACTCCTCTTAATAAGACCCAAATCTTCATGCCAAAGTAGTACTAGGGTAAAATATCAAAATTACTCCTTCTAATAAGACCCTAATCTTCCCACTGAAACTCAATTAGGGTAAAATAACAAAGTCATCCTTCCTACGCAAAATAACCTAATCTTCCATTCATATCCCTCTTAGGATGAAATCTAAAAATTACTTCTTCTATTAGTAATACCTTTAGCTGGGGTAAAATCCTAAAAATACCCCTTATATTGGTAAGACCCTTCCCTTCCCACCCTAACCCCATTGACATAAAATCCAAAAATAACCCCTCTTATTGGTAAGACCTAGATCTCCTAATAAGGTTTTGGTATGAAAATTGGGTTCGTATTGTTAGGAGGGGTAATATCAAGACTTTAGAACACTAGGGTTTTGGTTAAAAGATCTTATTCTGAGCAGTATGAGGGGTATTATCAGAATTTTACCCCAATAAGGTTTCAACGGAAGATTAGGGTTTTATTAGTAGGGGTAATTTTGGTCTTTCCCCTAATAGAGTTTCTATTAGAAGATTTGGCTATTATAGGGAGGAGGGGTTATTTTTGGATTTTACCTCGATTGGAAGATTTAGATGTTACCGGTATGAGGGGTAGTTTTTGTTGTTTACCATAATATTGTTTTTATGGTAAGATCAAGGTCTTAGTATTAGGAGGCTTAATTTGGGTACTTTACCCCAATAGGCTTTAGAAAGGATGATGAATATCTTACCATTAAGAGGGTCTATTTTGGGATTTAGCCACGATATGTTTCATGGGAAAATCATAATCTTACCATAAGAAGGGGTAATTTTAGGGCTTTTCCCAATAGGGTTTTGGTGGGAAGATTTGGGTCTTACCAACAGGAAGGGTTATCTTGGGATTTCACCCCTCTATGGTTTTGATGGGAGCACCTAGGTCTAATTAGTTAGAAGGGTAATTTTGTATTTTACCTTGATGGGTTTTGGGTTGGAAGATCAGGGTCTACTCGGTGTGAGGGGTATATTTGGGATTTTTTTGTAATAGGGTTTTTAGGGAAAAGAAGAAGGAATTTCGAGATTTTACCCCAATAAGGTACTTTTGGGACTTTACCCCAATAGGATTTTACGGGGAAGATTAGGGTCTTACTCTTAGGACGGGTATTTCTAGTACTTTACCTTAATAAGGTTTTGGTGGGAATATTAAGGTCTTACTCGTAGGAGGGGTAATTTTAGGATTTCATCCCAATAGAGTCTTACTAGTAGAAGGGATAATTTTGGGATTTAATCCCAATAGGGTTTCCATGGGATGATTAAGGTCGTATGGGTAGGAGGGGTTAATTTTGGTACTTTACCCCAATAAAATTTTTCGTGGGAAGATGAGGGCCATACCAGTATGAGGGATAATTTTAGGATTTTACCCAAATCAAATTTTGGTGGGAAGATTAGGGTTATTAGTAATAAAGGGCTAATTTTAGGATATTTTCCATTTATGGTTTTGGTGAGAAGATCTAGGTCTTATCCATAGGAGGGGTAATTTTAAGATTTAACCTCAAGAAGGTTTTAATGTAAAGCAATTGGGCTCTTTGGTATGTTGGGTAGCTTTGTAATTTTACCCCAATAGGGTTTTGATGGGAAAATTTGGGTCTTACCATTATGAGGGTTAATTTTGGTACTTTACCCAAATAAGGTTTCGATAGAAAGATGAATTTCTTACTGGTATAAAGGGTTATTTTGGGATTTTACCATTGTAGGGTTTTGTGGTAAAATTATTTTCTTACTAGAAGGATGGGTAATTTTGAGACTTTACCCCAATAGGGTTTTGGTGGGAAGATATAGGTCTTACCGGTAGGAAGGTAATTTTTGTTTATTACCTTGATAGGGTTTGGGTAGGATAATTAGGGATTTACCAGTAGAAGAAGTAATTTTTGGATTTCACCCAAATAGGGTTTTGATGGGAAGATTAGGGTCTTAACGGTAGAAGGGGTAATTTTCAGACCATACCTTAATAGGATTTTAGAGGGAAGATTAGGGTCTTGTATGTGTGAGGGGTAGTTTTTGGATTTTACCACAATTAGGTTTAGATGGGAAGATTAGGGCTAGCGTTAGGAAGGGTAATTTCGAGATTTTACTCCTAAAAGGTTTTGGCGAGAAGATGTGGGTCTTACCGATAAGAGGGGTAATTTTGAAATTTTTCCTCGTGAGCGTTCCGATTTAAAGATCATTATCTCTCTTGTTTGTGGGGTAGTTTATTAGTTTTACCCTAATAGTGTTTCGATGGGAAAATTAAGGTCTTACGGTAGTTGTGTGTAATTTTGAGATTTACCCAAATTGGGCTTTAACGGAAAAATTTGGGTCTTATCATTAGGAGGGGTAATATTCAGACATTACCGAATAGTGTTTCTGTGGGAATATTATGGTCTTATTTTTAGGAGGGGTACTACTGATAATTTACCCCAATAAGGTTTTTAGTGGGAGGTGTCTTATCGTTAGGAGGGGTAGTTTGGGTGTTAACCCTATTATAGTTTTGATGGGAAGAACATGGTGTTACTGGTAGGAGGGTAAATATTGGTACTTTACCTGAATAGGGTTTTGGTAGGAAGATGAATATCTTACCGGTAAGAGGGGCTATTTTGGGAGTTTACCATGATAGGGTTTTGAGGAAAAAACCTACTTTTATCGTGAGGGGTATTTTTGGGGATTTTCCCAATAGGGTTTTGGTGGTTAAATATGGGTTTTATAGGAAGGAAGGGTAATGTTGGGATTTCATCCGCTAGGGATTCGATAGGAACATCTGGGTCTTATTAGTTGGAAGGGTAATTTTTCTATTTTACCTCGATGGGGCTTACATGCTACTCGGTGTGAGGGGTTATTTTGGGATTTTACCCCAATAGGGTTTTGATGGAGAGATTATGGTTTTACTAGTAGAAGAAGTAATTTCGGGATTTCACCCCAATAGTGTTTTATTTAAAAGATCAAGGTCATACTAGCAAGAGAGGAACTTTTAGGACTTTACCCTAATAGGGTTTCGTAGGGAAGATCAGGGTCTTACGTGTAGGATTGCTATTTATAGTACTTTATCCCAAAAAGATTTTAGTGGGAAGATTAAGATCTTACCGATTAGAGGGTAATTTTTATATGTTACCCGAATATGGTTTTGGTGGGATGATTTGGGTGTTAGCAAAAGGAGGGGTGATTTGAGATTTTTCCTCTATAAGGTTTTGGTGAGAGAATTAGGGTCTTATCGAGTATGCAGGGTAATTTTTGGATTTTATCACGATAGGCTTTTGGTGAAAAGATTATGGTCTTATGGGTATGAAAGGAAGTTTTTTGATTTTTCCCCAATAAGGTTTTAGTAGGGAGACTGGGGCGTAAGTGGTAGTAGGGGTATTTTTTGGTATTTTATCCAAATAAGGTTTAAGCAAGAAGATATGGGTATTATCGGTAGGGGGTAAGATTGGATTTTTCCTCGAGAGGGTTTAAGTGGGAAAATCATGGTCTTTCTAGTATGAGGGGTACTTTTGTGATTTTACTCCACTAGGTTTTCAATGGGAAAATTACGGTCTTATCGATAGGAGGGGTAATTTAAGAATTTTATCCTAATAGGGTTTCAGTGGGAAAATGAGGGTCTTAATGAAAGAAGTTGTAATATCAAAACTTTAATCGAATAGTGTTTCTATGGGAAGATATGGGTCTTACTGTTAGGGGGTGTATTATTGAGATTTTGACCCATTATGGTTTTAGTGGAAAGATTAGTGTCATAAAGATAAGAGGGGTAATTTTGGGAATCATAGTCTTATCAATAATAGGGTAATTTTGGGATTAACCTGGATGGGGATTAGGTGAGAAGAGCAGGGGCTTATTAGTATAAAGGGTAGTTTTGGTTGTTAACCCAATTAGGATTTCGATGGGAAGATTTGGGTCTTCCGGGTAGGAGGGGTAATTTCGAGACTTTACCTTAATAAGGTTTGATTAGTGCCTTACTAGTAGAAGGGGTAGTTTCTGATTTCACCCTAATAGGGTTTTGGTGGGAATACTGGGGTCTTATTGGTAGAAGGGGTAAATTTTTAACTTTACTCATATAGGGTTTCATCGGGAAGATATGGGACTTATTGATTGGAATTCTATTTTCGGGAATATAACCCAATAAGGTTTTAGTGTGAAGATACAAGTCTAAACGTTAGGAGGGGTATTTAAGGATTTTACTAGAGTTTTGGTGGGAAGATTGGGTTGTTGGCGATGGGATAGGTAATTTTGGGATTTTAAGCCAATAAGGTTTCGGTGAGAAGATCGGGGTCTTATTTCTAGGAGAGGTAAGTTTTGAATTTAACCTTAGTAGGGTTTTGATGGGAAGATCATGGTCTCACTAGTGTGAGAGGTAGTTTTGTGATTTTAACCTAATGAAGTTTCAATGGGATAATTAGGGTCTTAGTAGTAGGAGGGGTAATTTTGGGATTTTAACCTAATAGGGTTTCGGTAGGAAAATAAATGGCGTACTAGTAGGAGGGGTAATTTCATGAGTTTACCATAATAGGGTTTTAGTGGGAAGATCAGATTCTTACTAGTTAGAGGGGTATTATTGGGGTTTTACCTCAATAATGTTTCAATGAGAGGGGTATTATCATAGTATTTTTCCCTATAAGAGTTTTGGAAGAAAGATTTGAGTCTTATCAGGAGGAAAGATTATTTTTTTATTTTACCTCGATGGGGTTTGGGTAGAAAGAGTTGGGTCTTATCGGTATGAAGGGTAGTTGTGGGATTTACCGCCTATATGGGTTTGATGGTAAAATTAGGGTCTTACCTATATATGGAATATTTTAATGATTTCACCCTAATAAGGTTTCAATGGGAAAATCAAGGTTTTAATGGGTAATTTTGGGATTTTAACCCATTAAGGATTCGACGAGAAGATTAGGGTCCTACTAGAATTTTGTTTTGTTGGGATAATCATGGTATTTTCGATATAAGGGGTACTTTTGTAATTTTTCCACAATGGGTTTTTGATGGTAAAATTAGCGTCTTACCGATAGGAGAGGTTATTATAGGGATTTTTACCCTAACAGGTACGAGCGGTGATTTTAAGATTATGTTACCTAAATAGGGTATCGGTGGGAATATTAGGGTCATACCGGAAGGAGGGGTAATTTTAGGGTTTACCTCAATAAGGTTTAGGGTAGAAAGGGTAGGGCCTTACCTGTATGAAGGGTAGTTTTGGGTGTTTACCCCAATATGGTTTCGATGGGAAGATTAGGGTCTTACTAGTAGATTAACAAATTTTGGGATTTGAACCAAATAGGGTTTTGGTGGGACGATCTGGTATGTATTAGAAGGAGAGATAATTTTGGGAGTAGATTTAGGTGTTACGGGTAGAAAGGATATTTTCTGGATTTCACCCCATTAAGATTTCAATGGGAAGATAAGGGTCTTACCAATATGAGGGATAATTGTTTGATTTTACCCCAATAAGGTTTCGGTGGGAAGATTGAGGTGTTATTCGAAGGAGAGGTAATTTTGGGATTTTACCACAATAAGGTTTTTGCAAGAAGATAAGGGCCTTAATGGTAAGAAGGATAATTTTTTGATTTTCACTCGATAAGCTTTCGTTAGGAATATCATGGTCTTACTGGTATAAGGGTTAGTTTTGTGATTTTATCCCAATATGGTTTCGATGGGATGATTTGGGTGTAAGAAGTAGGACGGGTAATTTTGAGATATTTATCTCAATAAGGTTTCGACGAGAAGATTAAGGTTTTATCGGTAAGAGGGTTACAATTGAGATTTTTCCTCGAGAGTGTTTTGGTGAGTAGATTATTGTTTTTCTTATATGAGAAGTAGTATTGTGATTTTACCTTAATGGGGTTCCTATGGGTAAGTTAGAGTCTTACATGTAGGAGGGGTAATTTTAAGATTTTACCCTAATAATATTTTGGTAGGAATAATCAAGTTATTACTAGTCGGAGGTCTAATATCAGGACTTTACCCAAATAGTGTTTTGGTTAGAAGATAGAGGGATTACCGATAGGAGGGGATTTATCGGGATTTACCCCAATAAACTTTTAATGGGAAGATTAGTGTCTTATCGATTAGAGGGGTAATTTTGGGATTTTACGCAAATAGGGTGTCAGTGAGAACCTTAGGGTCTTACCAGTAGAAGGGTTAATTTTGGTATTTTACTCAAAAAGAATGTCGTGCGGGAAGATTCGAGTCTTACTAGTAGGAGGGCTAATTTTGGGATTTACCTCGATTGGGATTGGGTGGGAAGAGCAGGGTCTTACCCGTATGAGAGGTAGTTTTGGGAGTTTACTTAATAGGGTTAAAATGGGAAGATTAGTGTCTTACTGATAGGAGGGGTAATTTTAGTTTTTACCCCAATAGGGTTCCGAGGGGGAGATAAGGGTTCTCATTGATGTTTGGGTAATTTTGGGATTTTACCCTAATAAGGTTTCATTGGGATGATTGGGGTGTAAGTGGTTAATTTCTGGATTATACCCCAATAATGTTTCGGCGAGAAATTAGGGTCCTCTATGTAAGAGTTTTAATTTTAAGATTTTACCTTGAGGCTTTTTGGTGAGATGATCATGGGAAAATCAGGGTCTTTTCGATAGATAGGAGGGGTAATTTTAGGATTTTACCCAAATTGGATGTCAGCGGGAAGATTAGAATCTTCTTAGTAGGGGGGTAATTTTTTGATTTTCCTTTTTGGGGTTTAAGTAGGAAGAGTAGGTTCTTACTAATATGAGGGGGTAGTTTTAGGAATTTACCATAATAAGGATTTTATGCGAAGATTAGGGTCTAAACGATAGGAGGGGTAATTTTGTGACTTTCTCCATATAGGGTTTTGATGGGAAGATCACGGTCTTACCATTAGGAGGGGTATTATTAGGATTTTACTCTAATAAGGTTTTAGTGGGTAATATGAGAGCCTTATGATTAGGAGAGGTAATTTAGGGACTTTACTCATATAGTGTTTCATAGGGGAGATTAGGGTCTTACCGGTAAGAAGGGTATTTTAGGGACTTTACTCTAACAGGATTTCAATAGGAAGAATGGGGTGTTTGCTGTAGGAGTTGAAATTTTAGGATTTTACCCCAATAAGGTATCGCCGAGAAGATAAGAGTCATACTTATATGAGGGGTAACTTTGGGTATTTTACCTTGATTGGGTTTCGATGGGATGATCATAATTTTATTAGTGTGAGGGATAGTTCTATGATCTGACCCTAATAGGGTTTCGATAGGAAAATTAGGGTTTTATTGGTAATAAGGTTTTGGAAAGAAGATAAGGGTCCTATAAATAGGAGGGGTAATTTTGAGATTTTACCTCGAATGGATCTGGTGGGAAGATCATGGGGTTTTCGGTACATGGTGTAGTTTTGTGATTTTACGCTAATAGGGTTTTGATGAGAAATTTATGGTCTTACCTCTAGGAGGGATGATTTGGAGATTTACCATAATAGGGTTTTAGTGGGAAAATTAGGGTCTTATCATTAGGAGGTGTATTTTCGAGATTTTTCCTAATTAGGTATCAATGGGACGATTTATGTCTTACAAGTAAGAGGGGTAATTTTGGAAGTTTACTCATACAGGGTGTCGATGAAAAGATCTAAGTTTTAGCGGTAAGAGGGGTAATTTTGGGATTTACCTTGACAGGGTTTGGATGGGAAGAGTAGTGTCGTATTGGTAAGCGGGGTAGTTTAGGGAGTTTACCCCAACAGGGTTTTGATGTGATACTTAGGGTCTTACCAGTAGGAGGTGTAATAGAACTATACCACAATATGGTTTATGTGGGAAGATCAGGATCTTACCGATTGGAGGGATTATTTTGGGATTTTATCTAGATTGGTTTTCGGTGGGAATATAATGGTTTTATCGAATAGAGGGGTAATTTCGTGACCTAATTGGGTTTCGGTGGGAAGATTAAGGTATAGCCGGTAGGAGGGGTATTATCGGGATTTTACTCTAATAATGTATGAGTGTAAAGATTAGGGCTTTACCAGAAAGAGGGTCAATTTAGGGATTTCACCAAATAAGATTTTAATGAGAAAATTAGAGCATTAGTTGTAGGAGGGGTAGTTTTGGGATTTTACCAGTTAGAAGGGTAGTCTTGGGTTTTTTTATGCGGAGATTAAAGTCTTACCAATAGAAGAAGTAATTTTGGGATTTCACCCTAATATGGTTTCGAGCGGAAGATAAGGGTTTTATGAGTAGGAAGGGTATATATTTTGGGATTTCACCTCAATATGGTTTCAGTGACAAGATTAGCGTGTTATAGGTAGGAGGTGTAATTTTCTAATTTTACCCCAATAAGTTTTTCTGGGAAAATTAGGGCGTTAGATGTAGGAGGGGTGATTTTGACATTTTACGTCAATATGATTTCGAAGAGAAGATAAGGGTCTTACCGGTATGAGGGTAATTTTGTTATTATACACCAATAGAGTTTCATGGGAAAATTGGGATTGTAAAAATAGAAGGGGTAATTTTGTAATTTTACCCTAATATGGTTTCAATGGGAACTCAGGGTCTTACCAATAAAAGGGGTAATTTAGGGACTTTACCCTAATAGTGCTTTCGTTGGATGATGAAGGTGTTATTGTGAGGATAGTTATTACCAGGATTTTACCTCAATAAGGTTTAAATGGGAAGATTAGTGTCGTATTGATAGTAGGGGTAATTTTATGATTTACCTCGATGGGTATTAGAGGGAAGAGTAGGCTCTTACATGCGTGGGGGTTTCTTTTTGAGTTGACCCCAATAAAGTTTGATGGGAAGATATAGGTTTTACCATTCGGAGGGGTAATTTTGAGACTTTACCCCAATAGGGCTTGGAGGGAAAGGTCACGGTCTTACCTTTAGGAAGGGTATTAAGTGGAGTTTACTTTAATAAGGTTTCGGTGTAAATATTTGGGTCCTAGAATTAGGAGAGGTAATTTTAGGACTTTACTCCAATAAGTTTTTAGTGGAAAGAGCAGGTTCTTACCGATAGGAGGGGTAACTTTGGGATTTTACCCCAATAGGGTTTCGGTCTTAAGAAATGGGGTGTTAGAAGTAGGAGGGGGGCTAAGAATTAGGGTTTTTTCAGTAAGAGGAGTAATTTCAAAATTTTACCCTTGAAACATTTCGGTGGGAAGATTAGGCTCTTATCGATACGAGGGATGATTTTGGGATTTTACTCTAGTAGGGTTTCAGTGGGAAGATTAGGGTCTTCTCGGTAGGAGGGGTAATTTTAGGATTTATCTCGATGGGATTTGAGGGTGTAGAGAAGGGTCTTACTGATATGAGAGGTAGTTTTAGGAGTTTACCCAAATAAGGATTCTATGGAAAGATTACGGTCTTACAGGTAGGTGGGGTAATTTTGTGACTTTACCATAATAGGGTTTCGGTGGGGAGATAAAGGTCTTGACATTAGGTTGGTTATTTACAGGATTTTACATAAATAAGGTTTAAAAAGGAAATCAGGGTCTTACCATTAGGAGAGGTAATTTTAGGACTTTACTCCAATAGGGTTATGGAGGAAAGATCAAGATCAACAATAGGAGGGTATTTTTGGGATTTTACTCTAATAAGATTTTAGTGGGAAGATCAGGCTCTTAGCTATAGGATGGGTAATTTAGGAATTTTACCCTAATAGGGTTTCAATGGGAAGATTTAAGTCTCACCGGTAGGAAAGGTAAATTTGGGAAATTACACCAATAGGATTTCAGGGAGATGAAAAGGGTTTTAAATGTAAAAGGGGGAATTTTGGGATTTGACCCCTATAAGATTTTTGAGGGTAGATTAGGCTATTAGCAATAAAAGGGGTAATTTTAGGATTTTACCCCAAGAAGAGTTCTAGTTGTAATTTTGAGAATTTATCTCTAGAGGATTTTACCCCAATTAAAGGTCTTACTAATAGAAGAAATATTTTTAAGATTACATCCTAATAGGGTTTCAAGAGTAAGATTTGGTCATATTGGGTAGGGGTATTTTCGAGATTTCACCCGATTTAGGTTTCATTGGGAAGATCATGTTCTTAATGGTAGTAAACTTTGGGATTTTACCCAAATAAGTTTTGGAGGTATGATTAGGGTGTTAGCTTTAAGAGGGGTAATTTCTAGATTTTACCCCAATATGGTATCGGCGAGATGTTTAGGGTTGTATCGATAGGAGTCATATCTTTGGGATTTTACGTTGATAGAGTTTCGGTGGGACGATCATGGTCTTACTAGTATGAGATGTAGTTTTGTGTTTTTACTCTAATAGGGTTTCAATGGGAAAATTAGGGTCATCTCAGTAGGAGGGATAAATTTGGTTATTTTACCCTATAGGGTTTCAGTGCGAAGATCAGGGTCTTATTAGAAGGAGGAATAATTTCGAGATTTAACCCTAGTAGTATTTCAGCATGAAGATTTGGGTCTTTCTTAGAGGAGCGGTAATTTTTGGGTTATCTTGATGGGGTTTGGGCAGGAGGAGTAGGGTTTTACCGGTTTGAGGAGAAGTTGTGGGTTTTGATGGGAAAATAAGGATCTTACTAGTAAAAGAAGTGATTTGGGGATTCACCCCAATAGGATTTTAGTGGGAAGACTAGGGTCTTACAGATAGGAAGGGTAATTTCAAGACTTAACCACAACAAAGTTTTCGGGAGGATGATTAGGGTCTTGACAGTATATGGGGTAATTTTAGGATTTTACCCTAATAAGGTTTTGGTGGGAAGATTAAGGTGTTAGCGGTAGGAGAGATAATTTTGAGATTTTACCTTGAGAGTGTTTCAATAGGAATAACATGGTGTTTAGGTATGTGGGTGTAGTTTTATGATTTTACCTTAATAGGGATTTGATGGGAAAATTAGGGTTTTACCAATAGGAGGAGTAATTTTGAGAGTTTACCCTATTAGGGTTTTGGTGGGGAAATTAAGGTCTTATTGTTAGGAGAGATAATTTTAAGATTTTACCCTATATGTTTAAATGAGTAGAGTGTTAGCGATAAGATGATTAATTTTGGGATTTTACCTTAACAATGTTTCGTCGAGAAGATTAGGGTCTTTTTGGTACGAGGGGTAAATTTTAGGATTCTACCTCAATAGGCTTTCAGTGGAAAGATCATGGTCTTACTCGTATATGGGTTAGTTGGTGTGCCTTGTCGTAGGCTACCAAACAAAATCAAAACTTATCTAACTTCAAATGAATGTAGCTAGGGAAGTCAAGTTCGTATTCACGGGGAAGAGATACTTAATAACTGAAAATCTATGTAAAATCATCGTAACAAAACAATAAACTAAATAAAGATGGGGGTTTGCGATAGCAAGATAGATTTAATAACCTAATTATAACCGAAACTAGTTAAATGACAAATCAGTGAAAAGAGCACTCTTGGTTGGTTGAAATCCACTTATGAACTACAAGTTAATCATAGAAGTCTCCTCAATTAACACCATTGAATACCATGTTGTAGAATTCCAAAATTCTATATTCTAATGAATTAGCTAGAAATAACAAAGCGTTCCTTTCTAACCCTTTCTAGTGAATAACTCAAGATAAGCACTCTAAATCATTCACAAGAAGCAATCAAGCAAAGAAATCAACAAGGATTGATGAAATTAACACAAGCGGTCTAATTTCCTCAATAATACTATTCTCCCTTCAAGTTATCAATCATAAAGCATGCATTAATAACCTAAAGTCACTACTTTGGTAAGATTAAATAGATGCAAGCGAATCTAAATAACCAAACCTAGTATTTGATTCAAGCAAATCATGAAATAACACAAGAGAATAGCAAACATTCAATATATATTAATAGAAGAGAAATCTCATAACTTACAGTCAAAAGCTTCAATCTTTAACCAAGAATATAGATTAGGCTTCCATAGAGTTCTTATTAAACCAAAGAACAAAGAGGAAAATTAAACCTAAGCTTTTTCTCCAATCTCTAAAGTGTGTTTAAAACCCTAGATTATAAACATTATTTATAGGTACCTCCCCTAACTAACCTAAACTACAGATGCCTAACCTAAGACGGCCCAAAACAAAAGTTTACTTAATTAAAATGCCGCTAGAAAACACTGAAATTGCGAATTTCTGGAAGACCCGCTGCCAGCTGCTATTTAGCCGCTGGCAGCGGCTAAGGCAGCATTCCTCCTCTCTTGCTTGCTGTAAGTGCCGCTGCTAGCTGCCCCTTTGCCTCTGGTAGCGGCTCTGGCAGCTTGTACTGATATTCATCATCTAAAATCTTTCTTGCTCAAAGGTAGATCGTTCTTCATCATTCCTCCAAGTTCAACATGTCGTTTCAACTCTATAATTTCCCTCAGTTGCACATAAGTGAGTTGAAATGGCTAAGACTTATAAAAACCAATAAAACTCCATGAAGAACATCAAAAACCATCCTAAAACACCTCTATCAACACATTAAAAGAGGACTTATCATTAGTTTATTGATTTTACTCCAATATGTTTTTGGTGGGAAGATATGGGTGTTAGCGATAGAAGGGTTATTTTAGGATTTCAACCCAATAAGGTTTCGTTTAGGAGATTAGGGTTTTACAGGTAGGAGAGCTAATTTTAAGATTTTATCGCTGTAGGGTTTTGGTGGGATGGTCTTCGTCTTACTAGTTTAAGGGGTAATTACGATTTTTACCACTGATATGGTTTTGGTGGGAAAATTTGGTCTTACTAGAAGGAGGGGTAATTTCGAGTATTTACACAATACTATTTCGGTGGGAAGATTAGGGTCTTATAGTTAGGACGGGTATTATCGAGATTTTACCCTAATAAGTTTTCAGTTGGAAGAGCCTCCATGGGTTTTGGGTGAGAAGAGTCGGGTTTAACAAGTTTAAGAGATAGTTATGAGAGTTTACCATAATAGGGTTTCGTTGCGAAAATTAGGGTACCACTAGTAGAAGTGGTGAATTCGAGATTTCACCCTAATTGGGTTTCGTTTGGAAGACCAGGGTCTTACTAATTGGCGGGGTAATTTCAAGAGTTTACCCTAATAGGGTTTTGGTGGGAAGATCAGGGTCTTACCGGTACGAGCGGTAATTTTAAGATTTTATACCGATAAGTTTCGGAGGGAAGATTAGGTTCTTAACAGTATAATGGTAGTTTTGAGATAATATCTTAATATAGTTTTGGTGGTAAGATAAGGGACTTAGTTTTACTTGGGGTAATTTTAAGATTTTGCTCTATAGAATTTCGGAAGGAAGATTAATTTCTTACTGGTATGTTTTTGTTGGGAAAATCAAGGTCTTATCAATAGGAGGGGTAATTTAAAAACTTTACTCAAATAAGGTTTCAGTAGGAGGGGCGATTTCAGGATTTTACCCTATTTGGATTCCATTGGGAAATCATGGTTATACCAACAATAGTAATTTTGGGGGTTTACCTTGTTAGGGTTTAGATGAGAAGATCTAGGTCTTATTGGTATTAGACGTAATTTTTAGGTTTTACATCGATAAGGTATAGGTGGGAAGATAAGGGTCTCACCTGTATGAGGGGTAGTTTTTTGAATTATACCCCAATAGGATTTCAACGGGAAAATTAGGGTCTTCTCGAAATGAGGGGTGATTTAGGGATATTACCATAATAGTTTTTGGGTATTTTAGGAATGAGAATATCTAGGTCATACCAGTTGGAGTGGTAATTTCTGTACTTAACCCAATAGGTTTTGGTGGGAAGATTTGATTCTTAACGGTAGGAAGTGTATTTTCAAGATTTTAGCCTAGTTAGGTTTTAGTGGGAAGATTAGGGTCTTTAGGATCTTTACCCAATAGGGTTTTGGTGGGAAGATTAAGGGTTTACCGATATAAGGGGTATTTATGGATTTTAACCCAATAGGGTTTCGGTGCCAAGATCACGACCTTACATATAGGAGGGATAATTTCGGGACTTTACCCTATTAGGGTTGCAGTGGGTAGATCAGGGTTTGGTTTGTAGAAGGGATGTTTTTGAGATTATATCCAAATTAAGATTAAGTGGCAAGATGTCTTACCGGTAGAAGGGGTAATTTAAGGATTTCACTCCAATATGGTTTCGGTGAGAAGATGAGGGTCTTACAGGAAGAAGGGGTAATTTCATGATTTTACCCAAATAGGGTTTCGAAGGGAAGATCATGTTCATTCAAACATTAGGTGTAATTTTAAGATTTTCTCCTATTCGGTTTCGCTAGAAATATCTAGATTTTACTAGTAGTAGGGGTAATTTTCTGACTTTACCCTAATAGGGCTTAGGGGGAAGATCATGGTCTTACTGGTAGGGAGGGTATTTTTAGGATTTTACCCCAATAAGGTTTCAATGGGAAGATTAAGGTCTTACTGACAAGAGGCGTAATTTTGGGATTTCACCTTAATATATTTTGCATGGAAAGATCAGGGTCTTATTAGTAGAGAGGTAATTTAGGGAGTTTACCCCAATAGAGTTTTGGTGGGAAGATCACGGTCTTACTTGCTGTCTTACTAGTAGGAGATTTAATTTTGGGAATATACACTAATAGGGTTTCAGTGGCAAAATTAGGTCTTAGCGGTATGATAGGTAGTTTGGAGATAATTCAGTTATACATTTTTGGGCGGGGGAGGGGGAGATAAGGGTCTTACTCCTATTTGGGTAATTTTGGAATTTTTCCTAAATAGGGTTTTAGTGGGAAGATGAAATTCTCTCTGGTTGGACTAGTAATTTAAAATATCATAGCAAGATATGATTTTATAGGAAAGATTAAGTTCTTACTAATAAGAGGGGTAATTTAAAAACTTTCCTGAAATAGGGTTTTAGTAGGAGATTGGGTGTAAACGATAGGAGGGACAATTTCAGGATTTTTCACCAATTTGGTTTCGATGGGAACATCATTTTCTTTTCGATAGGAGGGGAAATTTTAGGATTTTACCTCGATGGGGTTTAGATAAGAAAATCAGGGTCGTACTGGTATGAAGGGTTATTTTTGGGTTATAACCCAATTGGGTTTTGATAGGAAAAGTAGGGTTTTAATAGTAGGAGGGGTAAATTAGGGATTTAATCCTAACAAAGTTTCGGTGGGAGGATTAGGGTCTTACCGATAGGTTAGGTGGGTAGGGTCTTACCGATATAAGGGGTAGCTTTTGGATTTTACCACAGCGGGTTTCGATGGGAAGAGTAGAGTCCTACTGCTTAAAGAGGTAATTTTGGGATTTTACCCAATAATGTTTCAAGGGAAAGATAAAGGTCTTACCGGTAGGAGGGATAATTTCGAGAATTTACCCTATTCAGGTTTTTGGTGGGAATATTAGGCTCTTACCTGTACGTAGGGTAATTTCATGATTTTACCCCAATAGGGTTTCATTAGAAAGATCATGTTCCTACTTATAGGCGGGGTAAATTGGGATTTTATCCTATTGGGTTTCGGTGGAAATATCAGGGACTTATCGGTGGAAATCCTATTGGGGTGACATCCCCATATCACTTCCTTTACGAGGAAGATCCTAATTTTCCCATTAGAATCCTATTGAAGTAAGATCCCAAGACTTCCCCTGAAACTGGTAAGACCCTACTCTTCCCGACCAAACCCCATTAAGATAAACCCAAAATTACCACTCCTCTCAATAAGACCCATATCTTCATGCTAAAACACTACTAGGGTAAAATCGTTAAATTACTTCTCCTCTTAATAAGTCCTTGATCTTCCCACTGAAACCCTATTACGGTAAAATAACGAAGTCTTCCCTCCTACCAAGAAAACCCTAATTTTCCCACCAACACCCTATTGGAGTAAAAACACAAAACTACCCCTCATACCAGTAAGATCATGATCGTTCCACTGAAACTCTATAAAAGTAAAATCCCAAAGATACCACACCTATCAGAAAGACCCTAATCTTCTTACCGATACCATAATAGGGAAAAATTAAGAAATTACCCCACCTAAAGCTACACTCCAATCATCCCTCCAAAACTTATTGGGGTAAAATCCCAAAGTTACCAATAAGAGCATGATCTTCCCACTAAAACCTAATTCGGGTGAAATCTCGAAAATACCCCTCCTACGCAAAATAACCTAATATTTCTCTAGAAACCTTATTAAGATGAAATCTCAAAATTACTTCTTCTATTAGTAAGACCTTTAATTGGGGTAAACTCCTAATACTACCCCTTATACCAGTAAGACCCTACCCTTCCCACGAAAACCCCATCGACGTAAAATCTAAAAATTACCCTCTTACCAGTAAGACTTAAAACTCCTAATAAGGTTTTGTTATGAAACTTAGCAGGTCGGTCAGTCTCAGTAGTAGAGGAAGAAGAGTTCACTAATCATCAGTTACATCATAGTAGTGGTCCTCTTGCCTTTGCCTAGCGGAGTCAGCCCTTTCTCTTCGCACCTAAGATCAAGAGGAGGGGCTGGAGATGACAAGGGTTATGGATTCAATTGTAATATTCTTTTGTGTGGCGCTAAAGCCCTTAACTTAGTAAAGGCACCCTGATACTCTTCCGTAAAGAAGTCACTACAGTTCAAGCTGTATCGGACTAGGCTGAAGGAAGAGAGAGGGTGCTTGATTGCGATCACATTTTTATCGTAGTTGATGAGTGGCCAACCTCCTGAATTGCTTTCCTCCCGGCTATTCACACATGAAGATTGGGGCAAAAAAACCACCGAAAGGGGCAGCACCTCTCGAACTCTGTTCTCTTACGGGGTCGTATTGTTAGGAGGGGTACGAACAGGACTTTACCAGAATAGAGTTTTGATTATAAGATCTTGTTCTTAGCAATATAAGGGGTATTATCGGGATTTTACTCGATAAAAGTTTCAAAGGAATATTGGGGTTTTATTAGTAGGATGGGTAATTTTGGTCTTTTTCCCTAATATAGATTCAATTGGAAGGTTTGGGTCTTACCGGGAGGAGGGGTTACTTTTAGATTTTACCTCATTGGTTTTCGGGTAGGTAAGAAGAGTTGGCTCTTATTGGTAGGAGGTGTAGTTGAGGGCTTTTACTCCAATAGGGTTTCATTGGGAAGATTAGGGTCTTACAAGTAGAAGGACTAATTTTGGAATTTAACCCTAATAGGTTTCAATGAGGAAAAGGAAGGGTATTTTCAAGATTTTACTTTAATATGTTTAGAGGGAAGAGCCAGCTCTGACAAATATGAGGGGTACTTTTGGAATTTTATCCTAATAGTGTTTCGGTGGTAAGAATGGGGTGTTAGCGGTAAAACGGGTAACTTTGGGATTTTACCTTGATAGGGTTCCGTGGAACGATCATGGTCTAGGTGGAATGAGTGGTAGTTTGTAATTTTACCCTAATGAGGGGTAGTTTGGGATTTTAACCCTAATAGGGTTTCAATAGGAAGATTTGGGTCTTATTGGGAGGAAGGGTAATTTAGGGATTTACCTCGATGGGCTTTTGGTGAAATGTGTAGGGTGTTTATGATATGTGGGGTAGTTTTTTGATATTACCTCGATAGGGTTTCAATGGGAGGGTTATTTGAGATTTTATCCAAATAGGGTTTCGGTGCAAAAATCAAGGTCTTATTGGTAGGAGGGGTAATATCGAGACATTACCCAAATGATGTTATGATGGGAAGAACATGATCTTACTAGTAGGAATGGTATTATCCACATTATTTTCCTAATAAGGTTTAAGTGGGAATATTTGTGTGTTACAAGAAAGAGGGTAATTTTGGGATTTTACCCAAATAGGGTTTCGGAAGAAAATTAGGGTCTTAACGGTAGGAGGGGTAATATCGGGATTTACCTAGATGGGGTTTGGATAGGAAGAGCTTAAACATACTAGTATGTGGGGTAGTTTTTAACTAGGAGGGTTTTTTTCGAGATTTTACCTGAATAATGTATTAGAGGGAAGATCATGGTCTTACTGGTAGTAAGGGTAACTTTGTGATTTTACCCCTATAAGTATTGGAGGGGATGATTAGGGTGTTAGCTTTAGGAGGGATAATTTCTTGATTTTACCCCAATATGGAATCGACGAGAAGATTAGGGTCCCATCGATAGTTATGATTTTATACTGCTATGAGATGATTAGGGTCCCATATAACATTTCGGTGGGATGGTCATGGTCTTACTGCTATGAGAGGTAGTTTTGTGATTTTATACCAATAGGGTTTCGAAGGGAAAATTCGGGTCATCTCAATAGAAGGGATGACTTTGTTATTTTACCCTAATAGGGTTTCAGTGGGAAGATTAGGGTCTTATTAGAAGGACGAGTAATTTTGAGATTTTACCCTTGTAGTGTTTCGGCATGAAGATTTGGGTCTAACTAGGAGGAGCGATAATTTTGGGCTTAACTTGATTTTGTTTAGGCAGGAAGAGTAGGGTCCTACCGGTTTGAGGGGAAGTGGTGGGATTTTACTTCAATAGGGTTTCAATGGGAAAATTAGGATCTAACCAGTTAAAGAAGTGATTTGGGGATTTCACCCCAATAGGATTTCAGTGGGAAGATTAAGGTCTTGATGGTATAATGGGTAATTTTAGGATTTTACTCTAATAAGGTTTTGGTGGGAAGATTGAGGTGTAAGCGGTAGGAGGGGTAATTTAAGGATTATAACCCAATAAGGTTTCTTGAAAAAGATAAGGATCTTATATGTATGAGGGGTAGTTTTAAGACTTTACCTTAAGAGTTAGTCAGTGAGAATATCATGGTAATTTTGTGATTTTCCCTTAATAGGATTATGATGGGAAAATTAGGGTTTTACCAATAGGAGGAGGAATTTTGAGATTTTACCCTATTAGTGTTTTGATGGGAAATCATCTCTAGGAAAGGTAATTTTAATATTTTACTCTATATGTTTCGGTAGGTAGAGTGTTAGCGATATGTGAAGTAATTCGGGATTTTACCTTAACAAGGTTTTAGCGAGAAAATCAGGGTCTTACTGTTAGGAGGGGTAATTTTGCGATTCTACCTCGATAGGCTTTTAGTGGAAAGAACATGTTCTTACTGGTATAAGGGGTAGTTTAGTTATTTTACTACAATATGGTTTTGGTGGGAAGATATGGGTGTTAGCGATAGGAGGGTAATTTTGGGATTTCACCTCGATAAGGTTTCGTTTAGGAGATTAGGGTGTTACGAGTAGGAGGGCTAATTTTGGGATTTTACCACGATAGGGTTTTGGTGGGATGATCTTGGTCTTACTAGTTTGTAATTACGATATTTTACACTAATATGGTTTTGGTGGGAAAACTTGGTCGTATTGGAAGGAGGGGTAATTTCTGGTATTTTAACCAATATTGTTTCGGTCTTGTAGTTAGGACAAGTATTATAGGGATTTTACCCTAATAAGGTTTCATTTGGAAGAGCCTTTATGGGGTTTGGTTGAGAACAACCGAGTTTTACAAGTTTGAGGGATAGTTTTGAGATTTTACCACAATAGGGTTTCATTGGAAAAATTAGGTTATTATTAGTAGAAGTGGTGGGAAGATAAGGGACTTACTGCTAGATGGGGTAATTTCAGGATTTTCCTTTATAGGATTTCGGTGGGAAGATCAGAGTCTTACCAATAAGATGAGTAATTATAGTTTCATAGGCTGATAAGTTTATGTTGGGTAGATCAAAGTCTTGCCGATAGGAGGGGTAATTTAAAAACTTTACTCAAATAGGGTTTCGGTGGGAGGGGCAGTTTCAGGATTTTACCCAGTTTGGATTCGATTGGGAAATCATTGTCATACTAACAAGAGGTGTAATTTTGGGATTTTACCTCGATAGGGTTTCGATGAGAAGCTGTCTTATCGGTATGTGGACGTAATTTTTGGATTTTACGTCGATAAGGTATAGGTGGGAAGATTAGGGTCTCACCTGTATGAGGGGTAGTTTTTGGGATTTTACCCCAATAAGGTTTCAATGGGAAGATTAAGGTCTTACTGACAAGAGGGGTGATTTAGGGATTTCACCTTAATAGATTTTGCATGGAAAGATTAGGGTCTTATTAGTAGATTAGGGTAGATAAGGGTGTTACTTGTAGGAGGTTTAATTTTAAGATTTTACAATAATAGGGTTTCAGTTGTAAAATTAGGTCTTAGCATTATGAGAGGTAGTGTTGAGAAAATTCGATTATACAAATTTTTTTTTTTTTTTTGGGGGGGGGTGGGGGGGGGGGGGGGGGGGGGGGTGGGGGGATATAAGGGTCTTACTCTTATGTGGGTAATTTTGGAATTTTTCCTCAATAGGTTTTGGTGGGAAGATCAAATTCTTCCTGGTAGGACGAGAAATTTAAAATTCATAGCAAGATATGATTTCTTTAGGAAGATTAAGGTCTTACTAATAAGAAGGGTAATTTAAGACTTTACCCAAATAGAGTTTCAGTGGGAAGATTGGGTGTTAGTGGTAGGAGGGACGATTTTATGATTTTACACCAATTTGGTTTTAATGGTAAAATCATTATCTTATCGATAGGAGGGGTAATTTTGGGATTTAAACTCTATAGGGTTTAGATAAGAAGATTAGGGTCTTACCGGTATAAAGGGTTGTTTTCGGATTTTACCCCAATTGGGTTTCGATAGGAAAATTAGGGTTTTAAAAGTAGGAGGGGTAAATTACGGATTTAATCCCATCAAAGTTTTGCTGGGAGGATCAAGGTCTTACCAATAGGTAGGGTAATATTTGGAATTTACCGTGATAGTGTTTAGATGGGAAGAGTAGAGTGTTACCTATAAAAGGGGTAGCTTTTGGATTTTACCACATATGGTTTCAATGGGAAGAGTAGGGTCCTACTGGTTGAAGGGGTATTTTTTGGATTTTAACAAATAATGTTTCGAGAGAAAGATAAAGGTCTTACCGGGAGAAGGGGTAATTTCAAGACTTTACCCCAATAAGGTTTTCGGTGGGAAGAATAGGGTCTTACTTGTATGAAGGGCTTCATTGGGAAGATCATGTTCCTACTTTTAGAAGGGTTGATTTGGGATTTTACCCTATTGGGTTTCAGGGGAAATATCAGTGTCTTATCGGTAAGAGTTGTAATTTTCTGACTTTACTGCAATAGGGCTTCATCGGGACGATCATGGTCTTACCGATAAAAAGGATATTTTAAGGATTTTACCCCAATAAGGTTTTAATGGGAAGATTAGGCTCTTACCAATATGAGGGGTAATTTTTAGATTTTACCTCAATATGGTTTCGATGGGAAGATTAGGGTAAAATAAGACCTTTAGTTTCTCACCGAAACCCTATTTGGATAATCTCAAAAGAACCCTGCTATCTATAAGACCCTAATTTTTCCATCAAAACTCTATTAGGGTAATATCACAAAACTACCCCACATAGCGGAGACAATACGATCTTCCCACCGAAATCTCGAGGTAAAATCTCTAAATTACCCCTCATACTGATAAGACCATGATCTTCTCTCCGAAACATTACTGCGGTAAAATCCTTGAACTACCATTCCTAGCGCTAACACCCTAATCTTTCCACCAAAAACTTAGTGGGGTAAAATCCAAAAATTACCCCATCATACTAGTAAGACCCTAATCTTTCCTTTGAAACCCTATTGGAGTAATGTTCCCAAATTACCCCTCCTACCAATAAGACCCTAATCTTCTCATTGAAACCCTATTAGGTTGAAATCCCCAAATGATCCTTCTATTTGTTAAACCCTAATCTTCCCATCAAAACCCTGTTGGATTAAACTCACACAACTACCCTTTAAACTATTAAGACCCTACTCTTCTCACCCGAACCCTATCGAGATAAAGCTTAAAATTACCCTTCCTCCTAGTAATTTAAGATTTTTAACCAAATATGATTTCATTTAGAAGATCAGGGTCTTACCTGTAGGAGGGTTAATTCTAGATTTCACCCCTATAGGGTTTTGGAGGGAAGATCAGGGTTAGCGCTAGGATGGGTTTTTTTGAGACTTACCTGTATGGGGTATCATAAGATTAGGGTCTTAGCTATGGGAGTGCTAATTTTGGGGTTTTAACCTAGTAGGGTGTAAGTGGGAGATTAATGTCTCACTAATAGGAAGGGTAGTTTCTGGATTTTACCCCAAAAAGGTTTTAGTGGAAAGATTAAGGTTTTAGAGGTAAGAGGGGTAATTTTACGCCTATACCTAATAGGGTTTCGGTGAGAAGATTTAGGTTTAACAAGTAGGAGGGGTAATTTTAAGTACTTTACTCAATAGGGTTTCCATGCAAAGATCAGCCTGTTACTAGTAGGTGGGGTAATTTCATGATTTTACCTTAAAAAGGGTTTTGGTGAGAAAATTAGGATCTTACTCATAGCACGGGCGGGTAATTTTGGGATTTTACCATATTAGGGTTTTTGTTGGAAGATAAGGTTATTTTAGCTATAAGGGGTAGTTTTGGAATATTAGCCTAATAGGGTTTTGATGGGATTATAAGGATCTTATTGGTAAGGGGGGGGGAAGTCAAGTGATTATACCCTAATAGGTTTTAGATGGGAAGATCAGGGTCTTACTAGTACAATTAGTACTATCAAGACTTTACCCCAATAGAGTTTTAGTGCAAAGATTTAGGTCTTACTAGTAGGAGGGGTATTTTGAGATTTTACGCCAAGTAGGTTTTAGTGAGAAGATTAAGGTCTAACTAGTAGGAGGGGTAATTAAGGGATAATACCTTAATAGGGTTTCAGTGAGATAATCATGGTCTTACTGATAGGAGAGGTAATTTCAATATTTTACCCCAATAGGGTCTCAAAGGGAAGATTAGGGTCTTAACGGTAGGAGGGTTTATTTTTGAATTTCACCCCGATTTGCTATCGGTAGGAAGATAAGGGTCCTCACGGTAAGATGGGTAATTTTTGGGACTTTATCCAAATAGGGTTTAGGTGGAAAGATCGTTATCTTATAGGTAGGAAGGGTAATTTTGGGATTACCTAATAGGGTTTTTGTGGAAAGATTAGGGTCTTATAAGTAAAAAGGGGTAATTTGGGGATTTTACCTCAATTTGGTTCTTGCAGAAGATTAGAGTCTGGGTAATTTCACAACTTTACTCCAATAGGGTTTCAGTATGAAGCTTAGGGTCTTACCGGTGAAAGGGGTAATTTCGATAATTAACCCTAATAGGATTTCAGTGGGGAGATTTAGGTTATACGAGTAGAAGGGGTAATTTTCGGATTTTACCCCAATAGGGTTTTATTAGGAAAATTAGGGACTTAATGATAGGAGGGGTAATTTTAGGATTTCACTCCAACAGGGTTTAGATGGGAAGATTAGGGTCTTATCAGTACGACGGGTAATTTTGGGATTTTAACCCAATTTGGTTTTGATGGGAAGATTAGCGTCTTATCGGTAGGAGGGGAATTATTTGGATTTTACATCAAAAGGGGTTCGATGTGAAGATTAGGGTCTCACCAATATGAGGGTTACTTTTAGGACTTCATCGCTATAGGGTTTTGATGGAAAGATAAGGGTTTTATCGATAGGTGGGGTAATTTTAGGATTTTACCCCAATAGGGTTATGATGGGAAGATAAGAGCCTTACCATCAAGAAGGGTAATTTCACGACATTAACCTAATAGGGTTTCAGTTGAAAGATTAGGGTCTTAACGCTATGATGGGTAATTTTGAGATTTGTCCCCAATAGTGTTTTAGTGGGAAGATTTGGGTTGTATTGGTAGGAGGGTAATTTTGGGATTTTACCCCGACAGGGTTTTATAGGAATATCAGAATCTTAGGAATATACAGGTTATTTAGGGATTTTACCCAATAGAGTTCCGATGGAAAAATCATGGTCTTATCTACCGGAGTGGTAATTTTAAGATTTTATCTCAATAGGGTTATAGTAGGAAGATAAGGGTCTTACCGGTGGTTTAGATAATATAAGGATTTTATCACAATAAGGTTTTTGTTGGAAGATTAGGGTCTTACTGCTATGAAGTGTAATTTTAAGATTTTACCACAAAAGGATTTCAATGGGAAGATAAAATTGTCTTTCTAATAGGACGTGTAATTTTGGAACTTTATCCCAATAGTGTGTCGGTGGGAAGATCAGGGTCTTACTTGTATGAAGAGTAATTTTGAGTATTTATCCGAATAGGGTTTTTATGGGAAAATTAGGGTCTTACCACTAGGAGGGGCATATTTGGGATATTACCGTAATAGGGTTCAATGGTAGAATCATGGTCTTACTGGTGGGATGGTTTATTTTAGTATTTCCTCTAATTTGGTCTTAGTGGAAGATTAGGGTCTTACTTATAGGAAGAGTAATTTTGAGTATTTATCCTAATAAGGTTTTGATGGGAAGATTAGGGTCTTACCACTAGGAGTGTTTATTTTTGCAATTTACCCTAAATAGCTCTTTGTGGGAAGATAAAAGTCCTATCAGTACGATGGGTAATTTTGGGACTTTACCCCAATTAGGTTTGGTAGGAAGATGATAATCTTATCTGAGGGAGGGGTTATTTTGGGATTTTACCCAAATAGTGTTTCGGTGGAAAGATTAGGTCTTATTTATAGGAGGGATAATTAAAATATTTTATCCCAATTGTGTATTTATGGGAAGATTAGGGTGCCGGTACAAGGAACAGTTATAGGAGTTTATCCTAAGAGGGTTTTTAGTGGGAAGATCAGGGTCTAACTAATAGGAGGGGTGTCTTTAGTATTTTACCCCAATAGTGTTTCGGTGGAAAGTTTGGGGTTTTACTAATACAAGGGGTAATTTTGGGATTTTACCCCTATAACGTTTAGGTGGGAAGATTAGGGTCTTACCTGTAGGAAAGTTAATTTTTGTATTTTACCTCGATTGGGTTTCAGTGGGAAGATTAGGGTCTTATCGGTATGCGGGGCACTTTAGAAAATTTATCCCTGTAGGGTTTCAATGGGAACATAAGGATACGGTCTTACCGGTATGTGGGGTAATTTTGTTATTTTACCCTAATATTGATTTGGTGGGAAGATCATAATCTTACCGTCCTGAGGGTAGTTTAACGACGTTACCCCCAATAGGTTTTGGTAGGAAAATAGGGTTTTATTTCTAAGAGGGGTAATTTTAAGATTTGAATCCAATACGGTTTTAGTGTGAAGATTTTGTATTTATGGTAGGAAGGGTAATTGTTAGATTTGACCCCAATAGGCTTTTGGTGGGAAAACTAGGATCTATGCGATATATGGACTAGTTTTTGGATATCACCCTAATAGTGTGTTAATGGGAATATCTGGGTCATACTAATAGGAGGGGGAATTTGAAGTTTTACCCCAATAGGGTCCTTATTGGAGGATTAGGGTCTTATCGATAGTAGGGTTTATTTTTGTATTTTTCCAAAATTGGATATTAGTGGGAAGATAAACAAGTATGATATGTAATTTTGGACTTTACCCCAATAAGGTTTCGGTAGCAAGATCATGAGCTTACCGATGGGAGGGGTTATTTCGGCATTTTACCCCAATATGGTTTCGGTGGAAAGAAAAGGGTATTATAGGTATAAGGGGTAGTTGTGGGTATTTACATCAATATTATTTCGGTGGGAAGATCAGGGTCTTATCGTTACGACGGATATCATCAGGATTTTACCCCAATAAGGTTTCAGTTAGAAGAGCTTCTAAGGGGTTTGGGTGAGAAGAGCGGGGTTTTACAAGTTTGAGGGATAGTTTTGAGAGTTTACCACGATAGGGTTAAGTTGGGAACATTAGGGTATTACTAGTAGATGTGGTAAATTCGAGATTTTACCCCAATTGGGTCTCGTTGGGAAGATCATGGTCTTACTAATTAGAGGGGTAATTTTTAGAGTTTACCCTAATACAATTTTGGTTAGAAGATCAGGGTCTTACTAGTACAAGGTGTAATTTAAGGATTTTATCTCGATAAGTTTCAGTAGAAAGATTCGATTCTTAGTAGTATGATGGTAGTTTTGGGATAATATCTTAATATAGTTTTGGTGGGAAGATGAGAAACTTACTACTAGGTGATGTAATTTTGGGATTTTCCTCTATAAGATTTCGGTGGGTTGATTAGGTTCTTACCAGTAAGATGAGTAATTTGAGTTTCATAGCCTTATAAGTTTTTGTTGGGAAGATCAAGGTCTTACTGATTAGGGGCGTAATTTAAAAACCTTACTCAAATAGGGTTTTGGTGGGAGGGGCAATTTCAGGGTTTTACCGAGTTTGGATCCCATTAGGAAAGCATGGTCATACGGACAGGAGGAGTAATTTTGGGATTTTACCTCGATAGTTTTTCGATGAAAAGATCTAGGACTTATCGATATGAGGCGTAATTTCATGATTTTATCCCAATAGGGTTTCATTGGGAAGATCATGTTCCTACTTATAGAAGTGGTAATTTTCTGACTTTACCGCAATAGGGCTTCATAGGGCCGATCATGGTCTTATTGATAGGAAGGATATTTTAAGGATTTTACCCCAACAAGGTTTCAATGGAAAGATCAGGATCTTATCAATACGAGGGGTAATTTTTACATTTTACCCCAATATTATTTCGATGGGAAGAATAGGTTAAAATAAGACCATGATTTTCGCACCGAAACCCTATTTGGATAAAATCTCAAAATAACCCTCCTATCACCAAGACCCTACTTTTCCATCGAAACCCTATTAGGCTTATATCAAAAAACTACCCCACATAGCAGAAACACTATGATCTTCCCACCGAAACCTTCTCGAGGTAAAATCTCTAAATTAGCCCTCCTATCGATAAGACCCTAATCTTCTCTCTAAAATATTATAGGGGTAAAATCCGAAAGCTCCAAACCTATCGCTAACACCCTAAATTAGCCCATCATACCGGTAAGACCCTGATATTTACTTCGAAACCCTATTGGAGTAAACTTCCGAAATTACCCCTCCCATCGGTAACACCCAAATCTTCTCATTGAAACCCTATTGCGATTAAATCCCCAAATCACCCCTTCTATTTGTTAAACCCTAATCTTCCCATAGAAACCAATTTGGATAAAAATAACACAGCTACCCTTTATACTATTAAGACCCTACTCTTCTCACCCAAACCCGATCGAGATAAATCCCAAAATTACCCTTCCTTCCAGCAAGGCCTAGATCTTCTTGTAGAAACCCTATTAGGGTAAAATCCCAAACTAACTCTCTTACTGGTTAGATATTGATTGTCCCCCAAAAACTTTATTGGCTTAAAATCCTAATAAAACTCCTCTTACCAGTAAGAACCTGATCTTCCCACCGAAACCGTATTAGGGTAAAATTTCGATATTACCCCTCATACTAGATTGTCCCTAATTTTCCCATCGAAACCCTAATGGGGTTAAATTACAAAACTACCCCTCATTACACTAAGACCATGATCGTCCCACCGAACCCTATTAAGGTCAAATCCCAAAGTTACCCCTATTATCGCTAACACCCCATTCTAACGGCCAAAACACTATTAGGGTAAAATAACCAAATTACCCTCCTATATGTAAGAACGGGCTCTTCCCACTAAAAACATATTAGAGTAAAATTCCAAAAAATACCCTTCCTACTAATAAGATCCTAACTTTCTCCACAAAATAGGGTAAAGCCCCAAAATTACCACTCCTAATTGTAAAACCTTGATATTCCCACTAAAATCTTATTAATGTTAAATCTCGTTAATAACCCTCAAAACAATAGGACTATGATCTTCCCACCGAAACCCTATTTAGGTAAAGTCTCAAAATTACCCCCTACTGGTAAGACCCAAATCTTCCCAATGAAGCCTTATTGGGGAAAACTCCCCAAACTACTCCTCATACCTATAAGACCCTGCTCTTTACTCTCAATCCCCATCGAGGAAAATCCCTAAATTATCTCCTCCTACAGAGAAGATCCTAATCTTCCAACCGAAACCCTATTCGGGGTAAGGTCTCGAAATTACCCCTCTTTTTAGTAACACCATGATTTTCCCACAAAAACCATATTGAGGTAAAATCTTAAAGTAACCCCTCCTACCAGTAAGACCCCGATCTTCTTGTCGAAATCCTATTGGGGTAAAGTCCCGAAATTACCCCTCCTAATGGTAGGACCTTAATCATCCCATCAAAACCCTATTTGGGTAAAGTCTAGAAACTACCCAATATACTGGTACGTCTCTTCCCAGCGAAACCCCATCGATGTAAATCCCAAAATTCCCCCTACTACCGATAAGACCCTAATCTTTCCTCCGACACCCTATTTGGATGAAATCCCAAAATTACCTCTCTTACTTATAAAACACAAATCTTCTCACTGAAACCTTTTATGGATAAAATCTCGATAATACCCCTCCTACTAGTAAGACCCTAATCTTCCCACTAGAACACTAATCGGATAATGTCCCGATATTACCCCTCCTACCAATAAGACCCTAATTATCCCACCGAATCTCAGTTAGGATAAAATCTCGAAATTACGCCTCTTATTAGTCATACCCTAATTTTCCCATCAAAACCCTATAGGGGTAAAACCACAAAACTACCCCTCACATTAGAAACACCATGATATAACAACTGAAACCATCTCGAGGAAAATCTCAAAATAATTACTGGAACCCTTCTTGGAGAAAAATGCCAAAATTACCCCTTTTACTACTTACACCCCTATCTACCCACAAAAATATTATTGGGTTCAAATCCCAAAATTCCCCCTTATACATTTAATCTCTTATATTCTCCCTGAAACCTTATTAGGGTAATTTCCCAAATTTACCTCTCCTACCAATAAGACTTAATTCTTCCCATTACAACCCTAGTAGGGTAAAATTCCAAAATAATCCATCCTATTGGTAAGAGCCTTATCTTCCCACTAAAATTTTATTAGAGTAAAATCCCAAAAATACCCTTTCTACTAGTAAGATCCTAATCTTCCCCCCATAACCCTATTGGAGTAAAGTCCTAAAATTCCCTCTGTTAATGGTAAGACCCTAATTTCCCTTTCAAACCTTATTTATGTAAAATCTTGTTAATACCCAACTTAACATTAAGACCATGATCTTCCCATAAAAACTCTATTGTGGTAAAGTAACAAAATTACCCCACCTACGGGTAAGACCCTAATCTTCCCATAGAAGCCTTATTAAGGTAAACTACTAAAACTACCTCTTATATCGGTAAGACCCTACTCTACCCTCTCAAATCCCACTGAAAAGACCCTAATCTTCCCATCGAAACCCTATTAGAGTAAAATCCCAAAATCACCCCTCCTATCGGTAAGAACCTGATAATCCCAACGAAATCTTGTAAGGGTAAAATTTCGATATTACCCCTCCTACTAGAAAGTCCCTTATTCTCGCTGATACCATATATGGGTAATATCCCAAAACTAGCCCCCCTCCTACTGCTAACACACCATTTCTTAAGACTAAAACCCTATTCGGGTAAAATCCAAAAATTACCCCTCCTATTGGTAAAAACCTACTCTTTCCTCTAAAAACTTATTAGATTAAAGTCTTGAAATTAGCTCTCATAATGCTAAGAACTAGATATTCACACTGGAACCTTATTTATGTAAAATCCCCTTAATACTCCTCCTAACGGTAAGACCGTGACCTTCCACTCCAAACCCTATAGGGGTAAAGTCTAGAAACTACCCCTCCTATTCCCATCAAAGCCTTATTGGGGTCAACTCCCAAAGAAACCCTTAAACTGGTAAGACCTTGCATTTCCCTCTCATACCCCATCGAGGTAAATCCTAAAATTATCCCTACTATCAATACGACACTAATCTTCCCATTTAAATTTTATTGAGGTAAAATCCTGGTAATACCTATTCTCACAATAAGACCTTCATCATCCCCCCGAAACATTATTTGGGTAAAGTGTCTAAATTACCTTGATGGGAGATGAGAGGTAAAATACCGTAATTACCCCTCAAACTGGTAAGACAAAGATTTCCCACCAAATTCCTATTGCGATAAAATCCCAAAATTAGCTATCCCACCCGTAAAACCCTAATCTCCTAAACGAAACCTTATCTGGGTGAAATCCCAAAATTACCCTTCTAGTGCTAACAACCAAATCTTCCCACTAAATCTATATTATAGTAAAATCACTAAACTACCCCATATACTAGTAAAACCATGATCTTTCAACTAAAAGCCTATCAAGGTAGAGTTCCAAAATTACCCCTCGTACTAGTAAGACCCTAATCTTCTTGCCAAAACATTATTAGGCTAACATCCTGAAATTACTCCTCGTATTGCTAACACACTAATTTGCCCACCTAAACCTATTGGGTAAAATCATTAAATTACCTCTCCTACCGATAAGACCCTTATTTTCTTAATGAAACTCTTGTAAAGTAAAATCCCAAAGATACCACTCCTATCGGTAAGACCCTAATCTTCTTGTTGATATCATATTGGGGTAAAATCTAAAAATTACCCCTACTAAAAACCTAACAGTCCAATCATCCCTCCAAAATGTATTAGGGTAAAATCCCAAAATTACCCCTACTACTAGTAAGAACATGATCTTCCCACTTAAACATAATTCCGGTGAAATCTCTAAAATACCTCTCCTACGAAAAATAACCTAAACTTGCTCTCAAAACCCTATTAGGATGAAATCTCAAAACTAATTCTTCTATTAGTAAGACCTTTAATAGGGGCAAAATCCCAAATCTACCCCATATACCAGTAAGACCCTTCCCTTTCCACCCAAACCCCATCGACATAAAATCCAAAAATTACCCCTCCTACTCGTAAGACCTAGATCTCCTAATAAGGTTTTAGAATGAAAATTAGGGTCTTATTGTTAGGAGGGGTAATATCAGGACTTTACCATAATAGGGTTTTGTTTAGAAGATCTTATTCTTAGAAGTTTGAGGGGTATTATTAGGATTTTACCCTAATAAGGTTTTAATGGAAAATTAGGGTTTTATTAGTAGGAGGAGTAATTTTGGTCTTTTTCCCTTATAGGGTTTTGATAAGAAGATTTGGGCCTTAGCAGGAGAAGGGGTTGTTTTTGGATTTTACTTCGATGAGTTTTGGGTTGGTAAGAAGAGTTGGCTCTTATTGGTAAGAGGGGTAGTTGAGGGATTCTACTCCAATAGGGTTTTATTGGGAAGATTAGGTTCTTATAAGTAGGAGGGATATTTTATGGATTTTACCCCAATAGTATTTCCATGGGAAGATCGAGGTTGTATCGATCGGAGGGGTAATTTTGGGATTTCACCCGAACAGGATTTTCATGGGAAGATTAGGGTCATATCGGTATGAGGGGTAATTTTAGGATTTTACACCAATTAGATTTCAATGGGAATATTTGGTAATTTAAGTAGAAAGATGAATGTTTTATCGATATGAGGGGTTATTTCAGGATTTTACCACGATGAGGTTTTGGTGTGAAGATTTAGGTCTTACCATAAGGAGTGGTAATGTTGTGATTTAAACCCATTAGGGTTGCCATGGAAACATTTGGGTCTCATTGGTAGGTTGGGTAAAATTAGGACATTACCGAATAGTGTTTTACTGGGAATATCTGTGTATTATCGTTAGGAGGGATATTACCAGTAATTTACCCCAATAACATTTTAATAGGAAGTTTCTTATAGTTAGAAGCAGTAATTTGGGGATTTTAATCTAATAGGGGGTCCGTGGGAAGATTAGGTTCTTACCAGTAGGAGGGGTAGTTTTGACTGTTTACCCTAATATGATTTTTATGGGGAGATCAAGGTCTTAGTGGTAGGAGAGTTAATTTCAGTACTTTACCCCAAAAGGCTTTAGGTAGGAAGATGAATATCTTACCGATAAGAGGGGCTATATTGATTTTTACCACGATAGGGTTTCATGTGAAAATCATAATCTTACCAGAAGAACGGGTACTTTTGAGGCTTTTCCCAATAGGATTTCAGTAGGAAGATTTGGGTCTTAACGGAAGGAAGGGTAATGTTGGGATTTCACCCCTCTAGGGTTTCAGCGGGAACATATGGGTCTTATTGGTTGGGAGGGTAATTTTGTATTTTACTTCGATGGAGTTTGGGTGGGAAGAGCATGGTCTACTCGGTGTGAGGGTAGTTTTGGGATTTTACCCCAATAGGGTTTTGATGGGATGATTAGGGTTTTACCAATAGAAGAAGTAATTTCATTAATTTACCCCAATAAGGTACTTTTGGGACTTTAGCACAATAAGGTTTTGGTGGGAATATTAAGATCTTACTGGTAGGAGGGTAAATTCAAGATTTCACCCTAATAGGGTCTTACAAGTAGAAGTGGTAATTTCGAGATTTAATCCTAATAGGGTTTTCATGTGATAACCAAGCTCGTATGGGTAGGAGGGGTTTATTTTTCTACTTTACCTTGACATGTTTTTCGTGGGAAGATTAGGGTCAAAATAGTTTAAGGGGTAATTTTGGGATTTTACCCGAATCAGATTTTGGTGAGAAGATTAGGGTTGTCAGTGTTAGGAGGGATACTTTTGGTATTTTACCCCTTTTTGGTTTTGGCAAGAAGATCTAGGTCTTAGCCATAGGAGGGGTAATTTTACGATTTTACCTCAAGAAGGTTACAATGAAAATATCATGGGCTCTTTGGTATGTTAGGTATTTTTGTAATTTTACACTGATAGGGTTTCGATGGGAAAATTAGGTTCTTACCAGTAGGAGGGGTAATTTTGAGATTTTATCGTAGCAAGGCTTTAATGGAGAAATCACGGTCTTACTGGTAGGAGAGGTAATATTAGGATATTACCAAATAGTGTTTCGTAGGGAATACCAGGGTCTTACCATTAGGAGGGTAATTATAGGTATTTTACCCCAATAAGGTTTTAGTGGGAAGGGTCTTATAAGCAGGAGGGGTAATTTTGGTATTTTAGCTAAATAAGGAGTCACTAAGAGGATTAGGGTCTTATCGGTAGGAGGGGTAGTTTTGGGTGTTTACCTTAACATAGTTTCAATGGAAAGATCAATGTCTTACCGATAGAAGGGTTAATTTTGGTACTTTAGCCCTATTAGTTTCGGTAGAAAGATGAATGTCTTATCGATATGAGGGGTTATTTTTGAATTTTACCACGATAGGGTTCATGGAAAATTGATGATCTTATGGGAAGGATGGGTAATTTTAGGACTTTACCCCAATAGGGTTTTGGGGGGAAGATATATAAGTCTTACCGAAAGGAGTTATAATGTTTGAAGTTAAACCCAATAGGGTTTCCCCGAGAAAATCTTGGTCTTTTTGGTAGGAAGGGTAATTTTTTTTATTACCTTGAAAGGATTTAGGTGGGAAGATTAGGGGTTTACACGTACAAGAAGTAATTTTGGGATTTGACCCCAACAGAGTTTCCATGGGAAGATTAGGCACTTACCGGTAGGAGGTGTAAGTTTTGGACTATACCTTAATAGGATTTTGGAGCAAAGCTTAGGGTCTTACCATTATGAAGGATAATTTTGTGATTTTCCCCTAATCGGTTTTTGATGGGAAGATTAGGGTTAGCGTTAGGAAGGGTTATTTCGAGATTTGACTCCTATAAGGTTTTGGCGAGAAGATTTAGGTCATACAAATAGGAGGGGTAATTTTGAAATTTTACCTCATGAGGGTTTCGATGTAAAGATTATGGTATCTCTAGTATGTGGGGTAATTTATTAATTTTACCCTAATAGTGTTTCAATGGGTAAATTAGGGGCTAACGGTAGGTGGGGTAATTTTGAGATTTTACCCTAATTGGGCTTCAATGGAAAAATTTAGGTCTATCAGTAGGAGGGGTAATATGAGGACATTACTGACTAGTGTTTTGTTTGGAATATCAAGGTCTTACTATTTGGAGGGGTACTATTGGTAATTTACCCTAATAAGGTTTCAGTGGGAAGTGTCTTATAGTTAGGAGGGGTAATTTTAGGACTTTTACCAAATAGGGGGTGATGGGAAGATTAGATTCTTATCGGTAGGAGGGGTAGTTTTGGGTGTTTACCTTAATACAATTTTAATGGGAAGATCAAGGATATACTAGTAAGAAGGTTAATTTTGGTAAGTTACCCCAATAGGATTTCGGTAGGAAGATCAATATCTTATCGGTAAGAGGGGCTATTTTTTGATTTTACCACGATAGGGTTTCATGGGAAAAACCTGATATTACGAGAAGGAGGGGTAATTTCGAGGCTTTTCCCATTTTGGTGGTTAGATCTAGGTCTTGTAGGAAGGAAGGGTAATGTTGGGATTTCACCCCGCTCCGGTTTCAAGTGGGAACATCTGGGTCTTATTGGTTTGAAGGTTAATTTTTTTATTTTGCCTCGATGGGGTTGGGTGGGAATAACAGGGTCTACTCGGTGTGAGGGGTTGTTTTGGGATTTTGCCATAATAGGGTTTTAATGGAAAGATTAGGGTTTTACTAATAGAAATTGTAATTTCGGGATTTCCCCCCAATAGGGTTTTAGCTGGAAGATCAAGGTCTTACCAGCAAGAGAGGTACTTTTGGGACTTTACCCTAATAGGAATATGTGGGGAAGATCAAGGTCTGACGAGTAGTATTGGTATTTTTAATTAGTACTTTATTCCAAAAAGTTTTTAGTGGAAAGATTAAGGTCTTACCTGTTGGACTGCAATTTTTTGATTTTACCCCAATATGGTTTTGGTGGGAAGATTTTTCCTCTATAAAGTTTCAGCGAGAGAATTTGGGTCTTATCGGGTAAGAGGGGTATTTTTTTTATTTTACGTTGATTGAGTTTTACTGGAAAGATTATGGTCTTACGGGTACATGGGGAAGTTTTATATTTTGCCCCAATATAGTTTAAGTGGGAAGATTGGGGAGTAAGTGATAGGAGGGGTATTTTTGGTATTTTACCCAAATAAGATTTCAGCAAGAAGATATGGGTTTTAAGGTAGGGGTAAGATTCGATTTTTTGTCAAGAGGGCTTGGGTTGGAAAATAATGGTCTTTCAAGTATTGTTAGGAGGGTTAATTTTTAGATTTTACCCTAATAGGTTTTCGATGGGAAAATCAGGGTCTTACTAGTAGGAGGTGTAATATCGGAACTTTACTCAAATAATTTTTCTGTGGGAAGATATGGCTTACCGTTAGGAGGGGTATTATCGAGATTTTGACCCAATATGGTTTTGGTGGAAATATTTGTAACTTAACGGTAGGAGGGTAATTTTGGGATTTTATCCAAATAGGTGTTCAGGAAGATAATTATGGTCTTACCAGTAGTAGGATAATATTGGGATTAACCTTGATGGGGATTAGGTGGGAAGACTAGGGGCTTATTGGCAGGAGGGGTAATTATTAGGATTTTACTCTGATAAGGTTTCAGTGGGTAGTATGAGAGCCTTATTATTAGGAGAGGTAATTTGGGGACTTTTCTCATATGGCATTTCATTGGGAAAATTTGGGTCTTACTGGTAGGAAGGGTATTTTTAAGACTTTACTCTAATAGGATTTTTGAATGAAGAATGGGGGGTTAGCGGTAGGAGTTGTCATTTCAGGATTTTACCCCAACAAGGTATCGCTGAGAAGATAAGGGTCATTCTTATATGAGGGTAACTTTGGGGATTTTACCTTGATTGGGTTTTGATGGGAAAAACATGGGTTTAACAGTAAAAGGGGTATTTGTAATTTTACCCTAATAGGGTTTTGATGGGAAAATTAGGGTTTTAACGGTAGGAGGGGTAATTTTGGAATTTTCCCCTAGTATGGTTTCTATTGTAAGATTAGGTTCGTAAAGATAGGAGGGGTTTTATCAGGATTTTATACTCGTAGGTCGGGCAATTATGGGATTTTACCATAATAAGGTTCTCGCAGGAAGATCTGGGTCTTACCGAGAGGAGGTGTAGTTTTGGGATATATCTTGATGGATTTTGATGAGAAGAGTAGAGTCTTACTCGTATGAGGGGTACTTCAGGGTTTTCTATCCAATAGTGTTTTGATAGGAAGATGTGGATCTTACCTATAGAAAGGGTGATTTAGGGAGTTCACCCAACGAGTTATAATAGGAAGGTCAAGGTCTTATCCATATAAGGGGTAATTTTGGGATTTTACCCCTAGAAGGTTTTGGTGGGAAGATTGGGTGTTAGGAGTAGAAGGGGTAATTTTAGAATTTTACCCTAATAAGGTTTTGGATAGAACATAAGGGTCCTATTGATAGGAGGGATAATTGATAACCGGTATTTTAGGTCGTTAACTAAAAGACAAGTTATGCAAACACAATTTATTCCAACCTACGAACTATACGAGTATAGTGGAGTAGGGGGTCGAACCACGAGGACAAAGTATATTAAGACTCTAACTCTTAACACAACCGGGTTTTCGGATTTAGAAAATCAACTAAACTAACAACGAGAATCTAGTTTACGATGAATTAAACGGAAAATCAAATAGAGAAAAACGGGGACAAGATTGGATTCACCCTAGGAATGAAGCTTTAAAAACCGAACATGATAGGTTAGAGAAAATCTGATAATAACTCCCATGGACATCCAAGAATACGAGAGGAAGTTGGTGATCCCACAAATCACAACGAACGACCTATAATCGCCCTATGTCTCCAAAGGAGTGGCAGGACAAGATTTGCATCGTATTCTGAAACTATTTATTATCATCGTTTCTACAACCTTAAGCAATAAAGATCATAGCTTTCCTAGGGTTTCACCAATCAAATCCCCTAAAGGAGTTACTCATACATATTCATGCTTAAAAACATAAAGATATTCAACAACGCAAATGAAACTAACATGGAAGGAAATCACAAGAATGAAAGAAAATCAGAAATTATGCTAATAAATGATAAACATAAAACTAAGCATGGAACGAAATAAACGAATGAATTAAGAGCAAAGGAATATATTAAAACTTACAAAAGCTTCAATATATTATCCATGATCAGAATTCGAACGACAAAGTGTTGATTACATTGAAAATCGAAAGCTAAAACTAAAAGAATTTGGAGGCTAAAGTAGAATAAATGTGCATAAAATATAAACATCTAGCTCCCTCTCCTCGCATCAGAGGAAGGGGTATTTATAACAAAATAAGAAAAACCTACAAAAACACTAAAATGTATATGAGCCGGCCCTAAAAAGAAGTAGTTGATCCGGAGAAAAACAGTGTCATTCGCCCGAATTAAAGGTCCATTTGGTCGAATACAGCCTCATTCGCCCGAATAATCTTCCATTCGCCCATTCCAGAGGCTCCGAAGTATTGCCCTTTGTCTATCATTCGCACGAATAAAGAGGTTAATTCGGTTAAATGGAAGCTCATTCGCCCGAATGAGTTCCATTCGGCATTCCCAGTGACCAAAGGTCAAATGCTCTAAAGTCTGTCACTCATTCGACCGAATCTGTTTAAGATTCGATCGAATCTGCAATCATTCGGTCGAATGTGTCTCAGATTCGGTCGAATCTAAGACCATTATTTCCTCTATTTCACTTCTCTCTTTTTTGAACTCCGTGGGATCTTTATGAGTGACTTTAAACATTTTCCTAAGCTATGATATGTGTGTCAAAGGCTCAAATGCATTGCATTTCACCTTTAAATCATCAAAAGTACCTGAAATGAACTTAAGACAACTCGAAATCAAGATCAAGGTAAAATCGAGCATAATATGAATAAAACCAATAGAAAACTACGAGACTTGACACTAAAACGAGGTAATAAACATTCTCTAAAACAAGCACATCAACTTCCCTCAAGCTAAACCGTTGCTAGTCCCTAGCAGATGAAATAGGAAGGTGAAGTGATAGCTTAGGGCAAAATGAATGAAGAGACGAACGAAGAGACGAATGAAGAACATGGGAAGTGAAAATCAAGACAATGAAAGCCGTGCAAGTGCAAAACTCTTTCCTAGTCATGGGTGTGCAAGTACAATGGGATTTAAAGAGCATAATCAACGTTTTACACCTACTCGGGATCACCAAGCAAGCTACATCGTAGTTCATTCCGCCCACTACCTAAAAAGGTCGTAAGTCTACGCTCCCAAGGTTATTTCCCAAGAGGTGTGGGAAATTTCCATTACGCTCATGTGTATATAGGGTATGTGTTTCACTCAAAATCATCTCGGGAATCGTGTCTTATATACTCTCTAGCATTTATCTTACTAATCAGATTAAGTCGAACATGTTTGGAAAGGGTTGTAATGTAGGCTCGGATCGAGGTATGGTAGAATTTGGGAATGTGGAGTTAAAAAAGAGGATAGTAAGTGATCCAAGGAAATAAAATCGATGAAAACTACACCTTTCGACAACCATGCCAATCCCAAAATTCCCAATGATAAACTCTAATACACTATGTCAACTTTATTCTCAAACTTTTTCTCTAAATTCTTTTTGTTTGTTTTCTTTTTCTCTTTGTTTTTCTTTTTTTTTCTTTGTTTTTCCTTTTTTTTTGTGTTTTTCAAGCTTTTTCTGAACTTTCTATGTGCATACTTCTTTGAAATGCACTAAGACTAGTGTATGTAGTTAAATTACCCAATAATCATTTCCCAAACCGAAATCCTATATTACAATGCTACAAATACCAACTTTACTATGATCACATGACTATCCTCTAGGTAAAAAGAGGGAAGATTTGGTTCATGTGGAGTTAGATAACGTGGCTACAAAAAAGAAGGTAAAGGCTTAAATTTGGCTCAACCTAGAGTAAATTGATATTTATGGTAGGCACTTTGGCTATGTAGATTCAACTACAAACGTGTTATCATCCCTAACCTTTAGAAAAGTAGACTATGCTGGAGGAGAACAAACACAATTCTTAAGATTCCCTAACTAACACTCAACAATACAGGACTCGTAATAAAGTCCTAAAAGGCTCAATCCTCACTAGGTTAGTCGAAATGTGCCTCAATAGGTAGTCATCCAAACCACACACCAAGCATGGTTAGATCCCCCAAGCTAAGTGAAAAAAAGTCGATAAACTTAGACACAAAACAGGCACAAGGCTAGGGGAATACGAGTTTACATAAAATTAATATACAGTGCATAATAGAAGCTTGCATGCTTATTTGGAACATATGATGGAAAAAAGGGGGGGCACATGATGCAAAGAAGGGGAAAACAAATACAAATATAACTAAATACATAAATTTGGATTTTCAATTGAGCAATCGTACCAGTACGTGGGTGCAGCGACATATGGAACTTATTATATAAACACCTAAAAACAAAACCAAAAAGCAAAGCACAAAACACAATACACAAGAACACAAAACAATGCAAGACTACACAACACTAAGATTGAAAGCCACGACCAAAGGACACATGAAAGAATGAGCAGTGGACTATGGATACCCCCCCCAAGCTAGGGTTAAGCCGTCCTCGGCGCTAAGGGAGGCTGTTAGGTCTACCACTACTCATCCCCTATAAACTCCTCATCATCCCCCTGGTCATTCTCCTTATTAACCTCCTCCTCCCCAACCATGTAATACATCCCATAGTTATCCGAGGCTCTTCTAGGAGCCGGTGGGGTAAAGTTATTAAACCTATGCCTACCCACCCGCAACCGGTCAAACCCATGACTTAGTGATAGCTCATTATAGTTTTCATGGCGAGGGTACCACGAAGGGGTGGCCATGCTTTCGTCAACCATGTGGGAGCGATAGGCTATATCATACCATGGGTAGTTCGCCCGCTCGAAGTTTTGCTCAAAGTGGTCGAGTTGGGTGGTGTGGTGGGCTTGGGTGGTGAGGACCTGGTCAAGCCTTCTCTCTATGCGTCCTAGGGAAGATATAATATCGGATTCAGACTCATCATCCGAATCGTCATGGTTTGGTAAGACCGAGGTCGAGGCTCTAGGTCTATCACGCATATAAAGGGTGTGAGGGCGGGGAGGTGGTTTAAGTGGGGGCTCGACAGCGTATCTCGGTACATCACCTTCTAAGAGATACGAGGCCCTAAAAAGGACTAGGGGAGGTAAGTGAGCACAAGGAAGGGGGATGGTGCAGTCTTTCAAGTACCGCCATCGCATAGGTTTAGCAAAAATAAAGTCAGCCCATACGAGGCATTGCTCGTGAAGGGTAGTGGAACTGGCATATTGTTCATTGAATTCCACAGGATTCATAACGTTCAGGAATTCAGTGATGCAGAATATGTGTCCCCCTAGACATAAATCAGTGGTTGCATTTAGGGTGGCTGTGTTGTTAAGAAACTTCCACAGCGTCATTGACAGGCTTAGTGTAGTGTCGTCGTGTGGTGCATGGTAACGTTGCAAGATAAGCACTTCGTGTGTTTGTACTAGGTGAGGGCTAGGGGAAGGGAACAAAGTCTCCCTAGCAAATTTCAAGAACACGCGCAAAATAGGGTGTTGCACATCAGAAGCATATATGTTTCTATTCGGATAAACATGCTGGCCAGCAATTTTAGGCCATAACTCGAAAACCCGAGAGTTGTCTAGTTGTTTATCTGGAATAGGCTCGTTATGGAAACCAAACACGGTGCAAAATGCAGCATAATCGAGAAAATAGATTGCATTCCTTAGCTTAAAGGACAAATGTAGCCTACCATCTCGTTGACACGGGGTTAGGGAACTAAGAAACTCATAAGTTAAGAGCTTATGAGTCGGGTGCCACATGTTTATCCAGTTCTCTAACCCATATGCAGTTAATAATGTAACAAATTTCTCGTATATACCCATTTGTTGCAGAATTGAAAGGTCTAAATAATGAGTGGAGTTGATTTTTCTTACCTTAAGCCTTTGGAAACGTTCATATTGCTCCAAAGATACGAAAATTACCGTTGGATGGCCCTCCGGTTGTTGAGAACTGGTTTGTTGTGCTTCTCGAGCCGCACCCAAAGAGGAACCTTCTCTGTGCTATTTGGACCTCTTGAAGGGGTTCCTCAAGGTTCTCCTTGGACCCATAGTAATTATTGATGATTAGGAAGGCAAAAGAGAAGTTTGAGAAGGAGCAAGAGTGTGAGGGAAGACGACCGAGCTTTAGGAGTTTGTTTTTTTCTGTGTGAAATCCTGTGGATTTGAGCATATATTTATAGAACTGGCTTCCATTAGACCAAATGGAAGCTGTATTCAATCAAATGAACCCCCATTCGCCCGAATTAGTGCCGTGTTCGCTCGAATGAAGTGTTCATTTGGGGTTACCAACAACTTTATAAATTCCCCTCAGCAGATCTATTCGACCGAATAGAACCCTCCATTCGGTCGAATTAGATCTATTCGGCCGAATTGATCTCTTCATTTAGTATTTTCAAAAACCTCTCCAATTTTGATTAACTGCATTCTTAATGGTCATTCGGCCGAATGGACCTATCATTTGGCCGAATGGAGTGCGATTTTGCACTTCCTTTGCTTTGAGTAATCAAAACACTCGCCCTCTCAAAATCAATCAAGGTACTATGAGTATGCTTTATGAAAATCCAAATAAAACTGGGTTACCTCCCGTAAGTGCTTTATTTAACGTCGTTTGGCTCGACGTGGCTCGGGTAATTAAGAAACAAAGACAAAAGTTAAACTAAGTACTTAAAACCTAACAGAACGCTAAAGAATGATGATTCGAAGTAAAGATACTTGATAAGGGCCAATGATTATACCAATCATTCGGCTTCGACATCATCTAACCTTATAAGCTCAATGGTGTTAACATTGTGAAGGCCGCTCTCATGGAAGAGTTTTAACCGATGTCCATTAACAACAAAACTTCCCCCATAATGGTCTTTCAGCTCTACTGTTCAATAGGGGAAAACATGTAAAATCTCAAATGGCCTAGACCACCTCGATTTTAATTTCCCGGGGAATAACTTAGCTCTTGAATTAAAGACCAGCACTTTATCTCCTACAAGGAACTCTCATTGGATGATACATTGGTCGTGCCAATGCTTAGTACGTTCCTTGTAGATGTGCATGTTATGGAATGCGTCAAGACGTAGTTCTTCCAATTCTCGTAATTGGGCGGCTCGCTTCTCGCAGAATAAGGTAGGGTCCAAATTTAGTGTTTGGATCGCCCACCAAGACTTGTATTCTAATTCCACCGGTAGATGACAGGATTTCCCATACAATAGCTGGAACGGGGTGGTGCCAATAGGGGTTTTGTAACATGTCCGGTGGGCCCAAAGAGCGTCATCTAACTTTAGAGACCAATCTTTCCTGTTTGGGTTTACCACCTTCTCGAGAATTCTCTTGATTTCCCTATTAGCTACTTCCTCCTGTCCTTGAGTTCGGGGATGGTAGGGTGAACCGACTTTGTGCACAACTCCATAATTTTTCAATAATTTATTTAGTTTATGCTTAGCAAAGTGTGAACGCCCATCACTTATGACTTTTTTGGGAACACTGAATCGAGGGAAGATTATGCTTTTAAAAAGCTTAAAAACCACTTTATGATCGTTCATAGGTGAGGCGATGGCCTCCACCCACTTACACACATAGTCAATCCCTACTAAAATATATTGGTTCCCATGAGATGAAACAAATGGGCCCATAAAGTCAATTCCCCAATAGTCAAACACTTCACACTCAAGGATGTAGTTTTGAGGCATCTCATTTCGCATTGAGATGTTGCCAAATTTTTGGAACCTCTCACATATTTTCACAAAAGTTTCAACATCCTTGTGTAAAGTTGGCCAATAGAAACTGGCGGTGGCGACCTTAGCAGCAGTGTTCATTATATCATGGTGGCCGCCACACACATAAGAATGACAGTGAATTAGGATCTTGGGAACTTCCTCTTCAGTGACACAACGACGGATTATGCCTTCGGCACAGGCATGAAATAAATGGGGATCATCCCAAAAGAAGTTCCCGACTTTACCAAAGAAAGCCTTTTTCATAGCCCTTGACTCGAACTCTGGAAGTTCTCCACAAGCTAAATAATTCGCAATATCTGCGAACCAAGGGGCTTTCCCAACTACTATTGCTGTCATTAGGGTTTCTTCGACCATTTCGTCTTGGATAGGTAAGGCATCATTATAAAGCTCGGGTAGCCTAGACAAATGGTCACCTACCATATTTTTGCTAACTTTCCTATCTTTTAACTCGAAATCGAACTCCTGTAATAGGAGCACCCAATGGATCAACCTTGGCCTTGCATCTCTCTTTGTCATTAAAAACTTCGGAGCCGAGTGATTAGTGAAAACTACAACTTTTGAATAGATAAGATATTGGTGCAGTCTTTCAAAAGCATAGACTACCACAAGCATTTCCTTTTCAGTTGTAGAGTAGTTATGCTTTGCAGGATCTAGTGTTTTACTGATATAACATATAACGTGGTGCTTTCCTTCCTTTTTCTGCCCAAGGACAGCACCAACACAAATATCACTGGCATCGCACTTCACTTCAAATGGAAACCTCCTATCAGGAGCTTGCACGATAGGCATAGATATTATAGCGTCTTTTACCTTGTTAAAGGCATTCAGGCATCTCTCATCAAAGTTAAATTCGACATCTTTCTAAAGCAGTTCATTCAAGGGTTTTGCTAGAGTCGAAAATCCTAAGATGAGACACCCATAGAATCCTGCGTGTCCAAGAAAGGATCGTACTCCTATAACTAAGGTAGGTACAGGAAGATTCCTTATCACATCAATTTTGGCGGGATCTACCTCTATGCCTTTGAAAGATACTTTGTGGCCTAGTCAATGCCCTCTTGAACTAAAAAGTGACATTTCTCCCAATTTAGTACAAGATTCATTTCTTGACACCTTAATAAAACTTTCTCGAGATGTATCAAGCAAGTGTCAAGAGAGGACCCTCCAACAGAAAAATTGTCCATGAACACTTCCATGAAATCCTCTAACATATAAGTAAATATAGCCGACATGCACCTTTGAAATATAGATGGAGCATTGCATAAACTGAAGGGCATTCTCCTATAGGCAAAAGTCCCAAAAGGACAAGTGAAAGTTGTTTTTTGTTGGTCCTCGGAGTGGATTGAGATTTGAAAGAAACCCGAGTAACCATCTAGAAAACAATAGTACCTGTGCCTGGCTAGTCTTTTAAGCATCTCATCGATGAAGGGTAAGGGAAAGTGATCCTTTCTTGTAGCCTTATTGAGTTTATGATAGTCAATGTAAACTCGCTATCCTGTGGTTGCTCTAGTAGGGATCATCTCTCCTCTGTCATTCTCGACGATTGTCATTCCTCCCTTATTAGGAACAACATGAACTGGGTTAACCCATCTACTATCTAAAATTGAGTAGATGATGTCGTCCTTAAGGAGTTTGAGGATTTCATCCTTAACTACCTCCTTCATGTTTGCATTTAGCCTTCTTTGTGGCTCAATGGAGAAAAAATGTTCATCGTCAAAATGAATCCAGTTTAGAACAAGGGATGGCCCAATCCCTTTTAAATCACCTAGTGAATACCCCATGAGATCTTGATATTTCCTTAATAAAACAAGTAGTTTTTCCAAAGAAATGTCATCAAGCTCAGAATTCACTATGACAAGGCTTCCTTCATCTTCATTGAGATAGGCATATTTTAAGCTAGGAGGTAAAGGTTTCAAAGTCACTTTGGGGGAAGGCTTAGGACTATCCCCCTTATGCGTAATACCTTCCTTAACCTCACAAAGATACTCATACTCTGTGTCTTTCTTTTCATAATCTTGGGCCTTATCTAATCGGCCCTCCAACTACTCATCTATAGTAGAGGTATCCTCATTATTCATTTGACACACAACCTCTATTTTCCTGTCCCTATAACAATCCTCACTCTCCTTATCGCCTTCTTCAAAGCGACAGACCTACTCAACCATAGGCTTCTTCAAAAGGGGGGAGATTTTGAAGACTACCTTTACTTGTGCTACTTCTACTGTTATGGTATCATCATGGCAATTAATAAATGCCCGAAGTATTTTCAGAATTGTTCTGCCCAGGATGAGTGGAGTATAAGGGTCCTCTTCCATTTCCATTACTAAAAAGTCACAAGGGACTACTAGTTCTCCTACCTGAATAGGTATATCGTCATGCTCTCCACATGGCACTTTAATGCTCCTATCGGCCAGTTGGATCATTTTCCTTGAAGGTCTGAGGTCAAACGGGAGCTTTTTGGCGATTGATAGAGGCATAAGACTAATCGAAGCCCCTAGATTGGCAAGCGCCCCTTTAGGATCAAGGTTTCCCAACTTTATAGGGAGGTTATAAGGATCGGGATCTCGCTCCTTCATAGGTATTTTCCCTTGTAGTATGGAGCTAACGTGATGGGAAAGACTAATTACCTCTTCCTCAAGCTTTTTCTTGTTGGACAATAAGTCCTTTAAGAACTTAGCATACTTTGGCATTTGTGCCATAGCATCGAGGAATGGGATTTTCATCTCCATCTTCTGAAGATGTTCAAGAAACTTATTGAACTTATCATCAAGTTGCTTCTCAACTTTCCTATAGGGAAAAGGAAGCGAGGGTGCATATAACCGTTCTAACCTCTTTCTCTCCTCAGCCTTCTTCCTCCTCTCTTCCTCACACTTTACTAGCTTCTCACTCCCTGCCTTAGTATTGACGTCCTCCCTACCTCTTTCATTCTCAACCTCTGACCCCTTACCATGTTCCTCCCCTTTTCCATCCTTATGCACTCTTGTCTCATCACTCACCCGTACCAAAGGTGCATCAATCGGATATGAAGGCCCATTATACTGATTCCCTAATCTCATGTTGATAGCCTTAGCAGTCTGTTGGTTTGGGTTTGGGTGCTGAGCTGGTTATTGTGTAGAGGGGTTAGGTTGAGGGTGAGATGGGAATAGCAGTGGTATAGGAGGATTAGCCAATTGGGCTAGTTCGGTTTCAAACAACTTTTGCTGAGCTTGAAGTTGTTGCATTTGTTGGATAAGAGTCTGATTAATCTTAGTTAGTCTCTGGTTCTGCTGAGCAAGAGTTGTTACTTGGGAGGCTAAATGGTCATTGGTTGATGTATGACCATGTTGTGGTTGAGGAGCCACGTGATGAGGTTTACTAGGTGGAAAAGGTAGGTTTGAACCATTTCTAGGTCCTTAGTTAAACCTTGGGGGTCTGTGCACATTGGGCCAAGGTACATTCCCATTAGTTTGGTTCCCCTAGAAACCTTGGTTATTAAACCCACCTTGACCATTTCTGTTATATCCTGGGTGGAAGTTCCCCTCGTTTTGGTTAGAGTTAAAGGGAGGTTTGTACTGTTGGTTGTTCTGGAAAGGTTGCTGCCCATACCCTACTCCTTTGCCCTGTCCACTATAGTTAAGGGCTGCTACATGATCAAGGTTATACCCATAACCATCATAGTTCATCACCTGTGGTTTTGGGTTATACCCTCCATAGTTAACTACATCTACGTGCTCGGAGTGCGAACCACCACAATAAGATGTATCATGGTTGGTACCCCCACATATGGCACATGCAAAGTGCTTTTCACGCACTAGAGGGGTGTTTGAACTACTCGCAAGGCTTAGCTTGGACAACTTTTTATCAATAACAGCCTCTATTTTAGCGCTAATATTATCCATGTTAGTTGTGTCTATCATCCCTCTAGGTAATCCCTGACTCCTAGTTCCTCCCCAGGCACTAGTCTTAGTGACTTCCTCTATTTTGGGTTTTACCTGGGTGCAAGGAATTTGGGATAGTTGGCCACCTACAGCTGAGTCTAGAAGTACCTTAGTGGAGTCATTGAGACCATCGTAAAAGAATGTGTTGAGATGGTTTTCCCCGTACTTATGGTGGGGGCATGCTCTAATCATTTTTTTAAATCTACTCCAAGTGGCACTAAGGTTCTCATCATCCTCTTGGGTGAATGACACAATTTTCATACGTCAATCATGCGTTCGAACCGTAGGATAGAACCTTTCTAGAAATGCGGTTTTTAGTTGAGCCCAATTAACAATTGAATTGGGTTCTAAGCATTTGTACCAATCTTTGGCATCTCCTGCTAGACTCAAATGGAATAGATGCATTCGCACATAATCAAGGCTATTAGGACAAGGAGGGATAATTCCACAAATATCTGAGAATGCCTCTAGGTGTTGAAGAGGACATTCATTTCTTAAGCCACTAAATGGTGTTTCCTTAACCATTCTTGTGAACTGAGGGTGTATTTGATAAGGTATAGAGGCAATAGGAAGTACTACACCCCCTTGGAACTCTTGTGAGCCAGGAGTCCTGAATTGAGAAAAAAATTGATGTTCATCGACCATTATGGATATGGATGGGTTTTGGACAGATTATGAGGTATACTTTGAAGGGTGTTGTCTACTCACACGTTGGATTTCAGGATTTAAGGGTGTAACTGACTGGTTTGACCTATGCGTGCTATAGGGCATGCAAACACAAAATTCAAAGACAACCACACACAAAAAGAAAAACAAAAACAGAAATGAAATAAAATAAAGTTATGCTAAGAACAGTAAAGTCTAAATATTACGCCTTCTCCCCAGCAACGACGCCATTTTGATAACTGGTATTTTAGGTCGTTAACTAAAAGACAGGTTATGCAAACACAATTTATTGCAAACAACGAACTATACGAGTATAGTGGAGTAGGTGGTCGAACCACGAGGACAAAGTATATTAAGACTCTAACTCTTAACACAACTGGGGTTTTGGATTTAAAAAATCAACTAAACTAACAACAAGAATGTAGATCACGATGAATTAAATGGTAAATCAAATAGAGAAAAAAGGGGACAAGACTGGATTCACCCTAGGAATAAAGCTTTATAAACTGAACATGATAGTTTAGAGAAAATCTGATAATAACTAGCATGGACATCCAATAATACGAGAGGAAGTTGGTGATCCCACAAATCACAACAAACGACATATAATCGCCCTATGTCTCCAAAGGAGTGGCAGGATAAGATTTGCATCGGATTCCGAAACTATTTATTATCATCGTTTCTACAACCTTAAGCAATAAAGATCATAGCTTTCCTAGGGTTTCACCAATGAAAACCCCTATTGGAATTACTCACACATATTCATGCTTAAAAACATAAAGATATTCAACAATGCAAATGAAACTAACATGGAAGGAAATCATGAGAATGAAACCAAATCAGAAATTATGCTAATAAACGATAAACATAAAACTAAGCATGCAATGAAATAAACGAATGAATTAAGAACAAAGGAATAGATTAAAACTTACAAAAGCTTCAATATATTATCCACAATCAGAATTCGAACGACAAAGTGTTGATAAAACTGAAAACCGAAAGCTAAAACTAAAAGAAGTTGGAGGCTAAAGTAAACTAAAAGTGCATAAAATATAAAAAACTAGCTCCCTCTCCTCTCATCAGAGGAAGGGGTATTTATAACAAAACAAGAAAAACCTACGAAAACACTAAAACAAGAAGTAGTTGATCTGGACAAAAACACTGTCATTTGCCCGAATTAAAGGTCCATTTGGTCGAATACAGCCTCATTCGCCCGAATGATCTTTCATTTGCCCATTCCAAAGGCTCCAAAGAATTGCGCTCTGTCTAGCATTCGCCTGAATGAAGAGGTTGATTCGGCCGAATAGAAGCTCATTCGCCCGAATTAGTTCTATTCGCCATTCCCAGTGACCAAAGGTCAAATGCTCTAAAGTCTGTCACTCATTTGACCAAACCTGTCTCAGATTCGGCCGAATCTGCAACCATTCGGTCGAATGTGTCTCAGATTCGGTCGAATCTGAGACCATTCTTTCCCCTTTTTCACTTCTCTCTTTTCTAAACTACGTGGGATCTTTATGAGTGACTTAAAACATTTACCCAAGCTATGATACGGGTGTCAAAGGCTCGAATACATCGCATTTCACCTTGAAATCATCAAAAATACCTGAAATGAACTTAAGACAACTCGAAAACAAGATCAAGGTAAAATCTAGCATAATATCCATAAAATGAATACAAAACTATGAGACTTGACACTAAAACGAGGTAATAAACCTGCTCTAAAACGAGCACATCAGTAATTTTGAGATTTTTCCTCGAGTGGGTTTTGGTGGGAAGATCATGGGGTTTTCGATACATAATGTAGTTTTGTGATTTTTCCATTATAGGGTTTTGATATGAAACTTATGGTCTTTCCCATAGGAGGGATAATTTACAAATTTTACCCTTATAGGGTTTTAGTGGAAAAATTAGGGTCTTACCATTAGGAGGGGTATTTTCAAGACTTTTTTCCAATAAGGTATAAGTGGGAAGATTTGTGTCTTACACGTAAGAGAGGTAATTTTGGAAGTTTACTCTTACAGGGTGTCAGCGAAAAGATCTAAGTTTTAGCGGCAGGAGGGGTAATTTTGGGTTTTACCTTAAAGGGGTTTTGATAGGAAGAGCAGTGTCATATCGGTAAGTAGGGTAGTTTAGGGAGTTTAGCCCAAAAGGGTTTCAATGGGATAATTAGGGTCTTATCGATAGGAGGTGTAACAAGACTATACCACAATATGGTTTTTGTGGGAATATTTGATTCTTACTGGTTAGAGGGGTTATTTTGGAATTTTATCTAGATAGGTTTTTGGGGGTAATACCATGGTCTTATTGAATAAAGGGGTAATTTCGGGAGCAAATTGGGTTTCGGTGGGAAGATTAAGGTAAAAGTGGTATGAGGAGTATTATCGAGATTTTACTCTAATTATGTATGAGTGGGAAGATTAGAGTCTTACTAGAAAGAGGGGCAATTTAGGGATTTTACCTAATAGGGTTTTACGGATTAAATTGAGGCATTAGCTGTAGGAGGGGTAGTTTTGAGATTTTACCAGTAAAAAGGGTAGTCTTGGGTTTTTTGATGGGGAGATTAAGGTCTTACCAATAGAAGAAGTTATTTTGGGATACCCCAATAGGGTTTCGAGAGGAAGATCAGGGTTTTATGGGTAAGAAGGGTATTTTTGGGATTTCACCTCAATATGGTTTCAATGAGAAGATTAGGGTGTTACTAAGAGGAGGTGTAATTTTGGCATTTTACCCCAATAAGTTTTTTGGGAAAATTAGGGCGTTATATGTAGGAGGGATAATTTTGATGTTTTACGGTAATACGGTTTTGTAGAGAAGATCGAGGTCTAACCGGTGGGAGGGTAATTTTGTGATTTTACCCTAATTAGGTTTCAATGGGAACTCAGGGTCTTACCAATTAAAAGGGTAATTTAGGGACTTTAATAAAATAGTGTTTTCCGTGGGTATTACCAGGATTTTACCTTAATAAGGTTTAAATGAGAAGATTAGTGTCGTACCGATAGCAGGTGTAATTTTAGGATTTGCCTCGATGGGTATAAGAGGGAAGAGCAGGGTCTTACCGGTGTGAGGGTTTCTTTTTTAGTTGACCCTAATATGGCTTTGATGGGAAGATATATGAGGGGTAATTTTGAGACTAACCCTTATAGGGCATGGAGTGATAGGTCTTGGTCTTACCATTAGGAGGGGCATTAAGTGGAGTTTACATCAATAAGGTTTCAATGTGAATATCTGGGTCTTCACATTAGGAGAGGTAATTTTAGGACTTTAATCCGATAAGTTTTTAGTGGAAAAAGCAGATTCTTACCGATAGGAGGGATAATTTTAGGATTTTACCCCAATAGGTTTTGGTCTTAAAAAATAGGGTATTAGTAGTAGGAGGGGGGCTAATTTTGGGATTTTACCCAAATATGGTATTAGCGAGAACTAGGGTCTTTCTGATAGGAGGGCTAATTTCAAAATTTTACCCTTATTAGATTTTGGTGGGATGATCAGGTTCTTACCGATAGGAGGGGTGATTTTGGGATTTTACTTTAATAGGGTTTTAGTGGGAAGATTAGGGTCTTATTAGTAGGAGGGGTAATTTTGGGATTTACCTCGATGGGAGTTGAGGGGGTAGAGTAGGGTCATAGTGATATGAGAGGTAGTTTTAGGAGTTTACCCTAATAAGGCTTCTGTGGGAAGATTAGGGTCTTACCGGTAGGTGGGGTAATTTTGTTACTTTACCACAATAGGGTTTTTATGGGAAGATAACGGTCTTAATGTAGGTTGGGTATTAACAGGATTTTAAATAAAATAAGGTTTGAAAGGGAAATCAGGGTCTTACCAGTAGTAGAGGTATGTTCAGGACTTTACTCCAATAGGTTTATGGGGGGAAGATTAGGCTCTTACTAGTAGGAAGGGTATTTTTTGGATTTTACTCTAACAAACTTTGGTTGGAAGATCAGGCTCTTGCCAATAGGATGAATTATTTTTGAATTTTACCCTAGTACGGTTGCAATGGAAATAATTAAGTCTTATCGGTAGGAGAGGTAAATTAGAGAAATTATCCCAATAAGATTTCAGGGAGAAGATAAGGGTCTTAAATGTATGAGGGGGAATTTTGGATTTGACCCGAATAATATTTTTGTGAGTAGATTGGGGTGTTAGCAGTAAAAGGGGTGATTTTGGGATTTTACACCAAGAAGTGTTCAAGTGGTAATTTTGAGATTGTACCTGAAGAGGGTTGCAGTGGTTATATCTTGGTGTTCCTAGTGTGAGGGATAGTTTTGTGATTTTACCCCTATAGGGTTTCGATGAGAAAATTAAGGTATGACCGATGGAAGGTGTAATTTCGTGATTTTACCCTGATTTAGATTCGGTGGGAAAATTAGGGTCTTATTGGTAGGAGGGGTAATATCGGGACATTATCAAATTAGTATTCCGGTGGCGGGAAGAGAAGAGACGTACAAATATGTCAGGAAGTTTCTCAACTTTAATCCAAAAGGGTTTCGATGGGATAATTAAGGTCTTACCATTAGGAGGGGTAATTTTGAAACTTTACCCTAATATGGTTTTCGTAGAAAGATCGGGGTCTTACTAGTAGGAGGGGTTACTTTGAGATTTACCTCAATATGGTTTTGGTGGGAAAATCATGGCCTTACTAAATGAAGGGGTAATTTTAGGACCTTACCTCTAATAGGGTTTCATTTAGAAGATTAGTGTCTTTGCTATTAAAGGAGGTAATTTAGGGATTTTCCTTGATGGGGATTGAAAGGAAAGAGCAGGGTCTTACAGCTATGAGGAGTTGTTTTGGGATTTTACCCCAATAAGGCTTCATTGGGAATATTAGGGTCTTACTAGTAGGGGTAATTTTGGGAGTTTACCTAAGTAGGGTTTCTGTGGGAAAATCATTGCTCTATTATTTGGAGGGTATTAATGAGATTTTACATTAATAAGGTTTCAGTGGGAATATAAAGCTCTTATCAGTAGGAGAGGTAATTTTGGGGTTTTACCCTATTTTGGGGAAAAGGTCTAGGTCTTATTAATAGGAAGGTATGTTTGGGATTTTACTCTAATATGTTTTTAGTGGGAAGAAGACATTCTTACGAATAGGTGGGGTAATTTGGGATTTTACCCTAATAGAGTTTCAGTGGTAAGAATGGGGTGTTAGCTGTAGGAGGGGTAATGTTAGGATTTTACCTTAATAGGGTTCGATGGAACAATCATGGTCTTAGTGGAATGAGGGGTAGTTTATAATTTTACCCAAATGGGGTTTTGATTGGAAAATTAGGGACTTTCAACTATGAAGGGTAATGTCGATATTTTACCCAAATACGGTTTCAATAGGAAGATCAGGTTCTTATCAGTAGGAGGAGTTTTATCAGGATTTTTAGTAAAGAAAGTTTTTATGGGACAATCAGTATCTAGCTAGTAGGAGTGTAAGTTTGGGAATTTACCCTCACAGGGTTTTAACATGAAGATTTGGGTCTTATTGGAAGGAAAGGTGATTGGGGTTTGGGTGAAAAGCATAGGTTGTTTCCAATATATGGTGTAGTTTTGTGATATTACCCCTATAGGGTTTCGATGGGAGGGTTATTTTAAGATTTTATCCAAATTGGGTTTCGGTGCGAAAATTAAGGTCTTATTGATAGGAGGGGTAATATCGAGACATTACCCGAATAATGTTTTGGTGGGAAGAACAGAGTCTTAATAGTAGGATTGGTATTATCCAGATTAGTTTCCTAATAAGGATTAAGTGGGAAGATTTGTGTCTCACAAGTGAGGGGGTAACTTAGGATTTTAGCCAAATAGGGTGTCAAAAGAATGATTAGGGTCTTACGGGTAGGAGGGTAATATCTATATTTACCTATATGGGGTTTGGGTAGGAAGAGCCGAAACATACTAGTATTTGGGGTAGTTTTGGGAGTTTATACAAATAGGGTTTCGATGGGGTGATTAAGGTCATAGTAATAGGAGGAGTGTTTACGGTTTTTTACCCTAGTAAGGCTTCGCTACGAAGATTAGGGTCTTACCAAGAGGAGGGGTTATTTTGGGATTTTACCTCGATAGGGTTTTGGGTTGAAAATCTTGGTCTTACTAGATGATGGAATAATTTCGGAACCTTAAGCATATAGGGTTTTGGTGGGAAGATTAGGGTATAATTGATAGGAGGGGTATTATCGTGATTTTACCCCTAGTAACGTTCAAGTGAGAATATTAGGGTCTTACCAAAAAGAAGGGTTATTTAGGGAGTTCAACCTCATAGGTTTTTTGGCGAGAAGATCTAGGTCTTACCGCTAAGAGGGGTAATTTTTGGATTTTATGTCGATGGGGTTTGGGTGTGAAGGGTAGGGTCTTACCGAAATAAGGGTTAGTTTTTGGGTTTTACCCCAACTAAAGGTCTTACTAATAGAAGATGTAATTTTGAGATTCATCCAAATAGGGTTTCGAGAGAAATATTAGGTTATTTTGGGTAGGAGGGTATTTTTGAGATTTCACCCGATTTAGGTTTTAGTGGGAAGATCATGTTCTTACTAGTAGTAGGGGTAACTCTGGGATTTTACCCCAATAAGTTTTGGAGGGATGATTAGGGTGTTAGCTTTAGGAGGGGTAATTTCAATATTTTACCCCAATATGGTATCGGCTAGAAGTTTTACTGGTATGAGGGGTAGTTTTGTGTTTTTACTCTAATAGGGTTTTAATGGGAAAATTAAGGTCTTCTTGGTAGGAGGGATAACTTTGTTATTTTACCCTTATAGGGTTTTAGTGGGAAGATTAGGGTCTCATTAGAAGGAGGAGTAATTTCGAGATTTTATCCTAGTAGTGTTTCGGCATGAAGATTTAGATCTTACTGAGAGGAGCGATAATTTTTGGTTTATTTTGATGGGGTTGGAAGAGTATGGTCTTACTGGTTTGAGGGGAATGTAGGAATTTTACTTCAATAGGGTTTTAATGGGAAAATAAGGATCATACAAGTAAAAGAAGTGATTTGGGGATTTTAACATAATAAGATTTCAATAGGAAGATTAGGGTCTTTTCGGTAGGAGGGGTCATTTCAAGACTTTACCCCAATAAAGTTTCAGGAGTATGATCAAGGTTTTGATGGTATAAGGGGTAATTTTAGGATTTTACCCTAATAAGGTTGTGGTGGTAAGACTGAGGTGTTAGTGGTAGGAGGGGTAATTTCAAGACTATAATCCAATAAGTTTTCGGGAAGAAGATAAGGATCTTATATATAGGAGGGGAAATTTTAAGTTTTTACCTCGAGAGTGTTTTGGTTTAGAATATCATGGTGTTTATGGTATATGGGGGTAGCTTTGTAATTTTGCCTAAATAGGGTTTTGATGGGAAAATTAGGGTTTTACCAATAGGAGTAATTTTGAGATTTTACCCTATTAGTGTTTCGGTGGGAAAATCAGGGTCTTATCGGTAGGAAAGGTAATTTTAAGTTTTTACCCTATATGTTTAGGTGGGTAGAGTGTTAGCGATAAGAGGAGTAATTTCAAGATTTAACCATAAAAAGGTTTCGGCAAGAAGATTAGGGTCTTATTGGTAGGAGGGGTAATTTTAGGATTTAACCTCAATAGGCTTTTAGTGGAAAGATAATGATCTTATTGGTATAAGGGGTAGTTTAGTGAATTTACTACAATATGGTTTTGATTGGAAGATATGGGTGTTAGTGATAGGAGGGTCATTTTGGAATTTCTTTATAAGGTTTTGTTTACGAGACTATGGTTTTACGGGTAGGAGAGCTAATTTAGGGATTTTACCACGATAGGATTTTGGTGGGAAGATCTTGGTCTTACCCATTTATAATTATGATATTTTACACTAATATGGTTTTTGTGGGAAATTTGGTCTCTCCGGAAGGAGGGGTAATTTCGAGTATTTACACCAATACTGTTTTGGTGGGAAGATAAGGGTCTTATCGTCGGGTATTATCAGGATTTTACCTCAATAAGGTTTCAGTTGGAAGAGCCTCCATGGGGTTTTGGTGAGAAGAGTCGGGTTTTAGAAGTTTGAGGGATAGTTTTGAGAGTTTAGTACAATAGGATTTCGTTAGGAAAATTAGGGTATTACTAGTAGAAGTGGTAAATTCAAGATTTCATCCTAATTGGATTTTGTTGGGAAGATCAGGATCTTACTAATTGGCAGGGTAATTTTGAGAGGTTACCCTAATAAAGTTTTGGTGGGAAGATCACGGTCTTACCGGTAAGAGGGGTAATTTAAGGGTTTTATCCTGATAGGTTTCGGTGGGAAGATCCGGTTCTTAGCAGTATGCTTATAGTTTTCAGATAATATCATGATATAGTTTTTGTTAGAAGATAAGAGACTTACTACTAGGTGGGGTAATTTTGGGATTTTCCTCTATAGGATTTATGTGGGAAGATCAGGTTCTTATCGATAAGATGAGTAATTTAAGTTTCATAGCCCAATAACTTTTTGTTGGGATGATCATGGTCTTACCGATAGAAGGGGTAATTTAAAAACTTTATTAAAATAGGGTTTCGGTGGGAGGGGCGATTTCACGGTTTTACCCTGTTTGGATCCAATTGAGAAATCATGGTCATACTAGCAGGAGGAGTTGCTTTGGGATTTTACCTCGATAGGGTTTCGAGGAGAAGATATAGGTCTTATTGATATGAGGCATAATTGTTGGGTTTTACATTGATAGGGTATAGGTGCAAAGATCAAGGTCTCACCTGTGTGAGGGGTAGTTGTTGGGATTATACCCCAATAAGGTTTTGATATGAAAATTAGGGTCTTATCGGAATGAGGGCTAATTTCGGGATATTACCCCAATAGTTTTTTGGTATTTTTGGAATGAGAAGATCAAGGTCTTACCGGTTGGAGGGGTAATTTCGATACATTACCCCATTTGGTTTCGGTGGGAAGATTTGATTCTTAGCGGTAGCAAGGGTATTTTCAAGATTTTACCCTAGTATGGTTTTAGTGGAAAGATTAGGATCTTTAGGATCTTTACCCATTAGAGTTTTGACGGGAAGATCAAGGGATTACAAGTATGAAGGGTATTTATGGATTTTAACCCAATAGGGTTTCGGCGCAGAGATCACGACCTTCCATATAGGAGGGGTAATTTTTGGACTTTACCCAATTAGTATTTTAGTGGGTAGATCAGGGTCTTGTCGGGAATGAGGGGTAATTTTGGGATATTACCCAAATAGTTTTTGGGTATTTTTTGGAATGAGAAGATCTAGGTCTTACCGGTTGGAGGGGTAATTTTGATACTTTACACTAGTAGGTTTTGGTGGGAAGATTCAATTCTTTATAGTAGGAAGGGTATTTTTGGGATTTTACCCTAGTAAGATTTTAGTGGGAAGATTAGGGTCTTTAGGATCTTTTATTAATAAGGTTTCATTAGGAAGATTAAGGGCTTACCGGTATGAGGGGTATATATGGATTTTAACCCAATAGGGTTTTGGTGCAAAGATCACGACCTTACATATATGAGGAATAATTTCAGGACTTTACCCTATCAAGGTCTTGTCGGTAAAAGGGGTATTTTTAAGATTATATCCCAATTAAGTTTCATTGGGAAGATTAGGGTCTTGGCGGTAGTAGGTGTAATTAAGGGATTTCACTTTAATAAGGTTTTAGTGAAAAGATAAGGGTCTTATAGATAGGTGGGGTAATTTTATGATTTTACCCCAATAGGGTTTTGGTGGGAAGATCATGTTCTTTCTGATATTAGGGGTAATTTCAAGATTTTACTCTATTGGGTTTCACTGGAAGGTTTCAATGGGAAGATTAAGGTCTTACTGACAAGAGGGGTAATTTAGGGAGTTTACCCCAATAGAGTAGGTTTTGCATAGAAAGATCAGGGTCTTACTAGTAGAGAGGTAATTTAGGGAGTTTACCCCAATAGAGTTTTGTTGGGAAGATCAACGACTTACTGGCTGTAGTGTTAATTTTGGGATTTTCCCTTGTTTGGGATTATATGGTACAATAAGGATCCTACTAGAAGGAGGTTTAATTTTAGGATTTTACACTAATAGGGTTTTGATGGTAAAATTAGGTCATAGCGGTAGGAGGGTAATTTCGGGTTTTTACACCAATAGTGTTTCGGTGGAAAGATTAGGGTCTTATCGTTAGAAGGGGTATTATCAGGATTTTTTCCTAATAAGGTTTCAGTGAGTAGAGCCTCGATGGGGTTTGGGTCTTGCCGTTACGAGTAATTTAAAATTCATAGCAAGATATGATTTCATTGGGAAAATTAAGGTCTTACTAATAAAAGGGGTAATTTAAAAACTTTTTCTAAATAGGATTTTAGTGGGAAGATTAGGTGTTAGTGGTAGGAGGCACGATTTAAGGATTTTACACCTATTTGGTTTCAATGAGAACATCATTGTCTTATTAGTAGGAGAGATAATTTTGGGATTTTACCTTGATAGGGTTTAGATAAGAAGATTAGGGTTATACCAGTATGAAGGTTTTTTTTTTATTTTACCGCAATTTGGTTTCAATAGGTTTTTAACAGTAGAAGAGGTAAATTAGGGATTTAATCCCAACAAAGTTTCGGTGGGTGGATCAGGGTCTTTCTGATAGGTGGCGTAATATTTGGAATTTACCTCGATATATATAAGGGGTATGTTTAGGATTTTACCACAAAGGGTTTTGATGGAAAGAATAGGATCCTACTGGTTGAAGGGGTATTTTCGGGATTTTACCCAATAATGTTTTGAGGGAAAGATAAAGGTTTTACTAGTAGCAGGGGTAATTTTGAAAATTTACCCCTATAAGGTTTTCAGAGGGAAGATCAGGAACTTACCTATACAAAGGGTAATTTCATGATTTTACCCCAATAGGGTTTCATTGGGAAGATCATGTTCCTACTGATAGAAGGGGTAATTTGGGATTTTACCCTATTGGGTTTCGGTGGAAATATTAGGGTCTTATCGGTAAGAGTGGTAATTATCTCACTTTACCACAATAGGGCTTCATGGGGACAATCATGGTCTTACCGATAAGAAAGATATTTTAAGAATTTTACCCCAACAAGGTTTAAATGGGAAGATCAAGCTCTTGTCAATACGAGGGGTAATTTTTAGATTTTACCACAATATGGTTTCGATGGGAAGATTATGGTAAAATAAGACCTTGATTTTTGCACCGAAACCCTATTTCGATAAAATCTCGAAATAACCCTCCTATCGGTAAGACCCTAATTTTTCCATCAAAACCCTATTGGGGTAATATGACAAAACTACCCCACATAGCGGAAACACTATGATCTTCCCACCGAAATCTCGAGGTAAAATCTCTAAATTACCCCTCCTACTGATAAGACCCTAATCTCCTCTCCAAAATATTATTGGGATAAAATCCCGAAACCACCATTCATATCGCTAACACCCTAATCTTTGAACCAAAAACTTAGTGGGGTAAAGTTCCAAAATTACCCCGTCGTACCGGTAAGACCCTGATCTTTCCTTCGAAACCCTATTGGAGTAAAGTTTTGAAATTACCCCTCCTACCGGTAAGACCCTAATCTTCTCTCTGAAACCCTATTAGGATGAAATCCCTAAATCATCCCTTCTATTTGTAAAACCCTAATCTTCCCACTAAAACCTTATTGATGTAAAATCTCGCTCATAACCCTCACAACAATAGGACTATGATCTTCCCACTGAAATCCTGTTTAGGTAAAGTCTTAAAATTAACCCCCTATATGTAAGACCCTAATCTTCCCGATGAAGCCTTATTGGGGTCAACTCTAAAAACTACTCCTCATTCATGTAAGACCTTGCTCTTTCCTCTCAATCCCCATCAAGCTAAATCCCTAAATTACCTCCTCCTATAACAAAGACCCTAATCTTCCAACCAAAACCCTATTCGGGGTAAGTTCTTGTAATTACCTCTCTATTCAGTAAGCCCATGATTTTCTCACCAACATCATATCGAGGTAAAATCACAAAGTAACCCCTCCAACCAGTAAGACCCCTATCTTCCTGCCGAAACCCTATTGGGGCAAAGTCCCAAAATCACCCCTCCTAATGGTAAGACCTTAATCCTCTCATTAAAACCCTATTGGGGTAAAGTCTAGAAACTACCCGGCATATTGGTATGTCTCTTCTCTTCCCACCAAAACCCCATCAATGTAAATCCTTAAATTCCCCCTCCTACCGACAAGACCCAAGTCATTCCTCCGACACTCTATTTGGGTGAAATCCCAAAATTACTTCTCTTACTTATAAGACACAAATCTTCCCACTAAAACCTTATAGGGATAAAATCCCAATGATACCCCTCCTACTAGTAAGACCCTGATCTTCCTAGTTGAACACTAATCGGATAATGTCTCGATATTACCCCTCCTACCAATAAGACCCTAATTTTCCCACCGAATCTTAAATAGGGTAAAATATTGAAATTATGCCTCTTATCGGTCAAACCCTAATTTTCCCATCGAAACCCTCTTAAGGTAAAATCACAAAACTACCCCGCACACTAGAAACACCATGATATAACCATAGGAACCCTCTTGAGGTAAAATCTCAAAATAACCACTTAATTTTTCCCATTAAAACCTTATTGAGTTAAAATTCCGAAATTACCCGTCCTATTGGTAAGAGCCTAATCTTTCCACTAAAATCATATTAGAGAAAAATCCTAAAAATACCCTTCCTACTAGTAAGATCCTAAAATCATATTAGAGTAAAGTTCTGAAACTACCTCTACTAATGATAAGACCTTGATTTCACTTTCAAACCTTATTTATGTAAAAACCTATTAATACCCAACCTAACATTAAGACCGTGATCTTCCCATCAAAACCCTATTGTGGTAAAGTTATAAAATTACCCCACCTATCGGTAAGATCCCAGTCTTCCCATAGAAGCCTTATTGGGTTAAACTCCAAAAACTACCTCTCATATCGATAAGACCTTACTTTACCCTCTCAAATCCCACCGAGTAGACCCGGATCTTCCCACCGAAATCCCAAAATCACCCCTCCTATCGGTAAGAACCTAATATTCCCACCGAAACCTTATATAGGTAAAATTTCTAAATTACCCCTCCGACTAGAAAGTCCCTTATTCTTGCTGATACCATATTTGGGAAAAATCCCAAAATTAGACCCCCTCTTGCTACTAACACCCCATGTCTTAAGACCAAAACCCTATTAGGGAAAAATCCCAAAATTACCCCACCTATCGATAAAATCCTATTGATAAAATCCTCCTCTTTCCTCCAAAAACTTATTGGAGTTAATATCTCTCATAATGATAAGACCCAGAAAATCACACTAAAACCTTATTGATATTAAATCTCCTTAATACCCTCCTAACTATAAGACCGTGACCTTCTACTCCAAACCCTATTGGGGTAAAGTCTCGAAATTACACCTTCTATAGGTAAGACCCTTGTCTTCCCATCAATGCCTTATTGGAGTCAACTACCTAAGAAATCCTCACACTAGAAAGACCCTACTCTTCCCTCTTATACCCCATCAAAGTAAATCCTAAAATTACCACAACTATTGGTACGACACTAATCTGCCCATTTAAACCTTACTAAGGTAAAATCCTGGTAATACCCATCCTCACGATAAGACCTTCATCATCCCCCTAAAACATTATTTCGGTAAAGTCGCCAAATTACCCTGATGGGGAATGAGAGGGAAAATACCGTAATTACCCCTCAAACTGGTAAGACAAAGATCTTCTCACCAAAACCCTATCGCGGTAAAATCCCAAAATTAGCTCTCCTACCAGTAAACTCTAATCTCCTAAATGAAACCTAATAAAGGTAAAATCCAAAAATTACCCTCCTATTGCTAACACCCATATCTTCCCACCAAAACTATATTGGAGTTAAATCACATAGCTACCCCTTATACCAGTAAGACCATGATGTTTCCACGTAAAGCCTATCAAGGTAAAATTCCAAAATTACCCCTACTACAAATAAGACCCTGATCTTCTCGCTGAAACCTTGTTAGGATAAAAACCTAAAATTACTCCTCTTATCACTAACACTCTACCCACCTAAACATATAGGGTAAAAAATTAAAATTAACTCTACTACAGATAAGACCCTAATTTTCCCACCGAAACTCTAAAAAGGTAAAATCTCAAATTTACTCCTCCTATTAGTAAAACCCAAATTTTCCCATTAAACCCATATTTAGGTAAAATCACAAAGCTACCCCTAAATACCATAAACACCATGATATTCCCACCAAGACAATCTCGAGGTTAAATTTTAAAATTACCCCTCCTTTATATAAGATCCTTATCTTTTTCCTAAAACCTTATAGGGTTATAATCCTGAAATTACCCCTCCTACCACTAACACCTAAATCTTCCCACCTAAAACCAATTAGGGTAAAATCCTAAAAATACCCCTTATACCGTCAAGACCCCTATCATCCTCCTAAAACTTTATTGGGGTAAAGTCATAAAATCACCCCTCCTACCGATAAGACCCTAATCTTCCCACTAAAATCCTATTGGGGTCAAATCCCCAAATCACTTCTTTTACTGGTAAGATCCTAATTTTCTGATTGAAAGCCTATTAAAGTAAAATCCCACAACTTGCCCTTAAACTGGTTTGATCCTACTCTTCCCACCCAAACCCCAACCCCATCAAGATAAACCCAAAATTACCGCTCCTCTTAGTAAGATCCAAATCTTCATGCCGAAACACTACTAGGGTAAAATCTCGAAACTACTCGTTCTTATAAGACCTTGATCGTCCCACTGAAACCTTATCAGGATATAATAACAAAGTCATCCCTCCTACCGAGAAGACCCTAATTTTCCAATCGAAACTCTATTGGAGTAAAAACACAAAACTACCCCTCAGACAAATAAGACCTTGATTGTCCCACCAAAACTCTATCAAAGGAAGATCCCAATGATACTACTCCTATTGGTCAGACCCTAATCTTCTCATTGATGCCATATTAGGGTAAAATCTAGAAATTACCCATCCTAAAGCTAACACTCCAATCATCCCTCTAAAAATTATTGGGGTAAAATCCCAAAATTAGCCCTACTACTAGTAAGAACATGATCTTCCCATTGAAACCTAATTCGGGTGAAATATCAAAACTACCCCTTATACTTGTATGACCCTGCCCTTCCCACCCAAACCCCATCGTTGTAAAATCTTAAAATTACCCCTCTTACCCATAAGACTTAGATCTCCTAATGAGGTTTTGTTATGAAAATTAGGGTCATACATTTAGGACGGGTATTATCGGGACTTTACCAAAAAAGGGTTTCAGTTATTAGATCTTGTTCTTAATGGTATAAGGGGTATTAACTGGATTTTACCCCAACAAGGTTTCAATGGAAGATTAGGGTTTTATTAGTTGGAGGGATAGTTTTGGTATTTTACCCAAAATAGAGTTTTGATTGGAAGATTTGGGTCTTACCGAGAGAAGGGGTTATTTTTTGATTTTACCTCGATGGGTTTCTGGTAGGTAAGAAGAGTTGGCTCTTAATGGTAAGAGATGTAGTTAAGGGATTTTAATCGAATAGGGTTTCATTAGGAAGATTAGGGTCTTACAAGTAGAAGGGATAATTTTGGGATTTCACCCTAATAGGGTTTCCATGGGATGATCAAGCTTGTATCGAAAACAAGGGTAATTTAGGGATTTTGCCCCAATAGGATTTTTATGGAAAGATTAGGGACGTACCAATATGAGAGTTAATTTTGGGATTTTACACCAATTAGATTTCGATGGGAAGATTGGGGTTGTTAGCGTTAGGAGGGGTAATTTCATGATTTTATCCCGTTGTGGTTTTGGGGAGAAGATCTAGGTCTTACTCATGAGAGGGGTAATTTTAAGATTTTACCTTAAGAAGGTTCCGATGCATAGATCATGCACTCTCCGATATGTTGGGTAGTTTAGTAATTTTACTATAATAGGGTTTCAATGGGTAGGAGGGGTAATTTCAAGATTTTACCCTAGTACGACTTCAATGGAAAAATTAGGGGCTTCTCGGTTGGAGAGGTAATATTAGGACATTAGAGAATAGTGTTTTTGTGGGAATATTAGGATCATACTGTTAGGAGGGTTATAAAAGGTATTTTACCCCAATAAGGTTTTAGTGGGAAGTGTCTTACATGTAGGAGGGCTAATTTTTAGATTTAAACAAAATGGGGTGTATGTGAGAAGATCAGTGTCTTACCTATAGAAGGGGTAGTTTTGGGTGTTAACCCCAATACATTTTTGATGGGATCAAGACCTTACTGGTAGATGGGTTAATTTTGTGTACTTTACCCTAATAGGATTTCGGTAAGACCTTGATCTTCCAATTGTAACCCATTGGGGTGAAATCCCTAAATCACCCTTTCTACTTGTAAGATCCTAATCTTCCTATTAAAACACTATTGGAGTGAAATCCCACAACTACCCCTCATATGAGTAAGACTCTACTTTTCTCATCCAAACCCCATTGAGTAAAATACCAAAATTACACCTCCTCCAGGTAAGACCTAGATCGTCCTACCAAAACTTTATTATGGTAAAATCCCAAAATTACCCCACTTACCGGTAAGACCCTAATCATCCCACTGAAACCTTATTGGCGTAAAATTCTAATAACACCCCTCCTCCATGTAAGAATCTAATCTTATAATTGAAACCCTATTAGGGAAAATTCTGAAATTATCCCTCCTACCGATAAAACCCTTATTTTCCCATCGAAACCCTATTAATGTAAAATCACATAATTACCCCTCAAACTAGTAAAACCTTGATCTTCCCATCGAAACCTAATCAAGGTAAAATCCCCAAAGTTACCCCTCATATAGATATGACCCTTATCTTCTCGGCAATACCTTATTGGGGTAAAATCCTGAAATTACAACTCCTACCACTAGCACCCCATTCTTCTTATCGAAATCATGTTGGAGTAAAGTCCCAAAAGTACCCTTCCTACCAGTAAGACCCTAATCTTCCCAATCAACCACTATATTAGTAAAGTTCCCAAATTACCTCTCCTAATCATAAGGCTCTCAAATTACCCACTGAAACATTATCAGAGTAAAATCCTAATAATACCCCTCCTAGAGGTAAGGCCGTAATCTTCCCATCATAACCCTATAGGGAGAAAGTCTCGAAAGTACGCCTCCTATCATATAGACCCTAATCTTCCCATAACAAGCCTTATTAGGGAAAACTCCCAAAACTACCCCCTTATATTGGTAAGAACCTACTCTTCCCACTTAGACCCAATAGAGAAAAATCACAAAATTACCCCTCCTACCAGGAGGACCCTACTCTTCCCACTTAGACCCAATAGAGAAAAATCACAAAATTACCCCTCCTACCAGGAGGACCCTAATCTTCCCGCCGATATCCAATTTGGGTAAAATCCTAGAATTACCCCTCCAATCTATCAGAAAGACCCTGATTTTCCTATAATTATCTCACTAAAACCCCCTCGAGGTAAAATCTCAAAATAACTTCTCTTACCTAAAGGACCCTAATTTCTCGAATAAACCTTATTGGGGTATAATCCCGAAATTACTCCTTTTAGGGCTAACACCCCAATCATCTAAACGAAACCTTATTGAGGTAAAATCCCAAAATTACCCCTCACACCGATGAGAATCCTTATCTCCCCCCCGGAACCCTATTGGGGTAAAGTACTAAAAATACCCCTCCTATCGATAAGACACTAATCTTCACAGTGAAACCACATTAAAGTAAACTCCCAAAACTACCTCTCACACCGGTAAGACCTTGCTCTTCCGACCCAATCCTCATTGAGGTAAATCCCAAAATTAGCCCTCTTATTAGTAAGACCTGAATCTTCCCGCACGACATCCTATTTTAGTAAAATACCAAAATTACCCCTCCTATTGGTAAGACCCTAATCTTCTTGCTAACACCCTATTTGCGTAAAATTACAAAATTACCCCTCTTGTCGGTAAAACATGGATCTTCCCATTAAAAGCTTATTGGGGGTAAATCCTGATAAAACCCCTCCTATTAGTAATGCCTTTATCTTCCCACCAAAACAATATTTGGGTAAAGTCCCGATATTAGACCTCTGATCGGTAATAACCTGATTTTTCCAATCGAAATACTATTAGGGTAAAATCTAAAAATTACCCCTTCTACTGGTAAGTCCCTATTAGGGTGAAATCTGGAAATTACCCCTCCTACAAGTAAGACCTTAATATTTCCACAAAAATCTTATTGGGGTAAAGTACTAGAAATAACCCTCCTAACAATAAGACCTGATCTTCCCTGCAAAACCCTATTGGGGTAAAGTCCCAAAAATATCTTATTAGGATAAAATCATGAAATGACTTCTTCTACTAGTAAAACCCTAATCTTTCGATCAAAATCCTATTAAAGTAATATCCCAAAACTACCCTTCACACTAAGTACACCCTGCTCTTCCCACCTAAAACCCATTGAGGTAAAATACAAAAATTACCCTTCTAACCAATAAGACCCTAATGTTCTTATTGAAAGCCTAGAGGGGTGAAATCCCAATATTACCCTTCCTTCCGGTAAGACCCAAATCTTCCCACAGACACCCTATTTTGTTTAAATCCCTTATTGGGGTGAAAGGCCCCAAAATTACCCCTCCTTCTAGTAAGATTATGGTTTTCACACGAAACCCTATCGTGGTAAATCCCTAAATAGCCCTTATATCGGTAAGATATTCATCTTCCTACTAAAGCCTATTAGGGTAAAGTACCGAAATTAACCTTCCTACCACTAAGACCTTGAACTTCCCATCGAAACCATATTAGGGTAAACAACCAAAACTACCCCTCCTACCAATAAGAACTTGATCTTCCCACTGACCCCCTATTTGGTTAAAATCCTAAAATTATCCCATCTAACTATAAGAAACCTCCCACTGAAACCTAATTAGGGTAAATTACCAATAATACCCCTCTTAATGATAAGACACTAATATTCCAACCAAAACACTATTCGGTAATGTCCTAATATTACCCCTCCTATCGATAAGACCCTGATGTTCCCGTGGAAACCCTATTGGGTTTAAATCACAAAATTACCACTCCTTTCGGTAAGACCCAACTCTTCACAACAAAACCCTATTAGGGTAAAGTACATAAAATTATCTTCGACCAAAACTATATTAAGATATTATCTTAAAACTACCATCATTCTACTAAGAACCGAATCTACTCATCGAGGCTCTTCCAACTGAAACCTTATAAGGGTAAAATCCCAATAATACCCATCCTAACAATAAGACCCTGATCTTCGCTCCAAAACAGTATTGGTGTAAATACCCGAAATTACCCTTCCTTTCGGTATGGCAAAATTTTCCCACCAAAACCATATTATGCAAAATATCGTAATTACCCCTCAAACTAGTAAGACCATGATCTTCCCACCAAAGCCCTATCGCTGTAAACTCCCAAAATTAGCTCTCCTAGCCATAAAACCCTAATCTCCTAAATGAAACTTATTTGGGTAAAATCCAAAAATTACCCTCCTCTCAATAACACCCATATATTCCCACCGAAACCATTTTGGATTAAAATCACTAAACTACGTCTTATACTAGTAAGACCATGATCATTCCACTAAATCCTATCGAGGTAGAATCCTAAAATTACCCCTTCTTGTAGTAAGACACTGATTTTCTCACTAAAACCTAATTAAGGTAAAATCCAAAAATTACTCCTTCTATCGCTAATACTCTACCCACCTAAGCATATAGGGTAAAATCTTAAAATTACCTCTACAACAGATAAGACCCTAATCTTCCAACCAAATTCTTATAAGGGTAAAATTTCAAAATTACCCCTCCTACTAGAAAGTCCCTTATTCCCGTAGACACCATATTTGGCTAAAATCCCAAAATTAGCCCCCTTCCTACTAACACCCCATTTCTTAAGACCGAATCCCTATAGGGATAAAATCCAAAATTACCCCTCCTATCGGTAAGAACCTATTCTTTCCACTAAAAACTTATTGGAGTAAAATCTTGAAATTACCTCTCCTAATTCTAAGACCTAGATATTCACACTGAAACCTTATTGATGTAAAATTCCCCTCCTAACGGTAAGACCGTGACCTTTCACTCTAAGACGTATTGGGGTAAAGTCTCAAAATTACCCTTAATACCAGTAAGACCCATATCTTCCCATCAAAGCCTTATTAGGGTAAACTCAAAAAGAAACCCTCACACCGGTAAGACCCTGCTCTTCCCTCTCATACCCATCGAGGTAAATCCTAAAATTACCCCTACCATCATTACGACACTAATCTTCCCATTTAAACGTTATTGAGGTAAAGTCCTGGTAATACCCATCCTCATGATAAGATCTTCATCATCCCACGAAAACACTATTCGGATAATGTCTCCAAATTACCCCTTTTATCGGTAAGACCCTATGTTCCCAATGAAACCCTATTAGGGTAAAATTACAAAATTACCCCTTTTATTGTTACTATCCAAATTTTCCCATTAAAACCCTATTGGAATAAAATAACAAAATTACCTTTCTACCGATAAGACCGTGATCTTCTCTTCGAAACCGTATTGGCGTAAAATACCGAAATCATCCCTCTTACATCTAATGCCCTAATTTTCCCTCAAAATTTTATTGGGGTGAAATTCCAAAATTACACTTCCTACCAGTAACACCCTAATCTTATCGTTGAAACCATATTCAGAAGAAATCCCAAAAATACCCTTCCTACTTCTTAAACCTTAACTTCCTCTCGAAACCTTATTAGGGTGAAATCCCGAAATTACTTCTTCTATTGGTAAGACCTTAATCTCCCCATCAAAAAACCCAAGACTACCATTCTTACCGGTAAAATCCCAAAACTACCCCTCCTACAACTAATGCCCCAATTTTCTCTATAAAACCCTATTAGGAAAAATACCTAAATTGCGCCTCTTTACAGTAAGACCCTCATCTTCCCACTCATACATTATTAGAGTAAAATCTCGATAATACCCCTCCTACCAGTTATACCTTAATCTTCCCACTGAAACCCAATTAGGTCCCAAAATTACAACTCTATTCGATACGACTATGATATTACAACCAAAAACCTATCTAGATAAAACCCGAAAATAATCCCTCCAACCGGGAAGATCCTAATCTTCCCAAATAAACTATATTGTGGTATAGTCTTGTTACACCTCCTACCGGTAAGACCCTAATTATCCCATCGAAAACTTTTTGGGGTAAACTCCCTAAACTACCCCGCTTACCGATATGACATTGCTCTTCCCATCTAAACCCCATAAGAAAAATCCCAAAATTACCCTTCCCACCGCTAAAACTTAGATCTTTACGCCGACAACCTATATGAGTAAAATTCCAAAATTGCCCCTCTTACTTATAATACACAAATCTTCCCATTAATACCTTATTGGGAAAAAATCCTGAAAATACCCCTTCTAATGGCATACCCTAATTTTCCCACTAATACCCTATTAGGGATAATCTCCAAATTATCCCTCCTAGCGATAAGACCATAAATTTCACATCGAAACCCTATTACGGTAATATCACAAATCTATAGCATTTACCGAAAACTCTAAGATCTTCCCACCAGAACCCACTCAAGGTAAAATCTCAAATTTACCCCTCCTATCGATATGACCCTTATCTTCTCTCCAAAACCTTATTAGGGTAAAGTTTTGAAATTACCCCTTTTACTACTAACACCTAATTTGTCTACCAAAACCTTACTGCTAGGTGGGGTAATTTCGGGATTTTCCTCTATAGGATTTCAGTGGGAAGATTAGATTCTTACCGGTAAGAAGAGTAAGTTAAGTTTCATAGCCCGATATATTTTTGTTGGGAAGATAAAGGTCTTAGCAATAGGAGGGGTAATATAAAAACTTTACATCAAATTAACCCTCCTATCGGTAAGACCCTAATTTTTCCATCGAAACCCTATTGGGGTAATATAAAAAATTTACCCCACATAGCGGAAACACCATGACCTTCCCACCGAAACCCTCTCGAGGTAAAATCTATAAATTACCCCTCCTGCTAAAAAGACCCTAATCTTCTTTCCGAAAAATTATTGGGGTAAAATCCCAAAGCCACCATTCCTACTGCTAACACCCTAATCTTTCCACCAAAAACTTAGTGGGGTAAAATCCCAAAATTACCCCATCATACTGGTAAGACCCTGTTCTTTCCTTCAATACCCTATTGGAGTAAAGTTCCGATATTACCCCTCCTACCAGTAAGACCCTAATCTTCTCACCAAAACCTTTGAAACCCTTCTTGGAGTAAACTGTGAAAATTACCCCTTTTACTGCTAACACCCCAATCTACCCACAAATATCTTATTGGGGTCAAATCCCAAAATTCCACCTCATACATTTAAGACCCTTATTTTCTCCCTGAAACCTTATTGAGGTAATTTCCCAAATTTACCTCTCCTACCGATAAGACTTAATTCTTCCCATTGAAACCCTATTGAGGTAAAATTCCAAAATCACCATCCCTATTGGTAAGAGCCTTATCTTCTCACTAAAGTTTTACTAGAGTAAAATCCCAAAAATACCCTTCCTACTAGTAAGATCCTGATCTTCCCCTCATAACACTATTAGAGTAAAGTCCTGAAAGTACCTATACTAATGGTAAAACTAAGATTTCCTATTCAATCCTTATTTATGTAAAATCCTGTTAATACCCAACCTAATGTTAAGATCGTGATATTCCCATCAAAACCTTATTGTGGTAAAGTTACAAAATTACCCCACTTACCGGTAAGACCCTAATCTTCTCATAGAAACCTTATTGTGGTAAACTCCAAAAACTATGTCTCATATCGGTAAGACCCTACTCTACCCTCTTAAATTCCATCCAGAAGTCTCTGATCTTTCCACCAAAAACCTACTAGAGTAAAATCCCAAAATCATCCCTCCTATCCATAAGAACTTGATATTCCCACCGAAACCTTATAAGGGTAAAATTTTGAAATTACCCCTCCTATAAGAAAGTCCCTTATTCTCGCTGATACCATATTTGGGTAAAATCCCAAAATTAACTCACCTCCTAATGCTAATACCCCATTTCTTAAGAACAAAACCCTATTGGGGTAAAATCATAAAATTACCCCTCCTATTAGTAAAAACCTGCTCTTTTCTCCAAAATCTTATTGGAGTAAAGTCTTGAAATTACCTCTCATAATGCTAAGAGCTAGATATTCACACTCAAACCTAATTAATGTAAAATCCCATTAATACCCCTTATAACGGTAACACCGTGACCTTCCACTCCAAACCCTATTGGGGTAAAGTCTTGAAATTACCCCTCCTACTGGTAAGACCCTTATCTTCCCATTAAAGCCTTATTGGGGTCAACTCCTAAAGCCACCCTCACACTAGTAAGACCCTACTCTTCCCTTGCATACCGCATCGAGGTAAATCCTAAAATTACCCCTACTATCCATACGACACTAATCTTATTGAGGTAAAATCCTAGTAATACCCATCCTCACAATAAGACCTTCATCATCCTCCCAAAACATTATTTAGGTAAAGTCCCTAAATTACCTCAAAAAGGGATGAGAGGGAAAATACTGTAATTACCCCTCAAACTAGTAAGACAAAGATCTTCTCACCAAAACCCTTTCGTGGTAAAATACTAAAATTAGCTCTCTTACCCATAAAACCCTAGCCTCCTAAATGAAACCTTATCGGGGTGAAATCCCAAAATTACCTTCCTAATGTTATAACCCATATCTTTCCACTGAAACCATATTGGAGTAAAATCACTAAACTACCCCTTATACCAAAAAGACCATGATCTTTCCACTAAAAGCCTATCAAGGAAGAATTCCAAACTAATCCCTCCTACTAGTAAGACCCTGATCTTCTCGCTGAAACCTTAATCGGGTAAAATCCAGAAATTAATCCTCTTATCGCTAATACAAAAATCTACCCACCTAAAAAGATAGGGTAAAATCTTTAAATTACCTCTCCTATAGATAAGACCCTAATTTTCCCACAGAAACCATAATAAGATAAAATTTTGAAATTACTCTTCCTATTGGTAAAACCCTAATTTTCCCATCAAAACCCTATTCAGGTAAAATCACAAAGCTACCCCCACATACCAAAAACACCATGATATTCCCACCAAAACAATCTCGAGGTAAAATTTCAAAATCACCCCTCCTTCATATAAGATCCTTATCTTCTTCACGAAACTTTATTGGGTTATAATTCTAAAATTAACCTTATAACATCAAGACCCTAATCATTATCCCGAAAACTTTATTGGGGTAAAGTCAACCCTAATCATCCTGCTAAAATCCTATTAGGGTGAAATCACAAAATCACTTATTTTACTAGTAAGATCATAATTTTCTTGTCAAAACCCTATTGAAGTAAAATCCTATAACTTCCACTGAAACTGGTAAGACCCTACTCTTCCCACCTAAACCCCATCAAGATAAACCCAAAATTATCGCTCCTCTTAGTAAGACCCAAATCTACATGCCGAAACACTACTAGGGTAAAATCTCAAAATTACTCCTTCATAAAAGACCCTAATCTTCCCACTGAAACCCTATTAGGGTAAAATATAACAAAGTCATCCCTCGTATTAAGAAGACTCTAATTTTCCCATCAAAACCCTATTGGAGTAAACACACAAAACTACCCTTTATACCAATCAGACTATGATCATCCCACCAAAACTCTATCAAAGTAAAATCCCAAAGATACCACTCCTATTGGTAAGACCCTAATCTTCTCGTCGATACCATATTGGGGTAAAATCAAGAAATTACGCTTCCTAAAGATAACACTCCAATAATCCCTCCAAACTTATTGGGGGTAAAATCCCAAAATTATCCCTAATACCAATAAGAACATTCTCTTCCCACTAAAACCTAATTGGGGTGAAATCTCGAAAATACCCCTTGTACGAAAATAACCTCATCTTTCTCTCAAAATTACTTTTTCTATTAGTAAGACCTTTAATTGGGGTAAAATCCCAAAACTACCCCTTATACCCGTAAGACCCTTCCCTTCCCTTCCCACCCAAACCCCATCGACGTAAAATCTAAAAATTACCCCTCTTCTCGGTAAGATCCAGATCTCCTAATAAGGTTTTGGTATGAAAATTAGAGTCCTAATATTACGAGGGGTACTGTCATGACTTAACTAGTACAGTTTTTGTTAGAAGATCTTATTCTTAGCGGTATAAGGGGTATTATCGGGATTTTATCCTAATAAGGTCTCAATGGAAGATTAGGGTTTTATTAGTAGGAGGGGTAATTTTGGTCTTTTTCCTTAATAGAGTTTTGATTAGAAGATTTGGGTCTTACCGAGATAAGGGGTTATTTTTGGATTTTACCTCAATGGGTTTTGGGTGGGTAAAAAGACTTGATTCTTATTGGTATAAGGGATAGTTGAGGGATTTTACTCTAATAGGGTTTTGTTTGGATGATTAGGGTCTTAAAAGTAGAAGGGATATTTTCAAGATTTTACACCAATAGGGTTTCCATGGGATGATCAAGGATGTATCGATAGAAGGGGTAATTTTGGGATTTCAACCTAATAATATTTTATTGGGAAGATTAGGATCATACTAGTATGAGGGGTAATTTTGAGATTTTACCCTAGTATGGCTTCAATAGAAAAATCAGGGGCTTACCCATTGGAGAGGTGATATTACGACATTATCGAATAGTGTTTCGGTGGGAATGTGAGGATATTTTCGTTAAGAGGGTTATTATAGGTATTTTACCCTAATAAGGTTTTAGTGGGAAATGTCTTACACATAGGAGGGGTGATTGTGGGAAGATTAGGGTCTTACAGGTAGGAGAGGTAGTTTAGGGTGTTTATCATAATACAATTTCAATGGGAAGATCAAGGCCTTATTGGTAGGAGGGTTAGTTTTGGGACTTCACCACAATAAGGTTTCGGTAGGAAGATAAATGTCTTACTTGTACAAGGAGTTATTTTGGGATTTTACCACATGAAGATCTGGTTCTTACTAGAAGGAGTGTTAATGTTATGATTTAAACCCAATAGGGTTTCCATGCGAGCATCTAGGTCTTACCGGTAGGAGGGGTAATATTAGGACATTACGAAATAGTGTTTAGGTAGGAATATCAATGTTTTATTAGTAGGAGGGTTAATTTCAATACTTTACCCTAATATGGTTTTGATGGGAAGATTAAGGTCTTAGTGGTAGGAGGGTTAATTTCAGTACTTTACCCCAATAGGCTTTAGGTAGGAATATGAATATCTTACCGCTTAGAAGGGCTATTTCTAGATATTAACACAATAGGGTTTCTTGGGAAAATCATAATCTTACCATAAGGTGTATTTTTGGGGCTTTTCCCAAAAGGATTTTTTGGGAAGATCTACGTATTACCGGAAGGAAGGATAATGTTGGGATTTCACCCTTTAGGGTTTTAACGGGGTTTTACAGGGAAGAATAGGGTCTTACTGTTTGGATGGGTATTTCTAGTAATTTTCCCTAATATGGTTTTGGTGGGAATATTACGGTCTTACTAGTAGGAGGGTAATTAGGGGATTTCACCGCAATAGGGTCTTACTAGTAGAAAGGGTAATTTTGGGATTTAATCCCAATAGGGTTTCCATGGGATGATAATGGTCGTATGTGTAGGAGGGGTTAATTTAGGTACTTTACCCCAATAGGATTTTCGTGGGAAGATTAGGGTCATACCTGTATGAGGGGTAATTTTGGGATTTTACCCAAATCAGATTTTCATGCAAAGATTGGGGTTGTTAGTGTTAGGAGGGGTAATTTTGGGATTTCACCCCTTTATGGTTTTGGCGAAAAGATCTAGGTCTTACCCACAAGAGTGGTAATTTTAAGATTTTACCTCAAGAAGGTTCCGATGTAAAGATTATAGGATCTTTGGTATGTTTGGTAGTTTTGTAATTTTACCCCAATAGGGTTTCGATGGGAAAATTATGGTCTTACTAATAGGAGGGGGAATTTTGAGATTTTACCCTAGTAGGGCTTTAATGGAAAAATCATGGTCTTATTGGTAGGAGAGGTAAGATTAGGATATTACCGAATATATATTTTGTTGGGAATATCTGGCTCTTACTGTTAAGAGGGGTATTATAGGTATTTTACCCCAATAAGGTTTCAGTGGGAAGTGTGTTACAAGTAGGAGGGGTAATTTTTGGATTTTAACTAAATAGGGTGTCACTAGGAAATCAGGGTCCTACTAGTAGGAGGGGTAGTTTTAGGTGTTTACCCTAATATGGAATCGATGGGAAGGTCAACGTCTTAATGAAAGGAGGGTTAATTTTGGTACTTTAACCCAATAGGTTTTCGGTAGAAAGATCAATGTCTGACCGTTATGAGGGGTTATTTTTTGGATTTTACCACGATGGAGTTTTGTGGAAAAAATATGATCATCCCGGAAGGATGGGTAATTTTGGGACTTTACTGTAAGATTGTTTTTGTGAGAAAGATATGGTTCTTACTAAAAAGAGTTGTAATGTTAGGAGTTAAACCCAATAGGGTTTTCCTGGAAACATTTAGGTCTTACCGGTAGGAAGGGTAATTTTTGTTTATTACATTGATAGGGTTTAGGTGGGAAGATTAGGGATTTAACAGTAGAAAAAGTAATTTTGGGATATTACCACAATAGGGTTTCTATGGGAATATTAGGGTTTTATCGGTAGGAGTGGTAATTTTGGGACTAAACCTTACTTGGATTTTAGTGGGAAGATTACGATCTTAGCAGTATGAGGGGTAATTTGGGATTTTACCCAAATTAGGTTTTGATGGGAAGATTAGTGTTAGCGTTAAGAAGGGTAATTTGAGATTTTACTCCTATAAGGTTTTGGCGAGAAGATCTGGCTCTTACCGATAAGATGTTTGAAATTTTACCTCATGACAATTCGGATGTAAAGATCATAGTCTCTCTAGTATGTGGGGTATATTATTAATTTTACCTTAGTAGTGTTTCAATGGGAAAATTAAGGTCTTACGGTAGGTGGGGTAATTTTTAGACTTTACCCTAATTGGGCTTCAATGGAAAAATTTGTGTCTTATCGGTAGGAGGGGTAATATTAGTACATTATCGAATAGTCTTTCAGTGGGAATATCAGTTTCTTACTGTTCTAAGGGGTACTACTAGTAATTTAACCCAATAAGGTTCCAGTGGGATGTGTCTTATAGGTAGGAGGGATAATTTTGGGATTTTTACCAAATAAGGGGTTGATGGGAAGATCAGGTTCTTACCAGTAGAAGGGGTAGTTTTAGGTGTTTACCCTAATAGATTTGATGGGAAGATCAAGGTTTTACTGGTAGGAGGGTTAATTTCGGTACTTTACCCCAATAGGCTTTTGGTAGGAAGATGAATATCTTATCGATAAGAAGGGCTATTTTAGGATTTTACCACGATAGGGTTTCATGGGAAAATCCTAATTTTACTAGAAGGAGGATAATTTTAGGGTTTTTGCCTATAGGGTTTTAGTGGTTAAATATGGGTCATATGGGAAGGAAGGGTAATGTTGGGAATTCACCTCGCTAGGGTTTTAATGGTAACATTTTGGTCTTATTGGTTGGAAGGATAATTTTTGTATTTTCCCTAGATGGGATTTGGGTGGGAAGAGAAGGGTCTACTCGGTGTGAAGGGTGTAGTTTTGGGATTTTACCCCAACAGGGTTTTGAGGAAAAGACTATGGTAAGATCACGGTCTTACTAGTAGGATAGGTACTTTTGGGACTTTACCCTAATAGGGTAATGCGGGGAGGATTAGGGTCTTACAGGTAGGATTGGTATATCTAGTACTTTATTCCAAAAAGATTTTAGTGGGAAGATTAAGGTCTTATCGTTTAGAGGGTAATTTTTTATATTTTACCCCAATATGGTTTGGATGGGAAGATTTGGGTTTTAGTAGAAGGAGGGGTAAATTGAGATTTTTTATTTATAAGGTTTAAGTGAGAGAATTAGGGTCTTATTGGGTAGGAGGGGTAATTTTTGGATTTTACCTTAATAGGCTTTTGGTGGAAAGATTATGGTCTTACCGGTTTGAGGGGAAGTTTTTAGATTTGGCCCTAATATGGTTTCAGTGGGAAGATTGGGAAGTAAGGGGTACGAGGGGTATTTTTGGTATTTTACCAAAATGAGGTTTTAATAAGAAGATATGGGTCTTACCGGTAGGGGGTAAGATTAGACTTTTCTTCGAGAGGGTTTAGGTGGGTAAATCATAGTCTTTCAGGTATGAGGGGTACTTTTGTGATTTTACTCCATTAGGTTTTCAATGGAAAAATTAGGTTCTTATCAGTAGGAGGGGTAATATCTAGATTATACCCTAATACGTTTCGGTGGGAAAATTAGGGTCTTATTGGTAGGAGGTGTAATATAGAAACTTTACTCAAATAGTTTTTCTAATGGAAGATATGGGTCTTACCGTTAGGAGGTGTATTATTGAGACTTTGACCGAATATAGTTTTGGTGGAAAGGTTAGTGTTGTAACGGTAGGAAGGGTAATTTTGGGATTTTACCCAAATAGGTGTTCAGCAAGATAATCACGGTCTTACCCGTAGTAGGGTAATTTTGGGATTAACCTTGATGGGGATTGGGTTAGAAGAGTAGGGCCTTATTAGTATAAGGGGTAGTTTTGGGAGTTTACCCAAATAGGGTTTCGATGGGAAGATAAGGGTCTTCCGGGTAGGAGGGGTAATTTCGAGACTTTACCTTAATAAGGTTTTATTAGTGTCTTACTAGTAGAAGAGGTAGTTTCTGCTTTCACCCTAAAAGAGTTTTGGTGGGAATACTGGGGTCTTATTGGTAGGAGGGGTAAATTTTTAACTTTTCTTCTATAGGGTTTCATCGGGAAGATATGGGACTTACTAGGTGGAAGGGTATTTCCAAGAACACCAATAAGGTTTTAGTGTGAAGATACGAGTCTTAATGGTAGGAGGGGTAATTTACGATTTTACTAGGGTTTCGGTGGGAAGATTGGGGTGTTGGCAATATGATAGGTAATTTTGGGATTTTACCCCAATAAGGTTTCATTTAGAAGATCGGGGCATTATCGGTAAGAGGGGTAATTTTTGGATTTTAGGTGGATGTGGTTTGGGTGGGAAGGGCAGGGTAGTTTCGGGATTTGACCCCAATTTAAGGTCTTACTAATAGAAGAAGTAATTTTGAGATGTCATCCTAATAGGGTTGCGAGAAAATATTAGGTTATTTTGGGTAGGAGGGGTAATATTGAGATTTCACCCGATTTAGGTTTTAGTGGGAAGATCATGTCCTTATAGGTAGTAGGGGTAACTTTGGGATTTTACCCCAATAAGTTTTGGAGGGATGATTGTTGTGTTAGTTTTAGGAGGGGTATTTTCTAGATTTTACCCCATTATGGTATCAGCGAGAAGTTTAGGGTCTTACCGATAGGAGTGGTATCTTAGGGATTTTACTTTGATAGAGTTTCGGTGGGGCGATCATGGTCTTATTAGTATGAGGGGTAGTTTCGTGTTTTAACTCTAATAGTGTTTTTTGATGGGAAAATAAGGGTCTTCTCGGTAGGAGGGATGACTTTGTTATTTTACCTAATAGGGCTTTAGTGGGAAGATCAGGGTCTTATTGGGGAAGGAGGAGTAATTTTTCGATTTTACCCTAGTATTGTTTCGGCATGAAGATTTGGGTCTTACTAAGAGAAGAGGTAATTTGGAATTATCTTGATGGGGTTTGGGTGGGAAGAGTAAGGTCTTACCAATTTGAGGCGAAGTTGTGGGATTTTACTTCAATAGGGTTTCGATGGGAAAATTAGGATCTTACCAGTAAAGAAGTGATTTGGGGATTTAACCCCAATAGGATTGCAGTTGGAAGATTAGAGTCTGACCTAATATGGTTTCGATGGGAAGATCAAGGTCTTAGAGGTAGGAGGGTTAATTTCGGTAATTTACACCAATAGGCTTTAGGTAGGAAGATGAATAACTTACCGGTAAGAGGGGCTATATTGGGATTTTACCACGATAGGGTTTTGTTGGAAAATCATAATCTTACCACGAGGGGTAATTTTTGGCTTTTCCCAATAGGATTTTGGTGGGAAGATATGGGTCTTACTAGAAGGAGGGTTATGTTGGGATTTCCCCCTCTAGGGTTTCAACGGGAACCTCTGTGTCTAATTTGTTAGAAGGATAATTTTGAATTTTACCTCAATGGGTTTTGGGTGGGAAGGCTAGGGTCTACTTAGTGTGAGGGGTGGTTTTGGAATTTCACCCCAATAGAGTTTTGATGGGATGATTAGGGTTTTACCAGTAGAAGAAATAATTTCGATATTTTACCCCAATAAGGTACTTTCGTGACTTTACCCCAATAGGGTTTTGCGGGGAAGATCAGGTTCTTACCATTAGGAGGGGTATTTTTAGAACATTACCTCAATAATGTTTTTGTCGAAATATTAAGGTCTTTTTGGTAGGAGGGATAATTTTGGGATTTCACCTCAATAGGGTCTTACCAGTAGAAGGGGTAATTACCGGATTTAATCCCAATAGGGTTTCCATGGGATGATAAAGATCATATGGGTAGGAGGCGTTAATTTTGGTACTTTACCACAATAAGATTTTCGTGGGAAGATTAGGGTCATTTCAGTATGAGGGGCAATTTTGGGATTTTACCCGAATTAGATTTTGGTGGGAAGATTGGGGTTATTAGTAACGAAGGGTTAATCTCGGGATTTTACCCATTTATGATTTTACCCGATAAAGTTTCATTTAGGAGATTAGGATTTTACGGGTAAGAAAGCTAATTTTGGGATTTTACCGCGATAGAATTTTGGTGGGAAGATCTTGGTCTTACCAAATTGTTATTTTGATAGTTTACACTAATATGGTTTTGTTGGGAAAATTTCGTCTTACCGAAAAGAGGGGTAATTTCGGATATTTACACCAATACTATTTCAGTGGGAATATCAGGGTCTTACCGTTAAGACCTGTATTATCGAGATTTTACCCCAAGAAGGTTTCAGTTGGGAGAGCCTCCATGTTGTTTGGGTGAGAAGAGTCGGATTTTACAAGTTCGAGGGATAGGTTAAAGAGGTTACCATAATACTATTTCGTTGGCAAAATTAGGGTATTATTAGTAGACGTGGTAAATTTGAGATTTCACCCCAATTGGGTTTTGTTGGGAAGATTATGGTCTTACTAATTGGAAGGGTAATTTCGAGAGTTTACCCTAATAGGATTTTGGTTGGAAGATTAGGGTCTTACCGGTATAAGGGGTAATTTAAGGATTTTATCTCGATAGGTTTCGGTGGGAAGATCCGGTTCTTAGAAGTATGACGGTATTTTTGAGATATTTTCTTCATATAGTTTCGGTGGAAAGATAAGGGACTTACTGCTAGGTGGGGTAATTTCAGGATTTTCCTCTATATGATTTTGGTGGGAGTATCGGTCTCTTACTGGCAAGATAAGTAATTTAAGTTTCATAGACTAATAAGTTTTTGTTGGGAAGAACAAGGTCTTACTGATAGGTAGGGTAATTTAAAACCATTACTCAAATAGGGTTTTGGTGGGAGAGGCGATTTTAGGATTTCACCCGTTGTGGATTCGATTGGGAAATCGTGGTCATACCTGCAAGAGGAGTCATTTTGGGATTTTGCCTCGATAGGGTTTCCAAGAGAAGATCTAGGTCTTATCGGTCTGAGGAGTAATTTTTGGGTTTTACGTCGATAGGGTAAAGGTAGGAAGATCAAGGACTCACCTGTATCAGGGGTAGTTTTTGGGATTATACCCCAATAGGGTTTCGATGGGAAAATTAGGGTCTTATTAGAATGAGGGGTAATTTTGGGATATTACTCCAATATTTTTTGAGTATTGTTGGAATGAGAAGATCTAGGTCTTACGGTTGGAGGGGTAATTTTGATATTTTACCCCAGTAGGTTTCGGTGGGAAGATTCAATTCTTAACTGTAAGAAGGGTATTTTCAAGATTTTACCCTAATAAGGTTTTTGTGGAAAATCAGGGTCTTTAGGATCTTTACCCAAGAGGGTTTCGATGGGAAGATCAAAGGCTTACCGGTGTGAGGGGTATTTATGGATTTTAACCTAGTAAGATTTCAGTGCAAAGATCACGGCCTTACATATAGGAGGGGTAATTTTGGGACTCTACCCTATCAGGATTTTGTCGGTAGAAGGGGTATTTTTGGGATTATATCCCAATAAAGTTTTAATGGGAAGATCAAGGTCTTGCTGGTAGAAGTGGCAATTTAGGGATTTCACTCCATTAGGTTTCGGTGAGAAGATAAGGGTCTTACAGGTAGGAATTATAATTTCATGGTTTTACCCCAATAGAGTTTAAGTGGGAAGATCGTGTTCTTTCTGATATTAGAGGTAATTTCGGGATTTTCCCCTATTGGGTTTCACTGGAAATATAATGGTTTTACTAGTAGGAAGGGTAATTTTGTGACTTTACCTCAATCTGGCTTAGGGGGGAAGATCATGGTCTTACTGGTAGGGAGGGTATTTTAAGAATTTTACCCCAATAAGGTTTCAATAGGAATATTAAAGTCTTAGCGACAAGAGGGGTACTTTTGGGAATTCACCCTAATAGGTTTTGCATGGAAAGATTAGGGTCTTATTAGTAGAGAGGAAGTTTAGGAAGTTTACCCCAAGAGAGTTTTAGTCTTACTAGTTGTAGTGTTAATTTTGGGATTTTCCCTCGATTGGGATTATGTGGGTAGATAAGGGTCTTACTAGTAGGAGGTTTAATTTCAAGATTTTACACTAATAGGGTTTTGGTGGTAAAATTAGGTCTTACCAGTAGGAGGGTAATTTTGGGTTTTTACACCAATAATGTTTTGGTGGGAAGATTAGGGTCTTACCGTTAGGAGGGGTATTATCAGGATTTTACCCTAATAAGGTTTCAGTGGGAAGAGCCTCGATGGGGTTTGGGTGGAAAGAGCTAGGTGTTACTAGAGTGAGGGGTAGTTTTAGGAGTTTACCCCTAAAAGGTTTCAATGGGAAAATTAGGGTCTTCCTAGTAGAAGTGGTAATTTTTAGATTTCACCCCAATAGGGTTTAAGTTGGAAGATTAGGGTCCATCAATTTGAGGGGTTATTTTGAGACTTTTGCCTAATAAGGATTCGATCGGAATATCAGGGTCTTGTCGTTATGAGCGCTAGTTTAAGGATTTTACCCTAATAATTTTTGGCGAGAACATCCAGTTCTTAGCAATATGAGAGGTAGTTTGGAGATAATTTGGTTATACAATTTGGGGAGGGGGGGGGGGGGGGGGATAAGGGTTTTAATCCTATGTGGGTAATTTTGGGATTTTTCCTTTATATGGTTTTGGTGGGAAGATCAAAATTTTTACTAGTAGGATGAGTAATTTAAAATTCATAGCAAGATATGATTTTGTTGGGAAGATTAAGGTCGTACTAATAAGAGGGGTAATTTAAAAACATTACCCAAATAGGTTTTCAGTGGGAAGATGGGGTGTTAGAGGTAGGAGGGACGATTTCAGGATTTTACACCAATTAAGGTTCGATAGGAATATTATTGTCTTATCGGTAGGAGGGGTAATTATAGGATTTTAACTCGATAGGGTTTAGATAAGAAGATCACGGTCTTACCGGTACAAAGGTTTTTTTCGAATTTTACCCCAATTGGGTTTCAATAGGAAAATTAGGGTTTTAATAGTAGGAGGGGTAAATAAGAGATTTAATCACAACAACGTTTTGGTGGGAGGATCAGGGTCTTACCGATAGATGGGGTAATATTTAGAATTTACCTCAATAGTGTTTATGTGGGAAGAGTAGGGTGTTACCAATATAAGGGGTAGCTTTTGGATTTTACCAAATACGGTTTCGATGGGAAGAGTAGGGTCCTACCAGTTGAAGGGGTAATTTTAGGATTTTACCCAATAATGTTTTGAGGGAAAGATAAAGGTTTTACTGATAGGAGGGGTAATTTCAAGAATTTACTCCATTAAGGTTTTCGGTGGGAAGATCAAGGTCTTATCTGTACAAAGGTTAATTTCATGATTTTACCCCAATAGGGTTTCATTGCGAAGATCATGTTCCTACTTATAGGAGGGGTAATTTGTGATTTTTTCCTATTGAGTTTTGGTGGAAATATCGGGGTAATTTTCTGACTTTACAGCAATAGGGCATCATGGGGACGATCATGGTCTTACCGGTAAGACCCTAATCTTTCCTCCAAAAACTTAGTGGGATAAAATCCCAAAATTACCCCATCATACCGGTAAGACCCTGATCTTTCCTTCGAATCCCTATAGGAGTAAAGTTTTGAAATTACCCCTCCAACCGGTAAGACCCTAATCTTCTCACTAAAACCTTATCATGGTGAAATCCCCAAATCATCCCTTCTTTTTGTTAAACCCTAATAATCCCATGAAACCCCAGATGGATTAAAATCACACAACTAACTTTTATAATGTTAAGACCCTATGCTTCTCACCCAAACCCCATCGAGATAAATCACAAAATTACCCTTCCTCCTAGTAAGACCCAGTTCTTCTTGTAGAAACCCTATTAGGGTAATATCCTAAACTTACCCTCCTACGAAATAGGTACTAATCGTCCCACAAAAACTTTATTAGCTTTAAATCCTAATAAAACTCCTCCTACAGGTAAGAAATTTATCTTTCCACCTAAACCATATTAGGGAAAAATTTCGACACTACCCCTCATACTTGAAATTCCCCAATTTTCCCATCAAAATCCAACTGGGGTAAAATTACAAAACTACCCCTCATTCCACAAAGACCATGATCATCCCACCAAACCCTATCAAGGTAAAATTCCAAAGTTATCCCTCCTACCACTTATACCCCTTTCTTACAACCAAAACCCTAGTACGGTAAAATACCAAAATTATCCTTCCTATCGGTAAGAACGGGCTCTTCCCACTAAAAGAATATTAGAGTAAAATCCCAAAAATACGCTTCCATATGATAAGACCCTTACCTTTTCCCCAAAAAAGGGTAAAGCCCCAAAATTACCTATCTTAATGGTAAGACCTTGATATTCCCACTAAAACCTTATTAATGAAAAATCTCATTAATAACCCTCCAAATAATAAGACCGTGATCTTCCCACCGAAACCCTGTTTAAGTAAAGTCTCGAAATTACCCCCTAATGGTAAGACCCTAATCTTCCCAACAAAGACTTATTGGTTTAAACTCCCAAAACTACTCGTTAGACCTATAAGACCCTGCTCTTTCCTCTCAATCCCCATCGAGGTAAATCCCTAAATCACCTCCTCCTATAGCAAAGACCCTAATCTTTAAACTGAAACCCTATTCGAGCTAAGGTCCTAAAATTTAACCTCTATTCAGAAAGACCATGATATTCCCACCAAAACCATATTACGGTAAAATCACAAAAGTAACCTCTCCTACCAGTAAGACCCCGATCTTTCTTTCGATCGAAACCCTATTGGGGTAAAGTCCCAAAATTACCCCTCCTAATGGTAAGATGTTAATCATCCCATCAAAACCCTATTACGGTAAAGTCCAAAAACTACCCCACATATTGGTACGTCTCTTTTAATCCCACCAAAACCCCATCGATGTAAAATCAAAAATTTCCCCTCCTTTCGATAAGACCCTAATATTTCCTCCGATACCCTATTTGGGTGAAATCCCAAAATTACTTTTCTTACCTATAAGACACAAAACATCCCACTGAAACCTTATTAAGATAAAATACTAATAATTTCCCTCCTAATAGTAAGACCCTGATCTTCCCACAAGAATACATATTGGATAATGTCCCGATATTACCCCTCCTAGCGATAAGACCCTAATTTTCCCATTGAATCTCACTTAGGGTAAAATCTCAAAATTACACCTCTTATCGATCATACCCTTACTTTCCCATCGAAACCATATAGGGGTAAAATCACAAAACCACCCCTCACACCACAAACACCATGACATAACCAATAGAACCCTCTCGAGGTAAAATCTCAAAATAACCACAGGAACCCTTCTTGGAGTAAAATGCCAAAATTACCCCTTTTAGTACTAACACCCCAATCTACCCACAAAAATCTTATTGGGGTCAAAACCTAAAATTCCCACTCATATGTTTAAGACCCTTATCTTCTCCCTAAAACCTTATTGGGGTAATTTATCGAACTTACCTCTCCTACTGGTAATACTTAATTCTTCCCATTGAAACCCTATTGGGGTAAAATTCCAAAATTACCCGTTCTATTGATAAGATCCTAATCTTGTCACTAAAATTTTATTATTCCAAAAATACCCCTTTTACTAGTAAGATCATGATCTTTCCCCCAAAACCCTATTGGAGTAAAGTCTTGAAATTACCTCTACTAATGGTAAGACCTTGATTTTCCTTTCAAACCTTATTTATGGAAAATCCTATTAATACCCAACCTAACATTAAGACCATGTTCTTCCCATCAAAACCCTATCGTGATAAAGTTATAAAATTACCCCACCTACTAATAAGACCATAATCTTCCCAAAGAAAGCCTTATTGGATGAACTCCTAAAAATACCTCTTATATCGGTAAGACCCTACTCTACCCTCTTAAATCACACCGAGAAGACCTTGATCACTCAAACCCCATTAGAGTAAATTCCTGAAATCACCCCTCCTATCAGTTAGAACCTGATATTCCCACCAAAACCTTATAAGGGTAAAATTTCTAAGTTACCCCTCCTACTAGAAAGTCCCTTAATCTCGCTGATACCATATTTGGGTAAAATCCCAAAATTAGCCCCCCTCCTACTACTAACACCCTATTTCTTAAGACCAAAACTCTATTTGGGTAAAATCCCAAAATTACCCCACACCTATCAATAAAAACCTACTCTTTCCTCTAACTACTTATTGGAGTAAAGTCTTGAAATTACCTCTCATAATGCTAAGACCCAGGTATTCAAATGAAACATTATTGATGTAAAATTCCATTAATACCCCTCCTAACGATAAGACCGTGACCTTCCACTCCAAACCCCTATTGGGGTAAAGTCTTGAAATTACCCCTCCTACCGATAAGCCCTTATCTTCCCATTAAAGCTTTAATGGGGTCAACTAACAAAGCAACCCTTACACTGGTAAGACCCTAGTCTTCCCTCTCATACCCGGTCAAGGTAAATCCTAAATTTACCCCTACTATTGGTTCAACACTAACCTTCCTATTTAAAACCTTTTTGAGGTAAAATCCTAGTAATACCCAATCTCACGATAAGACCTTCATCATCCTCCCAAAACATTATTCAAGTAAAGTTCCCAAATTACCTCTATGGGGGATGAGAGGGAAAATATCGTAATTACCCCTAAAACTGGTAAGACAAAGATCTTCCCATCAAAACCAATTTCTATAAAATCCCAAAATTAGCTCTCTTATCGGTAAAACCCTAATCTCCTAAATGAAACCCTATCAAGGTGAAATCCCAAAATTACCCTCCTATTGCTAACACCCAAATCTTCTCATCAAAACCATATTGGAGTAAAATCACTAATTTACCCCTTATACGAGTAAGACCATGATCTTTCCACTAAAAGCCTATCATGGTAGAATTCTAAAATTACCCCTCCTACTAGTAAGACCTTGATCTTCTAACTGAAACCCTAATAGGGTTAAATCTTGATATTACTCCTACTATTGGTACAACCCTAATTTTCCCATCAAAACCCTATTTAGGTAAAATCACAAAAGTACCCCCACAAGCCATAAACACCATGATATTCCCACTGAAACAATCTCGTGGTAAAATCTCAAAATTAACCCTCCTTCATATAAGATCCTTATCTTCTTCCTAAAACCTTATTTGGTTGTAATCCTAAAATTATCCCTCCTACCGCTAATACCTCATTCTTCCTACCAAAACCTTATTAGGGTAAAATCCTAAAATTACTCCTTATATAGTCAAAATCCTAATCATCCTCCAAAAAATTTATTCAGGTAAAGTCTTGAAATCACCCCTCCTACCGTGAAACCCTAATCCCCAAATCACTTATTTTAATAGTAAGATCCTAATTTTCTTATTAAAACCCTATTGAAGTAAAATCCCATAATTTCCCCTAAAAGTGGTAAGACCCTACTCTTCCCGCTTAAACCCCATCAAGATAAACCCAAAATTACCACTCCTCTTAGTAACACCCAAATCTTCATGCGAAAATAGTACTAGGGTAAAATATCGAAAGTACTAGGTTATAATTTAGGGATTTCACCCTAATAGGGTTTCCATGGGATAATCAAGGTAGTATCAATATGAGGGGTAATTTTTGGATTTCACTCTAATAGGATTTTTGTTGAAAGATTGGTGTTATACTAGTATGAGGGGCAATTTATTTTACACCAATTAGATTTTGATGGGAAGATTGGGGTTGTTAGCGTTAGAGGGGTAATTTCAGGATTTTTTCCTTTTATGGTTTTGGTGAGAAGATCTAGGTCTTACCCATAGGAGGGGTAATTTTAACATTTTACCTCAAGAAGGTTTTGCTGTAAAGATCATGGGCTCTCCAATATGTTGCATAGTTTTTATAATTTTACCACAGTATGGTTTCAATGGGTTTAAGGGGTAATTTTGAGATTTTACCCTTGTATGGCTTTATTGGAAAAATCAGGGGCTTACCTGTTGGAGAGGTAATATTAAGACATTATCAAAAAAGTGTTACAATGGGAATATTAGGATCTTGTAGTTAGGAGGGTTATTATAGGTATTTAACCCTAATAAGGTTTTAGTGGGAAGTGTCTTACACATAGTAAGGGTAATTTATGGATTTTAACCAAATTGGGTGTCTACGGGAAGATCCGGGTCTTACCAGTTAGAGTGGTTTTTTTGGGTGTTTACCCCAATACGGTTTCAATGGTAAGATCAAGGCCTTACTGATAGGAGGGTTAATTTCAGTACTTTACCCCAATAGGGTTTTGGTATGAAGATGAATGTCTTACCGGTACGAGGGGTTATTTTAGGATTTTACCATGATAGTGTTTTAGTGTGAAGATCCAAGTTATCGGAAGGAGTGGTAGTGTTGTGATTTAAACCCAATATTGTTTCCACAAGAAGATGTGGGTCTTAACGGTAGGAGGGGTAATATTAGGACATTATCGAATAGTGTTTCGGTGGGAATATCAGTGTCTTATCGTCTGGAGGGGTATTATTGGTAATTTACCCTAATTAGGTTTTAGTGGGAGGTTTCTTATGAATAGAAGGGGTAATTTTGGGATTTTAACCTAATAAGGGGTCGGTGGGTAGTTTTGGCTGTTTACCCTAATATGGTTTTGATGGGAAGATTAAGGTCTTAGTGGTAGGAGGGTTAATTTCGGTACTTACCATAATAGGCTTTAGGTAGGAAGATGAATATCTTACCAGTAAGAGAGGTTATTTTGGGATTTTACCATGATAGGTTTTGGGTGGGAAGATCATAATCTTACTAGAAGGAGGGGTAATTTTGGGGCTTTTTCCAATTGGATTTTGGTTGGAAGATCTCGGTCTTACCGGAAGGAAGGGTTATGTTTGGATTTCACCCCTCTAGGTTTTCGATGAGAACATTTGGGTCTAATTAGTTAGAAGGATAATTTTAAATTTTACCTTGATGGGTTTTGGGTGGGAAGAGTTGGGTCTACTTGATGTGAGGGGTAGTTTTGGGATTTTACCCCAATAGGGCTTTGACGGGATGATAAGGGTTTTACTAGTAGAATAAGTAATTTCGAGATTTTACCCCAATAAGGTACTTTTGGGACTTTACCTCAAAAGGGTTTTGCGGGAAAGATCAGGGTCTTACTGTTAGGAAGGGTATTTTTATTACTTTACCCAAATTGCATTTTGGTGGTAATATTAAGGTCTTAGTGGTAGGAGGGGTAATTTCGGGATTTCACGGCAATAGTGTCTTACTAGTAAAAGGGATAATTTTGGGAATTAATCCCAATAGGGTTTCCATGGGATAATCAAGGTCATATGGGTGGGAGGGGTTAATTTTGGTACTTTACCCCAACAGGATTTTCGTCGGAAGATTAAGGTCATACTAGTATGACGGGTAATTTTAGGATTTTACCTGAATCAGATTTTGATTGGATGATTAGGGTTTTTAGTAACAAAGGACTAATTTTGGGACTTGACTCGTTTATAGTTTTTGTGAGAAGATTTAGGTCTTACCCACCGGAGGGGTAATTTTAAGATTTTACCTCAAGAAGGTTTGGATGTATAGATTATAGGCTCTTTGGTATGTTCGGTAGTTTTGTACCTTTACCCTAATAGGGTTTCAATGGGAAAATTAGGGTCTTACCAAAGGAGGGGTAATTATGAGATTTTACCCTAATAGGGCTTCAATGGGAGGTTATTACTGTTGGGAGGGGTATTATAGGTATTTAACCCTAATAAGGTATTGGTGGGAAGTGTCTTAAAAGTACGAGGGTAATTTTGGGATTTTAACTAAATAGGGTGTCACTAGGAAGATTAGGGTCTTAGCAACAGGAGGGGTAGCTTTGGGTGTTTACCCCAATACGATTTTGATTGGAAAATCATCGTCTTACCTATAGGAGGGTTAATTTTGGTACTTTACCCCTATAAGGTTTTGGTAGAAAGATGAATTTCTTACCGATATGAGGGGTAATTTTGAGATTCTACCATGATAGGGTTTTGGTGGAAAGATATGGATCTTACCGAAAGAAGTGGTAATATTTGGAGTTTAACCTATTAGAGTTTTACTGGGAATAACTGAGTCTTACCGGTAAGAAGGGTAATTTTTGTTTATTACCTTGATAGGGTTTTGGTGGGAAGATTACGGATTTACTAATAGAAGAAGTAATTTTGGGATTTCACCCTAGTAGGATTTCCATAGGAAGATTTCCCTAGTAGGGTTGTACTAATTGGAGGGGTAATTTAAATATTATACCTTAATAGGATTTTGAAGAGAAGATTACGGTCTTACAAGTATAAGGGGTAATTTTGCATTTTACCCCAATCATGTTTCAATGGAAAGATTAGGGTCTTACCGATAAGTGGGGTAATTTTGTGATTTTACCCCTATAAGGTTTTGGGGAGAAGATCTGGGTCTTACCAATAAGTAGGGTAATTTTGAATTTTACCTCATGAGGTTTCTGATGTAAAGATCATGTTCTCTCCACTATGTGGGGTAGTTTATTAATTTTTCCCTAATAGTGTTTCGATGGGAAACATAGGGTCTTACGGTAGGTGGGAAAAGTTTGAGATTTTACCCTAATTGGGCTTTAATGGAAAAATTTGGGTCTTATCGGTAGGAGGGGTAATACTAGCACATTATGGAATTGTGTTTCGGTGGGAAGATCAGGGTCTTACTTTAAGGAGGGGTACTACTGGTAGCTTAACCTAATAAGGTTCCAATGGGATGTGTCTTATAGTAAAGAGGGGTAATTTTAGGATTTTAACAAAATAAGGGATTCATGGGAAGACCAGGTTCTTACCGGTATGAGGGGTTGTTTATGGTGTTTACCCTAATATGATTTCAATGGAAAGATTGAGGTGTTACTGGTAGGAGGGTTGATTTCAGTACTTTACCCCAATAGGCTTTCGGTAGGAAGATTAATATCTTACCAGTAAGAGGGGCTATTTTGGGTTTTTACCACAATAGGGTTGTGTGGGAACATCCTGATTTTATCGAAAGGAGGAGTAATTCTAGGGCTTTTCTTAATAGGGTTTTGGTGGTTAAATTTGTGTCTTATAGGAAGGAAAGGTAATTTTGGGATTTCACCCCGATAGGGTTTTGATGGGAACATCTGGGTCTTATTGGTTGGTAAGGTAATTTTTATATTTTACCTCAATGAGGTTTGGGTTGGAAGAATATGGTCTACTCGGTGTGAGGGGTAGTTTTGGGATTTACCCTAATAGGGTTTTGATGGAAAGATTAAGGTTTTACTAGTACAAGAATTAATTGTGGGATTTCACCCCAATAAGGTTTTAGTGGGAAGATCAATGTCTTACCAACACGAGAGGTACTTTTGGGACTTTACCCTTATAGGGTTTCGCGGAGAAGATCAAGGTCTTACGTATTGGAGGGTGATTTTTTTATTTTACCCCAATATGGTTTTTGAGATTTTTCCTCTATAAGGCTTCGGTTAGAGAATTAGGGTCTTATCGGGTAGGAGGGGTAATTCTTTTTACCAATCATTCCACTAAGAGCATGATCGTCCCATCGAACACTATCAAGGTAAAATCCCAAAGTTACCCCTCCTACCCCTAATTCCCCATTCATACCACCAAAACCCTATTAGGGTTAAATGCCAAAATTACCCCTCCTATGCGTAAGAACGGACTCTTTCCACTAAAAACATATTAGAATAAAATCTCGAAAATAACCTTCCTATAAATAAGACCCTGACCTTTTCCCAAATAGAGGGTAAAGCCCCAATATTACCTCTCCTAATGGTAAGACCTTGATATTCCCACTGACACCTTATTGATGAAAAATATCATTAAAACCCCCCAAACAATAGGACCGTGATCTTCCCACCGAAACCCTATTTAGGTAAAGTCTCAAAATCATCCCCCTACTAGTAAGACCCTAATCTTCCCAACAAAGCCTTATTCGGTTAAACTCCCAAAACTACTCCTCATACCTGTAAGACCCTACTCTTTCCTCTCAATCCCCATTGAGGTAAATCCCTATATTACCTCCTCCTACAGCAAAGACCCTAATCTTCTAACCAAAACCCTTTTTGGGGTAAGGTCCTAAACTTACCCCTCTATTTAGTAATACCAAGATTTTCCTACCAAAACTATATCAAGGTAAAATCTCAAAGTAACGCCTCCTACTAGTAAGAACATGATCTTCTTGCCGAAACCCTATTCGGGTACAATCCCCAAATTACTCCTCCTAATGATAAGCCGTTAATAATCCAATCAAAACTCTATTGGGGAAAAGTATATAAACTAACTGACATACTGGTACGTCTCTTCTCTTCCCACCAAAACCCTATCGATGTAAATCCCAAAATTCCTCCTCCTATCGATATGACCCTATTCTTTCCTCCGACACCCTATTTGGGTGAAATCCCAAAATTACTTCTCTTACCTATAAGACACAAATCTTCTAACTAAAACCTTATTGGGATAAAATCCCCATAATACCCCTCCTAATACTAAGACCCTAATCTTCCCACTATAACACTAATTGGATAATGTCTCGATATTACCCCTACTACCGATAAGACCCTAATCTTCCCAATGAAACACTAATTGGATAATGTCCCGATATTACCCCTACTACCGATAAGACCCTATTTTTCCCATCAAAACCCTATAGGGGTAAAATCATAAGACTACCCCTCACACATGAAACAAAACATAACCACTAGAACTCTCTCGAGGTAAAATCTCAAAATAACCACTAGAACCCTTCTTGGAGTAAAATGCCAACATTACTCCATTTACTGCTAACACCTCAATCTACCCCCAAAATTCTGAATAAGATTTTCACCACAATAGGATTTTCCTGGAAAGATTAGGTCATACCAGTATTAGGGGTAATTTTGGGATTTTACACTAATAAGATTATGGTGGGAAGATTGGGGTTGTTGAAGTAAAATCCCATAATTTCCCCTAAAAGTGGTAAGACCCTACTCTTCCCGCTTAAACTCCATCAAGATAAACCCAAAATTACCACTCCTCTTAGTAACACCCAAATCTTCTTGCCGAAATAGTACTAGGGTAAAATCTTGAAAGTACTAGGTTATAATTTAGGGATTTCACCCTAATAGGGTTTCCATGGGATGATCAAGGTTGTATCGATAGGAGGGGTAATTTTTGGATTTCACTCTAATAGGATTTTTGTTGAAAGATTGTTGTTATACTAGTATAAGGGGTAATTTTAGGATTTTACACCAATTAGATTTCGATGGGAAGATTGGGGTTGTTAGCATTAGAGGGGTAATTTCGGGATTTTATCCCTTTATAATTTTGGCGAGAAGATCTAGGTCTTACCCATTGGAGGGGTAATTTTAAGATTTTACCTTAAGAAGGTTCCGATGTAAAGATCATTGGCTCTCTGATCTGTTGGCTAGTTTTGTAATTTTACCACAATATGGTTCCAATGGGTTAGAAGGGTGGTTTTGATATTTTACCCTAGTATGGCTTTATTGGAAAAATCAGGGGCTTATCTATTGGAGAGGTAATATTAGGATCTTACCAAAAAGTGTTTTGGTGGGAATATTAAGATCTTATAGTTAGGAGGGTTAGTATAGGTATTTTATCCTAATAGGGTTTTAACAGGAAGTGTCTTACATGTAGTAGGGGTAATTTATGGAATTTAACCAAATAAGGTGTCTGTGGAAAGATTAAGGTCTTACCAGTAGGAGTGGTTATTTTGGGTTTTTACCCCAATACGGTTTCAATAGAAAGATCAAGGCCTTACAAGTAGGAGGGCTAATTTTTTTTACTTTACCCCAATAGGGTTTCGGTAGGAAGATGAATGTCTTATGGGTAGGAGGGGTTATTTTGGGATTTTACTATGATAAGGTTTTGGTGTGAAGATTTGGGTCTTATGGGAAGGAGGGGAAATATTAGGACATTATCAAATAGTGTTAGGACATTATCGGCAATATTGTGATTTAAATCCAAAAGGGTTTCTAAGGGAACATCTGGGTTTTACCGGTAGGAGGGGTAATATTAGGACATTATCAAATAGTGTTTTGGTGGGAATATTAGTGTCTAATTATTTGAAGGGGTATTATCGGTATTTACTCCAATTATGTTTCAGTGGGAAGTTTCATAGTTAGAAAGGGTAATTTTGGGATTTTAACCTAAAAGGGGGTCGGTGGGAAAATTAGGTTCTTATTGGTAGGAGGCATAGTTTTGGATGTTTACCCTTATATGGTTTCGATAGGAAGATCAAGGTCTTAGTGGTAGGAGGGTTAATTTCAGTACTTTACCCCAATAGGCTTTAGGCAGGAAGATGAATATCTTACCGATAAGAGGGGTTATTTTGGGATTTTACCACGATATGGTTTTATGGGAAAATCATAATCTTACGAGAAGGAGGGTTAATTTTGGGGCTTTTCCTAATATAATTTTTGTGGGAAGATTTGGGTCTTACCGGAAGGAAGGGTTATGTTGGGATTTCACCCGTATAGGGTTTTGACGAGAACATCTGGGTTGAATTAGTTAGTAGGATAATTTTGTATTTTTCGTCGATGGGTATTGGGTGGGAAGATTAGGGTCTACTCGGTGTGAGGGGTAGTTTTAGGATTTTACCCCAAAAGGGTTTTGAAGGGATGATTAGATTTTACCAGTAGAAGAAGTAATTAAGGATTTTACCCCAATAAGGTACTTTTGGGACTTACCGGTAGGATGAGTAGGGTCTTACTGTTTGGTGGGAATATTAAGGTCTTACTAGTAGAAGGGGTAGTTTTGGGATTTAATCCCAATAGGGTTTCCAAGGGATGATCAAGGTCGTATAGGTTGAAGGGGTTAATTTTGGTACTTTACCCTAACATGATTATTTTGGTACATTAAGCCTATAGGGTTTCGATAGAAAGATGAACGTCTTAACAGTACGAGGGATTATTTTGGGATTTTACCACGATAGGGTTTCTTGGAAAAATTATGGTCTTACTAAAAGGAAGGGTAATTTTGGGACTTGACCCCAATAGGGTTTTGGTGGGAAGATATAGGTCTTACCGAAAGGACTGGTAATGTTTGGAGTTAAATCTAATAGAGGTTCCCCAAGAACAACTAGGTCTTACATGTAGGAAGGGTAATTTTTGTTTATTACCTTGATAGGGTTTGGGTGGGAAAATAAGGGATTTACCAGTAAAAGAAGTAATTTTGCGATTTTATCCCAGTAGGGTTTCCATGGGAAGATTAGGGTTGTACCAGTAGGAGGGGCAATTTTGGGACTATATAGGATTTTGGAGGGAAGATTAGGGTCTTATCAGTATGAGGGGTAATTTTTGGATTTTACCCTGATAAGGTTTCGATGGGAAGATTAGGGTTAGCGTTAGAAAGGGTTATTTTGAGATTTTACCCCTATAAGGTTTTGGCAAGAAGATCTGGGTCTTACCGATAAGAGGGGTAATTTTGAAATTTTACCTCATGAGGGTTTCGATGTAAAGATCATGGTCTCTTCAGTATGTGGGGTAGTTTATTAATTTTACCCTAATAGTGTTTCGATGGGAAAATTAGGGTCTTATGGTAGGTGGGGTAATTTTGTGATTTTACCCTAATTGGGCTTAAGTGGAAAATTTCGGGTCTTACCAGTAGGAGGGGTAATATTAAGACATGATTGAATAATGTTTCTTTGGGAATATTAGGGTCTTACTTTTAGGAGGGGTACTATCGGTAATTTACCCCAATAAGGTTCCAATGGGAAGTGTCTTATAGTTAGGTGGGGTGATTTTGGAATATTAACAAAATAGGGGGTCCATGGAGAGATCAGGTTCTTACCGTATGAGGGGTAGTTTTGGGTGTTTACCCTAATATGATTTCGATGGGAAGATCAAGGTGTTACTAGTAGGAGGGTTAATTTTAGTACTTTACCCCAATAGGCTTTCAGTAGGAAGATGAATATCGTACCGGTAAGAGGGGCTATTTTAAGATTTTACCATGATAGAATTTCGTGGGAAAATCCTTATTTTATAGAAAGGAGGAGTAATTTTCGGCTTTTTTCCATTTTGGTGGTTAGATCTGGGTCTTACAGGAAGAAAGGGTAATGTTGGGATTTTAACCTGCTAGGGTTTTAATGGGAACATCTTAATCTTATTGGTAGGAAGGGTAATTTTTGTATTTTACCTCGATGGGATTTGGGTGGGAAGTGTAGGGTCATATTGGGATTTTACTCCAATAGGGTTTTGATGGAAATATTTGGGTTTTACTAGTAGAAGTAATTTTGGGATTTCACCCTAATAGGGTTTCAATTAGACGAGAAAGGTCCCACCAGTAGGAGAGGTAATTTTGAGACTTAACCCTGATAGGTTTTTGCAGGGAAGATCAGGGTCTTACGTGTAGGATTGGTATTTCTAGTAATTTATCCCCAAAAGATTTTAGTGGGAAGATTAAGGTCTTACCGGTTGGAGGGTAATTTTTGATTTTAGTCCAATATGGTTTTGGTGGGAAGATTTGGGTGTTAGCGGAAGGAGGGGTATTTTTAGATTTTTCCTCTATAAGGTTTCGGTGAGAGAATAAGGGTCTTATCAAGTAGGAGGGGTAATTTTTTTATTTTACCTCAACAGGCTTTCGGTGGAAAGATTATGATCTTACAACTATGAGGGGAAGTTTTTAGATTTTGCCCCAATATGATTTCAGTGGGAACATTGGGTAGGAAATGGTAGGAGGGGTATTTTTGTTACTTTACCCAAATAAGGTTCAACAAGAATGTCTTACTGGTAGGGGGTAAGATTGGATTTTTCCTCGAGAGGGTTTGGGTGGGAAAATCATGGTCTTTCTGGTATGAGGGGTCCTTTAGTGATTTTACTCCCCTAGGTTTTCAATGGGAAAATTAGGGTCTTATTGGTAGGAGGAGTAATTTCTAGATTTTACCCTAATCGGGTTTCGGTGGGAAAATTAGGGTCTTATTGGAAGGAGGTGTAATATCGAAACTTTACTCGAATTGTGTTTCTATGGAAAGATATGGGTCTTATCGTTAGGAGGGGTATCATCGAGATTTTAAACCAATATGGTTTTAGTGTAAAGGTTAGAGTCGTAACGGTAGGAGAGGTAATTTTAAGATTTTACCCGAATAGGTGTTCAGCAAGATAATCAGGGTCTTACCGGTAGTAGGGTAATTTTGGGATTAACCTTGAAGAGATTGGGTGAGAAGAGCAGGGGCTTATGAATATGAGGGATAGTTTTGGGAGTTTACCCAAATAGGGTTTCGATGGGAAGATTAGGGTCTTTAAAGTATGAGGGGTAATTTTGAGACTTTACCTTAATATGGTTTGATTAGTGTCTTACTAGTAGAAGGGGTAGTTTCTGATTTCACCCTAATAGGGTTTTGGTGGGAATACTAGGGTCTTATTGATAAGAGGGGTAATTTTTAACTTTACTCCTATAGGGTTTCATCGGGAATATATGGGACTTACTAGTTAGAAGGGTAATTCTGGGAATATAGTCCAATAAGGTTTTAGTGTGAAGTTATGAGTCTTAACGGTAGGAGGGGTAATTTTGGATTTTACTAGGGTTTCGGTGGGAAGATTGGGGTGTTTGCGATAGGATAGGTAATTTCAGGATTTTAACCCAATAAGGTTTCGGTGAGAAGATCGGGGTCTTATCAGTAGGAGGGGTAACTTTTTTATTTAACCTTAGTAGGGTTTTGGTGGGAAGATCATGATCTCACTAGTGTAAGGGGTAGTTTTGTGATTTTACCTCAATGGAGATTCGATGGGAAAATTAGGGTTTTAGCGGTAGGAGGGGTAATTTGGGGATTTAACCCTAATAGGGTTTTGGTAGGAAAATAAAGGGAATACTAGTAGGAGGCATAATTTTATGAGTTTACTAGAATAGGGTTTTAGTGGAAAGATCAGGTTCTTACTAGTTAGAAGGGTATTACCGGGGTTTTACCTCAATAATGTTTCAATGGGAGGGGTGTTATCATGTTATTTTTCCCTAGTAGAGTTTTGGAAGAAAGATTTGAGTCTTACCAAGTGGAAAGGTTATTTTTTTTTTATTTTACCTCGATGGGGTTTGGGTTGGAAGAGTTGGGTCTTATTGGTATGAAGGGTAGTTGTGGGATTTAACTTCTATAGGGGTTTGATGTTAAAATGAGGGTCTTACTTGTATATGGGGTAATTTTGGGATTTCACCCTAATAGAGTTTCAATGGGAAGGTCAAGGTCTTACCCTTATTAGGGATAATTTGTGACTCTACCCTAACAGGGTTTCGGGGGAAAGATTAGGTTCTTAGTAATGCGAGGGGTAATTTTGGGATTTTACACTAAATAGGTTTCGGTGGGAAGATTGGGGTTTTAACCCATTAAGAATTTGACGAGAAGATTAAGGTCCTACTAGAATTTTGTTCTATTGGGTGATCATGGTCTTTTCGATATGAGGGGTAGTTTGTAATTTTTTGACAATGGGTTTTCGATAATAAAACTTGGGTCTTACCGATTGGAGGGGTTATTTTGAGATTTTTTTTTCCGAAATAGTGTTTAATGGGAAAATTAGGGTCTTGTCGATAAGAGGGGTAATATTAAGAAATTACATGAATAATGGTTTTGTGGGAAGATTAGGGTCTTACTGTGTAAGATGGGTATTATCGGGATTTTACCCCAACTGGCGGGAGGGGTGATTTTAGGATTATTTTACCAAAATAGGGTATCAATGGGAATATCAAGGTCTTACCATTAGGAGAGGTAATTTTGAGGCTTTACCCTAGTTTGCGAAAAAGTTCACTGTCTTATTAGTAAGAAGGATATTTTTGAGATTTTACTCTAATATATTTTTAGTGGGAAAAATGTTCTTACGGATAGGAGGGGTAATTTTGGTATTTTACCCTAATAGGGTTTCGATGATAAGAATGGTGTACTAGCGGTAGGAGGGTTAACTTTGGGATTTTACCTTGATAGAATTCGAAGGGACAATCATTGTCTTAGTGGAATGAGGGATAGTTTGTAATTTTACCCTAATAAAGTTTCGATGGGAAAATTAGGGACTTTTAGTTTGAGGGGTAATGTTGGAAATTTACCCTAATACGGTTTCAACTGGAAGATCAAGTTTTTACCGATAAGAGGTATTTTATTAGGATTTTAAGCAGATAAACTTTTTGTGGGAAGATTAGTATCTAACTGGTAGGAGGATAAGTTTGAGATTTTACCCTAATAGGGTTTCAACAGGAAGATCAGGGTCCTATAGGGAGGAAGGATAATTTCAGGATTTATCTCGATGGGGTTTAAGTGTAAAGGGTAGGGTGTTTCCGCTATGTGGGGTAGTTTTGTTATATTAACCCAACAGGGTTTCTATGGGAAGGTTATTTTGAGATTTTATCCGAATAGGGTTTCGGTGTGAAAATCAAGGTCTTATTAGTAGGAGGGGTAATACCAAGACATTACTCGATTGATGTTTTGGTGGGAAGAATAGGGTCTTACTAGTAGGAGTGGTATTATCTAGATTATTTTTCTAATAAGATTTAAATGGGAAGATTTGTTTCTTACAAGTTAGAGGGTAATTTTAAGATTTTACCCAAATAGGGTGTTGACAGAAAGATTAGGGTCTTACCTATAGGAGGGGTAATATCAGGATTTTCCTAAATAGGGTTTGGGGTAGGAATATCTGAAACATACTAGTATGTGGGATAGTTTTGGGGAGTTTATCTTAATAGCGTTTCAATGGGGTGATTAAGGTCTTACCAATAGGAGGAGTGATTTCAGTATTTTACCCTAATAAGGCTTCACTGGGAAGATTAGGGTCTTATTGGTAGGAGGGGTTATTTTGGCATTTTACCTCGATAGGGTTTTGGGTTGAAAATCATGGTCTTACAAGATGGTGGGGTAATTTCCGGACATTACCCAAATAGGCTTTTGGTGAGAAGATTAGGGTCCAACCAGTAGGAAGGGTATTATCGTGATTTTACCCCCAATATGGTTCAAGTGGGAAGATTAGGGTCTTACCCAAAGGAAGGTTATTTCGGGATTTCACCCTAATAAGGTTTTGGTAGGAAGATCCGGGTCTTATCGGTAAGAGGGGTAATTTTTGGATTTTACGTCGATGGGGTTTGGATGGATAAGGCAGGGTCTTACCGGTATAAGGGGTAGTTTTGGGATTTTACCCCTATTAAAGGACTTACTAATATAAGAAGTAATTTCAAGATTTCATCCTAATAGGGTTTTGAGAGCAAGATTAGGTTATATTGGTTAGTAAGAGTATTTTCGAGATTTCACCTGATTTAGGTTTCAGTGGGAAGATCATGTTCTTAATGGTAGTAGAGGTAACGTTGGGATTTTACCCCAATAAGTTTTGGAGGGATGATTGGGGTATTAGTTTTAAGAGGGGTAATTTTTAGATTTTACCCCAATATGGTATAGGCGAAAAGTTTAGGGTCTTACTGATAGGAGTGGTATCTTTGGGATTTTGATTTGATAGAGTTTTGGTAGGATGATCATTGTTACTGGTATGAGGGGTAATTTTGTGTTTTTACTTTAATACGGTTTCGATGGGAAAATTAGGGTCTTCTCGGAAGAAGGGATGACTTTGTTATTTTACCCTAATTGGGTTTCAGTTTGGAGATCAGGGTCTTATTGGAAGGAGGAGTAATTTTGATATTTTACCCTAGTAATGTTTCGGCATGAAGATTTGGGTCTTAGTGTGAGAAGCGATAATTTTGGGTTTATCTTGATGGGGTTTGGGCGGGAAGACTAGGGTCTTATCGGTATGACTGGAAGTTGTGGGATTTTACGTCAATAGGGTTTTAATGGGAAAATTAGGATCTTACCAGTAAAAGAAGTGATTTATGGATTTCACCCCAATAGGATTTCAGTGGGAAGATTAGGGTCTGACCAATAAGAGGGGTAATTTCAAGACTTTACCCCAATAAAGTTTCGGGAGAATGATTAGGGTATTGACGGTATAAGGAGTAATTTCAGGATTTTCCCCGTATATGGTTTTGGTGGGAAGATTAAGGTGTTAGCGGTAGGAGGGGTAATTTCAAGATTATAACCCAATAAGGTTTTAGGAAGAAGATAAGGATTTTATATGTAGGAGGGGTAATTTTGATAATTTAGCTCGAGAGTTTTACCAATTGGAGGAGTAATTTTGACAGTTTTACCCTATTAGGGTTTCGGTGGAGATATTAGGGTCGTATCTGTAGGAGAGGTAATTTTAAGATTTTACCCAATACGTTTAGCTGGGTAGAGTGTTAGCGATAAGAGGAGTAATTTCGGGATTTTACCTTAACAAGGTTTTCGCGAGAAGATTAGGGTCTTACTGGTAGGAGGGCTAATTTTGTGATTCTACCTCGATAGGCTTTAAGTGTAAAGATCATGGTCTTACTAGTATAAGGGGTAGTTTATTGATTTTACTCCAACATAGTTTCGGTGGGAAGATATGGGTGTTAGTGATAGGAGGGTAACTTTGGGATTTCACCCCTATAAGGTTTCGTTTAGGAGATTAGGGTTTTACGGATAAGAGATCTAATTTTAGGATTTTATCGCGATAGGGTTTTGGTCGGAAAATTTTGTGTTACTAGAAGGAGGGGTAATTTAGGGTATTTACATCAATACTGTTTCGTGTGGAAGATCAGGGTCTTATTGTTAGGTCGGCAATTATTAGGATTTTACCCTAATAAGGTTTTAGTTGGAAAAGCCTCCATGGGGTTTGGGTGAGAACAACCGGGTTTTACAAGTTTAAGGAATAGTTTTGAGAGTTTACCACAATAAGGTTTCGTTGGGAGAATTCGGGTATTACTAGTAGAAGTGGTAAATTTGAGATTTTACCCTAATTGGTATAATGCATAATTTTTGGGTTTTACGTCGATAGGGTATAGGTGGGAAGATTAGGGTCTCACCCAGGGGTAGTTTTTGGGATTATACCCCAATAAGGTTTCAATGGGAAAATTAGGGTCTTAATGGAAAGAGGAGTAATTTTGGGGTATTACCCCAATAGTTTTTGGGTATTTTTGGAATGAGAAGATCTAGGTCTTACTGATTGGAGGGATAATTTCTATACTTTACCCCAGTTGGTTTCGGTAGGACGATTTGATTCTTAATAGTAGGAAAGGTTTTTTCAAGATTTTACCCTAGTAAGTTTTAGTGGGATGATTAAGGTCTTTAGGATCTTTAACCAATAGGGTTTCATTGGGTAGATCTAGGGCTTATCGGTATGAGGGGTATTTATTGATTTTAACCCAATAGGGTTTCGGTGCGAACATCAAAGCTTACATATAGGAGGGGTAATTTCAGGACTTTACCCTATTAGGGTTTTAGTGGGTAGATCAGGGTCTCGTCAGTAGAAGGGGTATTTTTGGGATTATTTCCCAATTAAGTTTTAGTGGGAAGATCATGGTCTTACCGGTAGAAGGGGTAATATAGGGATCTCACTATAATAGGGTTTCGGTGAGAAGATAAGGGTCTTATAAGTAGGGGGGGTAATTTTATGATTTTACCCAAATAGGGTTTCGATAGGAAGATCATGTTCTTTCTAATATTAGGGGTAATTTTAGGATTTTACCCTATTGGGTTTCGTTGGAAATATCAGGGTTTTACTAGTAGGAGGGGAAATTTTCTGACTTTACCCTAATAGGACCTAGGGGGGAAGATCATGGTCTTTGGTAGGGAGGGTATTTTCAGGGTTTTACCCCAATAAGGTTTCAATAGGAAGATTAAGGCCTTATTGACAAGAGGAGTAATTTTGGGATTTCACCCTAATAGGTTTTGCATGGAAAGATCAAGGTCTTATTAGTAGAGAGGTAATTTAAGAAGTTTACCCCAATAGAGTTTTCAAGGGAAGATCAAGGTCTTACTGGCTGTATTGTTAATTTTGGGATTTTCCCTCGATTGGGATTATGTGGGTAGATAAGGGTCTTACTAGTAGGAGGTTTAATTTTAGGATTTTACACTAATAGGGTTTCGATGGTAAAATTAGGTCTTAGAAGTATGAGAGCTAGTTTTGAGATTATTCGGTTCTATAGTTTTTGGGAGGATATAAGGGTCTTACTCCTATGTGCGTAATTTTGGGATTTTTCCTCAATTGGGTTTTGGTGGGAAGATCAAATTGTTCCTGGTAGTACAAGTAATTTAAAATTCATACCAGGATATGATTTTGTTGCGAAGATTATGGTCTTACTAATAAGAGGCGTAATTTAAAAACTTTACCCAAATAGGGTTTCAGTGGGAAGATTGGGTGTTAGAGGTAGGAGGGACGATTTCAAGATTTTACACCAATTTAGTTTTGATGGGAATATCATTTTCTTATCGGCAGAAGAGGTAATTTTGGGATTTTAACTTGATACGGTTTATATAAGAAGATCAGGGTCTTACTGGTATGAAGGGGGTTGTTTTTGGATTTTACCCTAATTGGGTTTCGATAGGAAAATTAAGGTTTTAATAATAGAAGGGGTAAATTAAGGATTTAATCCCACTAAAGTTTCAGTGGGAGGATCAGGGTCTTACCGATAGGTGGGGTAATATTTGGAATTTACCTCGATAGTGTTTAGGTGGGAAGAGCAGGGTGTTATCGATATAAGGGGTACCTTTTAAATTTTACCACATAGGGTTTTGATGGGAAGAGTAAGGTCCTACTGGTTGAAGGGAAATTTTTGGGATTTTACCCAATAGTGTTTCGAGGGAAAGATAAAGGTCTTACCGGTAGGAGGGGTAATTTCGAGAATTTACCCCATTAAGGTTTTCGGTGAGAAGATCAGAGTCTTACTTGTATGAAGGGTAATTTCATGATTTTATCCCAATAGGGTTTCATTAGAAAGATCATGTTCCTACTTATAGGAGGGTATATTGGGATTTTACCGTATTGGGTGTTGGTGGAAATATTAGTGTCTTATCGGTAAGTTCTGACTTTACCGCAATAGGGCTTCATGGGGATGATCATGGTCTTATCGATAGGAGGGATATTTTAAGGATTTTACCCCAACAAGGTTTCAATGGGACGATCAGACTCGTATCGATACGAGGGGTAGTTTTTAGATTTTACCCCAATATGGTTTCGATGGGTAGATTAGGGTAAACTAAAACCTTGATTTTCACACTGAAACCCTATTTGCATAATCTCAAAATAACCCTCCTATTTGTAAGACCCTAATTTTTCCATAGAAACCCTATTGGGGTAATATCACAAAACTACCCCACAAAGAAGAAACACTATGATCTTCCCACCAAAACCCTCTCAAGGTAAAATCTCTAAATTACCCCACCTATCGAAAAGACCCTGATTTTCTTTCTGAAATATTATTGGGGTAAAATCCCAAAACCACCATTCCTATCGCTAACACCCTAATCTTTCCATCAAAAACTTAGTGGGGTAAAATCCCAAAATTAACCCATCATACTGGTAAGACCCTGATCTTTCCTTCGAAACCCTATTGAAGTAAACTTTAGAATTACCCCTCCTACCGATAAGACCCTAATCTTCTCATTGAAACCCTATTGGGATGAAATCCCCAAATTACCCTTCTATTTGTTAAACCCTAGTCTTCCCATCGAAACCCTATTGGATTAAAATCACACAACTACCCTTTATAATATTAAGACACTACTCTTCTCACCCAAACCCCATCGAGATAAATCCCAAAATTACCCTTCCTCCTAGTAAGACCTAGAACATCCTACAGATTCCCTATTAGGGTAAAATCCCAAACTTACCCTCCTACCTATTATATATTGATCGTCCCACAAAAACGTTATTCGCTTAAAACCCTAATAAAACTCCTCCTACTAGTAAGAACCTGATCTTCCCACCGAAACCGTATTAGGGTAAAATTTTAGCATTACCCCTCATACTAAAACTTTATTGATGTAAAAACTTGTTAATAACCCTCCAAACAATAGGATCGTGATCTTACCACCGAAACCATATTTAAGTAAAGTCTCGAAATTACCCCCTACTAGTAAGACCCTAGTCTTCCTAATGAAGCCTTATTGGGGTAAACTCCAAAAAGTTCTCCTCATTCCTGTAAGACACTACTCTTTCCTCTTAATCCCCATTGAGGTAAATCCCTAAATTACCTCTTCCTATAGTGAAAACCCTACTCTTCCAACTGAAACCCTATTCGGGGTAAGGTCCCAAAATTACCCCTCTATTTAGTAAGACCATGATTTTCCCACCGAAACCATATCGAGGTAAAATCTCAAAGTTACCCCTCCTACTAGTAAGAACATGATCTTCCTACTTAAACCCTATTAGGGTAAAGTCCCAAAATTACCCCTCCTAATAGTAAGACGTTAATCATCTCATCAAAACCCTATTTGCGTAAAGTCCTAAAACTACCCAACATACTGGTACGTCTCTTCTCTTCCCACCAAAACCCCATCGATGTAAATCCCAAAATTCCCCCTTCTACCGATAAGACCCTAATCTTTCCTCCAACACCCTATTTGGGTAAAATCCTAAAACTACTTCTCTTACCTATAAGACACAAATCTTCCCATAGGAAAAATATTAGGATAAAATCTCGATAATACCCCTCCTACTAGTAATACCCTAATCTTCCCATTAGAACACTAATCAGATAAAGTCCCAAGATTACCCCTCCTACTGATAAGACCCTAATTTCCCACTAAATCTCAATTAGGGTGAAATCTGAAAATTACGCCTCCTATCGGTTAGACCCTAATTTTCCCATCAAAACCCTATAGGGGTAAAATCACAAAACTACCCCTCACATTGGAACCCTTTTGAGGTAAAATCTCAAAATAACCATTGGAACCCTTCTTGGAGTAAAATTCCAAAACACCTTTTACTGCTAACACCCCAATCTATTCAAAATAATCTTATTAGGTTCAAATCCCAAAATTCGCCCTCATACATTTAAGACCCTTATCTTCTCCCTGAAACCTTATTAGGGTAATTTACAGAATTTAACTCTCTTACTAATAAGAGTTAATTATTCCCATTCAAACTATATTATGGTAAAATTCAAAAATTACCTGTCCTATTGGTAAGAGGCTAATCTTCCCACTAAAATATTATTAGAGTAAAATCCCAAAAATACCCTTCCTACTAGTAAGATCCTAATCTTCCCCCTATAACCCTATTGGAGTAAAGTCATGAAATTAACTCTACTAATGGTAAGACCTTGATTTCCTTTTCAATTATTTGAGTCAAAATCAGTCAAATGGGATATTTTTTGGGTGTAAAATGACATATACACTTCAAATATATTGTTATGAGTCAATATAGGTCAAATAAGGCAGTTTCAGGTCAATATTGGCATTTATTGCCCTAAACCAAGGCTAAAACACTTAAATAGGACAATATGAGTAAATATAGGTCTAATGGGAGTGGTTTTGGGTAGAAAATGAATTATTTACCTTAAATTATATTATAAACACTAAAATATATTGCTTTGAGTCAAAATTAGTCAAATGGGATAGATTTTAGGGTATAAAATGACCTAAACACTTCAAATATATCGATATGAGTCAATATAGATCAAATAGTGAGCTTTCGAGTTGATATTGGTGTATTTCCCCTAGAACATGGCCCAAACAATTTGAATAGGATGATATGAGTCAATATAGGTCAAATGAGAGAGGTTATGGGTAGAGAATGATGTATTCACCCTAAAACATGTCATAATCACTTGAAATACATCAATTTGAGTAAAAATTGGTCAAATGGGAGGAGTTTTAGGTAGAAAATTCCTTAAACACTTGAAATACATCGATATGTGTCAATATATGTCAAATAAGGCAGTTTTTGGTTGATATTTGCCTATTTTCACTATAACATAGCCTAAACCCTTTGAATAGGACAACATTACTCTAAGTAGGTGAAATGGGAGCAATTAAGGGTAGAAAATGACGTATTTAACTTGATTACATCGATATTAGACAATATATATAGCTCAAATTTGTAATTGGGACCATATATCAAAAGGTAGTGTCATAGAGATTGCATTTTATATATACTTTAATAATATGGTAATCATATAGATTTTACCACAATAGGGTTTTGGTAGGAAGATAAGGGTGTTACCCTTAGGAGGGGTAATTTTAGGATTTCACCATAGGTGGGTTTTGGTCGAAAAATCATGATTTACATGTTTGAGGGGTAGTTTTTAGATTTTACCCCTATAGGGTATCAGTGGGAAGACAAATATCTAACCCATAGGAGGGGTTATTTCAAGATTTTACTACAATAGGGTTTTAGTGGAAAGATCATGATTTTACTGGTTAGAGGGACAATTTCAAGATTTCACGCCAAATGAATTTTGGTGGGAAGATTGGTCTTACCTGTATTAGGGGTTGTTTTGGTATTTTAGCCCAAAGGGTTTCAGTGAGGAGATTATTGTCTTACTAGTCGACGAGTAATTTAAGAATTTTTACCAAATATGATTTCATTTGGAAGATTAGGGTCTGACCTGTAGGGGGGTTAATTATGAATTTCATCCTGATAGGGTTTTAGTGTGAAGATCAGGGTCTTACTAATATGAGGCGTACTTTTGGGATTTTATCGCTATAGGGTTTTGATGGAAAGATAAGGGTCTTATTTGTAGGTGGGGTAATTTTAGGATTTTACCCTGATAGGGTTACGATGGGAAGATTAGAGCCTTACTGTCAAGAAGTGAGGTTTTGAGTTTATATTGGTGTATTTCACCTAGAACATGGCCCAAACAATTTGAATAGGATGATATGAGTCAATATAGGTTAAATGAGAGCGATTTTGGGTAGAATATGATGTATTTACCCTAGAACATGTCATAAACACTTGAAATACATCAATTTGAGTCAAAATTGGTAAAATGGGAGGAGTTTTAGGTAGAAAATTCCTTAAACACTTGAAATACATTGATATGTGTCAATATATGTCAAATAAGGCAGTTTTTGGTTGATATTTTCCTATTTTCACTATAACATAGCCTAAACCCATTGAATAGGACGACATTACTCTAAGTAGGTCAAATTGGAGTAATTTAGGGTAGAAAATGACGTATTTAACTTGATTACATCGATATTAGTCAATATATAATGCTCAGATTTGTAATTGGGACCATATGTCAAAAGGTAGTGTCATATAGATTGCATTTTATATATACTTTAATAATATGGTAATCATATAGATTTTACCACAATAGGGTTTTGGTAGGAAGATAAGGGTCTTACCCTTAAGAGGGGTAATTATGGGATTTCACCATAGGTGGGTTTTGGGCGAAAAATCATGATTTACATGTTTGAGGGGTAGTTTTTAGATTTTGCCCCAATAGGGTATTAGTGGGAAGACAAAGATCTAACCCATAGGAGGGGTTATTTCAAGATTTTACTACAATAGGGTTTTAGTGGAAAGATCTGGATTTTACCGATTAGAGGGACAATTTCAAGATTTCACACCAATTGAATTTTGGTGGAAAGATTAGTCTTACCTGTATTAGGGGTTATTTTGGTATTTTAGCCCAAAAGGGTTTCAGTGGGGAGATTATTGTCTTACTGGTCAGACGAGTAATTTAAGAATTTTAACCAAATATGATTTCATTTGGAAGATTAGGGTCTTACTTGTAGGGGGGTTAATTATGAATTTCATCCGTATAGGGTTTTAGAGGGAAGATCAGGGTCTTAGCGGTAGGATGGGTTATTTCAAGACTTTACCCCTATGGTGTTTTAGTGGTAAGATTAGGGTCTTACTTATGAGAGTGCTAATTTTTGGACTTTAACCCAGTAGTGTTTAAGTGGGAAGATTAGTGTCTCACCAGTAAGAAGGGTAGTTTCTGGATTTTACCCCAAAAAGGTTTTAGTGGAAAGATTAAGTTTTTAGAGGTAGGAGGGGTAATTTTGCGATTTTACCTAATAGGGTTTCGGTGAAGAAATGGGTTCAACATATGGGAGGGGTACTTTTAAGTACTTTACCCCAATAGGGTTTCTATGCATAAACAGCGTCTTAATTGTAGGAGGGGTAATTTCAAGATTTTACTTCAAAAAAGGTTTTGGTGGGAAAATTAGGATCTTACTCATAGCACGGGTAATTTTGGGATTTTACCATATTAGGGTTTTTATTCGAAGATAAGGATATTTAGGTATAAGGGGTAGTTTTGGAATGTTAGCCCAATATGGGTTTAATGGGATTATCAAGATCTTACTGGTATGATATGGGGGGAAGTTAAGGGATTATACCACAATAGGTTTTCGATGGAAAGATTAGGGTCTTACTAATAAGAGGGGTAATTTTGTGACTTTACGTTGGTAGGGTTTTGGTGGGAAGATTAGGATCTTACCAGTAGAAGTGGTAATTTCAAGACTTTACCCCAATAGAGTTTTGGTGCGAAGATTTAGGTATTACTAGTAGGAGGGGTATTTTGAGATTTTTCGCCAATTAGGTTTTAGTGAGAAGTTTAAGTTCTTACTAGTAGGAGGGGTAATTTAGGGATATTACCTTAATAGGGTTTTGGTGGGATAATCAAGGTCTTACTAATAGTAGGGTTATTTCAAGATTTTACCTTAATAGGGTCTCAAAGGGAAGATTAGGGTCTTACCGGTAGGAGGGTTTATTTTTGAATTTCACCCTAATTTGCTATCGATTTAAACATAAGGGTACTAACGGTAAGATAGGTAATTTTTGGGACTTCATCTAAATAGGGTTTCGGTGAAAAGATCATGATCTTATCGGTAGGAAGGGTTATTTTGGGATTTTACCTAATAGAGTTTTGATGGAAAGATTAGGGTCTTATGAGTAAAAGGGGTAATTTAGGGATATTACCTCAATTTGTTTCTTACAGAAGATTAAAGTCTGGGTAATTTCACAACTTCACTCCAATAGGGTTTCTACAAGAAATATAGGGTCTAACCGATAAAAGGGGTAATTTTGAGATTTAACCCTAATAGGTTTTCAATGGGGAGATTTAGTTTATACTAGTAGAAGGGGTAATTTTTGGATTTTACCCCAATAGGGTTTTATTAGCAAAATCAGGGTCTTAATGATAGGAGGGGTAATTTTGGGATTTTAACCCAATTTGGTTTAGGTGGGAAGCTTAGGGTCTTACCGGTAAGAGGGGAATTTTTTTGGTTTACCTCAATAGGGTTTCAGTGTGAAGATCAGGGTCTTACCAATATGAGGGGTACTTTTGGGATTTTATCGCTATAGGGTTTTGATGGAAAGATAAGGGTCTTATCTATAGGTGGGGTAATTTTAGGATTTTACCCTAATAGGGTTACGATGGGAAGATTAGAGCCTTACCGTCAAGAAGGGTGATTTCATGATGTTACCCTAATAGGGTTTCAATAGGAAGATTAGGGTCTTAATACTACAAGGTGTAATTTTGAGATTTGACCCCAATAATGTTTTAGTGGGAAGATTTAGGTCGTACTGGTAGGAGGGTAATTTTGGAATTTTACCCTGATAGGGTTTCATTGGAATATCTAGATCTTAGGAATATGCTGGTTATTTAGGGATGTTACCCAATAGAGTTCCGATGAAAAAATCATGGTCTTAGCGAAAGGAGTGGTAATTTTGGGATTTTATCTCAATAGGGTTACAGTGGGAAGATAAGGGTCTTACCGGTGGTTAAGATAATGTAAGGATTTTATCACATTAAGGTTTTGGTTTGAAGATTAGGGTCTTAATGCTATGAGGTGTAATTTAAAGATTTTACCACAAAAGGGTTTCCGTAGGAACATAAAATGGTCTTACCAATATAACGGGTAATTTTAAAACTTTATGTCAGTGGGAAGATCAGGGTCTTACTTGTATGAAGAGTAATTTTGAGTATTTATCCTAGTAGGGTAATTATAGGAAGATTAGGGTCTTACCACCAAGAAGGGTAAATTTGGGATATTTCCCTATTAGGGTTCAATGGGAGAATCATGGTCTTATCGGTAGGAGGGTTTATTTTATTATTTCCTCTAATTTGGTCTTAGTGGGAAGATAAGGGTCTTATTTATAAGAAGAGTAATTTTGAGTATTTACCCTAAAAGGGTTTTAATGGGAAGATTAGGGTCTTACCCCTAGAAGGGTTTATTTTGGCATTTTACCCGAATTAGCTATTTGTGGGAAGGTAAAAGTCCTATTAGTACGATGGGTTATTTTGGGACTTTACCCCAATTAGGTTTAGTGGGAAGATGATAATCTTATCGTTGGGAGGGGTTATTTTGGGATTTTACCCTAATAGTGTTTCGGTGGAAAGATTAGGTCTTATCTATAGGATGGATAGTTAAAATATTTTACCCCAATTGTATTTTGGTGGGAAGATTAGGGTATTGCCGGTACAAAGAATAGGTATAGGATTTTACCTTAAGAGGGTTTTAGTGGGAAGATCAGGGTCTAACTAATAGGAGGGGTGATTTTAGAATTTTACCCTAATAGTGTTTTGATGGAAAGTTTGGGGTTTTACTAATAGGAGGTGTAATTTCGATGTTTTACCCCTATAATGTTTAGATGGGAAGATCAAGGTCTTACCTGTAGGAATGTTAATTTTTTTATTTTACCTCGATTGGGTTTCGATGGGAAGATCATGGTCTTACTGGTATATGGGGTACTTTAGCGATTTTATCCCTATAGGGTTTTGATGGGAACATAAGGGTCTTACCAGTATGTGGGCTAATTTTGGGATTCTACCATTGATCTGGTGAGAAGATCATAATCATACTGTCCGGAGGGTAGTTTAATAATGTTACCCCTAATAGGGTTTGGGTAAGAAAATTAGGGTTTTATTGGTAAGAGGGTTAATTTTGAGATTTGAATCCAATACGGTTTTAGTGTGAAGATTTGGTGTTCATGGTAGGAAGGGTAATTGTTAGATTTAACCCCAATAGGACCAGGATCTTAGTGATATATGGGCTAATTTTTTGATATTACCCTAATAGTGTATTAATGAGAATATTTGGGTCTTACTTGTAGCAGGGGTAATTTCAAGTTTTACCCTAATAGGGTCCTTGTGGGAAGAGTAGTGTCCTATAGATAGGAGGGTTTATTTTTGGATTTTACCCAAATTGGATATCATTGGGAAGATAAGCCAGTACGATGGGTAATTTTGGGACTTATTCCCCAATAGGTTATTGGTAAAAGGGGTAATTTTGTGATTATACTTCGTTAAAGTTTCTATGGAAAGATCAAGGATTATCGATAGAAGTTGTAATTTTGGGTTTTTAACCCAATAGGGTTTCAGTGGGAAGATCTGGGTCTTACGAGTAGGAGGGGTATTTTGAGATTTTACGCCAATTAAATTTTAGGGAGAAGATTTGGGTCTTAGTAGTAGGAGGGGTAATTTAGTGATATTACCCAAATAGGGTTTGATGGGTAAATTAGGGTCTTACCGTTAGGAGGGATAATTTCAAAATTTTACCCTAATAGGGTCTTAAAAGGAAGATTAATGTTTTACCCCAATTTTCTGATTTTCGTGGGAAGATTAGGGTCTTATCGGTAAGAGGAGTAAACCTAGGATTACCTCGGTAAGGTTTTGATGGGAAGATAAGGGTCTTACTGGTAGGTGGGGTAACTTTTGGGATTTTACCCCAATAGGGTTCCACTAGAAAGATTTGAGTCTTACCGTCTAGAGAGGTAATTTTCTAACTTTACCGCGACAAGGTTTTTGGTAGGATGATTAGGATTTTATTGGTAGGAGGAGTTATTTCGAGATATGACCCTTATAGGGTTTTAGTGGGAAGATTTGGGTCATACTAATAGGAGGGTTAATTTTGGGATATTACCATACTTGGGTCTCATTAGGAAAATCAAGACCATAGTGGTAAGAGGGCTAGTTTTTTTATATTACCCTAATAGTGTTTCAGTGGAAATATCAGGGTCTCACCGGTATGAGGTGTAATTTAGGGATTTGACCCCAATAGGGTTTCTGTGGAAAGATTAGGGTTTTACTAATAGGAGTGATGATTTTTGGATTTTACCTCTAGAAGGTGTCAATGGGTAGATAAAGATCTTACCGATAAGATGTGTAATTTTATGATTTTTCCCAAATAGGGTTTCGGTTCAAAGATTAGGGTCTTACTAGTAAGAAGAGTAATAATCTCAACAAGATTTCAATCGGATGATCATATGGTCATACAGGTAAGACGTGTAATTATTGGACTTTACCCCAATAGGGTTTAGGTGGAAAGATCAAGGTCTTTTTAGTAGAAGGGATAATTTTGAGATTTTACCCCTATTATTGGGAAGATTAGGGTCTAACCAGTAAGAGGGGAAATTTTAGGATTTTATGCTAATTAGGTTTCCGTGGGTAAGTAAGGGTCATACCATTAGAAAGGGTGATTTTGAGACTTTTAAAAAAATAGAGTTTTTGTAGGAAGATTATGATCTTATTTCTGGAAGAGGTAATATCGAGATTTTACCCAAATAGGATTTCGATAGGAAGATTAGGGTCTTACCTATATGAGGGGGTAATTTTAGATTTTACCCTAATAGATTTTTGGTGGGAAGATTATGGTCTTACCGGTTGGAGGAGTAATTTAAGAATTTTACAATAGGGTTTTGGTGGGAATTTTAGGGTCTTCATGGTAAGATAGGTAATTTTGTATTTTTACGTTGATAGGTTTCGGTTTAGGATTAGAGTCTTACTGATATGAGGGGTACTGTTAGGATTTTACTCAAAGAGGTTTTCCCTGGAAAAATAAGGGTCTTGCTGGTAGGTAGGGTAATTTCGAGATTTCACCTCAATAAGTTTCTAATGGGAATATTAGAGTCTTACTATAAGGAGGGGTAATTTAGGGATTTTATCCTAATAGAAATTTGGTGGGACGATAATGGTCTTACCGGTAAGTGGGGTGAATTTTGGAACATATGCTACAGGGTTTTGATGGGAAGATATTGGCCTTATTGGTAGAAGGCGTAATTTAAGGTTGTTACCACATTTAGGTTTTGGTTGGAAGATTAGAGTGTTTGCAAAGGAGGGGTAAAATTTAGGGTTTTACCTTGGTAAGGTTTCGGTAAGAAGATTAGTATCTTCCGGTTAGAATAATTTTGGGATTTTACCTCAATCGGGTTTTGGTGGGAAGATCATGGTTATATCGGTGTGATGAGTTATTTTGGAATTTTACCCGAATAGGGTTTCAATGGAAAAATTAGTTTCTTAGCTGCAGAAGAGATTAATACGCTCTTGGGGAAGTTTTCTTGATTAAAAGATTCAATGTTGAAAAGTTTCTTGAAGATTGAAAATTTTGACTAAGGAGTTTACCCCAATAGCATAATGGGGTAATTTTGAGACTTTACCCCAAATAAGGTTTTAGTGAAAATATTTGTGTCTTACCAGTAGAAGGGATATTTTTGGATTTCACTACAATATGCTTTTAGTGGGAATATTTGGGTCTTATCGGTAGGAGGGGTAATTTTTAAACTTCGATATGGTTGCATGGGGAAGATAAGGGTCTTACTGGTAAGATAGTTATTTTGGGTATTCATCCCATAATAAGGTTTTAGTGGGAATGTTAGGGTTTTTATGGTAGGAGGGGTAATTTTTGAGATTTTACCCCAATAAGGTTTCGATGGGAAGATTGGAGAGTTAACGGTAGGAGGCTTTATTTTGGGATTTTAATCAAATAATGTTTATCTGAGAAGATGAGGGTCTCACCAGTAGGAGGGGTAAATTTAGGGTTTAAACTTAGTAATGTTTCGATTGGAAGATCATGGTCTTAATGGTGGAATGGGTAGTTTTGTTATTTTACCCCAAATGGGTTTCAATGGAAAAATTAGGGTCATACTAGTAGGACGGGTAATTTAAGGATTTCTTCTTATAAGGTTTTGGTATGAAAATTGTGGTCGTAATGTTAGGAGGGGTACTATCAAGACTTTACCAGAATAGGGTTTTGGTTAGAAGATCATGTTCTTCGCAGTATGAGGGGTATTATTGTGATTTTACCCCAACAAGGAATCAATGGAAGATTAGGGTTTTATTAGTAGGAGGGGTAATTTTGGTCTTTTTCCCAAATAGAGTTTGGATTGGAAGATTTAGGTCTTACCGGGAGGAGGGGTTGTATTTGGACTTTACCTCGATGGGTGTCGGGTGGGTAAGAAGAGTTCACTCTTATTGGTAAGACGGGTAGTTGACGGATTTTACTCCAATAGGATTTCATTGGGAAGATTAGGGCCTTACAAGTAGAAGGGATAATTTTGGGATTTCACCCCAGTAGGGTTTCCATGGGATGATCAAGGTTGTATTGATAGGAGGGGTAATTTCGAGATTACACCCCACCAGGATTTTCGTGGGAAGATTAGGGTCATACCAGTATGAGGGGTAATTTTAGGATTTTACACCAATAAAATTTCGGTGGGAAGATTGGTGTTGTTAGTGTTAGGAGGGGTAATTTTGGGATTTTATCCTTTTATGGTTTTAGCGAGAAGATCTAGGTCTTACCCATGGGAGGGGTAATTTTAAAATTATACCTGAAGAACGTTTCGATGTAAAGATCATGGGCTCTCCGATATGGTGGGTAGTTTTGTAATTTTACCACAATAGGTTTTTAATGGGGACGAGGGGTAATTTCAAGATTTTACCCTAGTACGACTTTTATGGAAAAATCAGGGGCTTATCGGTTGGAGAGGTAATATTAGGACATTACTGAATAGTGTTTTGGTGGGAATATCAGTGTCTTACCTTTAGGAGGTGTATTACTGGTAATTTACCCCAATAAGGTTTTAGTGGGAAGTTTCTTATAGTTAGAAGGGGTAATTTTGGGATTTTAACCAAATACGGGGTAGGTGGGAAGATTAGGTTCTTACCGGTAGGAGGGGTAGTTTTGGCTATTTAACTTAATATGGTTTCGATGGGAAGATCAAGGTCTTAATGGTAGGAGGGTTAATTTCGGTACTTTACCCTAATAGGCTTTAGGTAGGAAGATGAAAATCTTACAGATAAGAGGGGCTATTTTGGGATTTTACCATTATCACTAGTAGGAAAATAAATCTTCAGCGACGCTTTTATAGAGACACTCACTAAAAGAAGTGCTGATAAATGTTACATTTTATAAAGTTTAAGGCACTTTAGAAAATGCTGCTCAACTGCGTCCCTATACACAAAAAAAATTATGTCCCAAAATGTTAGAAAAAACCTACGATATTATTTATAAAAAAAACCTACATTATTATTTATAAAAAAAAACCTACAATACTATTTTCATCAGTTCTCCACTCTCTCCACAACTCACCACAACTCCATACTCTCCCATTCCCAAGCTAATTGAGTTCTCCATAATTTCTGAAACCTGATTCTTACCCATTCCCACGCTATCTTCATCAGTTCTCCATAATTTCTGAAACCTGATTCCCACTTTCCATTCCCACGCTATCTTCATCAGTTCTCCATAATTTTTGAAACCTGATTCCCACTCTCCATTCCAACGCTATCTTCATCAGTTCTTCATAATTTCTGAAACCTGATTCCCACTCTCCATTCCCACGCTATCTTCATCAATCTCCATAATTTTTGAAAACCTGATTCCCACTCTCCATTCCCACGCTAATTGATCAATCTATACTACTCAATATCTTTAATTTTCTCCCTGATTTACAGTCCTCCATTGCCATCATTTTAAGGTAAAATTCTCATACCTAATTTAATTTTTTATAACGATTTCTGAAGTAAAAGAAGTTATGATTGATATAATGATCTTGGAAAATTAATTATGTGTCTCTGATTGGGAGATTTCACAACCTTTGTGCTATCTATATCTCAGTCATAGCTTATCTCTATGAATGTAATCTTTATTGGCCTTCTTGTGCAGCTGTGTGTTTCAACTTGTTACTATGCTCATATGGGAAGTACTGGGGATTAATAAATTTTTAATTCTTACAGGTTCCACTTAACACTAATTATTACAGCAACAATTTGTAAGTTTATTATCTTTATTTATTTATTGTTGAAGTGAGTATAAAATAGTGTATAATCTAAAATCTAACTATCTTTTGAAAAAATAGAAAATATTTCATTGGGCATGTGATATTACATTTTTGATATTGTATGCTTTTTTGTGCAATCCTGGGGAAGTTACTAAAGCACTAGAAACTATTATCAATTTAGATCTGCATTTGCTTCATGTTAGAGATATGTTTTTCTTAGAAAGGGTAGCTACCTTGCCTTGTTGTTATGTAGATTATAGATGGGATGCACAACTTTCATCCCCTGACACTATTTTGAGTCTAACTTGTGTTGTTGAGATATCAAAATAGCTTTTCTTTTTCCTTGACAAATCTTAGTGTTGGGGTAGACAACAACAAGAGTATGCCTAAGCAGGCTTCAACTTATTGAGGTCTTTATGTGGATGATTTTTGTTTAATGAGGAAGGAGAGAAGGGAAGTGACACTAGGAGGTCAAATAGATAGGCATGATGATGGTAGTCATTCAAAGTTTTTTTGAGAGGCTAGTTTACGGTCATAGCTTTGTTGATTGAGGGTGGTATATATATTAGTGCCTATGCTTGCCTAGTTTTATGCAATTGTTAATGAATTATGGGTTCCAATTTATGTAATAATTAGAGATGGTTGTTTCATTTGCTGAAGATTGTTATTGAAAAAAATACTAGTTTTCGGTATTGTCTTGAATTCACTTGAGAAATAACTAACTTTTTTTTTTGTGTGTGTGTATGTATGTACTTATGTATGTTATCTCAGGTTTTTCACGTGAATGCATTATATACTCCATAATTGGTATAAACTAAGGACTGTTCTGTGTCTAATCTGTTAATACTAAGGACTGTTGTGGGTTTCTACTCACAGTTCAGTGTTATACTTATTAACTAATTTGGAGATATTTAGAGTTCTGTTAACTGATTTTTGTGTCATTATTGTAGCTGATCATGTTAATGGTTTTTCGAAAGTTTAGTGTGAATACTCAAAGTTCAGTGTTAATGTCATACTCACACTTTAGTTTCAGTGTCATACTCATAGTAGGTCATAGTCACATTTAATAAGCAGTAGTTCAAATCTATAATCCTTTGATGTTGCAAAATATTCTCAACTTTAGTTTTGCTGAGAGTTAAACCAATCTCAAGTTTAGTTGTGATGTTATATATTTTAGTAGTTAATTACATTGCCGAATGCAAATAAGATCTAGGATTTGTCTGACATCACATATCACATATTGTGTTAGGAATAATAGGTCATAAAAGATAAGAAAAGCTAAGAAATGATCAACCGTGAAGCATATAAATTCAAAATTCTATTATGACCACTCTTTTTAGCACGCAAAATCACGATCTATAATATTTTATACTCAAAGTAAACAACCAATTCATTCTTCATAGATTTCGGGTGTTATTCCGAGGGATTTGTCCACTTATTTTCTCAAAAAAAGCCTCTAACACCCTATAATCCATGAATTTTAATTTTTAAGGGTCATTTCCTTCATATATAGCATGTAAATCTAATCTAATGAAACACACTGTAATTTATAAAGAAGTTAGGATTATAGGAAGGAAATGTTAGGGATTAGGAGTGGGTGTTATGGAAGTTAAGGTTAAGGAAAATTAAGGGTTTTGTGGTCAAACATGATTCGTGGTCAAACTTTGATAGGGTTTGGGTGGTAAGATTAGGGATTTACCCGTAGAAGAAGTAATTTTGGGATTTCACCCCAATAGGGTTTCCATGGGAAGATTAGGGTCTTATCGGTAGGAGAGGTAATCACTAGTGGAAAAAATCGGATATACTACAAGCTATATGCTCTGGTTATTAATAAAACCGGAGTATAAGGATGATTCGGATTTTTGGTAGTAATAGCTACTCCGGTTCCCTTGAACCAGAGCATATAATGTATTAAAGGCTGCGATTCTTGGACCGGAGCATATACCCATCAATTTAAAAACCTAGCATGCATATATACCGCAGTTAGAGCGCTGCTTTATTAATTTGCTTGTCTTCAAAAACCTTTAATTTCCCCATGTGTGCATATCCTTCTTCAACCCGTAACCCACCCCGTAACCGCCCTTCTTTGACATTACGTGCCATTCCACGCCCTTCTTCAGCAATTCTATTCCTCAATCATGTTCGACGACACTGAATTCGAACAACATTTACACCGGCCATAACTAGCCTCGTTCTCTTGACGTTAAAGGTATGTTCTTCGAATTTTTGTTTAAGTTTATGCCTCTTTCTCTCTTTCAGGTTATGGGGATGGGAGTATTTTGACTTGGGTTTGTTGGATTTGTGTTCTTGGATTTGTGTTCTTGCATTTGACTTTAGATCTTCGGGTAATAAAATATACATGAACATAAATGCATGTGATTAGGTGTAGAGATGGAGGGTAGGGATTACGGATGTATATGTAATGAAATATAAGAACATCTCACATGGAATATATGGAGCTACTGTTAAAGCCATAATTTGCGCTGCATTTCTATTGTGTAGGATAGTGTACTGTACGTCTAGGTAGTGTTCCTGGTTTTGGGGCATAGGCAAGGAAGGTTAGTCCTCTCTTTCTTTTGGATAATTAAAGATAAGGTCAGGAGGAAGAGGAAAAAAGTTGTACTGTACATAAATTAATGCAGTAGTCAAAAAGACTGTCTTTATAGTGTGCATGGCTGGCTTCTTTCTTTTAGTGCTTGCATAAGCTTCAATGTCTTTGTCTTCCTTAAAAAAAACCTTTATAGATTAAAATATTAATGATGGTAATGAGAAATATCAAAAGAGATGACTCTTAACTTCATATGAAGGCCAAAAAATAGATGACACATTCTATTTTCCTTCAAATTTTGGCTAAAAACCAAATCTTTCAACTTCATGAGCATATAGCTTATATTTCCCTTTAGTTATTTGGAAATGTTGTAGTTTTTAACAAATATAATCACAATTTGGTGTTTTAACCGATCCCTCATGAGCATACTGCTTCATGTGTAGCCCATTTGTTTAGGTCCATTCTTTCAACTTCAATGTCAACATAAAAGTGCATGAATACATACATATATGATATCTCACATTTGTTCCTCATGCGTCATGTAAACTTTGTATACTTCTGTAATTTTATAATTCATAATACCTACTTTAGCATTTTTCTAACATTGAATTTGATTTAATAAAAGTCTTACACAATTTTTTTAAGGTCATGCGCCTTCCAAGTAATGTAATAAATAAAAGTACAGAATAGGAGGTGTCATATTTATTTCATTGTGTCTAGATAAGTTCACACATCCCAATTCACATTAGTAAATACAGTTTATGATTGTCTTCTATGAAATGACCTTTGGGTCAATATTGAGGGGAGGAGGTACCCTTTCAGGAGTGATTCTATTGCATTCATAAACAACGCAGACAAACATCAAGAAAGCAATATAAACCACGCAAATCAGCGAATCAAGGATATTACAGTTTTATAGTAATCTGTACATGAACAACATTAAAGACATGAGCTACTAAAACACATTATATACTGTTGAATCTGTACATGTTTTATAGTAATCTGTACATGAATAGTATATTGCATGCGTCCAATAACTATACTGTTGAATCAAAAATGGATGTTTGGTTTTACGAAGTTCAAATTACCTTGGTGTCAAATAATGTTTCAGAAGATTATTCTCATTATTGAAGCTTAAAATCTATAGGATTCACCATTATTTCTTTGGTACTATGGATGAAATTCGTAGCAAATGTTAGTTTACATGGATGCAAGGAACCGTTTGCAATATCTGTGATTGGCCATGTATCCCAAGCTACCCAAATAAGAACTGATTGATCAGTTCTTTCTTGGGTACGAAATTGTGCATAAGAAGAGCAGATGAAGGCTGCGGATTTGTGTGTGTAACAATTCACAATTTGGAATAGTTAAGGATGATGATAATTGAAAATTGTCCTCTACATCCTACAATAGATGATTATCTGGAAATGGTTCCTTTCGTATGAAAATTAACATATAAAGTTAAGATATAATCTCAAAAGATGGGGTTAGCGATATGAACCAGGAGCATCTCATGTGATCATCTATATGATCCTCTTCCTATATATCTTTTGATTTAGAGTCCCTCACAACTCTTTTAGCATTCGTGCTAGTGGCCAATCAACCATAGTTTGGACGTAGGATGGATCAACTTCTACCCCATTTTGTGAAATAACGTGGCCTAAGTATGCCACTAATAATAAAAATGCTCCTAGTAGTAAATTGCAACATTAATTTCAATACTCATTTCTAAATGCTCTTTATTTTCAAGGAACTCATTTAAGACTTACACATTACTTGTACTGTCTAGATTAATCAGAGGATGGAAAAAGATCGTTCGTGGATGTATGGTAGCATTGAATCATCAGAATTTGGGGATGGGGTCTTGGAATTTTGTAGTAATGCTATCGAGCATCAAACTAGGACAAGGGAAATTGGATTCTATTGCCCATGTGTCAAGTGTGGCAATGTATCAAAGGTCGATGGCATTGACATCCTCAGGGAGCATATACTTCGGCATGGATTTAGGCCTCAATATCATGTTTGGGTTTGGCATGGTGAGGAGGGAGTTTACAAAGGAAACATTGTTCCTCATAATGTCTATGAAGAAGAAGATGTTGCTCATGTGGTGGAGAATAATGAGTATGAGAATGAAGAAGAGGATATGAATGGGGACATAAATCATGTTGATGCGATAATGGAAGGGGTTGAGGATGAGATAGGAAAACGTCCTCGTGTTTTTGATTTGTTGAAAGAAGCTTCTGAGAAGCCTCTCTACCCTGGGTGTACAAAATTCACCAAACTGACAGCCGTGTTGACACTTTTCAATGTTAAGTCAAAGTTCAACTGGAGTGATACTAGTTTCACAAGTTTATTGGAAGTGTTAGGTGAGATGTTTCCTGATGGAAATGAACTTCCAAAATCGACATATTATGCCAAAAAGCTCATGTGCCCTTTCGGCTTAGAGTATCAGAAGATACATGCTTGTCCAAATGATTGTGTATTGTATCGAAAGGAACATGAGAGCTTAGAAGAGTGTCCACGTTGTGCGTTATCGCGTTAAAAGCGTAAAGGGGCTCGAGGTGCTAAAGGTCCTCCAGCTAAGGTGTTATGGTATCTTCCCATAATTCCAAGATTCAAGCACCTGTTTTCTTTAAAGAAAGATGCTATGAATTTGAGGTGGCATGCAGATAGGGTGAAGAAAGGTCATCTCCTCACACATCCAGTTGATTCTCCCGATTGGAAGACTATTAATAGGTTGCATAAGACATTTGGGGATGAAGATTGTAATTTGAGGCTCGGACTGTGTACTGATGGAATGAACCCATTCGGGACTCTTAGTTCTCAACACAGTACATGGCCGGTACTCTTAGTTATCGATAATTTGCCTCCTTGGTTGCGCATGAAACGTAAGTACATTATACTTTCTCTTCTAATCTCTGGTCCTAAACAACCTGGAAATGATATTAATGTATATCTTGCACCCCTCATTGAGGATTTGAGAAAGATATGGGATGAAGGGGTTTTTGTGTACGATGCACATGCTAATGATGTGTTCATGTTGCATGCAATGCTTTTATGCACCGTCAATGACTTCCCTGCATATGGTAACTTATCCGGGTATAAGAATAAAGGGAAGAAAGCATGCCCAATTTGTATCAATGACATGGAAGCTACGTGGATTCCTAAGTGCAAACATGTCTTCATGCCCCATCGAAAGTTTCTCCCACGTGATCACCCCTATCGTAAGAAAAAGAAGGCATTCGATGGAGAGGTTGAAGAGCGTGTAGCTTCTCGACCGTTAACCGGGTATGAGGTTTACGAATAGGTTAAGGGGGTTGAAACAGTTTTGGTAAACCTGGACAAGGGGGTGAAGGGCTATGGAAGAAAAAGTCAATCTTTTGGAAGCTTCCATATTGGAGAGATCTACAGGTTAGACATTGCCTCGACGTTATGCACATAGAGAAAAATGTATGTGATGCAATACTCGGGACGCTAATGAACATTCCAGGTAAGACAAAGGATATGAAGGCCGTGCGAGATTATTTAGAATGCAAGGGGCTTCGCCCAAAGTTATGGCCACAGGTTAAGGAGGTAAAGAAAAGAAATAGAGCAAAAGAAGGAGGTGACATGAACAAGGGAAAGGGAAAGGGTAAAGAAAAGGTGACAAGTGACAAGAAACAAAACGTAGAAAAGATTTATTTACCACCGGCTTGTTACACATTGTCCAAAGAAGAGAAATGGTTTTTTTGTGAGACTTTGTATGGAATTAAGGTTCCCTCGGGGTACTAATCTAACATGAAAAGATTTGTGTCCCTGAATGGTGAGTTGAATTTGGGAAGCATGAAATCCCACGATTGCCATGTCATGATGCAAGTGTTCCTACCAATTGCAATTCGGGGGATACTTCCAAAACATGTGAGATATACTATTACCGAACTGTGTTTGTTCTTCAACACAATATGTTGTAAAGTGCTTGATCCCTTTAAACTTGATGCCCTTCAAGCGGATGTGATTGAAACTTTATGCAAGTTTCAGATGTATTTCCCACCTTTGTTTTTTGACATTATGGTTCACCTAATTGTCCATCTCGTTCGTGAAATCAAGCTTTTAGGTCCCGTTTATTTGAGGTGGTGTTATCCTTTTGAAAGATATATGGGGGTTTTATAAAACAAAGTGAGGAACCTGGCACAACCCGAGGGTAGTATGATTTAAGGCACTGTGAGCGATGAGATCGGTAATTTTATAGCTGAGTATATGGCCAGTGCAGAGCCTATTAGACTTCCTTCCTCTCGACATGAAGGGAGACTTCAAGGAAAGGGAACAATTGGTTCAAAATTAATCACACCTCCTAGAGAACACTGCTTACAAGCACACTTGTATGTCTTACATCATGTGTCCATCCCTTTTTGAATGAGTATTACGAGGAATTGCGTGTTAGAAATCCTTCTAAAGGGGACAGATCTTTGATGCAGTTGCATAATAAGACATTTATTGATTGGTTTCACAATCGAGTCGTATGTGAACAACTCGAGGATGTGCCTGAAACTGTGAAGTGGTTAGCTTTTGGTCCTCGCGAAAATGTCAACAAATATAAGGGTTATGATGTCAATGGGTACACCTTTTGGACTGAGGGTCAAGATCAGAAGTCATCTTTCTTGGAGAATAGTGGTGTTTCTGTTTTGACGTCATCTACATTTTACACGAGTGCCAAGGATCAATCACCAGTAGATGCCAAGTTGTTATACTATGGGAGAGTACAAGAAATATGGGAGCTTGACTACTCTAGTTTCACTGTTGGTCTTTTTAAATGCAAGTGGGTAGATAACAATCGACGATGTATTAAAAATGATGACCCTTGTGGATTTACTGTTGTTGACTTGAGTCGGTTGCGTGATAGTGAAGAACCATTTATACTTGCCACACATGCTAAGCAAGTATTCTACATTGTAGACCCCAATGAAAAAAATTGGTCTATTGTTATAGCGGGGAAAAGGAGTATCCTCAGTATAGGTGATGTTGATGATGAGGAAGAGTATGATGCTTTTGAAGACTCCCCACCATTTTCTAATCCAAAATCCGGTGACGATGGAGATGGTGACATAGGCTACATGCATGTAGATCACACAGAAGGAATACATTTGAGTTTTGATAAGTAATGTACTAGGTATGATAAACTTAATTAGTTATTGTCAAAATTGACTTGATTTTAGACTTGTTGTGCCTACTTGTTTTAGACTTGTTTTTTTATTGCGTTATTTATTTGGATATATAATTTATGATGTTGCATTTCTTTCAGGTTTTTAGCAGTCCTTAACTATTGAAGTTACTCACACAGGGATTATATTGTCAATTTATGCTACAGTTTCTTTATTGTCACTTGCCCTGAGATCTACAGTACGATGAATCTGTTTAGAGATGGCATACTTCCTGAGGAGGAGGATGTTCAGGATGGGCATAGCCATGATGATAAAGAATATGATGTAGAGATGGAGGAGGATAAAGGAGACTCCGAATATAGGGCTTACGATGAGGTTTCATCCAGGTGGGAACAACATGAATTGATGGCAGACCAAGCCCCAACAATTGACTTAACCACAGAAGAACGTGGTATTATGGTGACACCTCAACAACCACAAGTTTCCCATCAAGTTTCCTCTACTAGTACAGAGAGTTCTAAGAAGAGAAAAGGGAGAGGTCCTACGAAGAATCTTAAAGTGACAGAACCAATGCACCTTGAGTACAAGTTTCCCATCAAGTTGCCTCTACTAGTACCATCAGGGTACTCATCTTACATCGAAAGATTGATGTGGTATGGCATTGTATTGTTGTTGTGTGTTGGTATGTTGAATTGTTGAATTGTATTTCACAGGTTTTTTGGATTAAAAATTGGGAAAATGTTCATTTTACAGGGGAAACTCTGCCGAAATTTTTTGAAAACTTTTATAAGTAATGCCTCCATGCTTGTATACTTCATGCTAAGAATTGAACAAGAAGTAATAGAGGTTGGTAATCTAATTGTGTTATTATATGGTGGCTACATTTAGGTTTTCGTTAGATCAAGAGATGTTCCTTTCACCATTGACGAAATCAAAGAAATAAGAGACAAGTTTACACGATTCCTTGCCAATAACTGTATTTAGTATCAATTTTGCCTCCATGCCAACCACTTCGAGGGTACCAGAGGTAAGGATTCTATTATCGATTCCCTTTCCTTTTGTGGAGTTGGATTCTGCCTCGATGTCTCCATGCTTGTTGGTTTTATATATAGGTTCCCTTTTGTTCATTTTGTACTTTTTCCTATACTTTCTTTGTATAAAATTTGATTCCCTATGCTCAAAGCTTATTGGCTTCTAAAAACTCACTCTGCAAAGCTTATTGGCTTCTAAAAACTCACACTTTTTTTTAGTCGGGTCATCATTGGCTCTTTCTATAATATTCATGTTTTGTAAGTTTAAGTTGCCTTTCTAAGGTCATAATTTAATATGATGTACAGGGCTCTCTCTTTCTTGTGAGATTCTTGAGAGGGAGAGTTTTGAGCTTAATCATTGTATAGTCTATAGAGTTTTGGTCGAGAATCTATCTGAACACTTGAAAAGAAAAGGTAACAATGAATATATAGCTTAGATGACATGCATAAACATGAATATGTATCATCTTTAACCGCCTAACTAAATAATCTTCGTTCGGCATCTTGTTAAATGTATGGTTCTGTGAGACTAGTTCAGCAAGCATATATACTCAGCTAAAGATATATATATATCTCCTCTCATCAGTCTCATTCTTACTTCATGCTAAGTTAGCTATGTATTGGTTCCATAAGCACTAGGTATACTCCATTTTCTGTTTTACCTAGACTGCATTTCCTAATTACGTTGAAACAAGATGAATAAGGTTTCACGAGTTATGAAAGATGTGTCACCTTATTCGATACTCAGATCCGTGCTTTTAAGGCTATTTTGAAGGCTTTTAGATCTTTTATTACTACATTAGTTAAATCAATAATTAAAGGTTATGTATATCTTTGTGGAAGAACTTTTATTTGTTTAATCATGTACCTTTATATTCCCATTGCTTGATTCTGTCTCTAAATCAAAGAATAAAATATCTGTAAATTAAGCTAATTCAACCATGATGATTACTTTGCAGATGAGCTCATTATATTGCCAATGCCGCCTACACGAGTCAACTGGCACCATATTAATTAAGAATGTAGAGAGTAATAGGAGGGCTCTTCGTGAGCTTCTTTTGTATTGTATATAATATATATAGACTTTATTGTATTGTATTGTTCCAATAATAATATTAGCATTTTTTAAAAAAAATATATAAACTTTATGCTCCGGTTTTCAGTAGACCGGAGCATATAATGGGGTTTTATGCTCCGGTTTTCAGTGGACCAGAGCATAAAGTCTATTTTTTGCTCCGGTTCAAAACGGAGCGTAAAGTCATTTTAAATATGCTCTGGTTATATCTACTTCGGGTCAAAACTGGAGCATAAAGCCCTAAAAAAACCGGAGCATTTAAGGTTTTTTCCACTAGTGAATTTTGGGACTATACCCTAAAAGGATTTTAGCGGGAAGATTAGGGTCTTACTAGTATGAGGGGTAATTTTGGAATTTTACCCCGATCAAGTTTTGATGGGAATATTAGGATTAGCATTAGGAAGGGTAATTTTGAGATTTTCTCCCTATAAGGCTTTGGCGAGAAGATCTGGGTCTTTTCGGTAAGAGAGGTAATTTTGAAATTTTACCTCATGAGGGTTCCAATATAAAGATCATGGTCCCTCTAGTATGTGGGGTAGTTTATTAATTTTGGGAGTAGATTTGGGTTTTACGGGCAGAAAGGGTATTTTTTGGATTCCACCCCATTAAGATTTCAATGGGAAGATAAGGGTCTTACTAATAAGAGGGGTAATTGTTTGGTTTTATCCCAATAAGGTTTCAGAGGGAAGATTGAGGTGTTTTTAGAAGGAGAGGTAATTTCAGGATTTTACCACAATAAGGTTTTGGCAAGAATATTAGGACCTTAATGGTAGGTGGGGGAATTTTTTTATTTTCACTCGATAAGCTTTCGTCAGGAAGATCATGGTCTTACTAGTATGAGGGTTAGTTTTATGATTTTATCCCAATATGTTTTCCATGGGATGATTCAGGTATAAGTGGTAGCATGGGTAATTTTGAGATTTTTATATCAATAAGGTTTCGACGAAAAGATCAAGGACTTACCGGTAGGAGGGTTAAGATTGAGATTTTTCCTCGAGAGGGCTTTGGTGGGTAGATTATTGTCTTTCCAATATGAGGGGTAGTTTTGTGATTTTACCTCAATGGGGTTTCGATGGGTAAGTTAGGGTCTTACCTTTAGGAGGGGTAATTTTGATATTTTACCCTAATACTATTTTGGTAGGAAAAATCAGGTTATTACCGGTCAGAGGTCTACTATCGAGACCTTACTCGAATAGTGTTTATGTGGGAAGATAGAGGCATTACCTATAGGAGGGATTTCATCCAAATAGGGTTTCGAGAGCATGATCAGGGTTTTACGGGTAGAAAGGATATTTTTGGGATTTCACCTCAAAATGGTTTCAGTGAGAAGATTAGGGTGTTATTGGTAGGAGGTATAATTTTGGGATTTTACCCAAATAAGTTTTTGTGGGAAAATTAGGGTGTTAGACGTAGGAGGTGTGATTTTGGTATTTTACGCCAATACGGTTTCGGAGAGAAGATCAGGGTCTTACCGGTAGGAGGGTAATGCTGTTATTTTACAGCAATAGGGTTTTGATGGGAAAATTGGGAATGTAACAATAGAAGGGGTAATTTCTTCATTTTACCCTTATAGGGTTTCAATGGGAACTTAGGTTCTTACCGATAAAAGGGGTAATTTCGGGACTTTACCTAATAGTGCTTCCGTGGGATGATGAAGGTCTTATCATGAGGATGGTTATTACCAAGATTTTACCTCAATAAGGTTTAAATGGAAAGATTAGTGTCGTATTGATAGTAGGGGTAATTTTATAATTTACCTCGATGGGTATGAGAGGGAAGTGTTGGGTCATACCGATGTAAGGGTTTCTTTTTGAGGTGACCCCAATAAAGCTTGATGGGAAGATTAGTGTCGTATTGATAGGAGGGGTAATTTCGAGACTTTACCCCAATAGGGCTTGGAGTGAAAGGTCATTATCTTACCGTTAGGATGGGTATTAAGGGGATTTTACACCAATAAGGTTTTAGTGTGAATATCTAGGTCTTAGCATTAGGAGAGGTAATTTTAGGCCTTTACTTAAATAAGTTTTTAGTGGAAAGTGCAGGTTCTTACCAATAGGAGGGGTAATTTTGGGATTTTACACTAATAGGGTTCCAAGCTTAAGAAATGGGGTGTTAGCAGTAGGAAGGGGGCTAATTTTGGGGTTTTACCCAAATATGGTATTAGTGAGAATTAGGGTCTTTCCGGTAGAAGGGGTGATTTTGAAATTTTAACCTTATAAAGTTTCGGTGGGAAGATCAGGTTCTTACCGATAGGAGGGGTGATTTCGGGATTTTACTCTAATAGGGCTTCGGTGGGAAGGTTAGGGTCTTCTCGATAGAAGGCATAATTTTGGGATTTACCTCGATGGGATTGAAGGGGTTTGAGTAGGGTCTTACCCATATGAGAGGTTGTTTTCGGAGTTTACCCCAATAAGGCATCTATGAGAAGATTAGCGTCGTACCTGTAGGTGGGGTAATTTTGTGACCTTACCATTATAGGGTTTTGGTTGGAAGATCTAGGTCTTAACGTTAGGTTGGGTATTTACTGGATTTTACAAAAATAAGGTTTGAAAGGGCGGGGTCTTACCATTAGGAGAGGTATTTTTAGGAATTTACTCCAATAGGGTTATGGATGAAAGATCAGGATCTTACAAGTAAGACGGTATTTTGGGAATTTATTCTAATAAGATTTTAGTAGGATAATCAGGCTCTTAGCTATAGGATGGGTAATTTTGGAATTTTACCTTAATAGGGTTTTAATGGGAAGATTTAAGTCTTACCGATAAGAGAGGTAAATTTGGGAAATTACCCAAATTGGAATTTAGGGAGAAGATAAGGGTCTTAAATGTATGAGGGGGAACTTTTGGGATTTGACCCCAATAAGATTTTTGTGGGTAGATTGGGTTGTTAGCAATAAAAGGGGATACTTTGGGATTTTACCCTAAGAAGAGTTCTAGTGGTAATTTTAAGATTTTATCTCGAGAGGGTTCCAGTGGTTATATCATGGTGTTTCTAGTTTGAGGGTTATTTTTGTGATTTTACGCCTATAGGGTTCGATGGGAAAATTAGGGTCTGACTGATAGGAGGTGTAATTTCGAAATTTTACCCTATGTAAGATTCGATGGGAAAATTAGGGTTTTATTGGTAGGAGGGGTAATATCGGGACACTATCCGATTAGTATTCCGGTGGGAAGATCAGGGTCTTACTAGTATGAGGGGTACTATCAAGATTTTAACCCAATAAGGTTTTAGGGGGAAGTTTTGTGCCTTATAGGAAAGAGAAGTAATCTTGGGATTTCACCCAAATAGGGTATCGGAGGAAAAATTAGGGTCTTATCGATAGGAGGTGAAATTTTGGAATTTATCAATATGTGGGGTATTTTCTAGAATTTACCCTTATATGGTTTTGATGGGATGTTTAAGGTCTTACCATTAAGAGGGGTAATTTTGGGACTTTACCCCAATAGGATTTCGGTAGAAAGTTTGGGGTCTTACTAGTAGGAGGGGTTACTCTGAGATTTTACCTTGATATGTTTTTGGTGGGAAAATCATGGTCTTACTAAATGAAGGGGTAATTTTGGGATCTTACCCCGAATAGGAATTCGTTTGGAAGATTTGGGTCATTTCTATAGGAGGAGGTAATTTAGGAATTTACCTTGATGGGGATTGAGAGGAAAGAGCAGGGTCTTGCAGGTGTGAGGAGTAGTTTTAGGAGTTTACCCGAATAAGGCTTTGTTAGGAAGATTAGGGTCTTATTAGTAGGGGTTAATTTTGGGACATTACCTAAAGAGGGTTTTAGTGGGAAGATCACATTTTTATTGTTTAGTGGGTTATTTTTGGGACTTTACTCTATTATGTTTTTAGTGGGACGAGCCCGTTTTTACGGATATGAGGGGTAATTTTGGGATTTTACCCTAATAGGGTTTCAGTGGTAAGAATGGGGTGTTAGCGGTAAGAGGGGTAACTTTGGAATTTTACCTTGATAGGGTTCGGTGGGATAATCATTGTCTTAGTGGAATGAGGGTAGTTTGTTATTTTACCCTAATAGGGTTTAAATGGGAAAATTAGGGACTTTCTAGTATAAGGGGTAATGTCAGAATTTTACCATAATACAATTTTGGTGGGATGATCAAGTTCTTATTGGTAGGAGGAGTTTTATCGGGATTTTAATCCAATAAATTTTTTGTGGGACAATTAGTATCTAACTGGTAGGAGGGTAAGTTTGAGATTTCACCCTTATAAGGTTTCAATAGGAAGATTTGGGTCTTATTGGGAGAAAGGGTAATTTTAGGATTTATCTCGATGTAGTTTAGGTCAAAAGGGTAGGGTGTTTCCGCGATGTGGGGAAGTTTTGTGATATTAACCCAAGAGGGTTTCCATGGGAGGGTTATTTTGAGACTTTGTCAAAATAGGGTTTTGGTGCGAAAATCAAGGTCTTATCAGTAGGGGGGTAATATCGAGACATTACCCGAATGATGTTTTGCTGGGAAGAACAGGGTGTTACTAGTAGGAGTGGTATTATCCATAGTATTTTCCTCATAAGGTTTAAGTGGGAAGATTTGTTTCTTACAAGTAAGAGGGTAATTTTTGTATTTTACCCAAATAGAGTGTCGATAGAAAGATTAGGGTCTTACCGGTAGGAAGGGTAATATCTAGATTTAACTAAATGGTGATTACCTAGGAAGAGATGACACATACTAGTATATGGGTGATAACCGTTCATTTAGGTCGTTTAACTAAAAGAATAGTTATGCAAACAAAATTTGTAAACACCCTAATACTACTATAAAGGGATCTCATCTGATTAAGATAATTCCTTTAACTTTCTGAATATTCTTTTGGCAAAAAGTTGAAAGACATTTTATTACCAGAAGGAGGGGTAATTATGATATTTTGCACTAATATGGTTTTGGTGGGAAAATTTTGTCTTACCAGAAGGATGGGTAATTTCGGGTATTTACATTATACTATATCGGTGGGAAGATTAGGGTCTTATCATTAGGATAGGTATTATTGGGATTTTACCCTAATAATGTTTCAATTGAAGAGCCTCCTAGGGATTTGGGTGAGAAGAGTCGGGTTTTACAAGTTTAAGGGATAGTTTTGAGAGTTTACCACAATAGGTTTTCGTTGGGAAAATTAGGGTATTACTAGTAGTAGTGGTAAATTCAAGATTTCACCCTAATTGGGTTTTGTTGGGAAGATCAGGGTCTTACTAATTGGCAGGGTAATTTTGAGAGTTTACCCTAATTGGGTTTTCGTCGGAAGATTAGGGTCCTACCGGTGTGAGCGGTAATTTAAGGATTTTATCCCGAAACGTTTCTATTGGAAGATTCATTTCTTAGCAGTATGATAGTAGTTTTGAGATAATATCTTAATATAGTTTTGGTGGTAAGATAAGGGACTTACTTCTAGTTGGTGTAATTTCGAGATTTTTCTATATAGAATTTCAGAGGGAAGATTAGGTTCTTACCGGTAAGATGAGTAATTTAAGTTTCATAGCCTGATAAGTTTTTGTTGGGAAAATCAAGGTCTTACCAATAAGAGGGGTAATTTAAAAAATTTACTCAAATAAGGTTTTGGTGGGAGAGGCGACTTCAGGATTTTACCCTATTTGGATTTGATTGGGAAATCATGGTCATACCAATAAGAGGAGTAATTTTGGGGGTTTACCTTGATAGGGTTTCGATGAGAAGATCTAGTTCTTATTGGTATAAGGAATAATTTTAAGGTTTTACATTGATAGGGTATAGGTGGGAAGATAAGGGTCTCACTTGTATGAGGGGTAGTTTTTTGGATTATACCCCAATAGGGTTTCGACGGGAAAATTAGGGTCTTATCGGAATAAGGGATAATTTAGGGATATTACCCCAATAGTTTTTTGGTATTTTAGGAATAAGAATATCTAGGTCTTACCGGTTGGAGGGTTAATTTCTATACTTTACCACAATAGGCTTTGGTGGGAAGATTTGATTCTTAATGGTAGGAAGGGTATTTTCAAGATTTTACCCTAGTAAGGTTTTAGTGGAAAGATTAGGGTCTTTAGGATATTTACCCAAAAGAGTTTTAGTGGGAAGATCAAGGGCTTACCGGTATGAGGGGTATTTATGGTTTTTAACCCAATAGGATTTCGAAGGGATAATTTTGGGACTTTACCCTATCAGGGTTTCAGTGGGTAGATTAGGGTCTTGTCGGTAGAAGGGGTATTTTTAGAATTATATCCCAATTAAGATTCAGTGGGAAGATCATGGTCTTACTGGTAGAAGGGGTAATTTAAGGATTTCACTCCAATAAGGTTTAGGTGAGAAGATAAGGGTCTTATAGGTAGGAGGGGTAATTTCATGATTTTACCTATATAGGGTTTCGAAGGGAAGATCATGTTCTCTAGGATATTAGGGGTAATTTTAGGATTTTACCCTATTGGATTTCTTTGGAAATATCAAGATTTTAGTAGTAGGAGGGGTAATTTTCTAACTTTACCCCAATAGGGCTTAGGGAGGAAGATCATGGTCTTACTGGAAGGGAGGGTATTTTCAGGATTTTACCCCAAGAACGTTTCAATGGGAAGATTAAGGTCATACTGACAAGAGGGGTAATTTTGGGATTTCACCCTAATAGGTTTTGCATGGAAATATTAGGGTCTTATTAGTATAGAGGTAATTTAGGGAGTTTACCCCAATAGAGTTTTGGTGAGAAGATCACGGTCTTACTTGCTATAGTGTTAATTTTGGGATTTTCACTTGATTGGGATTATGTGGGTAGATAAGGGTCTTATAGTAGGAGATTTAATTTTAGGATTTTACACTAATAGGGTTTCGGTGGTAAAATTAGTTCTTAGCAGTATGAGAGGTAGTTTTGAGATAATTTAGTTATAAATTTTTATGGGGGGAGATAAGGGTCTTACTCCTATGTGGGTAATTTTGGGATTTTTCCTCAATAGGGTTTTAGTGGGGAGATAAAATTCTTCTTGGTAGGACTAGTAATTTAAAATTCATAGCAAGATACGATTTTGTTGGGAAGATTAAGGTCTTACTAATAAGATGGGTAATTTAAAAGCTTTACCCAAATAGGGTCTCGGTGGGAAGATTAGGGTAAAATAAGACCATTATTTTTGCACCGAAACCCTATTTGAATAATCTCAAAATAACCCTCCTATCTATAAGACCCTAATTTTTCCATCGAAACCCTATTGGTGTAATATCACAAAACTACCCCATATAGCAGAAACACTATGATTTTCCCACCAAAGCCATCTCTAGGTAAAATCTCTAAATTAACCCTCTTACCAAAAAGAGCTTGATCTTCTCTCCAAAACATTATTGGGGTAAAATCTCAAAACCACCATTCCTACCGCTAACAACCTAAAGTTTCCTCCAAAAACTTGGTGGGGTAAAATCCCAAAATTACCCCATCAGACTGATGTGCTTGTTTTAGAGCACATTTACAACCCCATTTTTGTGTCGAGTCTCGCTATTTTGTATTGGTTTTATGCACTTTACATCCGATTTTACCTTGATCTTGTCCTCGAGCTGTTTTTAGGTTATTTCAGGTACTTTTGATGATTTTGAGTAAAATGAGAAGTGTTCGAGGCTTTGACACTTTTATCAAGAGTTTGGATGTACGTATCATAGCTTGGGCATGCGTTCCAAGTCACTCTCGAAGATCCCATAAACTCCAGAAGCCATAAGACACTTCAAAGGAGCTGCTCAGCAAGGTTCAGGTTCAGATTCGACTGAATCTGACATTCATTCGGTCAAACGGAAGACAGGGATTCAAGCATATAAATCAAGCTCTCGGGAATAGCCGAATGAACACTCATTCGGCCGATTCAAGGCCCATTTGGCCAAATGGTTGCACTCATTCGGCCGAATGGTGGACAGGGTGCAAAAACGTCAAGCTTCTGTTTTAGGCGAATGGCCACCCCATTTGGCCGAATCCCCTCTTTATTCACCCGAATGGTATTCTTTCTCGCAGTTTTTGGTTTTTTTTTTAGTGGCGCTCGAGGGTTTTTTCTAGGGTTTTACCCCTTATGTCCCTAGGGTATAAATACCCTCTTGCTCTGTAAATAACCCTTATGCCTACTTTGAGAGCTTTTGTGCCTCAACCTAGAACATCACTTTAAAGCTTTTCATTTCATTCATGCGTTAGTTTAGATTTACAGCTTTGGTTATTCTCATTTTCAAGCTTTGTATTTCGGATTCGGATTCTCTTTCGTTCACGCAACTTCATTTATACAAGGAATCGATTCTATTCTGTTTTATTTTGTTTAATGTTTTCACGTATTGTTTTCGTGAATTTCATTTCTCTTGCTATTATCATTGCTTTATTTACAGCTTTGATAGAGGAGTTGTTGGATTTGTTATAGTTTTTCGTTTCTGGTTCTCTTGTTCCTTACATTCAAATCGTTCGTGCTTTCAATCATGTTCTTTTCCGTTGTTTATGCCCTTGTCTTTATTACTATATGTGAGTAGTTTCCTTAGGGGTTTGATTGGTGAAACCCTAGGTTAGCTCGTTTTTCATGCGTAGAGTTAGGGTTTGAGATTGTTCATGATTGATTATTTGATATTCGATGCGAATCTTGTCCTACCACTCCTTTGGAGACATAGGGCGATTATAGGTTGTTCGTGTGATTTATAGGATCATAAACATCCTCTCATCATCTTGAGTGTCATGATTTATTGTTGACTGATTTCTCCTAATTTAGCGTATTGATAGTGTTATTGTCCTTCCTAGGGTGGAACTGATCTGTCCTCATTTTCCTTCCATAGCATATTATTGTTTTAGTTCTTGCTTTATTTTTCAGTTATTAGTATAGTTCTATCAAATTCCCATATAAACCCTTTGCATCAAGTCTAGAAACTATCGCCCCTTGTCCTTGTGGTTGGATCCCCGACCTACCACTACACTAGTTATAGTAGTATTAGGGTGTTTACAAATATTGTATGTATAACTACTCTTTTAGTAAAATGACCTAAAAGAACGGTTATCACATACCAGTAAGACCCTGATCTTTCCATCGAAACCCTATTGGAGTAAAGTTTTGAAATTACCCCTCCTACCAATAAGACCCTAATCTTCTCATTTAAACCCTATTAGGGTGAAATCCCTAAATCACCCTTCTATTTGTTCAACCCTAATCTTTCCATCAAAATCCTGCTGGATTAAAATCACACAACTCCCCTTTATATTGTTAAGACCCTACTCTTCTCACCCAAATCCCATCGGGAAAAATCCCAAATTTACACTTCCTCCATGTTAGACCTAGAACATCTTGTAGAAACCCTATTAGGGTAAATCCCAAACTTACCCTCCTACCGGTTAGATACTAATTATCCCACAAAAACTTTATTGGGTTAAAATCCTGATAAAACTCTCCTCCTCTTGATAAGAACCTGATCTTCCCAATGACACTGTATTAGGGTAGAATTTTGACATTACCCCTCATACTAGAAAGTGCCTAATTTTCCCATCAAAAACTTATTGGGATAAATTACAAAACTACCTCGCATTCCACTTACACCATGATCGTCCCACCGAACCCTATCAAGGGAAAATCCCAAGGTTACCCCTCCTATCGCTAACACCCCATGCTAACCACCAAAATCCCATTAGGGTAAAATACCAAAATTACCCCTCCCATCTGTAAGAATGGGATCTTCCTACTAAAAACATATTAGAGTAAAATCCCAAAAATACCCTTCCTACTAATAAGACCCTCACCTTTTCCCCAAAATAGAGTAAAGCCCCGAACTTACCTCTCCTAATGGTAAGACCTCGATATTCCCACTTAAACCTTATTGATGTAAAATCTCGCTAATAACCCTCAAAACAATAGGACCAGGATCTTCCCACCAAAACCCTATTTAGGTAAAGTCTCGAAATTACCCCCTACTGGTAAGACCCTAATCTTCCCAATGAAGCCTTATAGGGGTAAACTCCAAAAACTACTCCTCAAACCTATAAGACCCTACTCTTTCCTCTCAATCCCCATCGAGGAAAATATCTAAATTACCTCTTCCTATATCAAGTAACCGAATCTTCTAACCAAAACCCTATTCAGGGTAAGGTCCCAAAATTACCCCTCTATTTAGTAAGACCATGATTTTCCCTTCGAAACCATATCGAAATCACAAAGTAACGTCTCCTACCAGTAAGACCTCGATATTCCTTCTAAAACCTTAATCATCCCATCAAAACCTTATTGGGGTAAAGTCTAGAAACTACCCGACATACTGGAACACCTCTTCTCTTCCCACTAAAACACCATCGATGTAAATCCCGAAATTCCCCCTTCTACCGATAAGACCCCAATCTTTCCTCCAACACCCTATTTCGATAAAATTCCAAAATTACTTCTCCTACTTATACGACACAAATCTTCCCACTAAAACCTTATTAGGATAAATTCTCGATAATACCCCTCCTACTAGTAAGACCTTGATCTTTCCACTGGAATACTAATTGGATAGTGTCCCGATGTTACCCCTCCTACCTATAAGACCCTAATTTTCTCACCAATTCTCAGTTAGGGTAAATTCCCATCAAAACCCGATAGGGGTAAAATCACAAAACTACCCCACACACCAGAAACACTATGGTATAACCATTGAAACCCTTTCAATGTAAAATCTCAAAATAACCACTAGAACACTTCTTGGAGTAAAATTCCAAAATACCCCGTTTACAGCTAACACCCCAATCTACCCACAAATATCGTATTGGGGTCAAATGAAAAAATTCCCCCTCATTCATTTAAGACCCTTATCTTCTCCCTGAAATTTTATTGTGGTAATTTCCTGAATTTACCTCTCCTACCGGTAAGACTTAATTCTTCCAATAAAAATCTTATTGGGGTAAAATTCCAAAATCACCCTTGGTAAGAGCCTAATCTTCCCACTATAATTTTGTTAGAGTAAAATCCGAAAAATACCCTTCCTACTAGTAAGATATTGATCTTCTCCCCAAAACCCTATTGGAGTAAAATCCTGAAATTACCTCTACTAATGGTAAGACTAAACATTTTGGGTATAAAATGACCTAAACATTTCAAATACATTGATATGAGCCAATATAGATCATATAGGGTGGTTTCAGGTTGATAATGGCATTTATTGCCTAAACTATGGCCCAAACACTTTGAAAAGGATGATATGAGTCAATATAGGTCAAATGGGAGTAATTTTGGGTGTGAAAATGATATCGATTTGAGTCAAAATCAATCGAATGGGAGAGGTTTTTGGTATAAAATGACCTAAATACTTCAAATACATTGATATGAGTCAATATAAGTCGAATAGGGAGGTTTCGAGTCGATATTGGCGTATTTTCCCTAGAACATGGCCTAAACACTTTGAATAGGGAGATATAAGTCAATATACGTCAAATAGGAGCAGTTTTGGGTCAAAAATAATGTATTTATCCTTGAACATGGCGTAAACACTTGAAATACATCGATTTGAGTCAAAATCAATCAAATGGTAGTAGTTTTGTGTAGAAAATTCCATAAACACTTGAAATACATTGATATGTGTCAATATATGTCAAATAAGGCGGTTTTGGGTCGATATTTGCCTATTTTCACTAGAACATGGACTAAGCACTTTAAATAGGACAACATTACTCAAAGTAGGTAAAATTAGAGCCATTTTGGGTAGAAAATGACATATTTTTCTTGATTACATTGATATTAGTCAATATATATAGGTCGCATTTGTAATTGGGACCATATGTTATAAGGTAGTGTCATGTACATTGCCTTTTTTATATACTTTAAGGAGGAGCCCTTCTCCACCAAAGAAATTGATGGTGTCCGCAACAAACTGGGAAAGTATTGAGCATATACTTTTTTTAGATTATGAACATTACCTTTTTGTGTAGTTTATAGTTTTTATACATAAAGTTCATTTATTAGGTCATAGTTTTTATGTCACTTAATGGGTTATTCTACGACCCTATTAGTATATATATGAGAGATGGATCATCATATATATATATGTATTTTGGTTAGTGCCATTGCAAATGTAATATAGTAGATTTGAATTTTTTAATTTGGGCATAGTAGAGATCAAATTAAAGCATACAAAAAAAATACTTATATGCGGCAGGGTCTCCAAGACCCGCCACTTATTACTCTTATATAGCAACGTTTCATTCTTTAAAAGTAATAATTTGCGACATCACTAAGTGTTGTAGTTTTTAATACACAGATCAAAAAATACAAGCTAAAACAATCAAGAACTCGCCAACTGATAGGCGCCACAAAAACGAATAAGTTTATGGAACAAAGAACAAAAGGCTAATTTGCTGATTGACTCTAAGGAAGTTTAAAAACACTAAAACTCTCTCTAAACACATGCATAACAAGCTAAATATGTGAATAACAAGTAGTCTAAGCTATAATGACTCTAATACACATGAATCCCTAGGAAAGAAGATAAAATCTGACTTTTGCTAACTATCCCTAAGATAAGCTTAGCTAGAAACATTAGAGAATCAACTTCCTTAGGTACAAATGCATTAAAATTCGAAATTTTCATGATTAGCCTATTATAATTACCTAATACTTGAAAAGACTCAAAAGATAAGACTTTTTAATCAACTATAACTCTATCTGCCTTATCTTTGAAGAAGTTGAATCAATTTGTACTCTTATCTATGTTGGACTTGTATATCTTTAAGTTTCCTTTCTCCATCAAATTCTTTAAGTCCTCTTATTATAGCCAACTCTTTAAGTTATCAAGAATTTCAAACACTCTTTGATGTCCTAGGCCATCTTGAAGTGTACGAACATGGACCACTTCTTTGGTCAACCTTTGACTCCCACGTTGACCTAGGTTTAACCAACTTTAGAGCAACTTTGACAAGGTCCGGATTCAAGCCCTACTCTTAAAGTTTGAACCTTTATGGGTTCAAAAATTTTTATTTATTCCCTACTTCCATATTAAGAAATTTTCTACTACCACTTTCCCAAAGTAGAAAGTTTCTTATTTTGGAAAATTTCCATTTTAGGAAAGTTAATGAAAGTCAACACCTCAGAAGACCATACTAAAATAAGTATGTTTCACCTATTAACATTCCAATATGTTTGCGACACTTTAGGCTACATCTTTAATAATTAAGGGATCTTTTGAAATGTGTAATTGCATAGCTCCTTGATCCCCAACACTAAGCTTAAAACCACCGCAAATTAATTATCAATATGCGGCGTCACTTAGCCTAGAGCCGCCTCATATTGATCAATAATATGCGGCATATTTTTTTGTACCCATAACATTTTAATTATTGTTTTACGGTATATTTTTTAAATCGCAAATTAATTTGATTAATTTTCTCTCATCCTAAATGTTGCTAGCCTTTTGACAATGCATATAATACTAAAAAACCTGCCGCATATTGATCATTTTCTACTAGTGATAATATGGTGGGAAGATTAGTTTCTTAGAAGTGGGAAGACTAGGGTCTTACTTGTAAGAGGTATAGTTTTATAAGAGGGTTATTACCGATATGAGGGCAATTTAGGTACTTTAACCCTATAGGGTTTTTACTAGGAAAATCAGGGTCTGATTAAAAGGAGGGTAATTTTAGGATTTTACCCAAATTGGGTTAAAGTGCAAAGATTAGTGTCTTATAAGACTGAAGGGTAGTTTTGGGAAATTACCCTAATAAGGTTTCAGTGGGAATACTAGGGTCTTACTAGTTTGAGAGGTAGTTTCTAGATTTCACATTGGATTTCAATTGGAAGATTAGTGTCATACTAGTAGGAAGGGTGGTAGTTTTATGATTTTACCCCAATAGAGTTTTAGTGGGAAGATTAAGGTCCTATCAGCAAGAGTGGTAATTTTAGGATTTTACCCCAATCAGATTTTAGTTTGATGGTCAAGGACTTACTAATAAGGGTTATTTTTGGATTTTACCTTAATGGGGTTTCGTTGGGAACATCATAGTCGTATCGATAAGAGGGACAATTATAGGGATTATTCAATAAGGATTCGATATGAAAATTTGGGTCTTAGTAGTAGGAGGGGTAATTTTAAGATATTATCCCTATCGAGTTTCAGTGGGAAAATCAAGGTCTTACTGGTAGGAGGGGTAATTTAAAGATTTTAACCCAAGAGGGTTTTAGTCAAAAGATTAAGGTCTTATAGGTAGGAGGGTTAATTTTGGGATTAAACCACAAAAGGGTTTCGGTGGAAATATTATGGTTTTAAGGTATGAGGGGTAGTTTTGGTTTATTACCCTTAGAGTGTATGAGTGGGAAGATACGAGTCTTACCTATAGTAGGGTAATTTTTAGATTTTACTCTAATAGGATTTCAGTGGGAAGATCAAGGTCTTATCGGTAGGAGGGTTAATTTTAAGATTTTACCCTAATATGGTTTCATTACGAAAATCATGCTTTTACTAGTAGGAGGGGTAATTTAGGGATTTTACCTTGATATGGTTTTGGTGGGAGTATCAGGGTCTTACTTGTTTATCCTTATAGGATTTTATCCCTATACGGTTTTGATGAAAAGATAAGGGTCTTATCGATAGGTAAGGTAATTTTAGGATTATACCCCAATAGGGCTACAATAGGAAGATCAGAGCCTTACCGTCAAGAAGGGTAATTTCACGACATTACCCTAATAGGGTTTTAGTAGGAAGATTAGGGTCTTAACGCTACAAGGGGTAATTTTTAGATTTGACCCCAATAGTGTTTTAATGGTAAGATTTGGGTTGTACTGATAAGAGGGTAATTTTGGGATTTTACCTCGACAGGGTTTCATTGGAACATCAAGATCTAAGGAATATGTGGGTTATTTAGGGATTTTACCAAATAGAGTTTTGATGAAAAAATCATGGTCTTACCTATTGGAGTGTTAATTTTGGGATTTTATCTCAATAAGGTTATGGTGGGAAGATTAGGGTCTTATCGGTGGGTTAGATAATGTAAGGATTTTATCACAATAAGGTTTTGGTTGGAAGATTAGGGTCTTACTGCTATGAGGTGTAATTTCAAGATTTTACCATAAAAGGGTTTTAGTGGGAACATAAAATGGTCTTATCAATAGGATGGGTAATTTTGGAACTTTATCCCAATAGTGTGTCAAGGGGAAGATCAGGGTCTTACTTGTATGAAGAGTAATTTTGAGTATTTACTCTAATAGTGTTTTTATAGGAATATTAGGGTCTTACCACTAGGAGGGGTATATTTAACAACATTACCCCCAAAAGGGTTTGGGTAGGAAAATTAAGGTTTTATTGCTAAGAGGGGTAATTATGAGATTTGAATCCAATAGGGTTTTTAATCTAATAGTGTATTAATGGGAATACCTAGGTCTTACTAGTAGGAGGGGTAATTTCAAGTTTTACCATAATAGGGTCCTTGTGGGAAGGTTAGGGTCTAACCGATAGGAGGGTTTATTTTTGGATTTTACCTAACTTGGATATTAGTAGGAAGATAAACCAGTATGATGGGTAATTTTGGGACTTTACCCTAATAAGTGGTGGCAAGATCATGATCTTACCGATGGGAGGGGTTATTTTGGTATTTTACCCCAATATGGTTTTGGTGGGAAGATCTGGGTCTTACGAGTAGGAGGGGTATTTTGCAATTTAATGCCAATGAGATTTTAGTGAGAAGATCTAGGTCTTAATAGTAGGTTGGGTAATTTAGTGATATTACCCTAATAGATTTTCTGTGGGTAAATCAGGGTCTTACCGTTAAGAGGGATAATTTCAAACTTTTACCCAATAGGGTCTGAAAAGGAAGATTAAGGTCTTACTAGTTGGAGAGTTTATTTTTGGATTTTACCCAAATTTTCAATTGGTGGGAAGATAATCGTCTTAACGATACGATGGGAAATTTTTGAGACTTCACTCAAATAGGGTTTCGGTGGAAGACCATGATCTTATTGTTAGAAGGGGTAATTTTGGGATTTTACCTCAATAGGGTTTCATTGGGAAGATTAGGTTCTTACTAATATGAGGGGTAATATAGGGATTTTATCCCAATTTGGTTCCTAGGGAAGATTAGAATTGAGGTAATTTAAAGAATTTACTCCAATAGGGTTTTGGTAGGAAGGTTAGGGTCATACCGGTACTTGAGATTAGAGCCCAATATTGTTTCAGTTGGGAGATTTGTATTGTACTAGCAGGAGGAGTAATTTTTGGATTTTATCCCAATAGGGTTTTTTTTTTGGAAAATCAGGGTCTTACTTACAGGAGGGGTTATTTTAGGATTTTACCCAATTTGGCTTTAGGATGGAAGATTGGGGTCTTAATGATAAGAAGGGTAATTTTTGGATTTTACTTAGATGGGATTTTAGTGTGAAGATCAGGGTCTTAGTGGTATAAGGGGTACTTTTAGGATTTTATTCCAATAGGGTTTTGATGGAAAGATAAGGGTCTTACTAATAGGTGGGGAAATTTCGGGAATTACCCAAATACAGTATGATGAGAATAACAAATTCTTAACGTTAGGAAGGGTAATTTTGTTACATTGGTCTAATGGGTTAGGAAAGACAGATTAGGGTCTTACCGCTTAGAGGGGTAATTTTAGGACTTTACCCCGATAGGGTTTCATTAGGAATATTAAGACCTTTGGGATACGAGGGCTTGTTTTGGAATATTACCCTAATAGTGTTTTGATGGGAATATAAGGATCTTATCGGTAGGAGGGGTAATTTAGGGTTTTACTCATAGTAGTGGTAATTTTGGGATTTTACCTCAACAGTGTTATGGGCGGAAGATAAGGATCTTACTAATAGTTTGGATAATTTTATGATTTTACCCCAATAAAATTTTGGTTGGAAGATCAGGGTCTTACTCTATGAAGTGTATTGTAAAGATTTTACCCTAATATTATTTTAGTGGGAAGATTAATAGGTCTTATCGATAAGACTAGTAATTGTGGGACGTTACCCCAATACAGGGTCGGTGAGAAGATAAGGGTGTTACTTGTAGGAGGGGTTATTTTGAGTATGTACTCTAATAGGGTTTGAATGGTAAGATTAGTGCCTTACCACTAGGAGGGGTAATTTTGGGATATTACCTAATAGGGTTTTAGTTGGAAAATCGATTCTTATGGGTAGGAGGGGTAATTTCATGATTTATCCCAATAGGGTCTTAGTAGAAAGATTAGGGTGTTATTGGAAGGAGGGTTTATTTTGGGATTTTACCCCAATTAGCTATTGGTGGGAAGATAAAAGTCTTACTGTAACAATGGGTAATTTTGGGACTTTACCCCAATTAGGTTTGGTGGGAAGAATATAATCTTACCGATGGGAGGGGTTATTTCATGATTTTACCCCAATAGTGTTTCAGTAGAAATATTAGAGTCTTATTAATATGAGGAATAATTATGATATTTTACCCCAATAGTGTTTTGGTGGGAAGTTTAGGGTCTTACCGCAATAAAGGATAATTTTGGGAATTTGCCCCAATAGAATTTAGGTGGGAAGATCAGGGTTTTACTTATATGAGGGTTAATATTGGGATTTTTCCAATATTGGGTTTTGGTGGGAAGATTAGGGTCTTACAGGTATGAGGGGAACTTTTGGACTTTTATCCCTATATGGATTGATGGGAATATAAGGGTCTTATCGGTAGGTGGGGTAATTTAGGGATTTTACCCCAATATTTTTTCGATAAAAAGATCATAGTCTTATCGCTAGGAGGGGTAATTTCATGATGTTACCCTAGTAGGTTTTTTGTAGGAAGATTAGGGTTTTACTTTTGAGAGGGGTAATTTTGAGATTTGACCCCAATAGAGTTTAAGTGGGTAGATTTGGTGTTACTTGTAGGAGGGGTAATTTTTGGATTTTACTATGATAGTGTGTCATTGTGAAAATCAGAATCTTATAAATATGAGGGCTAGTTTTATGTTATAACCATAATAGGGTCATGGTTGGAAGCCTAGGGTCTTATCGCTAAGAGGGTTTACTTTGGGATTTTACCCAAATTGGCTATTGGTGGGAAGATAAACCAATACGATTGGTAATTTTGGGACTTTATCCTAAGAGGGTTTAGGTGGGAAAAACATGATCTTAGTGGTGGGAGAAATTATTTTGGTATTTTACCCCAATAGGATTTCAGTGGAAAGATTTGGGTCATATCGATAGGAGGGGTAATTATAATATTTTACCCTAATAGTATTTTGGTGGGAAAATTAGGGTCTTAAACAAGGGGTAATTTTGAGATTTTACCCTAGTAGAGCTTTGGTGGGAAGTTTAGGGTCTAACTAATAGGAGGGATAATTTTAGATTTTTACTCCAATAGGGTATTGTGGAATGATTAGGATCTTACCTGTACAAGGGGTAATTTTAGGATTTTAAATCAATAAGATTTAGGTGGGAAGATCAAGGTCTTCCTGGTAAGAAGGTTAATTTTGGGATTTTACCTCGATTGACTAACGGTTGGAAGATCAAGAACTTATTGGTATTAGGGGGAATTTTGGGGTTTTTCCTAATAGGGTTTTGATGGGAAGATAAGGGTCTTACCAATAGGCCGGGTAATTTTTGTATTTTACTCTAATAGGTGGTCGGTGGGAATATCAGAGTCTTACCGTTGTGAGGGGTAATTTCACGATGTTATCTGATAACCGTTCTTTTAGGTCGTTTAACTAAAAGAATAGTTATGCAAACTCAACTTATAAACACCCTTATACTACTACAACTAGTGTAGTGGTAAGTCGGGGATCGAACCACAAGGACAAGGGGCGATAGCTTTTAGACTTGATGCAAGGGTTTTATTTGGAGACGTGATTAGATGAATCAAATGACAGAAAATAAAGCAAGAACTAAAAAGATGTTATGCTATGAAGGGAAAACAGGGACAGATCAGTTCCACCCTAGGAAGGACAATCAAACTATCAATACGCTAAATTAGGAGAAATCAGTCAACAATGAATCATGATACTGAAGATGACGAGAGGAAGTTTGTGACCCTATAAATCACACGAACAACCTATAATCGCCCTATGTCTCCAAAGGAGTGGCAGGACAAGATTCGCATCGAATATCAATCAATCATCAACAATCTCAAATCCTAACTCTACACATGAAGAACGAGCCAACCTAGAGTTTCACCGATCAAACCCCTAAGAAAACTACTCACACATAGTAATAAAGACAAAGGAATAAACAACAAAAAAGAACATGATTAAAAGGACAAATGAATTGAATGTAATGAACAGGAGAATGAAAAACGAAATCTTATAACAAAATCGACAACTACTCTATCAAAACTGTAAATGAAACAACAAAAATAGAAAGAGGAATGAAATTCAGAAAAACAATCCTTGGAAGCATTAAACGAAATAAAACAGAAAAGAATCGATACCTTGCATAAATGAAATTGCGTGAACGAAAGAGAAACCGAATCCGAAATACAACGCTTGAAAATGAGAACAATGAAAGCTGTAAATCTAAACTAATGCATGAAGGAAATGTAAAGCTTTAAAGTGATGTTCTAGGGTGAGGCACAAAAGCTCTCAAAGTGGGCATAAGGGTTATTTACAAAACAAGGGGGTATTTATACCCTAGGGACATAAGGGGTAAAACCCTAGAAAAACCCTCGAGCGCCGGCCTAAGAAAGAACCAAGAAAGTCAGAAATAGGCTCTATTCGGCCGAATGGAGGGAGGATTCGGCCGAATGAGTGGCCATTCGGCCGAATAGGAATGTCATTCGCCTATATCATACTTGGTATTTTTCCACCTTGTCCACCATTCGGCCGAATGAGTACAACCATTCGACCGAATGTGTCTTGATTCGACCGAATGAGTCTTCATTAGGCTATTCCTGAGAGCTTGAATTTTTTTCTTGAATCCATTTCTTCCATTCGACCGAATGGATGTCAGATTCGGTCGACTCTGAACCTGAACCTTGCTGAATAGCTCCTTTGAAGTGTCTAGTGGCTTCTAGAGTTTATGGGATCTTCGAGAGTGACTTGGAACGCATGCCCAAGCTATGATATGTGCATCCAAACTCTTGATAAAGGTTTCAAAGCCTCGAACACGTCTCATTTTAACTCAAAATTATCGAAATCACCTGAAATGACCTAACAATAGCTCGAGGACAAGATCAAGGTAAAATTGAATGTAATGAGCATAAAACCAATATAAAAGCATGAGACTCAACACTAAAATGGGGTTGTAAACATGCTCTAAAATGAGCACATCATTATCCTAATAGGGTTTCGGTAGGAAGATTAGAGACTTACTGCTAGAAGGGGTAATTTCGAGATTTGACCCAATAGGGTTTCATTGGTAAAATTTGGTTTAACTTATAGGAGAGCAAATTTTTTTATTTTACCAAAGGGTTTCATGGGAAAAATATGGATCTTAGCGATTTGAGGCTAGCTTTGGAATATTACCCTAATAGTGTTGTGATGGGAATGTTAGGGCGTTACCAGTAGGAGGGGTAACTTTAAGATTTTACCCCATATAAGTCTTAGATTGAATATTTGGGCTTGTAAGAGGATTATTTTTGGGATTTTACCCAAATTAGCTATCGATGGGAAAATAAGGGTCCTACAATTACGATCGGTAATTTTTGGACTTTACTTCAATAGAGTTTTGGTGGAAAGATCATGATCTTACCAGTGGATAATTTCACACCAATTGCGTTTTGTTAGGAAGATTAGGCTCCTAACAGTAAGAGGGGTAATTTCGAGATTTTACCCTAAGTTGGTTTCGGTGGGAAGATCAGGGTCTAACTAATAGGAAGAATAATTTTAGGATTTTACCACAATAGGGTTTCGGTGGAAAGATTAAGGTCTTACCCGTACGAGGGGTAATTTTGGGACTTTACCCTAATAGGGTTTAGGTGGGTAGATAAGGGTCTTACCTATAAGAGGTTTGATTTTGGCATTTTACCTCAATTGGGTTTTGTTGAGAAGATTAGGGTCTTGTGTGGGAGGTAATTTTGGGATTTTATCCCAATATGGTTTCAATGTGAATATAAGGGTCTTACCTATAGGTGGGGTGATTTCAGCATTTTACCCCATTATTGTTCCAGTGGGAAGATCATAGTCTTATTGTCAAAAGGGGTAGTTTCATGATGTTATCCTAGTAGAGATTTGGCAGAAAGATTAGGCTTTTACCACTAAGAGGGGTAATTTAGAGATTTGATCCCAATAAGGTTTCAGTGTAAAGATTTGTTATTACTTTTCGGAGGGTTGCTTTTGGATTTTACCCGGATAAAGTTTTATTGGAAAAATCAGGATTTTAGCATTATGAGGGCTTCTTTTGGTGTATTACCCTAATGGTTTTTCAAAAGGATTATCAGGGTTTTACCGGTAGGAGGGCTAATTTAAAGATTTTACCCTAATAAGGTCATAGTGGGAAGATTAGGGTCTTATCGATTGGATGGTTTATTTTGGGACTTAACCCAACTTGGCTTTCATTTGGAATATAAACTGGTATGATGGGTAATTTTTGGACTTTGCCTCAACAGGGTTTCGATGGGAAGATCGTGATCTTACTAGTTGGAAGGGTTATTTTTTAATTTTTCCATTATAGGTTTTCAGAGAAAAGATTAGTGTCTTATCGATAGTGAGGGTAATAATAATATTTTACCCCAATAGAATTTGAGTGGGAAGATTAAGATCTTAAAGTAGTGGTAATTTTGGGATTTTACCCTAAGAGGGTTTCGACGGGAAGATCAGGGTCGAACTAATAAGAGTGCTAATTTTAGGATTTAACCCAATAGGCTTTTGGTGGAAAGATTAGGGTCTTATTCGTACGGGGGGTAATTTTGGTATTTTGCACTTATAGGCTTTAGGTGTGAAAATCAGGCTCTTACCTTTTGGAGGTTAATTTTGAGATTTTACCTCATTTAAGTTTCAGTAGAAAGATCAATGTCTTATCATAATTAGGGCCCTCTAGGGATTTTATACCAATATAGTTTTGATGGGAAGATAAGGCTTATGTTGGAAGGTGGGGTAATTTCGGGATGTTACCCCAAAAGTGTTCCTATGGGAAGATACAGAGTCTTACCGTTATGTGGGGTAATTTCATGACGTTACCCAATAGGGGTTTTGTAGGAAGATTAGAGTATTTTCGCTAACAGGGCAATGTCGAGATTTGACCCTAATAGGGTTTTATGGTAAAATTTGGTGTTATTGGTAGGAGGGGTAATTTTGGTATTTATCCTAATAGGGTTTCAATGGGAAAATGAGGATCATAGCAATATGAGGGCTTGTTATGGGATATTACCCTACTAGTGTTGCGATGGGAATATCAAGACCTTACTAATAGGAGTAGTTATTTAAAGATTTTACCAATATAGGATATCAATGGGAAGGTAAGGTTCTTACCCATACGATGGGTAATTTTGGGACTTTACCCAAATAAGGTTTTGAGGGGAAGATCATTATTTTACTAGTAGGAGCGGTTATTTTCGGATTTCACTTCAATAGATGTTTAGAGGAAAGATCAGGGTCTTACCAATAGGAGGGGTAATTGTTATATATTGCCCCAATATTTTTTGGTTTGAAGATTAGGGTCTTACCGGTATAAGGGATAATTTTTGAATTTCACCTTAAGAATGTTTTGGTGGGAAGATCAAGGTCTTACTTATAGGAGGAGTAATTTTAGGATTTTATATCAATAGGGTTTATGTGGAAAGAGTAGGGCCTTACAAGTATAAGGGAGTAATTTACCAGAATAAGGTTTTAGATATAATTCAAGGCAATGACTTTGATTAAAGGGAGTATTTGCGTGTGCATGGTCACAAGCAATAATACTTAGCACACGTAAATATAGAAGATTGGTGGACATGGGGAATATGTTGGTTTTGCCTATTAGTTTTCTCCTACATCATTTGATATGTTTTTAGGTGAAGATGAGGATTTTAGTAGTAGGCGGGGTAAGATCAAGATTTTACCTCGAAAGAGTTTCATTGGGAAGATTAGCGAATTAATGATAGGAGGGGTAATTTTAGTATTTTACCCCAATAGGGTTTAGGGGGGAAGATTAGGGTCTTATCCCAATTGAGTACTAATAGCCAAGATTAGGGTCTTATTGGTACAGGGGGTAGTTTTGGGATTTTACACATAAAGGCTTTAGGTGTGAAAATCAGGGTCTTACCTTTTGGAGGGTTACTTTTGGGATTTTACCTTGTTTGAGTTTCGATGGAAAAATTAGAGTCCTATCAAAATGAGGGCACTATTGGGATTTTATCCTAATAGGGTTTCGATGGGAAGATAAGGCTCTTGTTGGAAGGTGGGATAAATTCGGGATGTTAACCCAAAAGGTTTCCTATGGGAAGATAAGAGTCATATCGTTATAAGGAATAATTTCATGATGTTACCCAAAAGTGTGTTTATAGGATGATTAGAATCTTTTTTCTAATAGGGCAATGTCGAGATTTGACACCAATAGTGTTTTGGTGGTAAAATTTGTTGTTACTGGTAGGAGGGGTAATTTTTGGTATTTACCCTAATAGGGTTTCATTGGGAAAATGAGAATCTTAGCAATATGAGGGCTTATTTTGGGATTTTACGCTAATAGTGTTGCGATGGGAATATCAAGACCTTAACGAAAGGAGTTTTTACCCGAATAGGGTCTGACAAATAGCAGGTTTGATTTTGGAATTTTACCCATATAGGATATCAATGGGAAGGTAAGGTTCTTATCAGTACGATGGGAAATTTTGGGAATTTACCCCAATAAGGTTTTGAGGGGATGATAATGATCTTACCAGTGGGAGCGGTTATTTTCGGATTTCAATCCAATAGGTGTTTAGAGGAAAAATCAGGGTCTTACCAATAGGAGGGGTAATTTTTATATATTACCCCAATACTTTTTGGTTTGAAGATTAGGATCTTACTGGTATTAGGGATAATTTTTAATTTCACTTTAGGAATGTTTTGGTGGGAAGATCAAGGTCGTACTGATAGAAGGAGTAATTTTATGATTTTACACCAATAGCGTTTCGGTGGAAAGAGTAGGGCCTTACCAGTGTAAGGGAGTAATTTACCAGAATAAGGTTTAATATATGATTCAAGGCAATGACTTCGATTAAAGAGAGTATTTGCATGTGCATGGTCATAAGCAACAAAACTTAGCACACGTAAATATAGAAGATTGGTGGACGTGGGGAATAAGTTGGTTTTGCCTATGAGTTTTCTCCCATATCATTTGATATGTTTTTAGGTGAAGATGAGGATTTTAGTAGTAGGTGGGGTAAGATCAAGATTTTACCTCGAAAGAGTTTCATTGGGGAATTAATGATAGGAGGGGTAATTTTAGTATTTTACCCCAATAGGGTTTAGGAGGGAAGATTAGGGTCTTATCGTAACTAGGGTTAATTTTGGTATTTTAACCCAATTGGATTTAGGTGGGAAGATTAGGGTCTTATCAATAAGAGGAGTAAACCTAAGACACTACCTCAGTAAGGTTTCGATGGGAAGATGAGGATCTTACTAGTAGGTGGGGTAATTTTTGGGATTTTACCCCAATAGTGCTCTAGTAGAAAGATTTGAGTCTTACTGTCCACATGGGTAATTTTTTAACTTTACCCAATAAGGTTTTGGTGGGATGATAAGGATTTTATTGGTAGGAGGGTAAATTTTAGGATTTTATTGGTAGGAGGGGAAATTTTAGGATTTTTTTTGGGTATTACTAATAGGAGGGGTAATTTTGGGACTTTAGCACATTTGGGTTTCATTAGGAAAATCGGGACCATAGGGTTTCAATGGAAAGATTTTGGTCATACTAATAGGAGGGAAAATTTTGGGATTTTACCACAATTGTGTTTCATTGGTAAAATTAGGAATATAGTGGTTTGAGGGCTAATTTTTTATATTTCCCTAATAGTGTTTCAGTGGGAATATCAGGGTCTCACTGGAATAAGGTATAATTTAGGGATTTTTACCCAATAGGCTTTCGGTGGTAAGATCAGGGTCTTACTAGTAGGAGATATAATTTTTGGATTTTACCTCTAGAAGGTGTTGGTGGGTAGATAAAGGTCTTACCGATAAGATGTATAATTTTAGGATTTTACCCCAATAGGGTTTCGGTTCGAAGATTAGGGTCTTACCGATATGAATAATAATAATACTAACACGGCTTCGATGGTATGATCTAAAGGTCTTATCGGTAAGTCGTGTTATTATTGGACTCTACCCCAATAGGGTTTTTGTGGAAAGATCAAGGTATTTCTAGTAGAAGGGGTAATTTTGAGATTTTAACCCTATTATTTAGAAGATTAAGGTCTTACCAGTAAGAGGGGTAATTTTAGGATTATGCTAACTCTGTTTCCGTGGGTAAATAAGGGTCATACAATTAGAAAGGTGATTCTGAGACTTTACAACAAAAGAGTTTTTGTGTGAAGATTATGATCTCACATCTAGAAGGGATAATATCGGGATTTTACCCCAATAGGGTTTCAGTAGGAAGATTAGGGTCTTACCTATATGAGGGGGTAATTTTAGATTTTACCCCAATAGTGTTTGGGTGGGAAGATTATGGTCTTACTAGTTGAAGATCATGGTTATATCTGTGTGATGGGTTGTTTTGGAATTTTACCTTACTAGGGTTTTAATGGGAAAATTAGTGTCTAAGCAGCAGGGGAGGTAATTTTAAGGTTTTACACTAATAGGGTTTGGCAGGAAGATCTAGGTATTAGTGATAGGAGGGGTAATTTCAAGACATTATCCCAATAGGGTTTCTTTGGGAAGATAATGATCTTTCCGATAGAAGGAGTATTTTCAGCATTTTACCAAAAGAAGGTTTTAGTGGGATGCTTAGGATCTTACCGCTGAGAGGGGTAATTTTAGGATTTAACCCCAGTAGGTGTTTGGCGAGACTATAAGGATCCTATGGTGATATGAAGGCATGCATAGAATTTTTACAAGCAAGTTGACTCTTATTTCCTTTAAGAATCATCATATCGTTACTAATCCTACTTGGAATAGGATTTGTTTCATTTATTTTAGGTAGGAGTCTTATCCATCGTATTGTATGTGGAAGCCATGGAAAAGAGTATTGGGGAAGTTTTCTTGATTAAATGATTCAGTCTTGAAGAGTTTCTTGAAGATTGAAAAAATTGACCAAGGAGTTTACCCCAATAGCATTTTAATGGGGTAATTTCAAGACTTTACCCTAAATAAGGTTTTAGTGAAAAGATTAGTGTCTTACCAGTAGAAGGGGTATTTCCAGATTTCACCACAATATGGTTTTGGTGGGAATATTTAGGTCTTATCGGTAGGAGGGGTAATTTTTTACCTATACTCTAATAGGGTTTCATGGGGAAGATAAGGGTATTATTAGAAGGATAATTATTTTAGGTATTCTTCCCAAATAAGGTTTAAGTGGGAAGACTAGGGTTTTAACGGTAGGAGGGGTAATTTTGAAATTTTATCTCAATAGGGTTTTGGTGGAAAGATTGGAGTGTTAATGATAGGAGGGTTAATTTTGGGATTTTAACCAAATAATGTTTATGTGAGAAGATGGGGGTTTTACCAGTAGGAAGGGTAATTTTAGGGTTTAACCTTAGTAGGGTTTCAGTTGAAAGATCATGGTCTTAATGGAGGAATGGGTAGTTTTGTGATTTTACCCCAAATGGGTTTCGATGGAAAAATTAGGGTCATACCGGTATGATGGGTAATTTTAGGATTTTTCCTAATAAGGCTTTGGTATGAAAATTAGTGTCGTATTGTTAGGAGGGGTAATATTGGGTCTTTACCAGAATAGGCTTTCGATTGGAAGATCTTGTTTTTAGCGGTTTGAGGGTTATTATCAGGATTTTACCCCAACAAGGAATCAATAGAAGATTAGGATTTTATTAGGAGGGGAAATTTTGGTCTTTTTCCCTAAAAGAGTTTCTATTGGAAGATTTGGGGTTTTACTAGGTGAAGGGTTATTTTTGGATTTTACCTCGATGGGTTTCGGGTGGGTAAGAAGAGTTGACTCTTATTAGTTAGAGGGGTAGTTGAGGGATTTTACTCTAATAGGGTTTCATTGGGAAGATTAGGGTCTTACAAGTAGAAGGAATAATATCAAGATTTCACCCTAATAGGGTTTCCATGTGATAACCAAGGTTATAATGATAGGAGGGGTAATTTTGAGATTTCACCCCAACAGGATTTTTGTAGGAAGATTAGGGTCATACCAGTATGAGGGGTAATTTTGGAATTTTACCCCAATTAGATATTGGTTGTTAGCATTAGGAGGGGTAATTTCGGGATTTTATCCCTTTATGGTTTAACGAGAAGATCTAGGTCTTACCCATAAGAGGAGTAATATTAAGATTTTACCTCAAGAAGGTTCTAATGTAAAGATCATGGGCTCTTCGATATGTTGGGTAGTTTTGTAATTTTACCACAATAGGGTTTCAATAAGTAGGAGGGGTATTTTTGAGATTTACCCTAGTACGACTTTTATGAAAAATAGCGGCTTAGTGGTTGGGGCGGTAATATTAGTACATTAACAAATAGTATTTCAGTGGGAATATTAGGATCTTATCCTTAGGAGGGTTATTATAGGTATTTTACCCCAATATGGTTTTAGTGGGAAGTGTCTTACACATAGGAGGGGTAATTTTTGGATTTTAACCAAAGAGAGTGTCTGTGGGAAGAACAGGGTCTTACCGGTCGGAGGGGTAGTTTTGGATGTTTACCCCAATACAGTTTCGATGGGAAGATGAAGGCCTTACTAGTAGGAGGGTTAATTTTGGTACTTTACCCCAAAAGGGTTTCAGTAGGAAGATGAATGTCTTACTGGTACGAGGGGTTATTTTGGGATTCTACCATGATAAGGTTTTGGTGTGAAGATTTGGGTCTTACCAGAAGGAGTGGTAATGTTGTGATTTAAACCCAATAGGGTTTCCACGGGAACATATAGGTCTTGTCGATAGCAGGAGTAATATTAGGACATTACCGATTAGTGTTTTGGTAGGAATATTAGGGTCTTACTGTTAGGAGGGTTACTACCAATAATTTACCCCAATAAGGTTTTAATTAAATAGTGGGTCGATGGGAAGATTAGGTTCACACCGACAAGACGGGTAGTTTTGCCTATTTACCCTAATTTAATTTCGATGGTAAGATCAAGGTCTTACTAGTTAGTGGGTTAATTTCGGTACTTTACACCAATAGGCTTTTGGTAGTAAGATGAATATCTTACCGGTAAGAGAGGCTATTTTTGGATTTTATCACGGTAGGGGTTTTGTGGGAAAATATTGATTTTACCGAAAAGAGGGGTAATTTTGGGTCTTTTCCAATAGGGTTTTGGTGGTTAGATCTTGGTCTTATAAGAAGAAAGGGTATTGTTGGGATTTCACCCCTCTAGAGTTTTGATAGGAACATCTGGTTCGTAGTCGTTAGAAGGGTAATTTTTGTATTTTACTTCGATGGGGTTTGGGTGGGAAGAGCAGGGGTAGTTTTGGGATTTTACACTAATAGGGTTATAATGGAAAGATTAGGGGTTTACTAGTAGACGAAGGAATTTCAAGATTTCACCCCAATAAGGATTATGTTGGAAAATAAATGTCTTACCAGCAGGAGAGGTACTTTTGGGACTTTACCCTTATAGGCTTTTGCGGGAAAGATCTTGGTCTTCAAGTAGGATTGGTATTTTTAATATTTAACACCAAAAAGGTTTTAGTGGGATGATTAAGGTCTTACCGGTTAGAGGGTAATTTTTTAATTTTACCCCAATATGGTTTTGGTGGGAAGGAGGGTAATTTGAGATTTTTCCTCTATAAGGTTTCGGTAAGAGAATTAGGGTCTTATCGGGTAGGAGGGGTAATTTTTAGATTTTACCTTGATAAGCTATTGGTGGAAAGATTATGGTTTTACCGGTATGGGTGGAAGTTTTTAGATTTTTGCCCAATATGGTTCAGTGAGAAGATTGGGGAGTAAGTGGGAGGAGGGGTATTTTTGGTATTTTACCCAAATAAGGTTTCAACAAGAACATATGGGTCTTACCGATAGGGGGTAAGATTAGATTTTGCCTTTAGAGGATTTGGGTGGGAAAATCATGGTCTTTCTAGTATGAGGGGTACTTTTGTTATTTTACTTCACTACGTTTTCATTGGGAAAATTAGGGTCTTATTTGTAGGAGGGGTAATTTCTAGATTTTACCCTAATGGGGTTTTGGTTGGCAAATCAGGGTCTTATGGGTAGGAGGTGTAATATTGAAACTTTACTCGAATAGTATTTTATGGGAAGATATGGCTCTTACATTTAGGAGGGGTATTATCGAGATTTTGACCCAATATGGTTTTGGTGGAATGATTACTGTCTTAACGGTAGGAGGGGTGATTTTAGGATTTTACCCGAATAGGTGTTCATCAAGATAATCTTGGTCTTACTGATAGTAGGGCAATTTTGGGATTAACGTTGATGGGGATTGAATGGGAAGCGCATGGGCTTATTGGTATGAGGGTTTTGATGGGAAGATTAGGGTCTTCTGGGTAGGAGGGGTAATTTAGAGACTTTACCTTAATAAGATTTGATTAGTGTCTTACTAGTAGTAGGGGTAGTTTCTAATTTCACCCTAACAGGGTTTTGGTGAGAATAGTAGGGTCTTACTGGTTGAAGGGGTAAATTTTTAACTTTACTCCTATAATGTTTCATCGAGAAGATATGGGACTTACTGGTTGGAAGGGTATTTCCAGGAATATAGCCCAATAAGGTTTTAGTGTGAAGATAAGAGTCTTAACAGTAAGAGGGTTAAATTAGGATTTTACTAGGGTTTTGGTGGGAAGATTGGGGTGTTGGCGATAAGATAGGTAATTTCGGGATTTCAACCCAATAAGGTTTCGATGAGAAGATCAAGGTCTTATTGATAGGCAGGGTAATTTTTGGATTTAACCTTCGTAGGGTTTTAGTGGGAAGATCATGGTCTTACTAGTGTGAGGGATAGTTTTATGATTTTACCCAAATGGAGTTTCGATGGGAAAATTAGGGTCTTATAGGTATGAGGTGTAATTTTGAGATTTTACTTTAAAAGGGTTTTAGTAGAAAAATAAATGTCATACTAATAGGAGGGGTAGTTACGTGAGTTTACCATAATAGGGTTTCGGAGGGAAGATCAGGTTCTTATCAGTTAGAGGGGTATTATTGGGGTTTCACCTCAATAATGTTTCAATAGGAGGGGTATTATCGGGTTATTTTTCCCTAGAAGAGTTTTGGAAGAAAGATTTGAGTCTTACCGAGAAGAGGGTTACTTTTTATTTTACCTTGTTGGGGTTTAGGTTGGAAGAGTTGGGTCTTATCAGTATGAAGGCTAGTTGGGGGATTTAACTCGAATAGCGGTTCAATGGTAAACTTAGGGTCTTACCTTTATATGGGGTAATTTTGGTATTTCACCTAATAGGGTTTCAATGGCAAGATCAGGGTCTTACCCATGTCAGGGATAATTTATTACTCTACCCTAACAGGGTTTTGGGGGGAAGATTAGGGTCTTAATAATATGAGGGGTAATTTTGGGATTTTACTCTCATTAGGTTTCGTTGGGAAGATTGGGATTTGACCCTAATCTGGTTACATTGGGAAGATTGGGGTGTAAGCGTTAGAAGGGGTAATTTCGGGATTTTAACCCATTAAGGATTGGGGTGATTAAGGTCTTACTGTTAGGAGGAGTGATTTCGGTATTTTACCCTAATAAGGCTTCCCTTGAAAGATTAGGGTCTAACCGATATGAGGGGTTATTTTGGGATTTTTACCTAGATAGGGTTACAGGTTGAAAATTAGGGTCTTACTAGATGGTAGGGGTAATTTCGAGACCTTACCCAAATAGGGATTTGGTGGGAAGATCAGGGTCTAACCGATAAGAGGGGTATTATCATGATTTTACCCCCTAGTAAGGTTCATGAGGAAAGATTAGGGTCTTATCGAAAGGAAGGGTCACCCTAATAAGGTTTCACGCGGGAAGATCAATGTCTTACTGTTAAGAGTGGTAATTTTTAGATTTTACATCAATGGGGTTTGGGTGGGAAGGGTAGGGTCTTACCAGTATAAGGGGTATTTTGGGATTTTAGCCCAATTAAAGGTCTTATTAATAGAAGAAGTAATTTTGAGATTTCATCCTAATAAGGTTTTGAGAACAAGATTAGGTTATTTTTGGTAGGAAGGGTATTTTCAAGATTTCACCCAATCTATGTTTCAGTAGGAAGATCATGTTCTTACTGGTAGTAGGGGTGTAACTTTGGGATTTTAACCCAATATGTTTTGGAGAGATGATTGGGGTGTTATCTTTAGGAGGATTAATTTCTAGATTTTACTATCGGCGAGAAGTTTAGGGTCTTACCGATAGGAGTGGTATCTTTGGGATTTTAATGGAGTTTCGGTGGGACGATCATGGTCTTATTGGTATAAGGGGTAGTTTTGTGTTTTTACTCTAATAGGGTTTTGATGGGAAAATTTGGGTATTTTCGGTAGGAGGGATTACTTTGCTATTTTACCCTAATAGGGTTTTAATGGGAAGATTAGGGTCTTATTGGGGAAAGATGTGTAATTTTGAGATTTTTACCCTAGTAGTGTTTCACTTGGAAGATTTAGGTCTTACTGAGAGGAGCGATAATTTTGGGTTTATCTTGATGGGGTTTGGGCGGGAAGAGAAGGGTTTTATCGATTTAAGGGGAATTTGTGGGATTTTACTTCAATAGGGTTTGGATGGGAAACTTAGGATCTTACTAGTAAAAGAAGTGATTTGGGGATTTCACCCCAATAGGATTTAAGTGGGAAGATTAAGGTCTTACCATTAGAAGGGGTGATTTCAAGATTTTACCCTAATAAAGTTTTGGGAGGATGATCAGGGTCTTGACGGTATAAGGGGTAATTTTAAGATTTTATCCTAATAAGGTTTTGGTGGGAAGATTTGGTCTTCTCGGAAGGAGGGGTAATTTCCGGTATTTAAACCAATGCTGTTTCGGTGGGAAGATTAGGGTCTTATCGTTAGGGGGGTTATTATCAGGATTTTACCCCAATAGGGTTTTAGTTTAAAGACCCTCCACGGGGTTTGGGTGAGAGGAGCGGGTTTTACAAGTTTTAGGGATAGTTTTAAGAGTTTACCACAATAGGGTGTCGTTGGGAAAATTAGGGTATTACTAGTAGAAGTGGAAAATTCAAGACTTCACCACAATTGGGTTTTGTTGGGAAGATCATAGTCTTACTAATTGAAGGGGTAATTTCGAGAGTTTACCCTAATAGGGTTTTGGTCGGAAGATTAGGGTCTTACCGGTACAAGGGGTAATTTAAGGATTTTATCCCAATAGGTTTCAGTGGGAAGATCCGGTTCTTAGCAGTATGATGGGAGTATTGAGATAATATCTTTATATTGGTGTGGTAATTTTGGGTTTTTCCTCTATAGGATTTCGGTGGGAAGATCAGATTCTTGCCGTTAAGATGAGTAATTTAAGTTTCATAGCCCGATAAGTTCTTGTTAGGAAGATCAAGGTCTTACCGATAGGAGGAGTATTTTAAAAACTTTACTCAAATAGGGTTTCAGTGGGAGGGGCGATTTCAGGTTTCTACCCATTTTGGATTCGATTAGGAAATCATAGTCATACCGGCAGGAAGATTAATTTTGGGATTTTACCTCGATTTGGTTTCGATGAGAAGATCTAGGTCTTTTCAGTATGAGGCGTGTTTTTTGGGTTTTATGTCGATAGGGTATAGTTGGAAAGATTAGGGTCTCACCTGTATGAGGGGTAGTTGTTCGGATTATACCCAGTAGGTTTTGATAAGAAAATTAGGGTTTTATCAGAATGAGGGCTAGTTTTGGGATATTACCTCAATAGTTTTGGGTATTTTTGGAATGATAAGATCAAGTTCATACCAGTTGGAGGGGTAATTTCGACACTTTACCCCATTAGGTTTCGGTCGAAAGATTCGATTCTTAACGGTAGGTAGGGTATTTTCAAGATTTTACCTTAGTAAGGTTAAAGTGGGAAGATCAAGGTCTTTAGGATCTTTACCCAATAGGGTTTCGACGGGAAGATCAAGGGCTTACCAATATGAGGGGTATTTATGGATTTTAACCTAAAAGGGTTTCGGTGTGAAGAACAAAACCATACATATAGGAGGGGTAATTTTGGGACTTTACCCTATCAGGGTCTTGTCGGTAGATGGGAATTTTTTGGGTTTATATCCCAATTAAGTTTCAGTGGGAAGATTAGGGTCTTGGCGGTAGAAGAATTAATATAAGGATTTCACTACAATAGGATTTTGTATAGAAGATAAGGGTCTTACAGGTAGGAGGGGTAATTTCATGATTTAACCCCAATAGGGTTTCCATGGAAGATCATGTTCTTTCTTATATTAGGGGTAATTTTACGATTTTACCCTATTAGGTTTCACTGGGAATATTAGGGTTTTACTAGTAGGAGGGGCAATTTTCTGACTTTACCCAAATAGGTCTTAGGGGGATGATCGTGGTCTTAGTGGTAGGGAGGGTATTTTCAGGATTTTACCCTAATAAGGTATCAATGGGAAGATTAAGGTCTTATTGGTAACAGGGGTAATTGGAATTTCACCCTAATAGGTTTTGCATGGAAAGATCAGGGTCTTATTAGGAGAGAGGTAATTTAGGGAGTTTAACCTAATAGAGTTTTGCTGGGAAGATCAAGGTCTTACTTGTTAAAGTGTTAATTTTGGGATTTTCCCTCGATTGGGATTATGTGGGTAGATAAGGGTCTTACTAGTAGGAGATTTAATTTCAAGAAATTTTCCCCTAATAGGGTTTTGGTAGTAAAATTAGGTCTTAGCGGTAGGAGGGTAATTTTAGGTTTTAACACCAATAGTGTTTAGGTGGAAAGATTAGGTTATTACCGTTAGGAGGGGTATTATCAAGATTTAACCCTAATAAGGTTTCAGTGGGAAGAGCCTCGATGGGGTTTGGGTGGGAAGCAGGGTCTTATTATAGTGAGGGATAGTTTTTGGAGTTTACCCCAAAAAGATTTCGATAGAAAAATTAGGGTCTTACTAGTAAAAGTGGTAATTTTGAGATTTCACCCCATTAGGGTTTTAGTGGGAAGATCAAGGTCTATCAATTGGTGGGGTAATTTCGAGACTTTTGCCTAATAAGATTTCGTCAGAATATTAGGGTCTTGCCGTTACGAGGGGTAATTTAAGGATTTTACCCTAATGTTTTTTTGGCAAGAAGATCCGGTTCTTAGCAGTATGAGAGTTAGTTTTAAGATAATTCGGTTATACAATTTTTTCAGGGAGATAAGGGTCTTACTGCTATGTGGGTAATTTTGGGATTTTTCCTATTTTGGTGGGAAGATCAAATTCTTACTAGTAGGACAAGTACTTTAATATTCATAGCAAGATATGATTTCGTTAAAGTCTTACGAATAACAGGGGTAGTTTAAAAACTTTACCCGAATAGGGTTTTAGTGGGAAGATTCGGTGTTAGCGGTAGGAGGGATGATTTAAGGATTTTACACTAATTTTGTTTCAATGGGAACATGATTGTCTTATCAGTAGGAGGGGTAATTTTGGGATTTTACCTCGATAGGGTTTAGGTAAGAAGATCAGGGTCTTACCAGTATGAAGGGTTGTTTTCGGATTTTACCAGAATTGGGTTTTGATAGGAAAATTAAGGTTTTAAAAGTAGGAGGGATAAATTAGGGATTTAATCCCAACAAAGTTGCGGTGGGAGGATCAGGGTAATTTATTGGGAAGATCATTTTCCTACTTATTGGAGGGGTAATTTGGGATTTTACCCTATTGAGTTTCGGTGAAAATATCAATGTCTTATCGGTAAAAGTGGTAATTTTCTGACTTTACCGCAATAGGGCATCATGGGGAAGATCATGGTCTTACCGATACGATGGATATTTTAAGGATTTTACCCTAACAAGGTTTCAATGGGAAGATCAGGATCTTATCGATACGAGGGGTAAATTTTAGATTTTATCTCAATATGATTTCGATGGGAAGAATAGGTTAAAAAAAGACCTTGATTTTCGTACCAAAACCCTATTTGAAAAAATCTCAAAATAACCCTCCTATCGATAAGACCCTAATTTTTCCATCGAAACCCTATAAGGGTAATATTGCAAAACTACCCCACATAGCGGAAACACTATGATCTTCCCACCGAAACCCTCTCGAGTTAAATCTTTAAATTACACCTCCTACTAAAAAGACCTTGATCGTCTCTCCGAAAAATTATTAAGGTAAAATCCCGAAACACTATCGATAACACCCTAATCTTTCCACTAAAAACTTAGTGAGGTAAAATCCCAAAATTACCCTATCATACTGGTAAGACCCTGATCTTTCCTTCGAAACCCTATTGGAGTAAAGTTCCAAAATTACCCCTCGTACCGGTAAGACCCTAACCTTCTCACTGAAACCCTATTATGGTTAAATCCCCAAATTACTCCTTCTATTTGTTAAACCTTAATCTTGTCATCAAAACATTGTTGGATTTAAATCACACAATTAACCTTTATATTGTTAAGACCCTATTCTTCTCACCTAAACCCCATTGAGATAAATCCCAAAATTACCCTTCCTCCTAGTAAGACCTAGATCTTCTTGCAGAAACCCTATTAGGATAAAATCCCAAACTTACCCTCCTACCAGTTAGATACTGATGTGCTCGTTTTAGAGCACGTTTACAACCCCATTTAATGTCGAGTCTCGCAGTTTGGGATTAATTTTAAACGCATTACACTTGATCTTACCTAGATCTTGTCCTCGAGCTGTTTTAAGGTCATTTCAGGTAATTTTGATGATTTTAAGGTAAAATGTGACGTGTCCGAGGCTTGGGCACGCGTTCTAAGTCACTCTCAAAGATCCCACAAAGTTCAGAAGCCATTAAACACTTCAAAGAAGCTGTTCAGCAAAACTCAGGTTTAGATTTGACTAAATCTGACATCCATTTTGTCGAATGGAAGATAAGGATTCAAGCACATGAGTCAAGCTCTCGGGAATAGCCGAATGAACTCCCATTTGGCTGAATCAAGGCCCATTTGGCCGAATGCATGCTCTATTTTGGTCGAATAGAAGACAGGCTATCAATTCTAAAGTTTCTGTTTTGGGCGAATGACATGACCATTCGGCTGAATCACCCCTCATTCGGCCGAATCCATAATGCATTCGACCGAATGACCGCTGTTTCCGCAGTTTTTGGTTCTTTCTGAAGCCGGCCCTTGAAGGTTTTTTTCTAGGGTTTTACCCCTTATGTCCTTAGGTTATAAATACCCCCTTGCTCTGTAAAAATACCCTCATGCCTATTTTGAGAGCTCTTGTACCTCAACTTGGAACATCACTTTCATTGCTTTCATTTCATTCATGCTTTAGTTTATATTTAAGGCTTTTGTTACACATCCTTTCAAGCATTGTATTTCGGATTTAGATTCTCTTTCATTCACGTAAGGTATCAATTCTTTCTTCTTCTGTTTCGTTTAATGCTTTCACGTATTGTTTTTGTTAATTCCATTGCTCTTTCTATTATCCTTTTTCCATTTACAGCTTTTATAGAGTAGTTGTCGGTTTTTTTATAGTTCTTCATTTTCCCCTCTTTGTTCTCTTGTTCATTTACGTTCAAATTGTTTAAGCTTTCAATCATATTCTTGTTTATTGATTATGCCCTAGTTTTTATTACTATGAGTGAGTAGTTTTCTTAGGGGTTTGATTGGTGAAACACTAGGTTCGCTTGTTCTTCATGGGTAGAGTTAGAGTTTGAGATTGTTGATGATTTATTGATTGACATTATATGCTAATCTTGTCCTGTCTTTCCTTAGGAGACATAGGGCGATTATAGGTTGTTCATGTGATTTATAGGGTTGTAAACTCCCTCTCGTCATCTTGAGTGTCTTGATTGATTTGTTGATGGATTTCCCCTAACTTAGCGTATTTGCTAGTTCGATTGTCCTTCCTAGGGTGGAACTAATATATCTCCGTTTTCTTTTATTGCATATTATCATTTTTATTCTTGCTTCACTTTTCTTTCATTAGTGTAGTTTATTCAATTCAAATCTCAAATAAACGCTTACATCAAGTCTAGAAACTAGCATCCCTTGTCCTTATGGTTCGACCCCTAACTTACCATTACACTGGTTGTAGTAGTATTAGGGATTTTATAAATAGTTTTTGTATAACTAGTCTATTAGTAAAATGACGCTAAAAGCCGTTTATCAAAATGGCGCTGTTGCCGGGGACTAGGCGTTATGTTTAGATTATAGTCTTACTGTAGTTCATTTTTGTTTCATTTTTATTAATGTCTTTTAACTTTTCTTGTCAGTGCTTACGCTTGGTATCTAGTATTCTTTGCATGTCCTATAGCACACGTAGATTAAATCAACAACTAGAACCATATGATCCTAAGATTCAACGTAGTAAACGGAGAATTCCAACCCAAACCCCGTTACAACCAAATACTTCCAATCCTCCTACATCACCAATGGACGAAAAAAAGAAATTATTTGGGACACTTGGGTCCCAAGAATTTCACGGAGGTGTCGTGTTACCCATTGACCCAAATCCTTACCAAATACATCTACAGTTCACCCAGATGGTTAAGGAGACCCCCTTTAGCGGTTTGAAAAATGAATTCCCCCTCGAACACTTGGAAGCCTTCTCGGATATTTGCGATCTCATTCCTCCACGCCCTAACAGTCCGGACTATGTGCAAATGCACTTGTTTCACTTGAGTCTAGCTGGCGATGCTAAGGATTGGTATAAATACTTAGACCAAACTCAATCATTAATTGGGCTTAATTGAAGACAGCTTTTCTAGAAAGGTTCTATCCCACTGTTCGAACGCAAAATTGGCGTTAGAAAATCGTGTCATTCACTTAAGAGGATGATGAGAACCTTAGTGTTACTTGGAGTCAGTTTAAGAGAATGATTAGAGCGTGCTCCCATCATGAGTACGGGGAGAACCATCTCAATACATTCTTCTACGATGGTCTAAATGACTCCACCAAGGCACTTCTATACTCAGCAGTTGGTGGCCAGCTCTCAAAAGTCCCATGCAATCAGGTAAAGGCTAAAATTGAAGAGGTGGCCAAAAATAGCTCTTGGGGAGGAGCAAGAGGTAATGGATTACCGAGAGGAATAATTAATTCAAGTAACTTGGACACGATTAGTTTGAAAATTGAGGCTATCATGGATAAGAAATTGTCCAAGTTCAAACTAGCTCAATGTAGTTCCTATGTATCATCGGTCAATGAGAACCCCTTTTCATGTAGAATCTGTGGGGCACCAATCATGATATATCCTATTGTGGGGGTTCGAATTCTGAACATGTGGCAGCTGTGAATTATGGAGGGTGTAACCAAGAAGGACCTCAGGCCATGAACTAAGATGGTAATGGGTACGATCCCGATTATGTGGCAGCTGTGGGTTATGGTGGTCAAAACCAAGGGTTTTCTCAATAAGGTCCTTACAACAATCAACCCTTTCGACCTCCCTTCAATCCAAATTCTAGCAAAGGAAACTTCAACCAAGGGTACAACTCCAACAGTCAAGAAAATGGGTGTTTTGCTAGGCCAAATGGGAATAGGCCATATCCTCAAGTGCCAAGGCCCAACCCCAACCTACCCTATCCATCTACATAGCCACCACAAAACCTGCCTCCAAATCACGATTACCTTTCCACCCAAGTGAACTCCCTTGCACAACAAAATCAAACCCTCTCCCAAATCAATCAAACCTCTATAAATCAAATGCAATAACTTCAAGCACAACAGAAGTTGTTTGAATCACAGCTTGCTTAGATGGCCAATCCACCTCCACCATTGCTCTTCCCATCTCACCCTCAATAAAACCCTTCCACCCAACCTCCACCATAGAACACTCCTGAATCCAACCCTAAACATCACACCTGGAAGACGATCTTCCTATGTTTGGGAACCTCATACTCTGCTCTAGTTATAGCTAATAGAGATGATTTAGGGGAAGGTTCCTCAAAGGATAGTGGTTTTCAAAGGAAAATGGGGTATAAGGAGGATCTTAAGGGGAGAGAAGAGAAGGAGGTTAGTGAAGAGGATGAGGAAAACAATGTTGAAGTAGATGGGTGGTGGGCCTTGTCGTAGGCTACCAAACAAAATCAAAACTTATCTAACTTCAAATGAATGTAGCTAGGGAAGTCAAGTTCGTATCCACGGAGAAGAGATACTTAATAACTGAAAATCTATGTAAAATTATCTTAGCAAAACAATAAACTAAATAAAGATGGGGGTTTGCAATAGCAAGATAGATTTAATAACCTAATTATAACTGAAACTAGTTAAATGACAAATCAGTGAAAAAAGCAATCTTGGTTAGTTGAAATCCACTTATGAACTACAAGTTAATCATAGAAGTATCTTCAATTAACACCATTGAACACCATGTTGTAGAATTCCAAAACACTATATTCTCATGAATTAGCTAGAAATAACAAAGCATTCCTTTCTAACCCTTTCTAGTGAACAATTCAAGATAAGCACTCTAAATTATTCACAAGAAGCAATCAAGCAAAGAAATCAACAAGGATTGATGAAATTAAAACAAGCGGTCTAATTTACTCAATAATACTATTCTCCCTTCAAGTTATCAATCATAAAGCATTAATAACCTAAAGTCACTACTTTGGTAAGATTAAATAGATGCAAGCGAATCCAAATAACCAAACCTAGTATTTGATTCAAGCAAATCATGAAATAACACAAGAGAATAGTAAACATTCAATATATATTAATAGAAGAGAAATCTCATAACTTACAGTCAAAAGCTTCAATCTTTAACCAAGAATATATAGATTAAGCTTCCATAGAGTTCTTCTCCACCAAAGAGCAAAGAAGAAATTCAAACCTAAGCTTTTTCTCAAATCTCAAAGTACTTCTAAAACCCTAGATTATAATCATTATTTATAGGTACCTCCCTTAACTAACCTAAACTACAGAAACCTAACCTAAGACGGCCCAAAACAAGATTTTACTTAATGAAAATGCCGCTATAAAACACTGAAGTTGCGAAATTCTGGAAGACCCGGTGCCAGCTGCTATTTAGCCGCTGGCAGCGGCTAAGGCAGCATCCTTCTTCTCTAGCTTGTTGTAAGTGCCGCTACTAGCTGCCCCTTTGCCTTTGGTAGCGGCTCTGGTAGCTTGTGTTGATATTCATCATCTAAAATCTTTCTCGCTCAAAGGTAGATCATTCTTGCTCAAATGTAGATCGTTCTTCATCATTTGTCCAAGTTCAACATGTCGTTTTAACTCCATAATTTCCCTTAGTTGCACACAAGTGAGTTGAAACGGCTAAGACTTATAAAAACTAATATAAATCCATGAAGAACATCAAAAACCATCCTAAAATACCTTTATCAACACATTAAATGAGGACTTATCAATGGGCATGAGGAGAAAAAGAAGGATGAGGAAGAGAGATGGAGGGAGATAAAGGAAAGGAGGAAACTTGAGCGTCAGCATGCTTCGCCTCAAAAAAGTTTCTTAAATTCCTAGAGTATATGAGGCAGCTTGAAATGAAGATACCATTCTTAAAGGCCATGGAGCAAATGCCTATATATGCCTAGTATCTGAAAACTCTCTTAGGGAACAAGAGAAAGCTTGAGGGCGAAGTGATTAGTTTGCCAAAGCAGGTGAATGCCATCATTCAGGGCACGTGGGCAAAGAAAGAAAAAGCTAGAGGACCCTTTGTGCTCCAAGTCACCCTTGGAAATTTCAATTCTAAGGGAGCATTCACTGACCTTGGGGCCTCCATTAGCCTAATGCCAATGTCAATTGCCAAACAGCTAACCTTTGAGCTCAAGTCATCTAAGAAAACCATCCAACTTGCCGATTATAGTATAAAAGTGCCATGTGGGGAATTTAAGGACCTTCCGATCCAAGTAGGGAACATTGTGGTTCCATGTGACTTCGTAGTGCGTGATATGGTTGAGGATCCTTATACCCCCCTCATCCTAGGGAGAGATGCTTTAAAGACTTTGGGTTCCTTGATAGACTGTGAATCAGAAACTATCACTATAAGGGTAGCCCAAGAAAAGGTTGTGTTTGCCTTTTCTAAGTCTTCCAAGGAACCCATGGTCGAGCAGATTTATTCCTTTGATGCTTTAGAAAATGTAGCCGAATAAAAGGTTAAGGGGTATGATGTTTTTGCTAGCCTATTGTTGGTTGAGGTGTCGGATGAGGAGGAGGCAATGAAGAGTGTTGTTTTTTAGGTTTAGAAGGAGACTAATCCGACAAAGGTGAAACAGGCCAGCCCGCAAAAGGAAGAGGGCTAGAAAAAGAAAAAAAAAGAGATCGATGGCTCAACCCTGGCTTGGGGGAGCCCCGCATTATAGCCCACCTCCAGATAACCCTGGTTCTCCGTTGCTTACTTCTGCCACTGCTGCTTGGTGAAGAGTTTTGACTTCCAATGCTAGAGATGATGAAGATTCTAGGAGTGAATCCACTCCTACGGCAGGTATAATTTTGTTGTTTTCTTTTTCTATCTAAACCTGAGGCTAAGTGTTGAACTTACCGACGTTTAACAAAAGTACTTACGGGAGATAACCCAGTGTTTATTTTATTTGTTTGTTTCTATAGTAATAGCTTCCATAATGTTGATCTTTCTCCCTTTTGGTTCTCTTCTCCATCTTTCCTAAGTGTAGAGATGGCTCTCGAGCTTGCTTGGGGGAGGGTTCTTGCATTTTTAAAGTCTCAAAAGATCCGCATTATTGAAATTATTACTTTGGTTGCTGTTATAGTTTTTGCATGTTTAGTTTTGTTGAGTTGATGTGCTTGAGTTGTGAAACCTGCATGCAAGCTTCTGACGTGTACATTGTAGTGGTCCTATGCATACTCATGTTTTCCTACCTTGTGCCTCTTTTGGGACCGAATGACTAGCTATTTTCCACCTTACTTGGGGGATCTAGGCTTGTTTGGTTTCTAGATTGGATGACTATTTATTGAGGCACATTTCGACTACCCTAGTGAGGATTAAGGATTGAGCCTTCTAGGACTCCATTATGAGTCCTATGTTATCGAGTACTAGTTAGAGAGTCCGAGTATTGTGTTTGTTCTCCTCCAACATAGTCTGCTTTTCTAAAGGTCAGGGATGATAACACGTTTGTTGTTACAGCTACATGGCCAAATTGCCTACCATGAATATTGATTGACTTTAGGGTAAGCCAAGCTTGTGCCTTTACCCTTTCTTTATAGCTACGATATCTAACTCCACATGAGCCAAATCTTCCCTCTATGTACCTAGAGGATAGTCAAGTGATCATAGTGAAGTTGGTGTCCGTTGCATTGTGGTAAAGGCTTTCAGTTCGAAAAGTCATTGTTGGATGATATGACTCTATGCATCACTCTTACTATATTTTAGAATTATAAGCATGAAAAACTCAAAAAGAAAACAAAAATAAAAGAAAGAGAGAAAAGAAAAACTCAAAAAGAAAACAAAAAAACAAAAAACAAAAAAAAGAAGGAAAACAAAAAGAGAAATGAAAAAGAAAAGAAAAAGTTAAAAAAAAGAAATTTTTTTAGAATAAAGTTGGTGTAATGTATTAGAGTTCATTTATACGTATCTAGAGGACTTTGGGAGTGGCATTATTGTTGGAAGTCGTAGCTATCCTTGGTTTAATTACCTTGGATTATTTACTATCCTCTATTTTTACTCCACATCCCCAAATTTTACCCTACCTTGATCCTAACCTATATTGCAACCCTTTCCAATCCTGTTCGACTTGGCCTGATTAGTAAGATCTATGCTGGAGAGTAGATAAGATATAATTCCCAAGACTTCTCCCTTTCTAAGTGTTTAATTCTCGGCTCATCCTTAGTCGGATGATTCTGAGCGAAACACATTCCTTATTAAACACACGAGTGTATCGAAAACTTCCCATATCTTTTGGGAAATAGCCTGGGAGCGTAGACTTATGATCATTAGGTAGTAGGTGGCATGGCCTGTGTTGTAGCTTTTCCAGTGATCCCGAGTCTGTGGAAAATGTTGTTCATCTTGGTATTATGCTCTCCTGAGCCCATTGTACTTGCACACCCACGGCTGGGGAAGAGTTTTGCGCATACACGGCGTGCATTGTCTAGTTTTCTGCTCGCATTGCTTTTCATGTGCTTTACTCATTGTGTTACCTTGCTAGTTCATTTGCTAGGGACTAGCAAAGGTTTGGCTTGGGGGAAGTTGATGTGCTCGTTTTAGAGCACGTTTACAACCTCATTTTAGTGTCGACTCTCGCGGTTTGGAATTGATTTTAAATGAATTACACGTGATTTTACCTTGATCTTGTCCTCGAGCTCTTTTAAGATCATTTTAGGTACTTTCGATGATTTTAAGGTAAAATGTGATGTGTACGAGGCTTTGACACTCTTATCAAGAGTTTAGACGCGTGTATCATAGCTTGGGCACGCGTTCTAAGTCACTCTCAAAGATCCCACAAAGGTTAGAAGTCATTAGACACTTTAAAGAAGCTGTTCAGCAAGGTTTAGGCTTAGATTCGGCCGAATCTGACATCCATTCGGTTGAATGGAAGACAAGGATTCAAGCACACGACTCAAGCTCTCGGGAATAGCCGAATGAACTTCCATTCGGCCGAATCAAGGCCCATTTAGCCGAATACATGCTCTCCTTCGTTCAAATGGAGGACAGGTTATCAAAACTCGAAGTTTCTGTTTTGGGCGAATGACATGACCATTCGGCCGTGTGGATTCGGCTGAATGGCCCTATTTCCGTAATTTTTTTTTCTTTCTTAAGACGACCCTCGAAGGTTTTTTTCTAGGGTTTTACCCTTTATGACCTTAGGGTATAAATACCCCCTTGTTCTGTAAAAAAACCCTCATGCCTATTTTGAGAGCTCTTGTGCCTCAACTTGGAACATCACTTTCATTGCATTCATTTCATTCATGCTTTAGTTTAGATTTAAGACTATTGTTGAACTTGCTTTCAAGCATTGTATTTCGGATTCAGATTCTATTTCATTCATGCAATTTCATTCACGTAAGGTATAGATTCTTTACTATTCTATTTCATTTAATGCTTTCAGGTATTGTTTTTGTTAATTCCATTGCTCTTTGTATTATCTTTGCTCCATTTACATCTTTGATAGAGTAAATGTTGATTTTGTTATAGTTCTTCGTTTTCCCCTCTTCGTTCTCTTGTTCATTTACGTTCAAATTGTTAATGCTTTTAATTATGTTCTTGTTTATTGTTTATGCCCTAGTTTTTATTACTATGAGTGAGTAGTTTTCTTAGGGGTTTGATTGGTGAAACCCTAGGTTGGCTTGTTCTTCATGCATAAAGTTAGGGTTTGAGATTGTTGATGAATGATTGATAGGGTGATTATAGGTTGTTCATGTGATTTATAGGGTCGCAAACTTCCTCTCGTCATCTTGAGTGTCTTGATTGATTTGTTGATTGATTTCCCCTAACTTAGCGTATTTTCTAGTTTGATTGTCCTTCCTAGGGTGGAACTAATCTATCCCCGTTTTTCTTTTATTGCATATTATCGTTTTTATTCTTGCTTCACTTTTTTGTCATTAGTGTAGTTTAATCAATTTAAATCTCGAATAAACTCTTACATCAAGTGTAGAAACTAGCCCTCATACTGCTCCTCTCAGTAAGACCCAAATCTTCATACCCTAATTTCCCCATCGATACCCTATTAGGTTAAAAACACAAAACTACCCCTCATACTTATAAGACCATGATCGTCCCACTGAAGCTTTAATAAAGTAAAATCCCAAAGATACCACTCCTATCGGTAAGACCCTAATCATCTCACCAATACCATATTGGGGTAAAATCTATAAATTATCCCTCCTAAAGCTAGCACTCCAATCATCCCTCCAAAACTTATTGGGGTAAAATCTCAAAATTACCCTACTACCAGTAATAACATGATCTTCCCACTAATACATAATTCGGGTGAAATCTCAAAAATACCCCTCCTACACAAAATAACCTAATCTTGCTCTCAAAATCCTATTAGGATGAAATCATAAATTAATTCTTCTATTACTAAGACCTATAATTGGGGTCAAATCCCAAAATTACCCCTTAAACTAGTAAGACACTTACCTTCCCATTAAACCCCATTGACATAAAATAAAAAAATTACCCCTCTTATCGGTAGGACCTAGATCACCTAATAAGTTTTTGTTATAAAAATTGGGGTTGAACTATTAGGAGGGGTACTATCAAGACTTTATTAGAATAAGGTTTCGGTTCAAAGATCTTCTTCGTACCGGTATGAGGGGTATTATCGGGACTTTACCCCAACAAGATTTCAATGGAAGATAAGCGTTATATTAGTAGGAGGGGTAATTTTTATCTTTTTCCCTAACAGATTTTTGATTAGAAGATTTTTATTAGTAGGAGGGGTTATTTTTGGATTTTACCTCAATGGGTTTTGGGTGGGTAAGAAGAGTTGGCTCTTATTGGTAAGAGGGGTAGGTGAGGGATTATACTCTAATACGGTTTCGTTGGGAAGATTAGATTCTTATAAGTAGAAGGGATAATTTTGTAATTTCACCCTAATAGGGTTTCCATGGGATGATCAAGGTTGTATTGATAAGAGGGGTAATTTTGGGATTTCACCCTAGTATGATTTTAATGAAATGATTAGGGTCATTCTAGTATGAGGGGTAATTTTGGGATTTTACACCAGAATAAGGTTTTAGATATGATTCAAGGTAATGACTTTGATTAAAGGAAGTATTTGCGTGTGCATGGTCACAAGCAACAATACTTAGCACATGTACATATAGAAGATTGGTGGACATCGGGAATAAGTTAGTTTTGCCTATTAGTTTTCTCCCATATCATTTGATATGTTTTAAGTTGAAGATGAGGATTTTACCAATAGGCGGGGTAAGATCAAGATTTTACCTCAAAAGAGTTTCATTGGAAAGATTAGGGACTTAATGATAGGAGGGGTACTTTTGGTATTTTACCCTAATAGGGCTTAGGGGGTGATATGCTCGTTTTAGAGCACGTTTACAACCCCATTCTAGTGTTGAGTCTCGCGATTTTGTATTAGTTTTATGCACATTACATTCAATTTTACCTTGATCTTGTCCTTAAGCTGTTTTTAGGTTATTTCAGGTACTTTCGATGATTTCGAGGTAAAATGAGACGTGTTTGAGGCTTTGACACTCTTATCAAGAGTTTAGATGTGTGTATCATAGCTTAGGCATGCGTTCCAAGTCACTCTCAAATATTCTAGAAACTCCAGAAGCCATTAAACACTTTAAAGGAGTTGTTCAGCAAGGTTCAGGTTCATATTCGACTGAATCTGGCATCCATTCGGTCCAATGGAAGACAGGGATTCAAGCACATGACTCAAGCTCTCGGGAATAAGCGAATGAACTCCCGCTTGGCTTAATCAAGGCCCATTCGGCTGAATAGGTGTTCTCCTTCGGTCGAATGGTGGACAGGGTGCAAAAACGTCAAGCTTCTGATATAGGCGAATGAGGCAACCATTCGGCCGAATGGTATCTCATTCGGCTGAATATCCCTTCCATTCGGTCGAATGCTCCTTCCATTCGGCCGAATCTACACTACATTTGACCGAATGGACCCTATTTTCGAAGTTCTTGGTTCTTTCTAAGGCCGGCACTCGAGGGTTTTTCAAGGGTTTTACCCCTTATGTCCGTAGGGTATAAATACCCTCGTGTTCTGTAAATAACCCTCATGCCTACTTTGAGAGCTCTTGTGCCTCAACCTAGAACATCACTTTAAAGCTTTTCATTTCATTCATGCATTAGTTTAGATTTACAGCTTTCGTTTCACTTTCTTTCAAGCTTTGTATTTCGGATTTAGAATTACTTTTGTTCATGCAATTTCATTTATGCAAGGTATCGATTCTTTTCTGTTCTATTTTGTTTAATGCTTTCATTTATTTCTTTTGGTAATTTCATTGCTCTTGCTATTATCGTTGCTTTGTTTACGGTCTTGATAGAGTAGTTGTCGTTCTCTTGTTTATGTACATTCAAATCGTTCATACTTTAAATCATGTCCTTTATCATTGTGTATGCCCTAGTCGTTATTACTATGTGTGAGTAGTTTCCCTAGGAGTTTGATTGGTGAAACCCTAGGTTGACTCGTTCTTCATGCGTAGAGTTAGGGTTTGAGATTGTGTGATGATTGATTGATTAATATTTGACGCGAATCTTATCCTGCCACTCCTTTGGAGACATAGGGCGATTATATGTTGTTCATGTGATTTATAGGGTCACAAACTTCCTCTCGTCATCTTGAGTGTCATGATTTATTGTTGACTGATTTCTCCTAATTTATCATATTGATAGTTCGATTATCCTTCCTAGGGTGGAATTGATCTGTCCCCGTTTTTCTTTTATAGCATATCATTGTTTTAATTCTTGCTTTAGTTTGCTATCATTTGATTCATTTAATTAAATCCCAAATAAACCCCTTTGCATCAAGTCTAGAGACTATCGCCCCTTGTCCTTGTGGTTCGATCCCCGACCTACCACTACACTAATTGTAGTAGTATTATGGTGTTTACAAATATTGTTTGCATAACTAATCTTTTAGTAAAATGACGCTAAGAGAACGGTTATTAGGGGGGACGATTAGGGTCTTATCGTAACGAGGGTTAATTTTGGGATTATAACCGAATAGGATTTAGGTGGGAAGATTAGGGTCTTATCGATAAGAGGAGTAAACTTAGGATATAACCTCGGTAAGGTTTTTATGGGAAGATGAGGATCTTACTTGTAGGTGGGGTAATTTTTGGGATTTTACCCCAATAGGGTTATAGTAGAAAGATTTGAGTCAAACTGTCCAGATGGGTAATTTTTTTAACTTTACCCAATAAGATTTCAATAGGATGATTAGGATTTTTTTTGGTAGGAAGGGCAATTTCAAGATTTGACCCTTTAAGGGTTTTAGTGGGAACATTTGGGTTATACTAATAGGTGGGGTAATTTTGGGAGTTTACCACAATTGGGTGTCATTGGGAAAATCAAGAACATAGTGGTATGAGGGCTACTTTTTAAAATTACGCTACTAGTGTTTCGGTGGGAATCTTTGGGTATCACAGGTATGAGATGTAATTTAGGGATTTTACCCCAATAGGGTTTCGGTGGGAAGATTAGGGTCTTACATGTAAGAGTGGTTATTTTTTTATTTTACCTCTAAAAGGTGTCAGTGTGTAGATAAAGGTATGATCGATAAGATATATAATTTTAGGATTTAATCCAATAAGTTTTTGGTGGAAAGATTAGGGTTTTATTAGTACAGGTGTAATTTTGGGATTTTACACTTAAAGGCTTTAGGTGTGAAAATCAGGGTCTTACCTTTTGGAGGGTTACTTTAGGGATTTTACCTTATTTGGGTTTCGGTGGAAATATTAGTATCCTATCATAATGAGGGCATTGTTGGGATTTTATACAAAAAGGGTTTCGATGGGAAGATAAGGCTCTTGCTGGAAGATGGGGTAATTTCGGGATGTTACCCCAAAGGGGTTCCTATGGGAAGATCAGAGTCTTACCGTGATGAGGGGTAATTTCATGACGTTACCTAAAAGGGTTTTTGTAGGATGATTAGAGCCTTTTTGCTAACAGGGAAATATCGAGATTGGACCCCAATAGGGTTTTTGTTGTAAAATTTGGTGTTACTAGTAGGAGGGGTAATTTTTGGTATTTAACCTAATAGGGTTTCATTGGGAAAATAAGAATCTTAGAAAAATGAGGGCTTGTTTTGGGATATTACCCTACTAGTGTTGCGATGGGAATATCAAGACCTTACCGATAGGAGTGGTAATATAAAGATTTTTCCCTAATAGGGTGTTACTTATATGAGGTTTTATTTTAGGATTTTACCCGTATAGGATATCAATGGAAAGGTAAGGTTTCTATCGGTACGATGGGTAATTCTGGGACTTTACCCCAATAAGGTTTTGAGGGGAAGATCATGATCTTACCAGTGGTAGCGGTTATTTTCGGATTTAACTCCAATAGGTGTTTAGAGGAAAGATCATGGTCTTACCAATAGGAGGGGTAATTTTTATATATTACCCTAATATTTTTTGGTTTGAAGATTAGGGTCTTACTATTATGAGGGATAATTTTTGAATTTCACCTTAAGAATGTTTTGTGGGAAGATCAAAGTCTTACTGATAAGAGGAGTAATTTTAGGATTTTACACCAATAGGGTATAGGTTGAAAGAATAGGTCCTTACAAGTATACGGGAGTTATTTACCAGAATAAGGTTTCAGATATGATTCAAGGCAATGACTTTGATTAAAGGGAGTATTTGCGTGTGCATAGTCACAAGAAACAATACTTAGCACACGTAAATATAGCAGATTGGTGGACATGGGGAATAAGTTGGTTATTCCTATGAGTTTTCTCCCATATCATTTGATTCATTTTTAGTAAAAGATGAGGCTTTTACCAATAGGTGGGGTAAGATCAAGATTTTACCTCAAAAGAGTTTCATTGGGAAGATTAGGGACTTATTGATAGGAGGGGTAATTTTAGTATTTTACCCCAATAGGGTTTAGGGGGGAAGATTAAGGTCTTATCGTAACGAGGGTTAATTTTGGGATTTTAGCCCAATAGGATTTAGGTGGAAAGATTAGGGTCTTATCGATAAAAGGAGTAAACCTAGGATATTACCTCGGCAAGGTTTTGATGGGAAGATAAGGATCTTACTAGTAGGTGGGGTAATTTTTAGGAGTTTACACTAATAGGGTTATAGTAGAAAGATTTGAGTCTTACTCTCTAGATGGGTAATTTTTTAAGTTTACCTAATAAGGTTTCGGTAGGATGATTAGGATCTTATTGGTAGGAGGGGCAATTTTGGGATTTGAACCTTAAAGGGTTTCCGTGGGAACATTTGGGTCATTCTAATAGGTGGTGTAGTTTTGGGATTTTACCACAATTGGGTTTCATTTGGAAAATCGGGAACATAGTGGTATGAGGGCTAGGTTTTTATATTACGCTAATAGTGTTTCGGTGGGAATATTTGGGTATCACAGGTATGAGGTGTAATTTAGGGATTTTACCTCAATAGGGTTTCGATGGGAAGATCAGGGTCATACCAGTAAGAGTGGTTATTTTATGATTTTACCTCTAAAAGGTGTCAGTGCATAGATAAAGGTCTCATAGATAAGATATATTTTTAGTATTTAATCTAATAGGGTTTTGGTGGAAAGATTAGGGTCTTATTGGTACAAGGGTAATTTTTGGATTTTACACTTAATGGCTTTAGGTGTGAAAATCAGGGTCTTACGTTTTAGAGGGTTACCTTTGGGATTTTACCTTGTTTGGGTTTTGGTGGAAATATTAGTGTCCTATCATAATTAGGGAACTATTGGGATTTTATTCCAATAGGGTTTCGATGGGAAGATAAGGCTCTTGCTGGAAGGTGGGGTAATTTCGAGATGTTACCCCTAAAAGGTTTCTATGGGAAGATTAGAGTCTTACCGTTATTAGGGGTAATTTCATGGCGTTACCTAAAAGGGTTTTTTGTAGGATGATTAGAGTCTTTTTGCTAATAGGGCAATGTCGAGATTTAACCCCAATAAAGGATATCAATGGGAAGGTAAGGTTCCTAGCGATACGATGGGTAATTTTGGGACTTTACCCCAATAAGGTTTTGAGGGAAAGATCATGATCTTACTAGTGGGAGCGATTATTTTTGGATTTCACTCCAATAGGTGTTTTGAGGAAAGATTAGGGTCTTACCAGTAGGAGGGGTAATTTTTATATGTTACCCCAATATTTTTTGGTTTGAAGATTAGGGTCTTACTGGTATGATGGATATTTTTTGAATTTTACCTTAAGAATGTTTTGGTGGGAAGATCAAGTTATTACTGATAGGAGGAGTAGGTTTAGGATTTTACACCAATACGGTTTATGTGGAAAGAGTAGGGCCTTTCTAGTATAAGGGAGTAATTTACCAGAATAAGGTTTCAGATATGATTCAAGGCAATGACTTTGATTACAGGGAGTATTTGCGTGTGCATGGTCACAAGCAACAATACTTGGCACACGTAAATATAGAAGATTGGTGGACATGGGAAATAAGTTGGTTTTGCCTATGAGTTTTCTCCCATACATTTGATATGTTTTTAGTTGAAGATGTGGATTTTACCAGTAGGCGGGGTATGATCAAGATTTTACCTTAAAATAGTTTCATTAGGAAGATTAGGGACTTAATGATAGGAGGGGTAGTTTTAGTATTTTACCCCAAAAGAGTTTAGAGGGGAAGATTAGGGTCTTATCGTAACGAGGGTTATATTTGGGATATTAACCCAATAGGATTTAGGTGGGAAAATTAGGGTCTTAGCGATAAGAGGAGTAAACCTAGGATATCACCTCGGTAAGGATTCGATGGGAAGATGAGGGTCTTACTAGTAGGTGGGGTAATTTTTGGGATTTTACCCCAGTAGGGTTCCAGTAGAAAGACTTGAGTCTTACTGTCCAGATGGGTAATTTTTTAACTTTACCCAATAAGGTTTTGGTAGGATGATTAGGATTTTATTAGTAGGAGGGGTCATTTTGGGATTTTGTATGGCTTTGGCCTATGGATATAAATATAAAGCTTAGTTATGAAGCTAAAGATGATGAAAATTTTGGATCTCTTTTTTTATTTTGTTAGAAAATGGATGGTTGCATTTAGAATTATTTGGAAAATTTGTGCCACATTTTATTGGCAAACTTTGCAGCATCTACGTGGTAATACCGAGTAAAACAACTTTTGTTTGTTATGTGAAGCTTTTAATATGGAACATGGGGCAGCAACTTGTGTTTCTCCATCAAACTATCTTGTTTACCGGAGTTTCTTAGTGGTAGGTAACGCAATGCTATTAACCTCTTCTAATAATTGCTGCAGGGTCAATATTAATCTACATTGGTAGGGAACATTTGGGTCATACTAATAGGAGGGTTAATTGTGGGATTTTAACACAATTGGGTTTCATTGGGAAAATCGAGAACATAGTGGTATGAGGGCTAGTTTTTTATATAATGCTTATAGTATTTTGGTGGGAATATTTGGGTATCACAGGAATAAGGTGTAATTTAGAGATTTTACCCCAGATGGGAATATCAGGGTCTTACGAGTAAGAGTGGTTATTTTTGGATTTTACCTCTAAAAGGTGTTAGTGTGTAAATAAAGGTGTTTACAATAAGATATATAATTTTAGGATTTAATCCAATAGGATTTTGGTGGAAATATTAGTGTCTTATGGGAACGGGGGGTAGTTTTTGGGATTTTATACTTATAAGCTTTAGGTGGGAAGATCAAGGTCTTACCTTTAGGAGTGTTAATTTTGGGATGTTACCATGTTTGTGTTTCGGTGGAAATATTAGTGTCTTACCGTAATGAGGGTACTGTTAGGATTTAATCCCAATATGTTTTTGAGGGGAAGATAAATGTCTTACTAGAAGGTGGGGTAATTTTGGGATGTTACCCCAATAGGGTTCCTGTCAAAAGATCAGAGTCTTACCGTCATTAGGGGTAATTTCATGATGTCACCCTATAGGGTTTTTATATGAAGATTAAGGTCTGTTCACTAATAGGGGTAATTTTTGGTATTTACCCTGATAGGGTTTCATTAGGAAAATGAGGATCTTAGCGATATGAAGGCTTGTTTTGGAATATTACCCTACTAGTGTTGTGATGGGAATATCAAGACCTTACCGCAAAGAGTGGTAATTTTAAGATTTTACCCCAATAGGGTCTTAGTGGGAAGATTAGGTTCTTACTGTAGGAGGTTTTTTTTGGGATTTTACCAGTATAGGATATCAATGGGAAGGTAAGGTTCCAACCAGTACGATGGTTATTTTGGGACTTTACCCCAATAAGGTTTTGGGGGGAAGATCATGATCTTACTAGTGGGAGCGGTTATTTTTGGATTTCACCCCAATAGGTGTTTGGAGGAAAGATCAATGTCTTACCTATAGGAGGGGTAATATTTATATATTACCCCATTATTTTTTAGTTTGAAGATTAGTTTGAAGATTAGGGTCTTCCTGATTTGAATTTCACCCTTAGAGTGTTTTGGTGGGAAGATCAAGGTCTTACTGATAGGAGGAGTAATTTTAGTATTTTACGCTAATAAGGTTTAGGTGGAAAGAGTAGGGCCTTGCGAATATAAGGGAGTATTTGACCAAAATATGGTTTCTGATATAATTACAAGGAAGTGACTTTGATGATTTGATGAAAGGGAGTATTCGCATGTGTATGGTCACATGCAACAATACTTAGCACACGTAAATATGTAAGATTGTTGAACATTGGGAATAAGTTGGTTTTTTCTATGAGTTTTCTCCTATATCATTTGATATGGTTTTGGTGAGAAGATGTGGGTTTTCCGGTAGGTGGTTAAGATCGAGATTTTACCTAAAAAGTGTTTTACTAGGAAGAATAGTGAGTTAATGATAGAAGGGGTAATTTTAGGATTTTACCCCATTAGGGTTAGGTGGGAAGATTAGGTCTTATCGTAATGAGTGTTAATTTTGAGATTTTAACATAATAGGATTTAGGTGGGAAGATTAGGGTCTTATCGATAAGAGGAGTATACCTAGGATATTACCTCAATAAGGTTTTGATGGGAAGATAAGGGTCTTACTGGTAGGTGGGGTAATTTTTGGGATTTTACGCTAATAGGGTTCCGCTAGAAAGATTTGAGTCTTACTGTCTAGAGAGTTAATTTTTAACTTTACCCAGACCAGGTTTCGGTAGGATGATTAGGATTTTATAGATAGGAGGGGTAATTTTGGGATTTGACCCTTATAGCGTTTCAATGGGAAGATTTTGGTCATACTAATAGGAGGGAAAATTTTGGGATTTTACCACAATTGTGTTTCATTGGTAAAATTAGGAATATAGTGGTTTGAGGGCTAATTTTTTATATTAGCCTAATAGTGTTTCAGTGGGAATATCAGGGTCTCACTGGAATAAGGTGTAATTTAGGGATTTTTACCCAATAGGCTTTCGGTGGTAAGATCAGGGTCTTACTAGTAGGAGAGATAATTTTTGGATTTTACCTCTAGAAGATGTTGGTGGGTAGATAAAGGTCTTACCGATAAGATGTATAATTTTAGGATTTTACCCCAATAGGGTTTCGGTTCGAAGATTAGGGTCTTACCGATATGAATAATAATAATACTAACACGGCTTCAATGGGATGATCTAAAGGTCTTATCGGTAAGTCGTGTTATTATTGGACTCTACCCCAATAGGGTTTTTGTGGAAAGATCAAGGTATTTCTAGTAGAAGGGGTAATTTTGAGACTTTACCCCTATTATTTGGAGTATTAAGGTCTTAAGAGTAAGAGGGGTAATTTTAGGATTTTATGCTAATTTTGTTTCCCTGGGTAAATAAGGGTCATACCATTAGAAATGGTGATTCCGAGACTTTACAACAATAGAGTTTTTGTGGGAAGATTATGATCTCATATCTTGAAGGGATAATATCGGGATTTTACCCCAATAGGGTTTGAGTAGGAAGATTAGGGTCTTACCTATATGAGGGGGTAAGTTTAGATTTTACCCCCAATAGTATTTCGGTGGGAAGATTATGGTCTTACTAGTTGAAGGAGTAATTTAAGAAATTTTATACTAGCATTTTGGTGGGAAGTTTAGTGTCTTAAAGGTAAAAGAGGTAATTTTGGGATTTTACTTTGATAGGGTTTTGGTGTTAGGATCAGAGTCTTACTAATTTGATGCGTATTGTTGGGATTTTGCTGTAGTTAGGGTAATTTCTAGATTTCACCACAATAAGTTTCCAATGGGAAGATTAGAGTTTTACCATAAGGAGGGGTAATTTAGGGATTTTACCCAAATAGGAATTTGGTTGGACGATAATGGTCTTCCTAGTAGGTGGGGTGAATTTAGGATCATACGCTATAGTGTTTTGATGGGAAGATATTGGTCATACTGGGAGGAGGCATAATTTATGGTTTTTACCAAATTAAGGTTTCGGTTAGAATATTTGAGGGTTTGCGAAGGAGGGGTAAAATTTAGGATTTTACCTTGGTAAGGTTTTAGGAAGAAGATAAGGTTCTTCTGGTTAGAGGGATGATTTTGGGATTTTACCTCAATCGATTTTCGGTGGGAAGATCATGGTTATATGTGTGTGAGGGGTTGTTTTAGAATTTTACCTTAATAGGGTTTCGATGGGAAAATTAGTGTCTTAGCAGCATGAGAGGTAATTTCAAGGTTTTACACTAATAGGGTTTGGCGGGAAGATCTAGGTATTAGTGATAGGAGGGGTAATTTCAAGACATTACCTCAATAGGGTTTCTAAGGGAAGATAATGATCTTTCCAATAGAAGGGGTATTTTTAGCGTTTTACCCCAAGAATGTTTCAGGGGGATGCTCAGGATCTTACCGGTAAGAGGGGTAATTTCAGGATTTAACCCCAAGGTTTTTGGCGAGACTATAAGGATCCTATAGTGATATGAAGGCATGCATAGAATTTTTACAAGCAAGTTGAATCTTATTACCTTTAGGATTCATTATATTGTTACTAATCCTACTTGGAATAGGATTTGTTTCTTTTATTTTAGGTAGGAGTCTTGAAGCCATGGAAAAGGGTATTGGGGAAGTTTTCTTGATTAAAAGATTCAGGCTTGAAGAGTTTCTTGAAGATTAAAAAAAATTGACCAAGGAGTTTACCCCAATAGCATTTTAATGGGGTAATTTCAAGACTTTACCCTAAATAAGGTTTCAGTGAAAAGATTCGTGTCTTACCAGTAGAAGGGGTATTTCCGGATATGACCACAATATGGTTTTGGTGGGAATATTTGGGTCTTATCGTTAGGAGGGGTAATTTTTTAACTTTACTCCTATAGGGTTTCATGGGGAAGATAAGGGTCTTATTGTTAGGATAGCTATTTTTGGTATTCTACCCAAATAAGGTTTAAGAGGGAAGATTAGGGTTTTAACGGTAGGAGGGGTAATTTTGAGATTTTATCTCAATAGGGTTTTGGTGGGAAGATTGGAGTGTTAACGACAGGAGGGTTAATTTTGGGATTTTAACCAAATAATGTTTATGTGAGAAGATGAGGTTCTTACCAGTAGGAGGGGTAACTTTAGGGTTTAACCTTAGTAGGGTTTCGGTTGAAAGATCATGGTCTTAATGGTGGAATGGGTACTTTTGTGATTTTACGCCAAATGGGTTTCGATGGAAAAATTAGGGTCGTACCGATATGATGGGTAATTTTAGGATTTCTCCTAATAAGGCTTTGGTATGAAAATTGGGGTCGTATTGTTAGGAGGGGTACTATTGGGACTTTCCTAGAATAGGGTTTCGGTTAGAAGGGGTTCTTAGCGGTTTGAGGGTAATTTTGGTATTTTTCCCTAAAAGAGTTTTGATTGGAAGATTTGGGTTTTTACTAGGTGAAGGGGTTATTTTTGGATTTTGCCTCAATGTGTTTTGGGTGGTAAAAAGAGCTAATTCTTATTAATAAGATGGGTAGTTAAGGGATTTTACTCTAATAGGGTTTCATTAGGAAGATTAGGGTCTTACAAGTAAAAGGGATAATTTCAGGATTTCACCCCAATAGGGTTTCCATGGGGTGACCAAAGTTATAATGATAGGAGGGGTAATTTTGAGATTTCACCCTAACAAGATTTTCATAGGAAGATTAGGGTCATACTAGTATAAGGGGTAATTTTGGAATTTTACACCAATTAGATTTTGGTTGTTAGCATTAGGAGGGGTAATTTCAGGATTTTATCTCTTTATGGTTTTGAAGAGAAGATCTAGGTCTTACCCATAGGAGGAGTAATTTTAAGATTTTACCTCAAGAAGGTTCCGATGTAAAGATCATGGGCTCTTAGATATGTTAGGTAGTTTATGTAATTTTACCACAAGAGGGTTTCAATAAGTAGGAGGGGTAATTCTGAGATTTTACCCTACTACAGCTTTTATGGAAAAATAGGGGCTTAGCAGTTGGGGAGGTAATATTAGTATATTACCGAATAGTGTTTCAGTGGGAATATCAGGATCTTATCGTTAGGAGGGTTATTATAGGTATTTTACCCCAATATGGTTTTAGTGGGAAGTGTCTTACACATAAAAGGGGTAATTTTTGGATTGTAACCAAAGAGGGTGTCTGTGGGAAGAATAGGGTCTTATCGGTCGGAGGGGTAGTTTTGGATGTTTACCCCAATACAGTTTTGATGGGAAGATCAAGGCCTTACCAATAGGAGGGTTAATTTTTTTACTTTACCCCATTAGGGTTTCGGTAGGAAGATGAATGTCTTACAGGTATGAGGGGTTATTTTGGGATTCTACCATGATAAGGTTTTGGTGTGAAGATTTGGGTCTTACCAGAAGGAGTGGTAATGTTGTGATTTAAACCCAATAGTGTTTCCACGGGAACATGTAGGTCTTATCAATAGGAGGGGTAATATTAGGACATTATCGATTAGTGTTTCGGTTGGAATATCATGGTCATACTGTTAAGAAGGTTAATACCGATAATTGACCCTAATAAGGTTTTAGTGGGAAGTGTCTTATTGTTAGGAGGGGTTATTTTGGGATTTTAATTAAATAGTTGGTCGATGGGAAGATTAGGTTCATACCGGTAAGAGGGGTAGTTTTGCCTGTTTACCCTAATTTAATTTCGATGGGAAGATCAAGGTCTTACTAGTTGGAGGGTTAATTTCGGTACTTTACACCAATAGGCTTTTGGTAGTAAGATGAATATCTTACCGGTAAGAGAAGCTACTTTTGGATTTTTCCACGGTAGGGTTTCGTGGGAAAATCCTGTTTTTACCGAAAAGAGGGGTAATTTTGGGTCTTTTCCAATAGGGTTTTGGTGGTTAGATCTTGGTCTTATAAGAAGAAAGGGTATTGTTGGGATTGCACCCCTCTAGAGTTTTGATAGGAACATCTGGTTTGTATTGGTTAGAAGGGTAATTTTTTGTATCTTACCTAGATGGGGTTTGGGTGGGAGCAGGGTCTACTCTGTGTGAGGGGTAGTTTTGGGACTTTACCCCAATTGGGTTATAATCGAAAGATTAGGGTTTTACTAATAGAACAAGTAATTTCAAGATTTCACCCCAATAAGGTTTAAGTTGGTAGATAAATGTCTTACTAGCAAGAGAGGTACTTTTAGGACTTTACCTTAATAGGATTTTGCGGGAAAGATCAGGGTCTTACAGGTAGGATTGGTATTTCTAATACCTAACACCAAAAAGGTTTTAGTGGGAAGTTTAAGGTCTCTCCGATTAGAGGGTAATTTTTTGATTTTACCCAATATGGTTTTGGTGGGAAGATTTGGGTGTTAGCGTAAGGAGGGTAATTTGAGATTTTTCCTCTATAAGGTTTCGGTAAAAGAATTAGGGTTTTATCGGGTAGGAGGGGTAATTTTTAGATTTTACCTTGATAAGCTTTCGGTGGAAAGACTATGGTTTTACCGGTATAAGAGGAAGTTTTTAGATTTTGGCATAATATGGTTTCTGTGAGAAGATTGGTGAGTAAGTGGTAGGAGGGGTATTTTTGGTATTTTATCCAAATAAGGTTTCAGATGGAAAAAAGGGTCTTATTGATAGAGGGTAAGATTAGATTTTTCCTTTAGAGGATTTGGGTGGGAAAATTATGGTCTTTCTAGTGTGAGGGGTACTTTTGTTATTTTACTTCACTACGTTTTCATTGGGAAAATTAGGGTCTTATTTGTAGGAGGGGTAATTTCTAGATTTTACCCTAATAGGGTTTTGGTTGGCAAATCAGGGTCTTATGGGTAGGAGGTGTAATATTGAAACTTTACTCGAATAGTATTTTATGGGAATATATGGGTCTTACATTTAGGAGGGGTATTATCGAGATTTTGACCCAATAAGGTTTAGGTGGAATGATTAGTGTCTTAACGGTAGGAGGGGTGATTTTGGGATTTTAGCCGAATAGGTGTTCAGCAAGATAATCTTGGTCTTACTGATAGTAGGGCAATTTCGGGATTAATGTTGATGGGGTTTGAATGGGAAGAGCATGGGCTTATTAGTATGAGGGGTAGTTTTGGGAGTTTACCCCTATAGGGTTTCGATGGGAAGATTAGGGTCTTCTGGGTAGGAGGGGTAATTTAGAGACTTTACCTTAATAAGATTTGATTAGTGTCTTACTAGTAGTAGGGGTAGATTCTAATTTCACCCTAACAGGGTTTTGGTGGGAATAGTAGGGTCTTACTGGTTGAAGGGGTAAATATTTAACTTTACTCCTATAATGTTTCATCGAGAAGATATGGGACTTACTGGTTGGAAAGGTATTTCCAGGAATATAGCCCAATAAGGTTTTAGTGTGAAGATAAGAGTCTTAACAGTAAGAGGGTTAAATTAGGATTTTACTAGGGTTTCGGTGGGAAGATTGGGGTGTTCGCAAAAAGATAGGTAATTTTGGGATTTCAACCCAATAAGGTTTTGATGAGAAGATTAGGGTCTTATTGATAGGCGGGGTAATTTTTGGATTTAACCTTAGTAGGATTTTAGTGGGAAGATCATGGTCTTACTCGTGTGAGGGGTAGTTTTATGATTTTACCCAAATGGAGTTTTGATGGGAAAATTAGGGTCTTAGAGGTATGAGGTGTAATTTCGAGACTTTACCCTAATAGGGTTTTGGTAGAAAAAAAAATGTCGTACAAATAGGAGGGGTAACTACGAGAGTTTACTAGAATACGATGTCGGAGGGAAGATCATGTTCTTATCGGGGTTTTATCGGGGTTTCACCTCAATAATATTTCAATAGGAGGGGTATTATCGGGTTATTTTTCCCTAGCAGAGTTTTGGAAGAAAGATTTGAGTCTTACCGAGAAGAGGGTTATTTTTTATTTTACCTCGTTGGGGTTTAGGTTGAAAGAGTTCGATCTTATCTGAATGAAGGCTAGTTGTGGGATTTAACTCCAATAGCAGTTCGATGGTTAACTTAGGGTCTTACCTTTATATGGGGTAATTTTAATATTTCACCCAATAGGGTTTCAATGGGAAGATTAGGGTCTTACCTGTGTGAGGGATAATTTGTTACTCTACTCTAACAGGGTTTCGGGGGGAATATTAGGGTCTTAGTAATGTGAGGGGTAATTTTGGGATTTTACCGTAATCAGGTTTCGTTGGGAAGATTGGGGTCTTAGCGTTAGAAGGGGTGATTTCGGGACTTTAACCCTTTAAGGATTAGGGTGATTAAGGTCTTATCGATAGAAGGAGTGATTTCGGTATTTTACCCTAATAATGCTTCGCTTGGAAGATTAGGGTCTTATCGGTAGGAGAGGTTATTTTGGGATTTTTACCTAGATAGGGTTACGGGTTGAAAATCATGGTCTTACTAGATGGTGAGGGTAATTTCGAGACCTTACCCAAATAGGGATTTGGTGGGAAGATCAGGGTCCAACCGATAAGAGTGGTATTATCATGATTTTACCCCTAGTAAGGTTCAAGTGGGAAGATTAGGGTCTTACCAAAAGGAAGGGTTATTTAGAAATTTCACCCTAATAGGGTTTCACGCGCGAAGATCAATGTCTTACTGTTAAGAGGGGTAATTTTTGGATTTTACATCAATGGGGTTTTGGTGGGAAGGGTAGGGTCTTACCAATATAAGGGGTAGTTTTGGGATTTTACCCAATTAAAGGTATTATTAATAGAAGAAGTAATTTTGAGATTTCATCCTAATTGGGTTTTGAGAACAAGATTAGGTTATTTTGGGAAGGAAGGGTATTTTCAAGATTTCACCGGATTTAGGTTTCAGTAGGAAGATCATGTTCTTACTGGTAGTAGGGGTGGTACTTTGGGATTTTACCCCAATAAGTTTTGGAGGGATTATTAGGGTGTTATCTTTAGGAGGGTTAATTTCTAGATTTTACCCCAAAATAGTATCAGCGAGAAGTTTAAGGTCTTACCGATAGGAGTGGTATCTTTGGGATTTTACTTTGATGGAGTTTCGGTGGGACGATCATGGTCTTATTGGTATGAGGGGTAGTTTTGTGTTTTTACTCTAATAGGGTTTCGATGGGAAAATTTGGGTCTTCTTGGTAGGAGGGATGACTTTGTTATTTTACCCTAATACGGTTTTAGTGGGAAGATTAGGGTCTTATTGGGGAAAGAGGTGTAATTTTGAGATTTTACCCTAGTAGTGTTTTAGCATGAAGATTTAGGTCTTAATGAGAGGAGCGGTAATTTTGGGTTTATCTTGATGGGGTTGGGGCGGGAAGAGAAGGGTCTTATCAGTTTAAGGGGAATTTGTGGGATTTTACTTCAATAGTGTTTGGATGGGAAACTTAGGATCTTACTAGTAAAAGAAGAGATTTGGGGATTTCAACCCAATAGGATTTTAGTGGGAAGATTAAGGTCTTACCGGTAGGAGGGTTGATTTTAAGACTTTACCCTAATAAAGTTTTTGGAGGATTATCCGGGTCTTGATGGTATAAGGGGTAATTTTGAGAGTTTACCACAATAGGGTGTCGTTGGGAAAATTAGGGTATTACTAGTAGAAGTGGTAAATTCAAGACTTCACCACAATTGGGTTTCGTTGGGAAGATCATAGTCTTACTAATTAGAGGGGTCATTTCGAGAGTTTACCCTAATAGGGTTTTGGTCGGAAGATTAGGGTCTTACCGGTACAAGGGGTAATTTAAGGATTTTATCCCAATAGGTTTCAGTGGGAAGATTCGGTTCTTAGTAGTATGATGGTAGTATTGAGATAATATCTTTATATAGGTGGGGTAATTTTGGGTTTTTCCTCTATAGGATTTCAGTGGGAAGATCATGTTCTTACAGGTAAGATGATTAATTTAAGTTTCATAGCCCTATAAGTTCTTGTTGGGAAGATCAAGGTCTTACCGATAGGAGGGGTAATTTAAAAACTTTAATCAAATAGGGTTTCGATGGGAGGAGCGATTTTAGTTTCTACCTAGTTTGGATTCGATTGAGAAATCATGGTCATACCAACAGGAGGAGTAATTTTGAGATTTTACCTTGATAGGGTTTCGATGAGAAGATCTAGGTCTTATCGGTATGAGGCGTAATTTTTGGGTTTTATGTCGATAGGGTATAATTGGGAAGACTAGGGTCTCACCTGTCTGAGGGTTAGTTGTTCGGACTATACCCGAATAGGTTTTGATAAGAAAATTAGGTTCTTATCAGAATGAGAGCTAATTTTGGGATATTACCTCAATAGTTTTGGGTATTTTTGGAATGAGAAGATCAAGCTCTTATCAGTTGGAGGAGTAATTTCGTTACTTTACCCTAGTAGGTTTTGGTGAAAAGATTCGATTCTTAACGGTAGGTAGGGTATTTTCAAGATTTTACCTTAGTAAGGTTTTAGTGGGAAGATCAGGGTCTTTAGGATCTTTCCCCAATAGGGTTTCGATGGGAAGATCAAGGGCTTACCAGTATGAGGCGTATTTATGGATTTTAACTTAAAAGGGTTTCGGTGCGAAGAACACATCCTTACATATAGGAGGGGTAATTTTGGGACTTTACCCTATCAGGGTCTTGTCGATAAAAGGGGTATTTTTGGGTTTATATCCCAATTAAGTTTCAGTGGGAAGATCAGGGTCTTGGCTGTAGAAGAGTTAATTTAGGGATTTCACTCCAATAGGATTTCGCTGAGAAGATAAGGGTCTTACTTATAGGAGTGGTAATTTCATGATTTTACCCCAATAGGGTTTCTGTGGAAGATCATGTTATTTCTGATATTAGGGGTAATTTTAGGATTTTACCCTATTGGGTTTCATTGGAAATATCAGGGTTTTACTAGTAGGAGGGGTAGTTTTTCAGAATTTACCCTAATAGTGCTTAGGGGGGAAGATTGGGGTCTTACTGGTACGAGGGGTATTTTCAGGATTTTACCCCAACAAGGTTTCAATGGGAAGATTAAGGTCTTACTAATAAGAGGGGTAATTTTGGGATTTCACCCTAGTAGGTTTTTCACTAAAAGATCAGGGTCTTGTTAGTAGCGAGGTAATTTAGGGAGTTTACTCCCATATAGAGTTTTGTTGGGAAGATTAAGGTCTTACTGGCTATAGTGTTAATTTTGGGATTTTCCCTTAATTGGGATTATGGGTAGATAAGGGTCCTACTAGAAGGAGGTTTAATTTTAGGATTTTAAATTAATCAGGTTTCGGTGGTAAAATTAGGTCTTAGCGGTAGGAGGACAATTTCGGGTTTTTACACCAATAGTTTTTTGGTGGGAAGATTAGGGTCTTACTATTAGGAGGGGTATTATGAGGATTTTACCCTAATAAAGTTTCAGTGGGAAGAGCCTCAATGGGGTTTGGGTAGGAAGAGTTGGGTCTTAATAGAGTAAGGGATAGTTTTGGGAGTTTACCCCAAAACGGTTTCGATGGGAAAATTAGGGTGTTACTAGTAGAAGTGCTAATTTTGAGATTTCACCCCAATAGGGTTTTAGTGGGAAGATCAGGGTCTATCGATTGGAGGGGTAATTTCTAGACTTTTACCTAATAAGGTTTTGGTCGGAATATCAGGGTCTTGCCGTTACGAGTAATTTAAAATTCATAGTAAGATAAGATTTCATTGGGAAGATTAAGGACTTACTAATAAGGGGGGTAATTTAAAAACTTTACCCAAATAGGATTTCAGTGCGAAGATTGGGTGTTAGCTGTAGGCGGCACGATTTCGGGATTTTACACTAATTTGGATTCGATGGGAACATCATTGTCTTATCAGTATGAGGGATAATTTTGGGATTTTACCTCGATAAGGTTTAGATAAGAAGATTAGGGTTATACTGGTATGAAGGGTTTTTTTTGGATTTTACCCCAATTGGGTTTCAATAGGAAAATTAGGGTTTTAACAATAAAAGGGGTAATTTCTGACTTTACCCAAATAGGTCTTAGGGGGAAGGTCTTATTGGTAAGAGGGGTAATTGGAATTTCACCCTAATAGGTTTTGCATGGAAAGATCAGGGTCTTATTAGTAGAGAGCTAATTTAGGGAGTTTACCCAAATAGAGTTTTGGTGGGAAGATCAAGGTTTTACTTGCTGTAGTGTTAATTTTGGGATTTTCCCTCGATTGGGATTATGTGGGTAGATAAGGGTCTTACTAGTAGGAGATTTAATTTCAAGAAATTTTCCACTAGTAGGGTTTTGGTAGTAAAATTAGGTCTTAGCGGTAGGAGGGTAATTTTGGGTTTTTACACCAATAGTGTTTCAGTGGGAAGATTAGGGTATTACCACTAGGAGGGGTATTATCAAGATTTTACCCTAATAAGGTTTCAGTGGGAAGAGCCTCGATGGGGTTTGGGTGGGAAGTTGGGTCTTATTATAGTGAGGGATAGTTTTGGGAGTTTACCCCAAAAAGATTTCGATAGAAAAATTAGTGTCTTACTAGTAGAAGTGGTAATTTTGAGATTTCACCCCCATTAGGGTTTTAGTGGGAAGATCAAGGTCTATCAATTGGTGGGGTAATTTCGAGATTTTTGCCTAATAAGGTTTCATCGGAATATCAGTGTCTTGCCGTTATGAGGGGTAATTTAAGGATTTTATCCTAATGTTTTTTTGGCGGAAAGATCTTGTTCTTAGCAGTATGAGAGTTAGTTTTGAGATAATTCGGTTATACAATTTTTGTAGGGAGATAAGGGTCTTACTCCTATGTGGGTAATTTTTGCATTTTTCCTCTATAGGGTTTTGATGGGAAGAACAAATTCTTACTGGTAGGACGAGTAATTTAATATTCATAGCAAGATATGATTTCATTAAGGTCTTACTAATAAGAGGGGTAATTTAAAAACTTTACCCGAATAGGGTTTCATTGGGAAGATTCGGTGTTAGCGGTAGGAGGGACGATTTCAGGATTTTACACCAATTTGGTTTCGATGGGAACATTATTGTCCTATCGGTAGGAGGGGTAATTTTGGGATTTTACCTCGATAGGGTTTAGGTAAGAAGGGTTATTTTCGGATTTTACCACAATTGGGTTTCGATAGTAAAATTAAGGTTTTAACAGTAGGAGGGATATATTAGGGATTTAATCCCAACAAAGTATCGGTGGGAGGATCTCGGTAATTTATTGGGAAGATCGTGTTCCTACTTATAGGAGGGGTAATTTGGGATTTTATCCTATTGGGTTTCGGTGAAAACATCAATATCTTATCGGTAAGAGTGGTAATTTTCTGACGTCAAGGGGACGATCATGGTCTTACCGATAGGAAGGATATTTTAAGGATTTTTACCCTAACAAGGTTTCAATGGGAAAATCAAGATCTTATCGATGCAAGGGGTAGTTTTTAGATTTTACCTCAATATGATTTCGATGGGAAGAATAGGTTAAAATAAGACCTTGATTTTTGTACCGAAACCCTATTTGGATAAAATCTCAAAATAACCTCCTATTGGTAAGACCCTAATTTTTCCATCTAAACCCTATTAGGGTAATATCGCAAAACTACCCCACATAACGTAAACACTATGATCCTCCCACCGAAGCCCTCTCAAGGTAAAATCTCTAAATTACATCTCCTACCAAAAAGACCTCGATCGTCTCTCCGAAAAATTATTAGGGTTAAATTCCAAAACCACTATTCCTACCGCTAACACCGTAATCTTTCCACCAAAAACATAATGGGCTAAAATCCCAAAATTACCCTATCATACTGGTAAGACCCTGATCTTTCCTTCGAAACCCTATTGGAGTAAAGTTCCGAAATTACCCCTCTTACCGGTAAAACCCTAACCTTCTCACTAAAACCCTATTAGGGTTAAATCCCCAAATCACCCCTTCTATTTGTTAAACCTTAATCTTCTCATCGAAACCTTGTTGGATTAAAATCACACAACTAACCTTTATATTGTTAAGAACCTACTCTTCTCACCTAAACCCCATTGAGATAAATCCTAAAATTACCCTTCCTCCCAGTAAGACCTAGATCTTCTTGGAGAAACCCTATTAGGATAAAATCGCAAACTTACCCTCCAACTAGTTAGATACTGATAGTCCCACAAAAACTTTATTGGCTTAATATCCTGATAAAACTCCTCCAACCCATAAGACATTAATCTTCCCACTAAAATCTTATTAGGATAAAATCCCGATAATACCCCTCCTACTAGTAAGACCCTGATCTTCCCACTGGAACACTAATCGGATAATATTCCAATATTACCCCCTCCTACCATTAAGACCCTAATTATCCCATCGAATCTCAGTTAGGGTAAAATCGTAAAATTATGCCTCCAATCGGTCAGACCCTAATTTTCCCATCAAAAACCTATAGAGGTAAAATCACAAAATTTCCCCTCACACTAGAAACACCATGATACAACCACTGGAACCCTCTCGATGTAAAATCTCAAAATAACCACTAGAACCCTTTTTGGAGTAAAATTCCAAAATTACCCCTTTTACTGCAAACATCCCAATCTACCCACGAAAATTTTATTGGTGTCAAATACCAAAATTCACCCTAATACATTTAAGACCCTTATATTCTCCCGGAAACCTTATTGGGGTAATTTCTCGAATTTACTTCTCCTACCGATAAGATTTAATTCTTCCCATTGCAACCCTATTGGGGTAAAATTCCAAAACTACCCATCCCGTTGGTAAGAGACTAATCTTCCCACTAAAATTTTATTAGAGTTAAATCCAAAAAATGCCTTTCCTGCTAGTAAGATCCTGATCTTCCCCCCATAACCCTATTGGAGTAAAGTCCTAAAATCACCTCTAGTAATATTAAGACCCTCATTTTCCTTTCAAACCTTATTTATGTAAAATCCTGTTAATACCTAACCTAACATTAAGACCATGATCTTCCCATCAAAACCCTATTGTGGTAAAGTTACAAAATTACCCCACCTAACGGTAAGACCCTAATCTTTCAACAGAAGCCTTATTGGGGTAAACTCCTAAAACTACCTCTTATATCGATAAGACCCTACTCTACCCTCTCAAATCCCACCGAGAAGACCCTAATCTTCCCATCAAAATCCTATTAGAGTAAAATCCCAAAATCACCCCTCCTATCTAAAAGAAGCTGATATTCCCACTGAAAACTTATAAGGGTAAATTTCAAAATTACCTCTCCTAGTAGAAAGTCTCTTATTATCACTAATACCATATATGGGTTAAATCAAAAACTTAGCCGCCCTCCTACTACTAACACCCTATTTCTTATGACCAAAACCCTATTGGGGTAAAATCCCAAAATTACCCCTCCTATCGGTAAAAACTGTTCTTTCCTCTAAAAACTTATTGGACTAAAGTCCTAGAACTACCTCTCATAATGCTAAGACCAAGATATTCACACTTAAACCTTATTGATGTAAAATCCCCTTAATACCCCTCCTAACCGTAAGATAGTGACCTTCCACTCCAAACCCTATTGGGGTAAAGTCTTGAAATTATCCCTCCTACCGGTAAGACCCTTATCTTCCCATCAAAGGCTTATTAGGGTCAACTCACAAAGCAACCCTCACACAGGTAAGACCCTGCTCTTCCGTCTCACACCCCATCAAGGTAAATCCCAAAATTGCCCCTACTATCGGTACGATACTAATCTTCCCATTTAAACCTTATTGAGGTAAAATCCTGGTAATACCAATCCTCACCGTAAGACTTTCATCATCCCCCCGAAATGTTATATGGGTAAACTCCCTAAATTACCTCAATGGGGGATGAGAGAGAAAATATCATAATTACCCCTTAAACTAGTAAGACAAAGATATTCCCACTAAAACCCTATCACAGTAAAATCCCAAAATTAACTCTCCTACCCGTAAAACCCTAATCTCTTAAACAAAACCTTATCGGGGTGAAATCCTAAAATTACCCTCATATTACTAACAACCATATCTTCCCACCAAAACCATATTGGAGTAAAATCACTAAAGTACCATTTATACCAGTAAGACCTTGATCTTTTCACTAAAAGCCTATCAAGGTAGAATTCCAAAATTACCCCTCCTACTAGTAAGACCCTAATCTTCTCGATGAAACCTTATTAGGGTAAAATCCTGAAATTATTCCTCTTATTGCTAACACAGTAATCTACCCACCTAAACCTAAAGGGTAAAATCTTTAAATTACCTCTCCTATAGATATGACCTTGATTTTACCATCGAAACCCTAATAGGGTAAAATCTCGAAATTACTCCTCCTATTGGTAAAACCCTAATTTTCCCATCAAAACCCTATTCAAGTAAAATCACAAAGTTACCCCACATACCATAAACACCATGATATTCTCATCGAAACAATCTCGAGGGAAAATATCAAAATTACCCTCCTAGTTATATGATCCTTATCTTCTTCCCGAAACCTTCTTGGGTTTCTGAAATTATCCCTCCTAGTCCTAACACCTCAATCTTCTCACCAAAACCTTATTAGGGTAAAAATTACCCCTTATACCATGAAGACCTTGATCATCCTCTCGAAATTTTATTGGGGTAAAGTTTTAAAATTACCCCTCCTACTGATAAGACCCTGATCTTCCCATTGAAATCCTATTGGGGTGAAATCCCCAAATAACTTCTTTTATTGGTAAGATCCTAATTTTCCCATCGAAACCCTATTCAAGTTAAATCCCATCACTTCTCCTCAAACCGAAAAGACCCGATTCTTCCCGCCTAAACCCCATCATGATAAACCCAAAATTACTACTCCTCTCAATAAGACCCAAATCTTCATACCCTAATTTTCTCATCAATACCCTATTAGATTAAAAACAAAAAACTACCCCTCATACTTCTAAGACCATGATCGTCCCACTAACACTCAAATAAAGTAAAATCCCAAAGATACCACTCTTATCGGTAAGACCCTAATTTTCTCACCAATACCATATTGGGGTAAAATCTAGAAATTATCCCTCATAAAGCTAGCACTCCAATCATTTCTCTAATAATAATTAGGCTAAAATCTCAAAATTACCCCTACTACCAGTAATAATATGATCTTCCCACTAATACATAATTAGGGTGAAATCTCAAAAATACCCCTCCTACGCAAAATAACCTAATCTTGCTCTCAAAATCCAATTAAAATGACATCATAAATTAATTCTTCTATTAGTAAGACCTTTAATTGGGGTAAAATCCAAAAATTACCCCTTAAACCGGTAAGACCCTTCCCTTCCCACCAAAACCCATTGACATAAAATAAAAAAATTACCCCTCTTATCGATAGGACCTAGATCACCTAATAAGGTTTTGGTATGAAAATTGGGGTTGTACTATTAGGAGGCGTACTATAGAGACTTTATCAGAACAGGGTTTCGATTAGAAGATCTTCTTCTTAATAGTATGAGGGGTATTATCAGGATTTTACCCCAACAAGCTTTCAATGGAAAATAAGGGTTTTATTAGTGGGGTAATTTTTTTTTCTTTTTCCCTAATAGATTTTTTATTGGAAGATTTGGGTCATATAGGGAGGAGGGGTTATTTTTGGATTGTACCTCAATGGGTTTTGGGTGGGTAAGAATAGTTGGCTCTTATTGGTAAGAGGGGTAGTTAAGGGATTTTACTCCAATAGGTTTTCATTGGGAAGATTAGGTTCTTACAAGTAGAAGGGATAATTTCGAGATTTCACTCTAATAGGGTTTCCATGGGATGATCAATGTTGTATCGATAGGAGGGGTAATTTTAGGGTTTTATGGGATGATTAGGGTCATTCTAGTATGAGGGGTTATTTTTTGATTTTACACCAATTAGATTTCAGTGGCAAGATTGGGGTTATTAGCGTTAGGAGGGGTAATTTTGGTATTTTATCCCTTTATGGTTTTAGCAAAAAGTTCTAGGTCTTACCCATAGGAGGGGTAATTTTAAGATTTTTCCTCAAGAAGGTTCCGATGTAAAGATCATGGGCTCTCCGATATGTTGGGTAGTTTTGTAATTTTACCACAATAGTGTTTCAATGGGTATGAGGGGTAATTTTGAGATTTTACCCTAGTACGGCTTCAATGGAAAAATCATGGGCTTACCTGTTGGAGAGGTAATAGTAGGATATTACCGAATAGTGTTTCGGTGGGAATATCATGATCTTACCGTTAGGAGGGTTATTATAGGTATTTTACCCCAATAACGTTTTAGTAGGAAGTGTTGAATGCGTAGGAGGGGTAATTTTTGGATTTTAACCATATAGGGTGTCTGTGGGAAGATCAAGGTCTTATCGATACGAGGGGTACTTTTGGGCGATTACCTTAATACGATTTTGATGGGAAGATTGGCCTTTTCGGTAGGAAGGTTAATTTTGGTACTTTACCCCAATAGGGTTTTGGTAGGAAGATGAACGTCGTATCGGTATAAGGGGTTATTTTGATTGGGATTTTACCTTGATAAGGTTTTAGTTTGAAGATCTAAGTTTTACCAGAAAGAGTGGTAATGATGTGATTTAGAAATAATAGGGTTTCCATGGGAACATTACCGATATTTTACCCCAATAAAGTTTTAGTGGGATGTTTCTTAAAGATAGAAGGGGTAATTTTGGGATTTTAACCTAATATGGGGTTGTTGGGAAGATTAGGTTTGTACTGCTAGGAGGGTTAGTTTTGGTTGTTTACCCTAATTCGGTACTTTACCCTAATAGGTTTTAGGTAGGAAGATGAATATCTAACCGATAAGAGGGGCTATTTTGGGATTTACCACAATAGGGTTTCTTGGGAAAATAATAATCTTATCAAAAGGAGGGGTAATTTCGAGGCTTTTCCTAATAGGATTTTGGTGGGAAGATTAGGGTCCTACCAAAAGGAAGGGTAATGTTGGGATTTCACCCCTCTAAAGTTTCGACGGGATCATCTAGGTCTTATTGGTTGGAAGGGTAATTTCGTATTTTACCTCGATAGGGTTTGGGTGGGAAGACTAGGGTCTACTCGGTGTGAGGGGTAGTTTTGGGATTTTACCCCAATAGGATTTTGATGGAATCATTAGGGTTTTACCGGTAGAAGAAGTAATTTTGAGACTTTACCCCAATATGTTACTTTTGGAACTCTACCCCAATAGGATTTTACGAGGAAGGTCAGGGTCTTATTGTTAGGGGGGTATCTCTAATACTGTAGCCCAACAAGGTTTTGGTGGGAATATTTATGTCTTATTGGTAGGTGGGGTAATTTTGAGATTTCACCCCAATAAGGTCTTACCAGTAGAAGGGGTAATTTTGGGATTTAATCCTAATAGGGTTTCCAAGGGATGATCATGGTCGCATGGGTAAGAGGGGTTAATTTTGGTACTTTACCCTAATAGGATTTTCATGGGAAGACTAGGGTCATACCAATATGAGGGGTAATTTTGGGATTATACCAAAATCAGATATTGGTAGGAAGGTTGGGGGTTATTAGTGTAAGGAGGGGTAATTTCAGAATTTTACCTCTTTATGGTTTTTGCAAGAAGATCTAGGTCTTACCCACAAGAGGGGTAATTTTAAGATTTTACCTCAAGAAGGTTGTGATGAAAAGATCATGGGTTCTTTGGTATGTTGGGTAGTTTGGTAATTTTACCCCAATAGGGTTTCGATGGGAAAATTAAGGTCTTAGTCGTAGGAGGGGTAATTTTAATATTTTACCCTTGTAGGGCTTCAATGAAGAATCATGGTCTTACTAGTTAGAGAGGTAAAATTAGGATATTATCGAATATTGTTTCGTTGGGAATATCAGGTCTTACCGTTAAGAGGGGTATTATAGGTAGTTTACCCTAATAAGGTTTTAGAGGAAAGTGTTTTATAAGTAGGAGAGGGAAATTTTGGCATTTTAACTAAATGTGGTGTCACTAAGAAGATTAGGGTCTTATCGGTAAGAGAGTAGTTTTGTGTGTTTACCCCATTACGGTTTCGATGGGAAGATCAACATCTTACCGGTAGGAGGGTTAATTTTGGTACCATACCCCAATAGGGTTTGGGTATAAATATGAATGTCTTATCGGTATAAGGGGTTATTTTAGGATTTTACCACGATAGGATTTCATGGAAAAATTATGATCTTACTGGAAGGATGGGTAATTTCGGGACTTTACCCTAATAGGGTTTTGGTGGGAAGATATGGGTCTTACAAAAAGGAGTGGTAATGTTGGGAGTTAAACCCAATAGGTTTTCCCAGGAACATCTTGGTCTTACCAATAGGAAGGGTAATTTTTGTTTATTATCTTGATAGGATTTGGGTGGGAAAATTAGGGATTTACCAGTGGAAGAAGTAATTTTGGGATTTCACCCCAATAGGGTTTCTATGGGAAGATTAGGGTCTTACCGATAGGAAGGGTAATTTTAGGACTATACCTTAATAGTATTTTAGAGGGAAGATTAGGGCCATATCAGTATGAGGTGTAATTTTGGGATGTTACCCCAATCAGGTTTTGATGGGAAGATTAGAGTTAGCGTTAGGAAGGGTAATTTTGAGATTTTACCCGTATAAGGTTTTGGCGAGAAGAGGGGTAATTTTGAAATATTACCTCATGAGGGTTCCAATGTGATGATCATGGTCTCTCTAGTATGTGGGGTAGTTTATTAATTTTACCCTAGTAGTGTTTCGATAGGAAAATCAGGGTCTTAAGGTAGGTGGGGTAATTTTGAGATTTTAAGTTAATTTGGTTTCAATGAAAAAATTTGGGTCTTATCCCTAGGAGGGGGTAATATTAGGATATTACTGAATAGTCTTTCGGGGGGAATATCAGTGTCTTACAAGTAAGACGGGTATTTTGGCTGTTTCCCCTAATATGTTTAGATGGGAAGATCAAGGTCTCAATAAGAAGTGTCTTATAGTTAGGAGAGGTAACTTTGGGATTTTTACCAAATAAGGGGTTGATGAGAAGATTAGGTTTTTACCAGTAGGAGGGGTAGTTTTGGGTGTTTACCATAATAAGATTTTGATGGGAAGATCAAGGTCTTACTAGTGGGAGGGTTAATTTTGGTACTTTACCCCAATAGGCTTACGGTAGGAAGATAAATATCTTAGTGGTAAGAAGGGCTATTTTGGGATTTTACCACGATAGGGTTTCATAGGAAAAATCCGATATAATCAAAAGGAGGGGTAATTTCATGGCTTTTCCCAATAGGGTTTTCGTGGTTAGATTTGGGTCTTATAGGAAGGAAGGGTAATGTTGGGATTTCACCCTACTAGGGTTTGAATGGGAACATCTAGGTCTTATTGGTTGGAAGGTTAATTTTTCTATTTTACCTTGATAGGGTTTGGGTGGGAAGAGCAGGGTCTACTCAGTGTGAGGGTTAGTTTTGGGATTTTACCATAATAGGGTTCATGTGAGAAGATCAGAGTCTTACCATCATGAGGGTTAATTTCATGACGAATAGGGTTTTTGTAGGAATATTAGAGTCTTTTCACTAAAAGGGGTAATTTCGAGATTTGACCCCAATAGGGTTTTGTGGTAAAATAGGGTTTCCCTAAAAGGGGAATATCAGGACCTTACCGATAAGAGTGGTAATTTCAAGATTTTACCCTAATAGAGTCTTAATGAGGAGATTAGGGTCTTACTTGTAGGAGGTTTTATTTTGGGGTTTTACACATATAGGATATCGATGTGAAGGTAATGTTCCTACCGATACGATGGGTAATTTTAAGACTTTACCCCAATAAGGTTTTAGGGGGGAAGATCACGATCTTACTAGTGGGAGGGGTTATTTTGGGATTTCACCCCAATAGGTGTTTAGAGGAAAGGTTAGGATCTTACCAATAGGAGGGGTAGTTTTTATCTATTACCCCAATATTTTTTGGTTTGAAGATTAAGGTCTTACTAGTATGAGGGATAATTTTGGAATTTCACCTTATAAGTGTTTTGGTGGGAAGATCAAGGTCTTACTAATAGGAGGAGTAATTTTATGATTTTACACCAATAGGGTTTAGGTGGAAAGAGTAGGGCCTTACGAGTATAAGGGAGTATTTTACCAGAATCAGGTTTAAATGACTTTGATGATTTGATTAAAGGGAGTATTTGCGTGAACATGTTCACATGCAACAATAGTTAACACACGTAAATATGGAAGATTGGTGGACATAAGGAATAAGTTGGTTTGAGTTTTTTCCCATTTCATTTGATATAGTTTTTCTCATTTTAGGTGTAGTGTTTCTTTAAAAAACTTTTTTTTTAGGTTTATGGTTCTATAAGGAGTGGAAGTCATGAAAATGATGATTGGTGAAAAGCCTTGATCAAAAGATCTAATCTTAGAGTGTTTCTAGAAGATTGAAAAATTTTACCAAGGGCAAAAACTTTCATTACAATGGTCTATGGCTTAGGGAAATGGACGGTGCTCATGAAGTGACATGGCACATGGCTAAGCTAATGTTGCATCTGATATAACATCCACAAAGATGAGTAAACTAGGTTTTTAAAACATCCTTTGGACTCTGTCTTAGGGGTTAAAATGTCCAAAATCTTAGGAGTTGTTATTAGAGTATTCTAATTAGCTATTTTTTTAATTAGGATTAGAATACTAATTAGTTTTATCCTTTGTAAAGTTAGAGTCCTAATAGAAGTGTGTAATAGCAAGATGTCAGATTCCTATTGGTTATTAGGAGTCCTTTTAGAAGTAGGAGTCCTAATCTCAATGAGATCCAAATTCTTAAAGTATAAATAGATGTGTGTCCAAGCTGAGGAAAATTATATTTTGAGCTTGTTTTCTTGTTTTAAGCAATAAACTTCAAAAATCAGGGTCTTGCCGGTAGGAGGGGTAGTTTTGGGATTTTACTCAATAGGGTTTCAGTTGGAAGATTAGGGTCTTACTCAATAGGTGTAATTTGAGATTTCATCCCTCTAGGGTTTTAAAGGGAAGCTTAGATGGTCTTGTTGTAGTGGTAATTTTGGGACATTATCCCAATAGGGTTTTGGTGGCATGATTAGGATATTACCAATAAGGGGGATAATTTTGGGATTTTACCACAATAGGTTTCAGCTAGATGATTAGGGTCTTACTGGTAGGATGGATAATTTCGGGATTTTAACCAAATAGGGTTACGGTTGGAAGATAATAGACTTACTAGTAGGAAGGGTAATTTTAGGGTTTACCCCAATAGTGTTTCACTGGGAAGATTAGGCTCTGACCGATACTAGGGGTAATTTTGGGATTTTACCCCAATTGGATTTTAGTGGGAAGATAAGGGTCTCACAAGATGGATGGGTAATTTTAGGATTTTACCCCAATAAGGGTCTCAGAAGATGAGGATTTTACTGGTAGGCAGGGTAAGATCGAGATTTTGCCTCAAAAGAGTTTCACTAGGAAGATTAGGGACTTAATAATAGGAGGGGTAGTTTTAGGATTTTACCCCAATAGGTTTTCGGTGGGAAGATTAGGGTCTTATCGAAATGACAGTTAATTTTTGGATTTTAACCCAATAGGGTTTAGGTGGGAAGATTAGGGCCTTATTGGTAAGAGGAGTAAACCTAGGATATTACCTCAATAAGGTTTTGATGGGAAGATAAGGGTCTTACTAGTAGGTTGGATAATTTTTGGGATTTTACACCAATGGGGTTCTACTAGAAAAGATTTTAGTCTTATTGTCCGGAGAGGTAATTTTTTAAGTTTACCCCGACAAGGTTTTGGTAAGATGATTAGGATTTTATTGGTAGGAGGGATAATTTCGAGATTTCACCATAATAAGTTTCCAATGGGAAGATTAGAGTCTTACCATAAGGAGGGGTAATTTAGGGATTTTACCCTAATAGGAATTTGGTAAGACGATAAGGGTCTTACCGGTAGGTGGGGTGAATTTGGGATCATACGCTATAGGGTTTCGATGGGAAGATATTGGTCTTACTGGTAAGAGGCATAATTTAAGGTTTTTACCACATTAAGGTTTCAGTTGGAAGATTGGAGTGTTTGTAAAGGAGGGGTAAAATTTAGGATTTTACTTTTGGTAAGGTTTCAGTAAGAAGATAAGGGTTTTCCGGTTAGAGTGATTTTTTTTTATCTTTTACCTTAATTAGGTTTCGGTGGGAAGATCATGGTTATATCGGTGTGTAGGGTTGTTTTGTAATTTTACCTCAATAGGGTTATGATGGGAAAATTAGTGTCTTAGCAGTAGGAGAGGTATTTTTGACATTTTAAACTAATAGGGTTTGGCAGGAATATTTAGGTATTAGTGATAGGAGGGGTAATTTCAAGACATTACCCCAATAGGGTTTCTGTGGTAAGATAATGATCTTTCTGATAGAAGGGGTATTATCGGGCTTTTACCCCAAGAAGGTTTTAGTGGGATGCTTAGGGTATTACCGATAGGAGGGGTAATTGCGAGATTTAACCCTAATAGGTTTTTGGCGGGACTATAAGGATGCTATAGTGATGTGAATGCATGCATGGAATTTTTACAAGCTACTTGAATCTTATTCCCTTTTGGAATCACCATATCATTACTAATCCTATTTAGAATAGGATTTGTTTCTTTTATTATTGGTAGGAGTCTTATCCATCGTATTGTATGTGGAAGCCATGGAAAAGAGTATTGGAGAAGTTTTCTTGATTAAAAGATTCAGTCTTAAAAAGTTTCTTAGGATAGAAAATTTTAACCAATGAGTTTACCCCAATAGCGTTTTAATGGGGTAATTTAGAGACTTTATCCCAAATAAGGTATTAGTGAAAAGATTCGTGTTTTACCAATAGAAGGGGTATTTCCTTATTTCACCACAATATGGTTTTGGGGAGAATATTTGGGTCTTATTGGTAAGAGGGGTAATTTTTGAACTTTACTTTAATTGGGTTTCATGGGGAAGATAAGGGTCTTACTGGTAGGTTAGTTATTTCCGGTATTCTTCCCAAATAAGGTTTTAGTGGGAAGATCAAGGTTTTAATGGTAGGAGGGGTATTTTTGAGATTTTACCTTAATAGGGTTTCGGTGGGAAGATTGGAGTGTTAACGGTAGAAGGGTTTATTTTTTGGATTTTAACCAAATAGTGTTTATGTGAGAAGATGAGGGTCTTACCAGTAGGTGGGGTAACTTTAGGGTTTAACCTTAGTAGGGTTTCAGTTGGAAGATCATTGTCTTAATGGTGGAATGGGTAGTTTTGTGATTTTACTCCAAATGGGATTCTATGGAAAAATTAGGGTCATACTAGTAGGACGGGTAATATCAGGATTTCTCCTAATAAGGTTTTGGTTTGAAAATTGGGGTTGTATCACTAGTAAAATAACAAAGATTTACCGCGTAATAATACAAAAGGTGTAAATTAATTAAATTTTTAATCAATATGCGACATCACTGACCTAGACCCGCTGCATATTAATTGGAGCACTACTAATATACGGTGTTAACAACTAGACCCCGCCGTATATTAATAGTAATTCGACTAATATGCGCCGTATAATACTCACCCCCACCGCATATTAGTCTACCTTGTATAAAAAAACGGCATTGCTTCAGTTTACATCGCATTTCCTCACTTCACATCTTCCTCTCTTCGTGTTCTTGCGCCCTCGAAAGTACTCCTTTGTATTCTTGCCAACCCACCTTCGAACTAACCCCTCACCTTGGGTCGAGCATTTGGGTCGTGTTTATTGGGTATGCCGTCATCGTCTCCTCACCCTATCCTCCAGTCGTATCGTGCAACCTTATTCAAAGGTATTGTGTGATTTGTTCTTTTTATCTGTATATTTCGTTTTCTAAACATGAATATGAACATTTTAGGTGTTTAGGGTTAGGGGAATTGGTTAGTTTGACTTAGGGTTAGTTAGGGTTAGTTCACATTAGGGTTAGGGGAAGGGGTTAGTTCGAAGATGGGTTAGGGGAAGGGGTTTAATTTGAATTAGGGTTCGGTGTTAGTTCGAATTAGGGTTATAGGAAGAGGATTGTTTTAATTAGGGTTAGGCGTTTGGGATTGTTGGATTATTAATCAAAGTTGGTAATATATTTTAATTAGTATATGTATTAGTTTGAACTACATTATGTCAATATTTATATTATTAGGAATTGAGTTAGTATGTTATTTGAAATAGTTTATATTATTAATTGGAATTGGGTTATGTTAGATATAGAGTGTTTTGTATAATAGTTGGAATTGAATATAGAGTGTTAATATACAAATTGGTTATGTATATTAGTTTGAATTGATTTAGTTAACGTATATGAATTAGTATAAATTGATTTAGAAATGTATATAAATTAGTAAATGTCATTATGTGTTGGTTGTGGTTGTATATAAATTCATATAAATAGGATTGAAAATCTATTTTCAAAATTAGGAAATGTTGGATTTACAAAGGAAACTCTGCCAAATTTTTTATAGATTTTGTAGTGATTTACAATTCATAGAACAGAATTAATATCGCTAGAAAAATTTAGTAACTTAAATTATAGAGCGAGTGTTTGTGGGTCATTGTGGAGATTGCTTAACCTTATCGGTACGCTACTTGAGGACCCTTTAGGTGCAATTATATACATAACTATGGGTAAAATGAGTGTTGATTGGATTGTTATTTAATCTCTTACATGTTAAATAGAACCATAACACAAATTATGGATCGAAATTGGATGTATGGTAATCGTGCTTCGTTGGAGTTCATGAATGGAGTTGAGGAGTTTTGTAGACAAGCATTGAAACACCTAAATAACAATGGAGATGATGAGGTGTGTTTCCCTTGTGTTGATGGCGATAATGTGAATACAATTAGTAGTATAAGAGAGTTGAGGGACCATGTGATTCAGAGTGGGTTTAGGCAACAATACCACATATGGGTATGGCATGGTGAGGGTCTTGCTACTAATGACATGGGGTCATGTTCTAACAAAATTCTCATTCATCATGTTGAGCTAGACCATCATGGCCAATTAGAATCTGATGATGGGGAAGATGTTGATGTCGAGAAGGAAGATGATGGGGAGGATGAATTGGAGGATAATGACCTCGGTGATGAAGATCGAATAGATGAAATGCTTGAACAGGTTAGGGATCATTTTTGTAGTCAATATCGTATTTTTGAGTGTGTGTGGGAGGCTGTTGAGAAGTCGCTGTATATTGGATGTACTAAATACATTAAGTTGTCTTCCATATCAACATTGTTTAACTTAAAAGTGTATTATGGTTGGACAGATACAAGTTTCACATCCTTACTGAAAATATTACGGGACATGTTTCCAGAGGGTAATGATTTGCTTATATCCAGGTACTATGCAAATAAGTTAACGTGTCCCCTTGGTTTAGAGTTTAATAAGATTGATGCTTGTCTGAATGATTGCATATTGTATCGAAATGAGTATGCAGAGTTCATTCAATTTCCTAAATATGGGTAGTCACGTTACAAACTCCCACATGGGATAGAGCCTATAGTAGAGATTAAAGGTCCTAGTGTATATGTGTTATGGTACCTTCCCATAATACCAAGGTTCAAGCATTTGTTTTTGATTAAGAGTGATGCAAAGAATTTTTGATGCCATGCAGAGAAGAGGAAGAAAGATTGGATGATTCGACATCCTAGAATATGAGTCAATATAGGTCAAATGGGTTCGATTTTGGGTAGAAATGATGAATTTGCCCTAGAACATGTCATAAACACTAGAAATACATCAATTTGAGTCAATCTCGGTCAAACGGGAGAGGTTTTGGGTATAAAATGAACTAAACACTTCAAAGAGGATGATATGAGTCAATATAGGTCATATGGGATTGGTTTTGACTAGAAAATGATGTATTTAACGTGATTACATTAATGAGTCAATATATATAGGTCGGATTTGTAATTTGGACCATATATGATTGATCCATACTTTTCAAATACATTGCAATTTATATACACTTTAATAATATAGTAATCAATATTAGGTATGAAAAGGATTCAACGAGGAGCCCTTCTCCACCAAAGAAATCGATGTTGTCCGCAATAAACTGGCCAAGTATTGGACAAATAACTTTTTTTTAGACTATGTACATTACCTTTTGTGTATTTTGTAGTTTTAAACATCAAGTTCATTAATTGGGTCATAGTTTTGATGTCACTTAATGGTTGATTTTACGACCCTATTAGTATATATAAATGAGAGATAGATCATCATATGTATATAAGTACCTTGGTTGGCAGAAATCACAAATGCAATATAATAAGTTTTAATTTAAAATTTGGGCATAGGAGGGATCAAGTTAAAGCGTACAAAAGAAAACCATCTATATGCGATGGGTGTCCCCAAGACCCGCCGCATATTCCCTATTATATGAAATTTTTTCAATTTGGAAAATTAAATATGCTGCGTCACTTAGTCTAGAACCACCTCAAATTAATGATTAATATGCGACGTCAGTTAGTCTAGAACCACAACATATTAATCATTAATATGCTGCGTCACTTAGCCTTAAACCGCCGTATATTAATCATTAATATGCTACGTCACTTAGCCTTAAACAGCCGCACATTAATCATTAAAATGCGGCGTATTAAAAATATGCAAGAAAATAAATAGATTAATTTGCTCCTATCCCAATTATTGCTAGCCTTTTAACGACGCATATAATACTAAAACTCTGCCGCATATTGATCATTTTATACTAGTATATTGTTTGGAGGGGTACTATCGGGACTTTACTAAAAAAGGGTATCATTGGGAAGATCAGGGTCTTACAAGTAGAAGGGGTTAATTTTGGTACTTTACCCCAACAAGATTTTCGTGGGAAGATTAGGGTCATACCAGTATGATGGGGTAACTTTGGGATTTTAGCCGAATCAGATTTTGGTGGGAAGATTGGGGTAGTTAGTGTTAGGAGGGGTAAATTTGAGATTTTACCTCTTTATGGTTTGGCAAGAAGATCTAGGTCTTACCACATGTGGAGTAAATTTAAAATTTTACTTCAAGAAGGTTCCGATGTAAAGATTATGGGCTCTTCGGTATGTTGGGTAGATTAGTAATTATCCCAATAGGGTTTCGATGGGAAAATTAGGGTCTTACTAGTAGGAGGGGTAATTTTGATATCCTAGTACCGCTTCTATGGAAAAATAAGGGTCTTACTAGTAGGAGAGGTAATATTAGGATATTACCGAATATTGTTTCCTTGGGAGTATCAGGGTCTTACCGTTAGGAGGGGTATTATAGATATTTTACCCCAATAAGGTTTTAGTGGGAAGTGTCTTATAGGTAGGAGGGGTAATTTTGGAATTTTAACTAAATAGGGTGTAACTAGGAAGATTAGGGTCTTACAAGTAGGAGGTTTTGGGTGTTTACCCCGATATGGTTTCGATGGGAAGATCAACTTCTTACCGGTAGAAGGGTTAATTTTGGTACTTTAACCCAATAGGGTTTCGGTAGAAGGATGAATGTTTACTGGTATGAGGGGTTATTTTGCGATTTTACCACGATAGGGTTTCGTGGAAAAATTATGATCTTACTAGATGGATGGGTAATTTCGGTTTTTTACCCTAATAGGGTTTTGGTGGGAAAATATGGGTCTTATCGAAAGGAGTGGTAATAGTGGGAGTTAAACCTAATATGAGTTAAACCTAATATGGTTTCCCCAGGAGCATTGGGGTCTTACCAGTAGGAAGGGTAATTTTTGTTTATTACCTTGACAGGGTTTGGGTGGTAAGATTAGGGATTTACCCGTAGAAGAAGTAATTTTGGGATTTCACCCCAATCAGGTCTCGATGGGAAGATTAGCATTAGCCTTAGGAAGGGTAATTTCGAGATTTTACCCCTATAAGGTTTTGGCAAGAAGATCTGGGTCTTACACGTAAAGATCATAGTCTCTCTAGTATGTGGGGTAGTTTATTAACTTTACCCTAATAGTGTTTTAATGGGAAAATTAGGGTCTTACGGTTGGTAGGGTAATATTTAGATTTTACCCTAATTGGGCTTCAATGGAAAAATCTAGGTTTTATAGGTTAGAGGGGTAATATTAGGAGATTACAGAATAGTGTTTCGGTGGGAAAATCATGGTCTTTCTGTTAGGAAGGGTATTACCGGTAATTTACTACAATAAGGTTTCAGTGGGAAGTGTCTTATAGTTAGCAGGGGTAATTTTGGGATTTTATCCAAATAGAGGGTCGATGGGAAGATCAGGTTCTTACCGGTAGGAGGGCTAGTTTGCATTTACCCTAATACAATTTCAATGGGAAGATCAAGGTCTTACTAGTAGGAGGGTTAATTTTGGTATTTTACCCCAATAGGCTTTCGGTAGGAAGATGAATCTCTTACTGGTAAGCGGGGCTATTTAAGGATTTTATCACGAAAGGGTTTCGTGGGAAAATCCTAATTTTACCGAAAGGAGGGGTAATTTTTGGGGTTTTCCCAATAGGGTTTTGGTGGTTGGATTTGTATCTTATAAGAAGCAAAGGTAATGTTGGGATTTCACTCCTCAAGGGTTTTGACGGGAACATCTGGTTCTATTGTTGGAACGATAATTTTTGTATTCTCGATGGGGTTTGGGTGGGAAGAGTAGGGTCTACTCAGTGTGAGGGGTAGTTTTAAGATTTTAGCCCAATAGGGTTTTAATGAAAAGATTAGGGTTTTACTAGTAGAAGAAGTAAATTTAGGATTTCACCCCAATAGGGTTTCAGTTGGAAGATCAAGGTCTTACCAGCAGGAGAGGTACTTTTGGGACTTTACCCTAATAAGATTTAGTGTGAAAGATAAGGGTCTTACGGGTAGGATTGATATTTCTAGTACTTAACCCCAAAAAGGTTTTAGTGGGAAGATTTGGGTGTTAGTGAAAGAAGGGGTAGTTTGAGATTTTTCCTCTATAAGGTTTCGATGACAGAATTAGGGTCTTATCGGGTAGGAGGGGTAATTTTTGGATTTTACCTGGATAGGCTTTTGGTGGAAAGATTATGGTCTTACCAATTTGAGGGGAAGTTTTTAGATTTTGCCCCAATATGGTTTTAGTGAGAAGATTAGGGAGTAAGTGGTAGGAGGGGTATCTTTGGTATTTTACCCAAATAAGTTTTCAGCAAGAAGATATGGGTCTTTCCAGTAAGGGGTAAGATTAGATTTTGCCTCGAATGGGTTTAAGTGGGAAAATCATGGTCTTTCTAGTATGAGGGGTAAACTCCACTAGGTTTTCAATGGGAAAATTACTGTCTTATTGGTAGGAGGGGTAATTTCTAGATTTTACCCTAATAGGGTTTTGGTTGGAAAATCAGGGTCTTATTGGTAGGAGGTGTAATATTGAAACTATACTCGAATAACGTTTCTCTGGGAAGATATGGGTCTTATCGTTAGGAAGGGTATTATCGAGATTTTGACACAATATCGTTTGGTGGAAAGATTAGGGTCTTAACGGTAGGAGGGGTTATTTTGGGAATTTACCCAAATAGATGTTCAACAAGATAATCACGATCTTACCGATAGTAGGGTAATTTTGGGATTAACCTTTTTGGGGATTGGATGGGAAGAGCTTAGGCTTATTTATATGAGGGATAGTTTACGGAGTTTACCCCTATAAGGTTTTAATGGGAAGATTAGGGTGTTAGTGGTGGATTTTAGAGGGTAGAGTAGGGTCTTCTCGATATGAGAGGTAGTTTTAAGAGTTTACCCCAACATGGCTTCTCTAGGATGATTAGGGTCTTACCGGTAGGTTAAGTAATTTTGTGACTTTACCACAATAGTGTTTCGGTGGGAAGATCATGGTCTAAACGTGAGGTTGGGTATTTACAGGATTTTAAATAAATAAGGTTTAAAAGGGAAATCATGGTCTTACCATTAGTAGAGGTAATTTCAGGTCTTTACTCTAATAGGGTTATGGTGGAAAGATTAGGATCTTACCAGTAAGAGGGTATTTTTAGGATTTTACTCTAATAAGATTTTCATGGGAAGATCAGACTCTTAGCTATAGGACGGGTAATTTTGGAATTTTACCCCAATCGGGTTTCAATATGAAGATTAAAGTCTTATCGGTAGGAGAGGTGAATTTGGGAAATTACCTCATTAGGGTTTTAGGGACAAGATAAGGGTCTTAAATGCATGAGGGGGAATTTAGGGATATGACCCCAATAAGATTTTTATAGGTAGATTGGGGTGTTAGCAATAAAAGGGGAAATTTCAGGATTTGACCCTAATAAGATTTTTTTGTGTAGATTGGGGTGTTAGAAATAAAAGGGGTAATTTTGGGATTCTACCCCAAGAAAGGTTCTAGTGGTAATTTTGAGATTTAACCTCAAGATTGTGTCTAATGGTTATATCATGGTGTTTCTAGTGTAAGGGATAGTTTTGTGATTTTACCCTTATTGAGTTTCGATGGAAAATTAGGGTCTGACCAATAGGAGGCATAATTTCGAGATTTTACCCTAACTGAGATTCATTGGGAATATTAGGGTCTTATCAGTAGGAGGGGTAATATCAAGACATTATCTAATTAGTATTCCGGTGGGAAGATCAGGGTCTTGCAAGTAGGAGGGGTATTATCAAGATTTTATCCCAATAAGGTTTTAGTGGGATGTTTTGTGTCTTATGAGAAGTAATTTTGGGATTTCACCCAAATAGGGTATCAAGGAAAGATTAGGGTCTTATCGGTGGAAGGGGAAATTTTGGAATTTTCATCGATAGGGTTTTAATGGGAAGAGAAGAGACATACCAATATGTGGGGTAGTTTCTAGACTTTACCCTAGTAGGGTTTCAATGGGATGATTAAGGTTTTACTATTAAAAGGGGTAATTTCGAGACTTTACCCGAATGATGTTTTTGTGGGAAGAACAGGGTCTACCTAGTAGGAGTGGTATTATCTAGATTATTTTCCTAATAAGGTTTAAGTGGATAGAATTGTGTCTTACAAGTAAGAGGGTAATTTTAGGATTTTACCCAAATAGGGTGTCAGCAAAAAGATTAGGGTCATACCTGTAGGAGGGGTAATATCGGGATTCACCTAGATAGGGTTTGGATAGGAAGACCTGAAATATACTAGTATGTGGGGTAGTTTTGAGAGTTTATCCAAATAGAGTTTTGATGGGGTGATTAAGGTCTTACCGATAGGAGGAGTGATTTTGGTATTTTACCCTAATAAGGCTTCGCTAGGAAGATTAGGGTCTTACCGGTAGGAGGGGGGTTATTTTGGCTTTTTATCTCGATAGGGTTACAAGTTGAAAATTATGGTCTTACTAGATGGTGGGGTGATTTCGAGACCTTACCCAAATAGGGTTTTGGGCGAAAGATCACAGTCCAACTGATAAGAGGGGAATTTTCATGATTTTACCCCCAATAAGGTTCAAGTGGGAAGATTACGGTCTTATCGAAAGGAAGGGTTATTTAGGGATTTCACCCTAATAGGGTTTTGGCGGGAAGCTCAAGGTATTACCGGTAAGAGGGGTAATTTTTTATTTTACGTCGATGGGGTTTGGGTGGGAAGGGTAGGGTCTTACCGGTAGAAGGGGAAGTTTTGGGATTTTTCCCCAACCAATGGTCTACTAATAAAAGAAGTAATTCCAGATTTCAACCTAATAGTGTTTCGAGAATAAGATTAGGTTATTTTGGGTAGGTGGGGTATTTTCATGATTTAACCCGATTGAGGATTCAATTGGAAGATCATGTTCTTACTGGTAGTAGAAGAGTGGTAATTTTGGGTTTATCTTGATGAGGTTTAGGTGGGAAGACTAGGGTCTTATTGGTTTGTGGGGAAGTTGTGGGATTTTACTTCAATAGGGTTTCAATGGAAAAATTAGGATCTTAGCAGTAAAAGAAGTGATTGGGGATTTCACCCAATAGGATTTCAGTGGGAAGATTAAGGTGTTATCAGTAGGAGGGGTAATTTCAAGACATTACCCTAATAAAGTTTTGGGAGGACGATTAGGTTCTTGGTGGTATAAGGGGTAATTTTAGGATTTTAACCTAATAAGGTTTTGGTTGGAAGATTGAGGTGTTAGCGATAGGAGGGGTAATTTCAGGAATATAACCCAATAAGGTTTCAGTAAGAATATAAGGATCTTATATGTTAGAGGGGTAATTTTGACATTTTACCTCGAGAGTGTTTCGGTGGAAATATCATGGTGCTTATGATATGTGGGGGTAGCTTTGTGATTTTACTTGAATAGGGTTTTAATGGGAAAATTAGGGTTTTACCAATAGGAGGACTAATTTTGAGATTTAACTCTTTTAAGGTTTTGGTGGGAAAATCAGGGTCTTATCTTTAGGAGAGGTAATTTTAAGATTTTACCCTATATGTATAGGTGGGTAGAGTGTTAGCGATAAGTGGAGTAATTTTAAGATTTTACCTTAACATGGTTTCGGCGAGAGGATCAGGGTCTTACTGGTAGAAGGGGTAATTTTGGGATTCTACCTTGATAGGCTTTCAGTGGAAAGATTATGGTCTTACTGGTAATAGAGGTGGTTTAGGGATTTTATTCTAATAAGGTTTTAGTGGTAAGATATGGGTGTTTGGGATAGAAGGGTAATATTGAGATTTCACCCCGATAAGGTTTCGTTTAGGAGATTAGGGTTTTACGTTTGGAGAGCTAATTTTGGGATTTTACCGCGATAGGGTTTTGGTGGGAAGATCTTTGTCTTACCAGCTTGAGGGTAATTACGATACTTTCCCTCTCATCCCCCATTGAGGTAATTTAGGGACTTTACCCTAATAATGTTTTGGGGGGAAGATGAAGGTCTTATCGCGAGGATGGGTATTACCAGGATTTTACCTCAATAAGGTTTAAATGGGAAGATTAGTGTCATACCAATAGTAGGGGTAATTTTAGGATTTACCTCGATGGGGTATGAGAGGGAAGAGCAGGGTCTTGCTAGTGTGAGGGTTGCGTTGGGAGTTGACCCTAATAAGGCTTTGATGGGAAGATATGGGGTATGAGAGGGAAGAGCAGGGTCTTACCAGTTTAAGGGCTAATTATGATATTTTACACTAATATGGTTTTGGTGGGAATATTTTGGTCTTACCGGAAGGAGGGGTAATATTGGGTATTTACACCAATATTGTTTCGGTGGGAAGATCAGGGTCTTATCATTAGGACGCGTATTATCGGGATTTTACCCTAATAAGGTTTTAGTTGGAAGAGCTTTCAAGGGGGTTTGGGTGAGAAGAGCGGGGTTTTACATGTTTGAGGGATAGTTTTGAGAGTTTACCACAATAGGGTTTCGTTGGGAAAATTAGGGTATTACTAGTAGAAGTGGTAAATTTGAGATTTCACCCCAATTGGGTTTCATTCGGAAGATCATGGTCCTACTAATTTGAGGGGTACTTTTTAGAGTTTACCCTAATAGGGTTTTGGTCAGAAGTTCAGGGTCTTACTAGTACAAGGGGTAATTTAAGGATTTTATCTCGATATGTTTCGGTGGGAAGATCCAATTCTTAGCAGTCTAATGGTAGTTTTGAGATAATATCTTAATATAGTTTTGGTGGGAAGATAAGGGACTTACTGCTAGGTGAGGTAATTTCGGGATTTTCCTCTATAAGATTTAGATGGGAAGATCAGGTTCTTACCGGTAAGATGAGTAATTTGAGTTTCATAACTCGATAAGTTTTTGTTTCAAAGATCAAGGTCTTACCGATAAGAGGGGTAATTTAAAAACTTTACTCAAATAGGGTTTCGATGGAAGGGGTAGTTTCGGGGTTTTATCGAGTTTGGATCCGATTGGGAAATCATGGTCATACGGGCAGGAGGAGTAATTTTAGGATTTTACCTCGATAGGATTTCGATGAGAAGATCTAAGTCTTATCGATATGAGGCGTAATTTCATGATTTTATCCCAATAGGATTTCACTGGGAAGTTCATGTTCCTACTTATAGAAGTGGTAATTTTCTGACTTTACCGCAATAGGGTTTCATGGGGACGATCATGGTCTTACCGAGAGGAAGGATATTTTAATGATTTTACCCCAACAATGTTTCAATGGGAAGATCAGGATCTTATCAATACGAGGGGTAGTTTTTAGATTTTACCCCAATATGATTTCAATGGGAATAATATGTTAAAATAAGACCTTGATTTTAGCACCGAAACCCTATTTGGATAAAATCTCAAAGTAACCGTCCTATCGGTAAGACCCTAATTTTTCCATCAAATCCCTATTAGGGTAATATCACAAAACTACCCCACATAGCGGAAACACTATGATCTTCCCACCGAAACCCTCTCAAGGTAAAATCTCTAAATTAGCCCTCCTACCGATAAGACCCTGATCTTCTCTCCGAAATATTATAGAGGTAAAATCCCAAAACTCCAAACCTATCGCTAACACCCTAAATTACCCCATCATACCGGTAAGACCCTAATTTTTCCTTTAAAACCCTATTGGAGTAAAGCTTCGAAATACCCCTCCTATCGTTAAGACCCTAATCTTATCATTGAAACCCTATTGGGATTAAATCCCCATATCACCCCTTCTATTTGTTAAACAATAATCTTCCCATTATAACCTTGTTGGATTAAAATCACACAACTACCCTTTATACTATTAAGACCTTACTCTTCTTACCCAAACCTCATCGAGATAAATCCCAAAATTACCCTTCCTCCCAATAAGACCTAGATCTTCTTATAGAAACCCTATTAGGGTAAAATCCCAAAATAACCCTCTTACCGGTTAGATACTGATTGTCCCCCAAAAACTTTTTTGGCTTAAAATCCTAATAAAACTCCTCCTACCAGTAAGAACCTGATCTTCCCACCGAAACCTAATTAAGTTAAAATTTTGATGCGTGCATCAATGTGAATGACGAGCATGTTGAAGAATTATTCCAAGAAAGTCAAGAAAGCATGAATCTATACTTGGAAGCTTCTTCAATAGGTCAAACTTACTATCGGGGGCATCAAGACAAAGCCACACTTTGTATGGTGGCGTTCTTGGGAGCTCTTGAAGCTTCTTGATAGTTCTTTAAGGTTCTTTAAAAGCTTTCTTAGATTTTTGTCTACAAGTTTTTACCTTTCACTTGAAAGGGTTTTTCTTGGTTTAGACCCTAGGTTTCTTTATTTTCTTTATGTTCTTGATTATTTTGTACGTGTAAGTAAGTTAGAGTAGTTAGTTAAAGAAACCGTGTAATGTTACTTGACGCCCAAGGTTACGTTTCCTATTTCAAGATGGATTCCTATTTCAAGAGGGATTCCTACTCAAGATTGAATTGCAAGGTGGCGGCTGCTTGGAGATCAAGGCAAATTGAAAGAGTTTTACTCAAGGTAGAACTCTAATATGTTTAGGAAAAGTAGGAGTTTTATTAAAACTAGAATTCTAATATGTTTAGGAAAAGTAGGAGTTTTATTCAAGCTAGAATTCTAATATGTTTAGGAAAAGAAAGAGTTTTATTCTAGTTAGAGTTCTAATATCTTTAGGAAAGGATTGCTATAAATACTCCATGTAATTCATGGTATTCATTCATTCACGAATTTGATCAATAAAAAAACACATTTATTTTCGAGTGATATTTTGGTTGGATATCTAAATATTTCTTTGGCTAACTTGCGAGTTGGTTGCTGTTTTGGGTGTTTTAGTTAAAACATTCATTGGTTTGATTAATTAGGTGGACTCTTAATTAATTAAACTCAGTTCTAGCCTAGTTCTTGGTGATTTATCTGTATAGGACGAAGCTTAGAACATATCCTTGTGATAACTTGGTTTTCGGATCAAGAATCACATCATCGTGGTATCAGAGCTGTTGGTGACGTTTGGCTTGGAATTTTTGGCTGAAATTTTGTGGGAAGATTCAGAAAACGTAGATCAACATTGTCTCAAAATTTCGTGTTAATTGGACGCGTAACGAAGTCTGTGCAACCTCAAACTTTTGAGATTGTTACACGGAGTTGCGATCTGGAGAACGGTTTTTATTTGCTTCAAGAATCAATCAAGATTCAATCTTTTAATCAAGATTTTGCATAAACTAACCTGGTTTGTGTAGGAGCAATGAGTGACGAAGAAATCCCAGGGATTCCAAGGGGTTTGAACCTTGATCAAGCGCATAACTTGCGAAGGGATTGTCAAATAGAGCGATTGTCATAACAATTGCAAGAAGTATTGGCTAGGCTTGACGAACGTGACAAAACTTCATCTTCAAGGAAGAACAAATCAGTTGCAAGTTCTAGTTCAAGTGAAGATGAATATGAAAGGAGAAAAGTAACTAGATCACGCCATAAAGATTCATCTTCAAGTGATGAACCTAGAAGGCATAGACAGAAGAACAAGGCCAAAGATGATGACCGAAATATAAGGTTAGATTTTCCGGAATTCGATGGGAGTATGCTAGACCCCGAAAAATATTTTGAGTGGGTTAGAAGAGCGGACACACTCTTTGATTACAAGGAGTATGATGAACGAAAGAGGTGCAAAATTGCTGAATTAAAACTCACGGGTTATGCGAGTTTATGGTATGATAATCTCAAGAAAAAGAGACGCAAGGAGGGACGATCCAAGATCACTACTTGGACACAATTAAAGAAATATATGAAGCGTCAATTTGCGCCCTATGAGTACGTGCAAGAAGTATATCTCAAGATGCAAACTTTTAAGCAAGGAAATCAATCAGTGGAGGCTTATTTGTGTGAATTTGAGAAACTATGTTTATTGTGTGATTTGGAAGAAATTCTAGAGCACAAAATAGCACGTTTTATTGCAGGTTTGAATGAAAATATTCAAGAGAAGATTGAATTGCACGAATACTATTCGTTTAAAGAAGTATGCAAGGCGGCCATTAAGATTGAAAAATAATTCAAGGCCAAGAAGACCTCAAGTGTGAAGCCGTTCACACGCACGTTCACAAAGGCTAGTGACAAGCCTACCTTTGATAGGACTTCTTCCAGTTCGTATGCTAAAGATAACAAACCCAGAAACGAAGCTAGCAAGAAGGTGACCGAAGATAGAAAATGTTTCAAATGTGGGAGTGTTGGCCATATAGCAAGCAATTGCTACTCAAAACGCACTATGACGACTCAAGAATGGGAAGAAGAGAAAGCTAGGTGCGAGGGAAGTAGTGACATGGAGGTTGTGGTCGAGCAAGAACGTGATTTTGAAGAAGAGGAGGGTAGTGCCGAAGAGGTTGATGGTGAAACGCAAGGAAAGAGCTTGTTTCTAAGGAGATCTCTTCACTCTAAACCTATGCCCGTTGAAGAGAATCAAAGAGAGAAAATCTTTTTAACAAGATGCAAGGTGGAAGATCGATTGTGTGACGTAATAATAGACTCGGGAAGTTGCACAAATGTGGTGTCTACAACTTTGATCAATAAATTAGAGTGGCCTACAACCGATCACCCAAAACCTTACAAGCTACATTGGCTCAATGATGCTAATGACGTAAAGGTATCAAAACAAGCCCTAATCACCTTTTCAATTGGCAAATATCATGATAAAGTTTTATGTGATGTATGCCCCATGGATGCTTGTCATATCTTATTGGGTAGACCATGGCAATATGATAGATTTGTCAAGTTTAATGGTAGGACAAATGTGTATATAATTCAAAAAGGGAAGGGGGAAAAATCATATGCATTGAAACCACTAGTTGATCATAGAATTAACTCTAGTTCGAAAGGTGCATATTTAATTGGGGAAAAGGAGTTGGAGAAAGAGATCAACAATAACAATATAGTATATATTATGGTGGCTAACAATGTGCAAGTGAATGAGAGTAAACAAGAAAAGAGGCCCGTGGAATTAGAAGTGGTATTGCAAGAGTATTGTGACGTTTTTCCTAGTGAATTACCACTGGGATTACCACCAATTCGTGGTATTGAACACCAAATTGATCTTATTCCGGGAGCTCCACTACCTAACAAGGCAGCATATAGAAGTAATCCGAAAGAAACAAAGGAAATACAACGTCAAATAGAGGAATTGATGCAAAGAGGCTACGTGAAAGAGAGTATGAGCCCATGTGCCGTGCCTACATTGCTAGTTCCAAAAAAAGATGGGAGTTGGCGTATGTGCATTGATAGTAGGAGTGTGAACAACATAACCATCAAGTATAGATTTCCTATACCTAGACTTGATGATTTGTTAGACGAATTGCATGGTTCAAAGCTATTTTCCAAGATTGATCTTATGAGTGGCTATCATCAAATACACATGAGAGAAGGAAGTGGTGAGACTAAAGTGGCGGAATTGTATTTCAAGGACGTGGTGAGACTACATGGATTGCCGAATAGTATTGTGAGTGATCGTGATACAAAGTTCATGAGTTTCTTTTGGAAATCACTGTGGAAATTGGTGGGAACAAAGCTGTTATTTAGTACATTATATCACCCACAAATGGACGGACAAACGGAGGTAACAAATCGAACTCTTGGTGTGCTTTTAGGTGGACTAGTGAGCAAAACGCAAAAAGATTGGGATATTAAGCTTGCTCATGCCGAGTTTGCTTACAATAGATCACCTACTTATGCCACAAAACACACGCCATTTGAAGTTGTTTATGGTGTCAATCCAAGAATGCCCATTGATTTTATTGAAATTCCAAAAGGGGAATTAATTCATAAGGATGCCGAGGCTAAAATCAAGTACATGATAAAGCTACACGCACAAGTTAGAGCTAGGATTTAACGTGTCAATGAACTCTACAAAGCACGAGCTAACAAGAACAAAAAGCCACAAAGTTTTGAAGTGGGCGACTTGGTGTGGTTACACTTGAGAAAAAGAAAGATTTCCTAGCAAACGAAAGAATAAATTGATGCCAAGAAGTGAGGGGCCATTCAAGATTATTGAGAAGATCAATAAGAATGTTGGAGATTTGGTGAAGTATTTGCCAGATGATGCTATTGAAGATTTGAGGGCAAATTCTTTTGAAGAAGGGGAGGATGATGCGTGCATCAATGTGAATGACGAGCATGTTGAAGAATTATTCCAAGAAAGTCAAGAAAGCATGAATCTATACTTGGAAGCTTCTTCAATAGGTCAAACTTACTATCGGGGGCATCAAGACAAAGCCACGCTTTGTATGGTGGCGATCTTGGGAGCTCTTGAAGCTTCATGATAGTTCTTTAAGGTTCTTTAAAAGCTTTCTTAGATTTTTGTCTACAAGTTTTTACCTTTCACTTGAAAGGGTTTTTCTTGGTTTAGACCCTAGGTTTATTTATTTTCTTTATGTTCTTGATTATTTTGTACGAGTGAGTAAGTTAGAGTAGTTAGTTAAAGAAACCGTGTAATGTTACTTGACGCCCAAGGTTACATTTCCTATTTCAAGATGGATTCCTATTTCAAGAGGGATTCCTACTCAAGATTGAATTGCAAGGTGGCGGCTGCTTGGAGATCAAGGCAAATTGAAAGAGTTTTACTCAAGCTAGAACTCTAATATGTTTAGGAAAAGTAGGAGTTTTATTAAAACTAGAATTCTAATATGTTTAGGAAAAGTAGGAGTTTTATTCAAGCTAGAATTCTAATATGTTTAGGAAAAGAAAGAGTTTTATTCTAGTTAGAGTTCTAATATCTTTAGGAAAGGATTGCTATAAATACTCCATGTAATTCATGGTATTCATTCATTCACGAATTTGATCAATAAAAAAACACATTTATTTTCGAGTGATATTTTGGTTGGATACCTAAATATTTCTTTGGCTAACTTGTGAGTTGGTTGCTGTTTTGGGTGTTTTAGTTAAAACATTCATTGGTTTGATTAATTAGGTGGACTCTTAATTAATTAAACTCAATTCTAGCCTAGTTCTTGGTGATTTATCTGTATAGGACGAAGCTTAGAACATATCCTTGTGATAACTTGGTTTTCGGATCAAGAATCACATCAAATTTTGACATTACCCCTCATATTAGAAAGTCCCTAATTTTCCCATTGAAATCATAATGGGGTAAAATTACAAAACTACCCCTCATTCTACTAAGACCATGATCGTCCCACCAAACCCTATCAAGGTAAAATCCCAAAGTTACCCCTCCTATCTCTAACACCCCATTCTTACCGCCAAAACACTATTAGGGTAAAAAACCAAAATCCCATTGGATCACTAATCGGATAATGACCCGATATTACCTCTCCCACCAATAAGACCCTAATTATCCCACTGAATCTCAATTAGGGTAAAATCTCGAAATTACGCCTCTTATCGGTCATACCCTAATTTTCCCATCGAAACCCTATAGGGGTAAAATCACAAAACTATCCCTCATAATAGAAACACCATGATATAACAACTGGAACCATCTTGAGGAAAATTCTCAAAATAATTACTGGAAACCTTCTTGGAGTAAAATACCAAAATTACCCCTTTTACTACTAACACCCCAATCTACCCACAAAAATATTTTTCAGGTCAAATCCCAAAATTCCCCCTCATACATTTAAGACCCTTATCTTCTCCTAGAAACCTTATTAGGGTAATTTCCCGAATTTACCTCTCCTACCGGTAAGACTTAGTTCTTCCCATTACAACCCTACTGGGGTAAAATTCTAAAATAACCCATCCTAATTGTAAGAGCCTTATCTTCCCACTAAAATTTTATTAGAGTAAAATCCCAAAAATACCTTTCCTAATATTAAGATCCTAATCTTCCCCCCATAACCCTATTGGAGTAAAGTCCTGAAATAACCTCTACTAATGGTAAGACCCTAATTTCCCTTTTAAACCTTATTTATGTAAAATCTTGTTAATACCCAACCTAATGTTCAGACCGTGATCTTTCCATAAAAACCCTATTGTGGTAAAGTAACAAAATTACCCCACCTACCGATAGACCCTAATCTTCCCATAAAAACCATATTAAGGTAAACTCCTAAAACTACTTCTCATATCGGTAAGACCCTACTCTACTCTCTTAATTTCCACTGAGAAGACCCTAATCTTCCCACCGAAACCCTATTAGTGTAAAGTCCCAAAATCACCCCTCTTATTGGTAAGAACCTTATATTCCCAATGAAAACTTATAAGGGTAAAATTTCAAAATTACCCCTCCTACTAGAAAGTCCCTTATTCTTGATGATACCATATATGAGTATTATCCCTAAACTAGCCCCCCTCCCACCGCTAACACACCATTTCTTAAGACTAAAACCCTATTGAGGTTAAATCCTAAAATTACCCCTCCTATTGATATGAAACTACTCTTTCCTCTCAAAACTTATTAGAGTAAAGTCCTAAAATTAACACTCATAATGCTAAGACCGAGATATTCACACTAAAACCTTTTTGATGTAAAATCCCCTTAATACCCCTCCTAACTGTAAGACCGTGACCTTCCACTTCAAACCCTATTGGGGTAAAGTCTAGAAATTACCCCCTCCTATTCCCATCAAAGCGTTATTGGGGTAAACTCCCACAACAACCCTCACACTGGTAAGACCCTGCTCTTCCCTCTCATACCCCATCTAGGTAAATCCTAAAATTACCCTTACTATCAGTACGACACTAATCTTCCCATTTAAACCTTATTGAGGTAAAATCCTGGTAATACCCATCCTCATGATAAGACCTTCATTATACCCCCAAAACATTATTCGTGTAAAGTGTCCAAATTACCTCGATGGGGGATGAGAGGGAAAATACCGTAATTAGACCTCAAATTGGTAAGACAAAGATCTTCCTACCAAAACCCTATCGCAAAAAATACCAAAATTAGCTATCCTACTTGTAAAATCCTAATCTCCTAAAAAACCCTTATCAGGGTGAAATCCCAAAATTACCCTCCTAGTGCTAACAACCATATATTTTCACCTAAACAATATTATAGTAAAATCACTAAACTACCCTTATACTAGTTAAACCATGATCTTTCAACTGAAAGCCTAATAACCGTCCTTTTAGGTCGTTTAACTAAAAGAATAGTTATGGAAACAAAATTTATAAACACCCTAATACTACTACAACTAGTGTAGTGGTAAGTCGGGGATCGAACCACAAGGACAAGGGGAAATAGTTTCTAGACTTGGGTTTACTATTCTCAAGGTTCCGTGGCAATTGAGGGCATAAAATAAGAGAGGTCCAAAGTCGGGACGTTTAGTAAGCTCTTTGGCATGACGGAGTCTTATGGGCTTATAAGAATTATGTACCCCACGCATGTAGAAGATGGTGCGCTCTATTGTGAAGCCTTACCTAGGCTTCAAAATTGTTCTAATCTTTTTTATTACAGGTTACAATATTTTTCATTGGAGTCATCATTTAAAGAAACTAGTACGTTTTAATCCATACTTTTATCCATGGAGTTTTCACTATCATAAAGTCAAGGGAAGTTAAAATAAAAAGAAGCAAGACAAGGATTAATATGGCAAGCTCCTATGAAGAGACAGATTTCGCTTTGTGCTTGGCATGATCCATTCATTGAAGCAAGGAAAGCATCAACCTTTTCTTTCAAAGCTTTAAAATTTAAAGAGTCACCAAGTTTGAGGATAAACTTTTTTGAAAAAGGGTAGGATGTTATATATCAGGAGGCTATGCTATTGAAGATCATAAAAGCCCTCTTAACCATCAAAGAGGTGGCAAATACATTACAAACATGATGGAAAGTTGATAGGAAAAACATACTTATTTTAGTATGATATTTTGAGGCATTGATTTGGGTTGACTTTTCTAACTTAGAAGCTTTCTACTTTGGGAAACTTTCCAAATTGGGAAACTTTCTACTTTGGGAAAGTGGTAGTAAGAACTTGCTAAATATGGAAGTATGGATTAAATAAAAATTTTTGAACCCATACAGGTTTGAAATTTAGGAGTAGGGCTTAAATCCGGGGCTTGGTAAATGTTTCTCTAAAGTTGGTCAAAGCTAGGTCAACGTGGGAGTCAAAGTTTAACCAAAGGAGTTGGTCCATGTTCGAGTATTCCTAGATGGAGTTGGAATTGAAATGTTTTGATGATTCGTAATGACTTGATAAGTTGGATATGATAAGAAGGCTTAAAGAGTTTAATTGAAGATGGAAGACTTCAAGATAGACATGCCTATCAAGGGATAAGAGATCCATTTGTTTCAACTTCTTCAAGGATAAAGCTAATAGAGTTTTATCTTGTTGAGAAGTCTTATCTTTTGAGTTTTTCAATTGTAATGTAATTATATCTAGCAAATCATAGGAATTTAAGATTTCTATGCATTTCTCTATTAGGAAGTTGGTTCTTTAATGTTTTTAGTTAAGTTTATCTTTAAGATAGTTAGCCAAAGTTAGATATTATCTTCTTTCCCAAGGATTCACATTTATTAGAGTCATTATAGCCTAGAATACTTGTTATTCACGTATTTAGGTTGTTATACATGTGTTTAGATAGGGTTTTGGTATTTTTAAACTTCTTGTAAACCCTAGGGATCTCCTACTATATAAAGGAATCAAATGGCATTGAATGAAATCAGATTTTGATGTTTAAACCTACTTGTCTATGTGACATTTTGAATTCTCTAAGTTTTTTGATTAAAACTTGGTTTATTCGTTCCTATGCTAGCCTAATTATTTGCTAGTGAATTAGGTGGTGTTCTTAGGAGGCTTTTCACATTCTTTGGTGGTGTTTCTGTATCCAATTAATCTTTAAAGATAGCTAACTCATTTATCCTTTTTATTTTATGCAAATTCATGTATAACATTAGAAAAACGAATGAAAGGACTTCATTTGCATTTCTCATTTTATGAAAATGTTCTTGAGAGTAATCATGGACTTTGAAGCTTGTATTTTTCAGTTTGCACATCCAAAAATACAACAATTAAAGTCTCAAACTTACCCCTCCTACCGGCAAGACCCTTATCTTCCTATCAAAGCCTTATTGGGGTAAACTCCCTAAGCAACCCCCACATTGGTAAGACCTTGCTCTTCCCTCTCATACCCCATCAAGGTAAATACTATAATTACCCCTAATATCGATATGACACTAATCTTCTCATTTAAACCTTATTGAGGGAAAATCCTGGTAATACACATCCCCACGATAAGACCTTCATCATCCCCCCAAAACATTATTTGGGATTTTACCACGATAAGGTTTCGTGGGAAAATACTGATTTTATCGAAAGGAGGTGTAATTTTGGGGCATTTCCCAATAGGGTTTTTTTGGTTAGATTTGGGTTTTATAGGAAGGTAGGGTAATGTTGGGATTTCACCCCGTTAGGGTTTCGATGGGAACATCTAGGTCTTATTGGTAGGAAGGGTAATTTTTATTTTTTACCTCGATGGGGTTCGGCTGGGAAGAGTAAGGCCTACTTTGTGTGAGGGGTAGTTTTGGGATTTTATGCCAATTGGGATTTGATGGAAAGATTAGGGTTTTACTAGTATAATAAGTAATTTTGGGATATCACCCCAATAGGGTTTCAGTTAAAAGATCAAGGTCTTACCAGCAGGAGAGGTACTTTTGGGATTTTACCCTAATAGGGTTTCGCGAGGAATATTAGGGTTTTGCGAGTAGGATAGGTATTTCTAGTACTTTATCCCAAAAAAGGTTTAAGTGAGAAGATTAAGGTCTTACCGATTAGAGGATAATTTTTTATTTTACCCCAATACGGTTTTGGTGAGAAGATTTAGGTGTTAGCGGAAGGAGGGGTAATTTGAGATATTTCCTCTATAAGGTTTTTGTGAGAGAATTAGGCTCTTATTGGGTAGGATGGGTAATTTTTGGATTTTTTCTCGATGGGCTTTCAGTGGAAAGATTATGATCTTACAGGTATAAGAGGAAGTTTTTCGATTTTGCCCCAATATGGTTTCAGTGAGGAGATTGGGGAGTAAGTGGTAGGAGGGGTATTTTTGGTATTTTACCCAAATAAGGTTTCGGCGAGAATATCTGGGTAAATAATGTCTAACCAGTACAAGGGGCTGAAGGGCTATGGAAGAAAAAGTCAATCTTTTGCAAGCTTCCATATTGAAGAGATCTACAGGTTAGACATTGTCTCGACGTTATGCACATAAAGAAAAATATATGCGATGCAATACATGGGATGCTCATGAACATTCCAAGTAAGACGAAGGATGTGAAGGCCGTACGAGATTACTTAGAATGCAAGGGGCTTCGCCTAAAGTTATGGCCACAGGTTAAGGAGATGAAGAAAAGAAATAGATCCAAAGAAGGAGGTGACAAGAACAAGGGAAAGGGAAAGGGTAAAGAAAAGGTGACAAGTGACAAGAAATAGAAGGTTGAAAAGAAGATGGGTAAAAATGCTGAAAAGATTTATCTACCTCCGGCTTGTTACACATTGTCTAAAGAAAAGAAGCGGTATTATTGTGAGTCTTTGTATGGCATTAAGGTTCCATCGGGGTACTCATCTAACATGAAAAGATTTGTGTCCCTAAATGGTTAGTTGAAGATGGGAAGCATGAAATCCCACGATTGCCATGTCATAATGCAAGTGTTCTTACCAATTGCAATCCAAGGAATACCTTCAAAACATGTGAGATATACTATTACCGAACTGTGTTCATTCTTCAACACAATATGTAGTAAAATGCTTGATATCTTTAAACTTGATGCCCTTTAAATAGATGTGATTGAAACTTTACGTAAGTTTGAGATGTATTTCTAACCTTTGTTTTTTGACATTATGGTTCACCTAATCGTCCATCTTGTTCGTGAAATCAAGCTTTTAGGTCCCATTTATTTGAGGTGGTGTTATCCTTTTAAAATACATTTGGGGGTTTTACAAAACAACGTGAAGAACCTAGCACAACCCGAGGGTAGTATGATTCAAGGTACTGTGAGCGATGAAATTGGTAATTTTATAGCTAAGTATATAGCTAGTGCAGAGCCTATTGGACTTCCTTCCTCTCAACATAAAGGGAGACTTCAGGGAAACGGAAATTGGCTCAAAATTGATCACATCTCCTAGAGACTAGCGCCTACAAGCACACTTGTATGTCTTACATCATGTTCCATATGTCCATCCCTTTTTGAATGAGTATTATGAGGAATTACGTGTTAGAAATCCTTCTAAAGGGGATAGAGCTTTGATGTTGTTTCATAATAAGACATTTATTGATTGGTTTCACAATCGAGTGGTATGTGAAAAACTCGAGGATGTGTCTATACTGTGAAGTGGTTAGCTTTTGGTCCTCGTGAAGATGTCAACAAATATAAGGGTTATGATGTCAATGGGTACACCTCTTGGACTAAGGGTCAAGATCAGAAGTCCTCTTCCATGCAGAATAGTGGTGTTTCTATTTTGGCGTCATCTACATTTTACGCGAGTGCTAAGGATCAATCACCGGTTGATGCCAAGTTGTTATACTATGAGAGAGTACAGGAAATATGGGAGCATGACTACTCTAGTTTCATTGTTGGTCTTTTTAAATGCAAGTGGGTAGATAACAATCGACGATGTATTAAAAATGATGACCCTTGTGGATTTACTGTTGTTGACTTGAGTCAGTTGCATGATAGTGAAGAACCATTTATACTTGCCACACATGCTAAGCAAGTATTCTACATTGTAGATCCCAATGATAAAAATTGGTCTATTATTATAGCGGGGAAAAGGAGTATCCTCGGTATAGGTGATGTCGATGATGAGGAAGAGTATGATGCTTTTGAAGACACCCCACCTTTTACTAATCCAAATTCCGGTGTGGAAGACATTGGAGATGGTGACATAGGTTACATGCGTGTAGATCATACAAAAGGAATACATTTGAATTTTGATAAGTAATGTACTAGGTATGATAAACTTAATTAGTTATTGTCAAAATTGACTTGATTTTAGACTTGTTGTGTCTACCTATTTTATACTTGTTTTTCTATTGCTTTATTTGTTTGGATATACACAACATGATGTTGCTTTGCTTTCAGGTGTTTAATAGTCCTAAACTTTTGAAGCCCACGAAAACCAAACTTAAGAACAGACTGGAGTTTGGTGTCCAAGGTCTAGAGTTTATTGAAAAAGGTGAAGTATAAACATAAATTATCTTCCATTAAGATTAATTGATGCATTAAGCTAATTTTTTGTTGTTACTCACACTGGGATTCTATTGTTATTTTTTGCTACAGTTTCTTTGTTATCACTCACACTGAGATCTATTGTATGATGAATCTCTTTATAAATGGCATACTTCCTGAGGAGGAAGATGTTGAGGATGGGCATAGCCATGATGATAAATAATATGATGGAGAGATGGAGGAGGATAAAAGAGACTCCAAAAATAGGGCTTACGATGAGGTTTCTTCTTGGTGGGATCAACACGAATTGATGGCAAATCAAGCCCCACCAATTGATGGTATGCTTGACATAACCACAAAGGAACGTGATATTATAGTGACACCTCAACAACCACAAGTTTCCCATTAAGTTTCCACCACTAGTAAGGAGAGTTCTAAGAAGAGAAAAGGGAGAGGTCCTACAAAGAATCTTAAAGTGACTAAACCAATGCACCTTGAGTATAATAACTTTGGTGAACCATGTGGAAAGTGGCGTAGACACTATGGAACACAACTTGGCATTTGTATGCGCAAAATTTCCATCTTGTACACAAGGAGTGAGATGCGAGAGGGTTTAAAGAAATCAATATGGGAAGATACAGTGGTAAGCAAGTACTTAATATTAACCTACGCATGTTGCTAGATTAATTGAATTAAATTTTTTTATAGCATATTTAAATGCTAACTATTCAAATTTTCCTTTTTTGTAGAATTTATTTCATATTCAACCCGAATAAAGTAAGAGGGATATTTTCCTTTCAGCTGTTGTAGAGAGATTTAGAGATTTCAAGTCCAAGTTAGTGAGTGGATGGATTTCTAAGAAGAGAGATATATCTCAGTCATGTAAGAAGATGAAGATAGGAATGGAAAATGAAGAGGGAGATCTAAGTAGTATGGAAGCACCACAATTAATGCCTTATGAAATATAGGGTCACATCACTAAGGATGAATGGGAAGCATTTGTTGTAAAAAAACAACTCCAAAGAAGTTGTAAGTCTAAGAAGTAGCGTTTAAAATGGTATTTACTCACTTAAAAATTCATTAAATTAGCATTTATCTTTAAATCTTTTGATTTCTATTAATTTATCAGGAAAAGCATAGTAAAGATTCAAATGTTTGAGTCAAAAGAAGTTTTACCATTACATGATGAGTCTCTAAAGGAGTGGATAGATACTGGATTTTACCCTATTTCAAGCTCATCCTCATTGGTGGCAACTAGTTTTATAGTTATGAATAAGAGAGATTGGGTTCTTGATTGGTATTGTTCGCTTCATATTCAAGATTCAAGCAGTAGAAGAACCATTTCCGAGCCAAGAATAAAGAAGATAGCTGATGCAATGGTGAGTTTTTAACATTATGACATATATTAAAGACACTTTATTATAATGTCAACTAAGAAATTCTTTATTTTCTTTGAGCAGATGGGATGGAAAGCCAAGGAGGCTACAGGTGAGTTCACTCCTAAAGGCAACGTTGATGCCTTACATATGGTGCTAGGTAAAGACCATAACAGACGCGTGAAAGGCAAAGGAGGCTTGCATTTAGGAGTGAAAAGGGCCTTTGGAATAGAGTGTGTTTCATCACAATCACGTACAAGAATAATGACACCACAAGAATTATAGGCCATCACTTCTAAGATAGAAGAGCAAGTTATGCAGAAGATGAATAAGAAATTTGCTACCATCTTGGAGCAAATGGGATTATCTGTTGTTGACTTCTTGGATGTAGATCATGGGGTAAAATGAAGCCAACAAGACCCAGAAACTCTAGTCAAGAGAGTTGAAGACCAACCGAGAACCCATATAGATCCACCAATGCCTATTTTAGAGGTAATAATTTGAATATATTTAATAAGTTAATTGGATAACATCTCCTTGCGATGTTAATTATGTTTAACATTGTTTTATTTTTAGGAAGAGACCCTTTTGTTGTCATTTACTACCCCAATTAGGTGTGGCCAATGGTGATGAGTTAATTGAGGTTGCATATAGACATGCACAAACACCAATTATTGGCCAAAAAGTGAATTCGTTGTCTATTTCTGGTGGTCAATTAAGTGTGTCCATAGAGACTATTATTAATAGTTTTGATGATATCTTACTCCCGGTTCAAAGGCTAAAATGGAACCTCAAAAAAATATTGGATTAATGTGCTCATTTTAGAGCATGTTTACAACCCCATTGTAGTATCGAGTCTCACGGTTTTAGATTGATTTTATGCACAATACATTTTATTTTACCTTGATCTTGTCTTTGAGTTATTTTAAGGTTATTTTAGGTATTTTCGAGGATTTCAAGGTAAAGTGCGAAGTGTTTGAGTCTTTGACACTCTTATCAAGAGTTTAGACCCGCGTATCATAACTTGGTCATGCATTCCAAGTCACTCTTAAGGATCCCAAGAAGTTTAGAAGCCATTTGACACTTCGAAGAAGCTATATGGCAGTATTCATGCTAAGATTTAACCGAATCTTTGCACCATTCGGTCGAATGGAAGACAAGAACCCAAGCATATGATTCAAGCTCTCTGATATGGCCGAATCAGATCCCATTTGGCCGAATCATAGTCCATTCGGCCAAATCAAGGTTTTCTTTAGTCAAATGGTGGGCAGACTTATGTTCCCTTGCTTAAGATCTCTGTTTTAGGCGAATCATACCACCATTCGGTCGAATCACCATCCAATTTGCCAAATCATCTCTCTATTTGGTCAAATGGCCTTTAAATCCCGCAAAATTTATCTCTTTGTAAGCCGGTCCTGAAGGGTTCTTCTAGGGTTTTACCCCCTTATGTTCTTAGGGTATAAATACCCCCTTTCTCTGTGTAAAACCCTTATGCCTATTTGGAGAGCTCTTGTGCCTCAACTTGGAACATCATTTTATTTCCTTTCATTTCATTCATGCCCTAGTTTAGATTTAAGGCTTTTATTGTTCTCCTTTTCAAGCACTTTATTTCGGATTCAAAATTTCTTTCATTTAAGCAACCTCATTCAAGCAATCTCTCTATGTCATTTAATGCTTTCACTTGTTGCTTTTGTTGATTCCATTGCTTTGCTATTATCCTTGCTCAATTTACGGCTTTGATAGAGTAGTTTTTGATTTTGATTTCTTCATTGTTTCCCCTTTTCATCATCTTGTTCATTAACGTTCAAATTGTTTATGCTTTCAATAATGGTTTTATTCATTGTTTATGCCCTAGCTTTTACTAGTATGAGTGACTAGTTTTCTTAGGGGTGTGATTAGTGAAACCCTAGGTTTGGCTTGTTCTTCATGCATAGGGTTAGGGTTTGAGATTATCAATGATTGTTTGATTGACATTCGATGCGAATCTTGTCCTACCACTCCTTAAGAGACATAGGGCGATTTTTGGTTGCTCATGTAATTTATATGGTCGCAAACTTCCTCTCATTATCTAGAGTGTCTTGATTGATTGTTGATCAATTTCCCCTGACTTAGCATATCTACTAGTTTTATTGTCCTTCCTAGGGTGGACCTAATCTATCCCCGTTAGTCTTTCATTGCCTATTATTGTTTTTATTTCTCGCTTACTTTCTTATCATTAGTATTTTTTAAACAACCTGCATATTTTATAAACTCTCTACATCAAGTCTAGAACTAGCATCTCTTGTCCTTGAGGTTCCACCCACAACTTACCATTACACTAGTTATAGTAGTATTAGGGTGATTATAAATATTGTTTATGTAACTAGTCTTTTAGTAAACGACGATAAATGTTGGCTATCAAAATGGCGTCGTTGTCGGGGATAAGGCGTTATGTTTAGATTATAGTCATGCTGTAATTCATTTTTGTTTTATTTATATTATTGTTCTCTAATCTTGCTTGTCAATACTTACGCAAGATCTCTAGTGTTGTTTGCATGTCCTATAGCACACGCAGATCAAATCAGCAGCTAGTACCATACGACCCTGAGATTCAACGTATTCAACGGCGAGTTCCATCCCAAACTCTGTTACAACTAATTACTCCCAACCCTCCTACACCACCAATGGACAAAAATCAACAATTATTTGGCTAATTTGGGACACCGGGGTTCCAAATATTTCAAGGGGGTGTCGTATTACCACAGTTCGCCCTGATGGTGAAGGAGACCCCCTTCTGTGGCTTGAAAAGCAAATGCCCCCTCCAACACTTGGAAGCATTCTTAGATATTTACGGGCTTATTCCTCCATGCCCCAATAGTCCAGACTATGTGCGGATGCATCTATTTTACTTGAGTCTAGCTGGCGATGCCAAAGATTGGTATAACTGCTTAGGGCCCAACTCAATCATTAATTGGGCTCAATTGAAGACAGCTTTTCTAGAGAGGTTCTATCCCACGGTTCGAACATAAGATTGGCGCAAGAAAATTGCATCCTTCACACAAGAGGATGATGAGAACCTCAGTGCTACTTGGAGTCGGTTTAAAACCCATCATGAGTATGGGGAGAACCATCTCAAAACATTTTTCTACGATGGTCTCAATGACTCAACCAAGGCACTTCTAGACTCGGCATTTGGTGGACAACTCTCAAAAGTCCCATGTAGTCACGTGAAGGCTAAGATTGAAGAAGTGGCCAAAAATAGCTCTTGGGGAGGAGTAGGAGGTAATGGACTACCGAGGGGGAGGATTGATTCAAGTAACTTGGACATGATTAGTTCGAAAATTGAGGCTATCATGGATAAGAAACTGTCTAAGTTCAAACTTGCTCAAGGTAGTTCCAAGGTATCATCAGCTAATGAGAAGCCCTTTTCATGTAGAATCTATGGGGGCACCAATAATGATACATCCTATTGTGGGGGCTCGAATTCTGAATATGTGGCAACTGTGAATTATGGGGGGTGCAACGAAGAAGGAGCTATAGTCATGAACTACAATGGTTATGGGTACATTCCCAATTGTGTGGTAGCTGTGGGTTATGATGGTCAAAACCAAGGTTTTTCTCAACAATGTCCCTACAATAATCAACCCTTTAGACCTCCCTTCAATCCCAATTCTAGCCAAGGAAACTTTAACCAAGGGTATAACTCCAACAATAATGTCCCCTTTAGCAATCAAGCAAATGGGAATTTTCCTAGGCTGAATGGGAATAGGCTATATCCTCAAGTGCCAAGGCCCAACCTCAACCTTCCCTACCCATCTACACAAACACCACCAAGCCTGCCTCCAAATCATGATTACCTTTACACTCAAGTGAACTCTCTTGCTTAACAAAATAAAACCCTCTCCCAAATCTATCAAACCTTGATCACTCAAATGCAAAAACTTCAAGCACAACAGAAGTTGTTTGAGTCCCAGTTCGCTTAGATTGCCAATCCACCTCCACCATTGCTATTCCCATCTTGCCCTCAACCAAACCCATCCACCCAACCTCCACAACACAACACTCCTGACTCCAACCCTAAACATCACACATGCAAGGCGATCTTCCTAAGATCGGAAACCTTATATTCCGCTCCAGTTGTATTTCCAATAGATGATTTGGGGGAAAGATCTTCAAAGGGTCTTGGTTTTCAAAAATAAATTAAGCATAAGGCTAATCTTGAGGGAGAGTAGAGAAGAAAGTTGTTGACAAAGGTGAGAAATACAATGGTGAGGTTAAGGAGAAGAATAATCATGTTAAAGTAGAAGGGCATGAGGAGAAAAAGAAGGATGAAGAAGAGAAATGGAGGAAGATACAAGAAAGGAGGAAACTTGAGCTTCAACATGCTCCACCGCTACCTTTTTCTTACAAAAAGGTAGAGAAACTATTGCAAGAAAAGTTTCTTAAGTTCCTAGAGCATATACGGCAACTTGAAATGAAGATACCATTCTTCGAGGCCATGGAACAAATGCCTCAATATGCTAAGTATCTGAAGACTCTCTAATGAAATAAAAGGAAGCTTGGGGGCAAAGTGATTAGTTTGCCTAAGCAGATGAGTGCCATCATTCAAGGGAGCACTTGCTGACCTTGGGGCCTCCATTAGCTTCATGCCGATGTCCATTGCCAAACAGCTCCTTTCAGCTCAAGCCGTCAAAGAAAACCATCAAAATCACCGATTGAAGTATAAAAGTTCCATGTGGGGAATTTGTGGACCTTCCGATCCAACTAGGGAACATTGTGGTTCCATGCGACTTTATAGTGCTTGATATGGTTAAGGATCTTGTACTCCCCTCATCCTAGGGAGAGTTTCTTTGAAGACTTTTGGTGCCTTAATTGACTGCAAATCAGAGACTATCACTATGAGGGTAGCCCAAGAGAAGGTTGTGTTTGCGTTTTCTGAGTCCTCCAAAGAACCCATGGTCGAGTAGATTTATTCCTTTGATGTTGTTGAAAATATAGTTGAACAAAAGGTTGAGGGGTGTGATGTTTTTGCTATCATGGTGTGTGTTGAGGTGTCGGATAAGGAAAAGACGATAGATAATGTTGCTTCTAAGATTGAGAAGGAGATTATTCAGAGGAAGAAGATTATGAAAATTCTAAGGGTACCGACAAGACAGCCCCCAAAAGGAAGAGGGCTAAAAAAGAAGAAAAATAAAAAAAAGATCGATGGCTCCATCCTAGCTTGGGGGAGCCTCGCATTATAGCCCACCTCTAGATGACCCTGGTTCTACTTTACTTACTTCTGCCACTGCTGCTCGGTGGAGAGTTTTGACTCCCCATGCTAGAGGTGATGGAGATGCTAGGAGTGAGTCCACTCCTACTGCAGGTATAATTTCTTTGTCTTCTTTTTCTGTATGAGCTGGTGGCTAACTATGTCGAACTTACCGACGTTAAACAAAAGTACTTACGGGTGATAACCCGGTGTTAGTATAGTTTGTTTGTTTACTTAGCTATAGTTTCCATAATGTCGATCTTTCTCCCTTTTGGTTCTCTTATCCACCTTTCCCAAGTGCTGAGACGGCTTTTGAGCTGGCTTAGGGGAGGGTTCTTGCATTTTTAAAGTTTCGAAAGATTTGCATTATTGTCACTATTGCCTTAGTTTTTGTTATAGTTTTTGCATGTTTAGTTGTGAAACCGACATGCAAGCTTATGATGTGTACATTCTAGTGATCCTATGCATACTCATGTTTTCCTAGCCTTGTGCATGTTTTGGGACTGAATGATCGACTGTTTTCCACTTGACTTGGGGATCTAGGTTTGCTTGGTTTGTGGCTTGGATGACTACCTATTGAGGCAAATTTCGACTAGCCTAGTGAGGATTGAGCCTTCTAGGACTCCATTATGAGTCATATGTCATCGAGTGCTAGTTAGAGAATCTAAGTATTGTGTCTGTTCTCCTCCAACATAGTCTGCTTTTCTAAAGGTCAGAGATGATAACACATTTGTAGTTACAGCTACATGGCCAAATTGCCTACCATGAATATTGATTGACTTTAGGGTAACCCAAGTTTATGCCTTTACCTTCTTCTTTGTAGCCACACTATTTAACTCCACATGAGCCAAATGTCCCCTCTCTTTACCTAGAGGATAGTCAAGTGATCATAGTGAAGTTGATGTCCGTTACATTGTGGTGTAGGATTTCGGTTTAAAAAGTTATTATCGGATGATATGACTCTATACATTACTCTTAGTATATTTTAGAAATATTAGAATGAAAAACACAAAACGAAAAAAAAGGAAAAAAAAAAGAAAACAAAAAGAAAAAAAAAAGAGAAAAGAGAAAAAAAACAAGAAAGAAAAATTTGAGAATAAGGTTGGTGTAATGTATTAGAGTTCATTTATGTGTATCTTGAGGATTTTGGGAGTGGCATTATTGCCGGAAGTCATAGTTATCCTTGGTTTCATTACCTTGGATTGCTTACTATCCTCTATTTTAACTCCACATCCCTAAATTTTACCCTACCTTGATCATAGCCTACATTTCAACCCTTTCCAAACCTGTTCAACTTGGTTTGATTAGTAAGTTTATGCTGGAGACTAGATAAGATACAATTCCCAAGACTTCTCCCTGTTTAAGTGTTTAATTCCCGGCTCATCTTTAGTCGGATGATTCTGAGCGAAACACATACCTTATTAAACATACGAGCGTATTAGAAATTTCCCACATCTTTTGGGAAATAGCCTAGGAAGCGTAGACTTGTGACCTCATTAGGTAGTACGTGGCATGGCCTATGTTGTAGCCTTTGCAGTGATCCCGAGTTTGTGGAAAATGTTGTTCTTCTTGGTATTATGCTCTCCTGAGCCCATTATACTTGCACACCCATGGATAGGGAAGAGTTTTGCGTATACATGACTTGTATTGTCTTGTTTTCTGCTTGCCTTACTTTTCATTTGCTTTACTCATTGTGTTGCCCTATGCTTGCACGTTGCCCTACTAGTTCATTTGCTAGGGACTAGCAAAGGTTTGGCTTAAGGTAAGTTGATGTGCTCGTTTTAGAGCACTTTTATAACCCTGTTGTAGTGTCGGGTCTTGCAGTTTTAGATTGATTTTATGCACATTACACTTGATTTTACCTTGATCTTCTGTTCGAGTTGTTTTAAGGTCATTTTAGGTATTTTTGAGGATTTCAAGGTAAAGTGCGATGTGTTTGTGGCTTTGACACTCTTATCAAGAGTTTAGACGCGCATATCATAACTTGGGCACGTATTCCAAGTCACTCTCAAGGATCCCACGAAGTTCATAAGACATTGGACACTTCAAAGAAGTTGTATGGCAGTATGCAGGCTCAAATTCGACCGAATCTGAGCACCATTCGGTCGAATGGAAGACATGAACTCAAGCATATGATTCAAGCTCTCTAATATAGCCGAATAAGATCCCATTCGGCCGAATCATAGTCCATTTAGCGGAATCAAGGCTCTTCTTTAGTGGAATGGTGGACACACTTATGTTCCCTTGCTTAAGCTCTCTGTTCTGGGCGAATCATACCACCATTCGGCTGAATCACCATCCATTCAGCCAAATCATCTTTCTATTCGGTCTAATGGACATTAAATCCCGTAGAATTTATCTCTCCGCAAGCCGGCCCTAAAGGGTTCTTCTAGGGTTTTACCCCCTTATGTTCTTAGGGTATAAATACCCCATTTCTCTGTGTAAAACCCTGATGCCTATTTGGAGATCTCTTGTGCCTCAACTTGGAACATCATTTTATTTCTTTTCATTTCATTCATGCCCTAGTTTAGATTTAAGGCTTTTATTGTTCTCCTTTTCAAGCATTATATTTCGGATTTAGAATTTCTTTCATTCAAGCAATCTCATTCACATAAGTTATCATTTCTTTTATTGCTCTATGTAGTTTAATGCTTTCACTTATTGCTTTTGTTGATTCCATTGCTCTTGCTATTATCCTTGCTCCATTTACGGCTTTGATAGAGAAGTTGTCGGTTTTGATTTCTTCATTGTTTCTCCTTTTCATGCTCTCGTTCCTTTACATTCAAATTATTTATGCTTTTAATCATGTTTTTGTTCATTGTTTATGCCCTAGCATTTACTAGTATAAGTGAGTAGTTTTCTTAAGGGTGTGATTAGTGAAACCCTAGGTTTGGCTTGTTCTTTATGCATAGGGTTAGGCTTTGAGATTATCGATGATTGTTTAATTGACATTTGATGTGAATCTTGTCCTGCCACTCCTTAGGAGAAATAAGTTGATTATAGGTTGTTGATGTGATTTATAGGGTCGCAAACTTCCTCTCGTTATCTAGAGTGTCTTGATTGATTGTTGATCGATTTCCCCTGACCTAGCGTATCTACTAATTTTATTGTCCTTCCTATGATGGAGCTAATCTATCCTTGTTTGTCTTTTATTGCCTATTACCGTTTTTATTTCTCGCTTACTTTCTTATCATTTGTATAGTTTAAACAACCTGCATATTATATAAACTCTCTACATCAAGTCTAGAACCTAGAATCCCTTATCCTTGAGGTTTGACCCCCGACTTACCATTACACTAGTTGTAGTAGTATTAGGGTGACTAATAATATTGTTTGTGTAACTATTCTTTTAGTAAACGACGCTAAAAGCTGGTTATCACGGATGCGCAAGGTAGTTTCTTGACATGGCCATGTGCTTTGGTTTGGTTTTCAGAGGAGGTAATAATTATATGATTTCTTTTTCATCTTATTATTCTGTATATGTATTTTTTTCAATTGATAAAAGAGTTTAATTTTCTATTAAGGTTGTACGAAGAATAAAGAAAAAAGATGAGGCAAATAAAGAAGGATCGCATTATAGGGAGATCCTTTTGTGAGTAAGAACAAGAAGGAAGCGGAGGAAAAAAGTAAGAACAAGAGAGTGGTATCATCAAAAGGGTCAAATCCGCTTCCAAAAATATAGGGAGAACCACTTATGAGTATTCAAGTGCTTGAACCTCTAAGAAAGGATTGTTTATGGTTGCATACATGTGTTAGCAATATGCCTTATGACAAGCCAATTCAAGTTAATTTGGCAAAAGAACAGTTCCACTACATGGAGGATACACTAACATGGGTATACAAAGTGCATCTTCGTGAATTTCAATTAGGAGATATATTGAATGTATCTATAATACAAGTCTTCATGAGGTGAAATATACTTACACTACTATATTTCCTCATTTTGTACATTTCATAGTTGGGTGGTTATGTACAAGTCTAACATATCTTATTAGTTATGAGTTTAGTGCACTTCACAAGGATTTGAGTGAATGCGAGTTTGAATTCAAAGTTGGGTGGTTATGTCCACAATAGATTTGTGGCACACAATGGATGACAAACTAACCCGAGGTGAAGGAATACATAGAACAAAGTTTGATAAAATAAATCAAAGATGGGCATAAATTTATTTTGGCTCTGTATATTGAAGAGTATGTTTTAGTCCCAACATGCTATATATGTCTTTTAATATCATTATCTAAGTTATTATGTTTCTCTTTATTGACTTCAAATTCATGTTTGTAGTAAACATTGGTTCTCCTAGTCATATGCCCTTTGACTCAAATAGTATATCAATTCGATTATGTGTTTCTACATTCACCTCAACATTTACTTATCAAATCATTGTTGACTAGGTATCTTTGAGTTGACCTAATGCATTTTAGTTTGATTAGTAACTTTAATATCACATTGATATGACCTATATTTTTCTTGTCGAGTGCAGTTGCAATGAAGAAATTACGCGGAAGTTTAGGATTACATTCAAGAGCTACATTTCCTAAATGGAAATCAGTGAAGGTACATGTTTTTGAAATTTAAATGTTTTGTGGTAGCCTAACCTTTAAATTACTTTCATTTTGACATGAATATTCATTTCATTTCCACTTAGTGCGCACAACAACAAAATGGGGTAGATTATGGCTATTATATGATAAGATTCATGTATGATTTAGTCACTTCTGCAATGGGAGTCGATGATGTAGAAAAGGTATATCTAATTCCTTTATTTATATATATGTAGTAAACAAGTCGTCCTATGAAGTAAAGTAGATGTTTATGACCATGGAGGATGGGATTGTATGGCCGGCATCAATCGAAAGATTGATGTGGTATGGCATTCTATTGTTGTGTGTTGAATTGTGCTGAATAGGTTTTTTGGATAAAAAATTGGGAAAATGTTCATTTTACAAGGGAAAATCTGCCGAAATTTTTCGAAAACTTTTATAATTAATTAAATTTTGTTAATCATGCAACTTTGAAGAAATATTCATGTTTATGCTTCATACCGTATATATTTCACTTTGAGGAAATATTAATGAGTTGCTAAGAATTGAGTTGGTTTTGCTTTTATCCTTCATGCTAAGAATTGAACAAGTAATAGAGATTGGTAATCTAATATTGTGTTATTATATGGTGGCTACATTTAGGTTTTCGACAGATCAAGAGATGAGTCTTTCACCATTGACAAAATTAAAGAAATAAGAGACAAGTTTACACGATTCCTTACCAATAACTGTATTTAGTAGTTAGATTTTTGCATATGATCCCTATTTATATTTATCATACATTATTGTAGAAATTTCTATATATTATTCGTAGTTGAATAATATTTGCATTGTTCTAATATTATGGTGGCTGCATTGTTCTAATATTTGCATTGTTCTAATATTATGGTGGCTGCATTGTTCTAATACTTGCATTGAATAATATATCCAATAACAATATCAGTATTTTTAAAAAAAAAATATACATAGACTTTATGCTCCAACTTTCAGTGGACCGGAGCATAAGGTGTATTTTTTGCTCCGATTCAAAATAGAGCATAAAATCATTTTGAATATGGTCCGGTTATATCTACTTTGGGTCAAAACTGGAGCATAAATCCCTCAAAAAGCCTGTATGTATTAGAAGGAGAGATAATTTTGGGAGTAGATTTGGGTCTTACGGACAAAAAGGGTATTTTTTGGATTTCACCCCCATTAAGATTTCAATGGGAAGATAAGGGTCTTACCAATAAGAGGGGTAATTGTTTGATTTTACTCCAATAAGGTTTCGGTGGGAAGATTGAGGTGTTATTGGAAGGAGAGGTAATTTCAGGATTTTACCACAATAAGGTTTAGGCAAGAAGATCAGGGCCTTAATGGTAGGAGGGGTAATTTTCACTCAATAAGCTTTCGTTAGGAAGATCATGGTCTTACTGGTATGAGGGTTAGTTTTATGATTTTATTCCAATATGGTTTCAATGAGATGATTCGAGTGTAAGCGGTAGGAAGAGTAATTTTGAGATTTTTATCCCAATAAGGTTTCAGCAAGAAGATCAAGGCCATATTTATAGGAGGGTTAAGACTGAGATTTTTCCTTGAGAGGGTTTTAGGTTATAGATTATTTCTTTCTGATATGAGGGGTAGTTTTGTGATTTTACCCCAATTGGGTTTTAATGGGTAAGTTAGGGTCTTACGTATAGGAGGTGTAATTTTAAGATTTTACCTTAATAGTATTTTGGTAGGGAAAATCAGGTTATTACCGGTGAAGGTCTAATATCAGGACTTTACCCGAATATTATTTTGGTGGGAAGATAGAGGCATTACCGATAAGAGGGGTTTTATTAGAATTTACCCAAATTAGCTTTTAATGGGAAGATTGGTGTCTTACCAATAAGAGGGGTAATTTTGGGATTTTACTCAAATAGGGTGTCAGCGAGAAGATTAGGGTCTTACATGTAGAAGGGGTAATTTTTATATTTTACTCAAATAGAATGTCGCGCGGGAAGATTTGGGTCTTACTAGTAGGAGGACTACTTTTGGGATTTACCTCGATGGGATTGGGTGGGTAGAGCAAGGTATTACCAGTATGAGAGGTAGTTTTAGGAGTTTACTAAATTGGGTTTCAATAGTAAGAGTAGTGTCTTAACGATAGGAGGGTTTTTTTAGTACTTTACCCCAATAGGGTTCCAGGGGGGAGATAAGGGATCTCATTGGTGTGAGTAGTAATTTTGGGATTTTACCCTAATAAGGTTTCGTTGGGATGATTAGGTTATTAGTGGTAGGAGGACTAATTTCGGGATTAAGCCCCAATAAGGTTTTAGTGACAAATTAGGGTCATCTAGGTAAGAAGGGTATTTTTGAGATTTTACCTCAAGGGGGTTTTGGTGAGATGATCATGGGAAAATTAGGGTCTTTTCGATAGATAGGAGGGGTAATTTTAGGATTTTACCCAAATCGAATGTTGGCGGGAAGATTAGGGTCTTCTCGGTATGAGGGGTAATTTTTTTATTTTCCTCTATAGGGTTTGAGTGGGAAGAGTAGGTTATTACCAATATGAGGGGTAAGTTTTGGGAGTTTACCCTAATAAGGCTTTTATGGGAAGATTAGGGTCTAAATGGTAGAAGGGGTAATTTCATGACTTTCTCCCTATTGGGTTTTGGTGGGAAGATCACGACCTTACCTTAAGGAGGGGTATTATTAGGATTTTACTCTGATAAGGTTTCAGTGGTAATATGAGAGCCTTATGATTAGGAGAGGTAATTTGGGGACTTTACTCATATAGCGTTTCATGGGGAAGATTAAGGTCTTACTGGTAAGAAGGGTACTTTCAAGACTTTACTCCAATAGGATTTCAGTTGAAAAAATTAGGTGTTAGAGGTAGGAGTTGTAATTTCGGGATTTTACCCCAATAAGGTATCGCCAAGAAGATAAGGGTCATAATTATATGAGGGGTAACTTTGGGGATTTTACCTTAATTGGGTTTCAATGGGAAGATCATGGTTTTACTGGTATGAGGGCTAGTTTTGTGATTTTTTCCTAATTAAAGGTCTTACTAATAGAAGAAGTAATTTCAAGATTTTATCCTGATAGGGTTTTGAGAGCAAGATTTGGTTATAATGGGTAGGAGGGGTATTTTTGAGATTTCACCCGAGTTAGGTTTCAGTGGGAAGATCATGTTCTTACGGGGGGTAACTTTGGGATTTTACCCCAATAAGTTTTGGAGGGATGATTGGGGTATGAGCTTTAAGAGGGGTAATATCTAGGTTTTACCCCAATGTGGTATCGGCGATAAGTTTCAGTGGGAAGATCATGCTCTAGGAGTCGTATATTTGGGATTTTACTTTACTAGAATTTTGGTGGGACAATCACGGCCTTAGCAGTATGAGGGGTAGTTTTTGTTTTTACTCAAATAGGGATTTAATGAGAAAATTAGGGTCTTCTCGATAGGAGGGATGACTTCATTATTTGACCCTAATAAGGTTTTAGTGGGAAGATTAGGGTCCTATTAGAAGGAGGAGTAATTTCAAGATTTTACCCTAGTAGTGTTTTGGGATGAAGATTTGGGTCTTACTGAGAGGAGCGATAATTTTGGGTTTATCTTGATGGGGTTTGGGCGAGAAGAGTAGGGTCTTATCGGTTTGAGGGGATGTTTTGGAATTTTACTTCAATATAGTTTCGATAGGAAAATTAGGATCTTACCAGTAAAAGAAGTGATTTGGAGATTTCACCCCAAAGGATTTCAGTGGAAAGATTAGGGTCTTACCGGTAAGAGGGGTAATTTCAAGATTTTTTCTAAGAATGTTTCAGGAGGATGATCAAGGTCGTGACGGTATAAGGGGTAATTTTAGGTCTTTACCCTAATAAGGTTTTGGTTGGAAGATTAAGGTGTTAGTAGTAGAAGGGATAATTTAAGGTTTATAACCTAATAAGGTTTCGAGAAGAAGATAAGGATCTTATATGTAGGAGGGGTAATTTTGAGATTTTACCTCGAGAGTGTTTCAATGGGAATATCATGGTATTTATGGTATGTGGGGGTAGTTTTGTGATTTTATCTAAATAGGGTTTTGATGGGAAAATTAAGGTTTTACCAATAGGAGAAGTAATTTCGAGATTTTACCCTATTAGTGTTTTGGTGGGAAAATCAGGGTCTTATCTGTAGGAGAGTTAATTTTAAGATACCCTATCTTTTTAGTTGGGTAGAGTGTTAGCGATAAGAGGAGTAATTTCGGGATTTTACCTTAATAAGGTTTCGGCGAGAAGATCAGGGTCTTATTGGTAGGTGGAGTAATGTTGGGATTCTACCTTGATATACTTTCAGTGGAAAGATCACGGTCTTACTAGTATAAGGGGTAGTTAAGTGATTTTATTTCAATATGGTTTCGGTAGGAAGATATGGGTGTTAGCGATAGGAGGTTAATTTTAGATATTTTGGGATTATATCCAAATTAAGTTTTAATGGGAAGATCAGGGTCTTGCCGGTAGAAGGGGCAATTTAGGGATTTCACTCCATTAGGGTTTTGGTGAGAAGATAAGGGTCTTACAAGTAAGAGGGATAATCTCATGATTTTACCCCAATAGGGTTTCAGTGGGAAGATCGTGTTCTTTCTGATATTAGAGGTAATTTCAGGATTTTACCCTATTGGGTTTCACTTGAAATATAAGGGTTTTACCAGTAGGAAGGGTAATTTGTGACTTTACCTCAATATGGATTATGGGGGAAGATCATTGTCTTATTGGTAGGGAGGGTATTTTAAGGATTTTACCCCGATAAGGTTTCAATGGGAAGATTAAGGTCTTACTGACAAGAGGGATAATTTTGGGAATTCACCCTAATAGGTTTTACATGGAAAGATTAGGGTTTTATTACTAGAGAGGTAATTTAGGAAGTTTTCCTTAAGAAAGTTTTAGTGGGAAGATCAAGGTCTTACTGGCTGTAGTGTTAATTTAGGGATTTTCCCTCAATTGGGATTATGTGGTTAGATAAGGGTCTTACTAGTAGGAGGTTTAATTTTAAGATTTGACACTAATAGGGTTTTGGTGGTAAAATTAGGTCTTAGCGGTAGGAGGGTAATTTTGGATTTTTACACCAATGGTGTTTCGGTGGGAAGATTAGGGTCTTACCGTTAAGAGGAGTATTATCATAATTTAAAAACATTACCCAAATAGGTTTTCAATGGGAAGATTGGGTGTTAGCGGTATGAGGGGTGATTTTAGGATTTTACACCAATTAAGGTTCGATGGGAATATTATTATCTTATCGGTAGGAGAGGTAATTTTGGGATTTTAACTCGATAGGGTTTATATAAGAAGATTAGGGTCTTACCGGTACAAAGGTTGTTTTCGGATTTTACCCCAATTGGGTTTCAATAGGATAATTAGGGTTTTAACAGTAGGAGGGGTAAATTAGGAATTTAATCCCAATAGGGTCTTACTGATAGGTGGGGTAATATTTAGAATTTACCTCGCTAGTGTTTAGGTGGGAAGAGTAGGGTGTTACCGATATAAGGGGTAGCTTTTGGATTTTACCAAATAGGCTTTCGATGGGAAGAGTAGGGTCCTACCGGTTGAAGGGGTAATTTTGGGATTTTACCCAATAATGTTTTGTGGGAAAGATAAAGGTCTTACTGGTGGGAGGGGTAATTTCAAGAATTTACCCCATTAAGGTTTTCCATGGGAAGATCAGAGTCTTACTTGTATGAAGGGTAATTTCATTATTTTACCCCAATAGGGTTTCACTCGGAAGATCATGTTCCTACTTATAGGAGGAGTAATTTGTGATTTTTTTCTATTGGGTTTCGGTTTAAATATCATGGTCTTATCAGTAAGAGTGGTAATTTTCTGACTTCACCGCAATAAGGCTTCATGGGGACGATCATGGTCTTACGGATAGGAAGGATATTTTAAGAATTTTATCCCTAACAAGGTTTCAATGGGAAGATCAAGCTCTTATCAATACGAGGGAAAGATAGGGTAAAATAAGACCTTGATTTTCACACAAAAACCCTTTTTGGATAATCTCAAAATAACCCTCCTATTGGTAAGACCTAAATTTTTTCATCGAAACCCTATTGAGGTAATATCAAAAAAGTACCCCACGCAGCAAAAACACTATGATCTTCCCACCGAAACCCTCTTGAGGTAAAATCTCTAAATCACTCCTCCTACTGATAAGACCCTGATCTTCTCTCCGAAACATTATATGGGTAAAACACAAAACCACCATTCCTACCGCTAACACCCTAATCTTTCAATAAAAAACTTAGTGGGGTAAAATCCCAAAATTATCCCATCATACCGGTAAGACCCTAATCTTTCCTTCGAAACCCTATTAGAGTAAAGTTTTGAAATTACCCCTCCTACCGATAAGACCCTAATCTTCTCATTGAAACCCTATTGCAGTGAAATCCATAAAAAATCCCTTCTATTGTTAAACCCTAATCTTCCCATCCAAACCCTGATGGATTAAAATCACACTACATATTACAATGTTAAGACCCTACTCTTCTCACCCAAACCCCATCGAGATAAATCTCAAAATTACCCTTCCTCCTAGTAAGACCCAGATCTTATTGTAGAAACCTTATTAGGGTAAAATCCCAAACTTACCCTCCTACCAGTTAGATACTAATCGTCCCACAAAATCTTTATTGGCTTTAAATCCTAATAAAACTCCTACTACTGGTAAGAACTTGATCTTTCCACCGAAACCATATTAGGGTAAAATTTTGACATTACCCCTCATACAAAAAATTCCCTAATTTTCCCATCGAGACCTTATTGGCATAAAATTACAAAACTACCCCTCATCCCATAAAGACCATGATCGTCCCACCGAACCCTATCAAGGTAAAATCCCAATGTTACCCCTCCTACCGCTAACACCCCATACTTACAACCGAAACCCTAATATGGTAAATTACCAAAATTATCCCTCCTATCCGTAAGAACGGGCTATTCCCACTTAAAAAATATTAGAGTAAAATCCCAAAAATACCCTTCCTTCTAATAAGACCCTAACCTTTTCCTCAAAATAGGGTAAATCCCTAAAATTACCCCTCCTAATGGTAAGACCATGATATTCCCCCTGAAACCTTATAGATGAAAAATCTTGTTAATAACCCTCCAAACAATAGGACCGTGATCTTCTCTAAATCACCCCTCCTACTTATAAGACCCTGATCTTCTCTCCGAAACATTATAGGGGTAAAACACAAAACCACCATTAATACTGCTAACACCCTAATCTTTCAACAAAAAACTTAGTGGGGTAAAATCCCAAAATTATCCCATCATACCGGTAAGACCCTAATCTTTCCCATCGAAACCCTATTGGGGTAAGTCTCAAAATTACCCCCTACTAGTAAGACCCTAATCTTCCCAACGAAGCCTTATTGGGTTAAAGTCCCAAAACTACTCCTCAAAGCTGTAAGACCCTACTTTTTCCTTTCAATCCCCATCGAGGTAAATCCCTAACTCTTTAAATCGAAACCCTATTCGGGGTAAGGTCCCTAAATTACCCCTCTATTTATTAAGACCATGATTTTTCCACCACAACCATATCGAGGTAAAATCTTAAAGTAACCCCTCCTACCAATAAGACCCCAATCTTCCTACCGAAACCCTATTGGGGTAAAGTCCCGAGATTACCCCTTCTAATGGTAAGAACTTAATCATCCCATTAAAACCCTATTGGGATAAAGTCTAGAAACTACCTGACAAACTGCTATATTTCTTCTCTTCCCACCAAAACCCCATCGATGTAAATCCCAAAATTCCCCCTCCTACCTATAAGACCCTAATCTTCCCTCCGACAACCTATTTTGGTGAAATCCCAAAATTACTTCTCTTACCTATAAGACACAAATCTTCCCACGAAAAACCTTATTGGGATAAAATCCCCACAACACCACTCCTACTAGTAAGACCCTAATCTTCCCACTGGAACACTAATTGAATAATGTCCTGATATTACCCCTCCTACCAATAAGACCCTAATTATCCCACCAAATCCAAGTTAGGGTAAAATCTCGAAATTACACCTTCAATTGATTAGACCCTAATTTTCCCATCGTAACCATGTAGGGGTAAAATCACCAAACTACTCCTCACTCCAGAAAAACCATGACATAACTACTAGAACCCTATCGAGGTAAAATCTTAAAATAACCACAGGAACCCTTCTTCGAGTAAAATGCCAAAATTACCCGTTTTGCTGCTAACACCCCAATCTACCCAAAAAAATCTTAATGGGGTTGAATCCTTAAATTCCCACTCATACATTTAAGACCCTTATCTTCTCCTTGAAACCTTATTGGGGTAATTTACCAAATTTATCTCTCCTACCGATAAAACCAAATTCTTCCCATTGAAACCCTATTGGGGTAAAATTCCTAAATTACATGTCCTATTGATAAGAGCCTAATCTTCTAACTAAAATTTTATTATTCTCAAAATACCCTTCCTACTAGTAAGATCATGATCTTTCGCCCACAACCCTATTGGAGTAAAGTCTTGAAATTACCTTAATTTCCCTTTCAAACCTTATTTATGGAAAATCCTATTAATACCCATTCTAACATTAAGACCGTGATCTTCCCATCAAAACCCTATCTTGGTAAAGTTATAAAATTACCTCACCTACTAGTAAGACCCTAATCTTCCCAACGAAGCCTTATTGGGTTAAAGTCCCAAAACTACTCCTCAAAGCTGTAAGACCCTACTTTTTCCTTTCAATCCCCATCGAGGTAAATCCCTAACTCTTTAAATCGAAACCCTATTCGGGGTAAGGTCCCTAAATTACCCCTCTATTTAGTAAGACCATGATTTTTCCACCACAACCATATCGAGGTAAAATCTTAAAGTAACCCCTCCTACCAATAAGACCCCAATCTTCCTACCGAAACCCTGTTGGGGTAAAGTCCCGAGACTACCCCTTCTAATGGTAAGAACTTAATCATCCCATCAAAACCCTATTGGGATAAAGTCTAGAAACTACCCGACAAACTGCTATATTTCTTCTCTTCCCACCAAAACCCCATCGATGTAAATCCCAAAATTCCCCCTCCTACCTATAAGACCCTAATCTTCCCTCCGACAACCTGTTTTGGTGAAATCCCAAAATTACTTCTCTTACCTATAAGACACAAATCTTCCCACGAAAAACCTTATTGGGATAAAATCCCCATAACACCACTCCTACTAGTAAGACCCTAATCTTCCCACTGGAACACTAATTGAATAATGTCCTGATATTACCCCTCCTACCAATAAGACCCTAATTATCCCACCAAATCCAAGTTAGGGTAAAATCTCGAAATTACACCTTCAATTGATTAGACCCTAATTTTCCCATCGTAACCATGTAGGGGTAAAATCACAAAACTACCCCTCACTCCAGAAAAACCATGACATAACCACTAGAACCCTATCGAGGTAAAATCTCAAAATAACCACAGGAACCCTTCTTCGAGTAAAATGCCAAAATTACCCGTTTTGCTGCTAGCACCCCAATCTACCCACAAAAATCTTAATGGGGTTGAATCCTAAAATTCCCACTCATACATTTAAGACCCTTATCTTCTCCTTGAAACCTTATTGGGGTAATTTACCAAATTTATCTCTCCTACCGATAAAACCAAATTCTTACCATTGAATCCCTATTGGGGTAAAATTCCTAAATTACATGTCCTATTGATAAGAGCCTAATCTTCTAACTAAAATTTTATTATCCTCAAAATACCCTTCCTACTAGTAAGATCATGATCTTTCCCCCACAACCCTATTGGAGTAAAGTCTTGAAATTACCTTAATTTCCCTTTCAAACCTTATTTATGGAAAATCCTATTAATACCCATTCTAACATTAAGACCGTGATCTTCCCATCAAAACCCTATCTTGGTAAAGTTATAAAATTACCTCACCTACTAGTAAGACCCTAATCTTCCCAACGAAGCCTTATTGGGTTAAAGTCCCAAAACTACTCCTCAAAGCTGTAAGACCCTACTTTTTCCTTTCAATCCCCATCGAGGTAAATCCCTAACTCTTTAAATCGAAACCCTATTCGGGGTAAGGTCCCTAAATTACCCCTCTATTTAGTAAGACCATGATTTTTCCACCACAACCATATCGAGGTAAAATCTTAAAGTAACCCCTCCTACCAATAAGACCCCAATCTTCCTACCGAAACCCTATTGGGGTAAAGTCCCGAGATTACCCCTTCTAATGGTAAGAACTTAATCATCCCATCAAAACCCTATTGGGATAAAGTCTAGAAACTACCCGACAAACTGCTATATTTCTTCTCTTCCCACCAAAACCCCATCGATGTAAATCCCAAAATTCCCCCTCCTGCCTATAAGACCCTAATCTTCCCTCCGACAACCTATTTTGGTGAAATCCCAAAATTACTTCTCTTACCTATATGACACAAATCTTCCCACGAAAAACCTTATTGGGATAAAATCCCCATAATACCACTCCTACTAGTGAGACCCTAATCTTCCCACTGGAACACTAATTGAATAATGTCCTGATATTACCCCTCCTACCAATAAGACCCTAATTATCCCACCAAATCCAAGTTAGGGTAAAATCTCGAAATTACACCTTCAATTGATTAGACCCTAATTTTCCCATCGTAACCATGTAGGGGTAAAATCACCAAACTACCCCTCACTCCAGAAAAACCATGACATAACCACTAGAACCCTATCGAGGTAAAATCTCAAAATAACCACAGGAACCCTTCTTCGAGTAAAATGCCAAAATTACCCGTTTTGCTGCTAGCACCCCAATCTACCCACAAAAATCTTAATGGGGTTGAATCCTAAAATTCCCACTCATACATTTAAGACCCTTATCTTCTCCTTGAAACCCTATTGGGGTAAAATTCCTAAATTACATGTCCTATTGATAAGAGCCTAATCTTCTAACTAAAATTTTATTATCCTCAAAATACCCTTCCTACTAGTAAGATCATGATCTTTCCCCCACAACCCTATTGGAGTAAAGTCTTGAAATTACCTTAATTTCCCTTTCAAACCTTATTTATAGAAAATCCTATTAATACCCATTCTAACATTAAGACCGTGATCTTCCCATCAAAACCCTATCTTGGTAAAGTTATAAAATTACCTCACCTACTAGTAAGACCCTAATCTTCCCAACGAAGCCTTATTGGGTTAAAGTCCCAAAACTACTCCTCATAGCTGTAAGACCCTACTTTTTCCTTTCAATCCCCATCGAGGTAAATCCCTAACTCTTTAAATCGAAACCCTATTCGGGGTAAGGTCCCTAAATTACCCCTCTATTTAGTAAGACCATGATTTTTCCACCACAACCATATCGAGGTAAAATCTTAAAGTAACCCCTCCTACCAATAAGACCCCAATCTTCCTACCGAAACCCTATTGGGGTAAAGTCCCGAGATTACCCCTTCTAATGGTAAGAACTTAATCATCCCATAAAAACCCTATTGGGATAAAGTCTAGAAACTACCCGACAAACTGCTATATTTCTTCTCTTCCCACCAAAACCCCATCGATGTAAATCCCAAAATTCCCCCTCCTGCCTATAAGACCCTAATCTTCCCTCCGACAACCTATTTTGGTGAAATCCCAAAATTACTTCTCTTACCTATAAGACACAAATCTTCCCACGAAAAACCTTATTGGGATAAAATCCCCATAATACCACTCCTACTAGTAAGACCCTAATCTTCCCACTGGAACACTAATTGAATAATGTCCTGATATTACCCCTCCTACCAATAAGACCCTAATTATCCCACCAAATCCAAGTTAGGGTAAAATCTCGAAATTACACCTTCAATTGATTAGACCCTAATTTTCCCATCGTAACCATGTAGGGGTAAAATCACCAAACTACCCCTCACTCCAGAAAAACCATGACATAACCACTAGAACCCTATCGAGGTAAAATCTCAAAATAACCACAGGAACCCTTCTTCGAGTAAAATGCCAAAATTACCCGTTTTGCTGCTAGCACCCCAATCTACCCACAAAAATCTTAATGGGGTTGAATCCTAAAATTCCCACTCATACATTTAAGACCCTTATCTTCTCCTTGAAACCCTATTGGGGTAAAATTCCTAAATTACATGTCCTATTGATAAGAGCCTAATCTTCTAACTAAAATTTTATTATCCTCAAAATTCCCTTCCTACTAGTAAGATCATGATCTTTCCCCCACAACCCTATTGGAGTAAAGTCTTGAAATTACCTTAATTTCCCTTTCAAACCTTATTTATGGAAAATCCTATTAATACCCATTCTAACATTAAGACCGTGATCTTCCCATCAAAACCCTATCTTGGTAAAGTTATAAAATTACCTCACCTACTAGTAAGACCCTAATCTTCCCAACGAAGCCTTATTGGGTTAAAGTCCCAAAACTACTCCTCATAGCTGTAAGACCCTACTTTTTCCTTTCAATCCCCATCGAGGTAAATCCCTAACTCTTTAAATCGAAACCCTATTCGGGGTAAGGTCCCTAAATTACCCCTCTATTTAGTAAGACCATGATTTTTCCACCACAACCATATCGAGGTAAAATCTTAAAGTAACCCCTCCTACCAATAAGACCCCAATCTTCCTACCGAAACCCTATTGGGGTAAAGTCCCGAGATTACCCCTTCTAATGGTAAGAACTTAATCATCCCATAAAAACCCTATTGGGATAAAGTCTAGAAACTACCCGACAAACTGCTATATTTCTTCTCTTCCCACCAAAACCCCATCGATGTAAATCCCAAAATTCCCCCTCCTGCCTATAAGACCCTAATCTTCCCTCCGACAACCTATTTTGGTGAAATCCCAAAATTACTTCTCTTACCTATAAGACACAAATCTTCCCACGAAAAACCTTATTGGGATAAAATCCCCATAATACCACTCCTACTAGTAAGACCCTAATCTTCCCACTGGAACACTAATTGAATAATGTCCTGATATTACCCCTCCTACCAATAAGACCCTAATTATCCCACCAAATCCAAGTTAGGGTAAAATCTCGAAATTACACCTTCAATTGATTAGACCCTAATTTTCCCATCGTAACCATGTAGGGGTAAAATCACCAAACTACCCCTCACTCCAGAAAAACCATGACATAACCACTAGAACCCTATCGAGGTAAAATCTCAAAATAACCACAGGAACCCTTCTTCGAGTAAAATGCCAAAATTACCCGTTTTGCTGCTAGCACCCCAATCTACCCACAAAAATCTTAATGGGGTTGAATCCTAAAATTCCCACTCATACATTTAAGACCCTTATCTTCTCCTTGAAACCCTATTGGGGTAAAATTCCTAAATTACATGTCCTATTGATAAGAGCCTAATCTTCTAACTAAAATTTTATTATCCTCAAAATACCCTTCCTACTAGTAAGATCATGATCTTTCCCCCACAACCCTAATGGAGTAAAGTCTTGAAATTACCTTAATTTCCCTTTCAAACCTTATTTATGGAAAATCCTATTAATACCCATTCTAACATTAAGACCGTGATCTTCCCATCAAAACCCTATCTTGGTAAAGTTATAAAATTACCTCACCTACTAGTAAGACCCTAATCTTCCCAACGAAGCCTTATTGGGTTAAAGTCCCAAAACTACTCCTCATAGCTGTAAGACCCTACTTTTTCCTTTCAATCCCCATCGAGGTAAATCCCTAACTCTTTAAATCGAAACCCTATTCGGGGTAAGGTCCCTAAATTACCCCTCTATTTAGCAAGACCATGATTTTTCCACCACAACCATATCGAGGTAAAATCTTAAAGTAACCCCTCCTACCAATAAGACCCCAATCTTCCTACCGAAACCCTATTGGGGTAAAGTCTCGAGATTACCCCTTCTTATGGTAAGAACTTAATCATCCCATCAAAACCCTATTGGGATAAAGTCTAGAAACTACCCGACAAACTGCTATATTTCTTCTCTTCCCACCAAAACCCCATCGATGTAAATCCCAAAATTCCCCCTCCTACCTATAAGACCCTAATCTTCCCTCCGACAACCTATTTTGGTGAAATCCCAAAATTACTTCTCTTACCTATAGGACACAAATCTTCCCACGAAAAACCTTATTGGGATAAAATCCCCATAATACCACTCCTACTAGTAAGACCCTAATCTTCCCACTGGAACACTAATTGAATAATGTCCTGATATTACCCCTCCTACCAATAAGACCCTAATTATCCCACCAAATCCAAGTTAGGGTAAAATCTCGAAATTACACCTTCAATTGATTAGACCCTAATTTTCCCATCGTAACCATGTAGGGGTAAAATCACCAAACTACCCCTCACTCCAGAAAAACCATGACATAACCACTAGAACCCTATCGAGGTAAAATCTTAAAATAACCACAGGAACCCTTCTTCGAGTAAAATGCCAAAATTACCCGTTTTGCTGCTAACACCCCAATCTACCCACAAAAATCTTAATGGGGTTGAATCCTAAAATTCCCACTCATACATTTAAGACCCTTATCTTCTCCTTGAAACCTTATTGGGGTAATTTACCAAATTTATCTCTCCTACCGATAAAACCAAATTCTTCCCATTGAAACCCTATTGGGGTAAAATTCCTAAATTACTTGTCCTATTGATAAGAACCTAATCTTCTAACTAAAATTTTATTATCCTCAAAATACCCTTCCTACTAGTAAGATCATGATCTTTCCCCCACAACCCTATTGGAGTAAAGTCTTGAAATTACCTTAATTTCCCTTTCAAACCTTATTTATGGAAAATCCTATTAATACCCATTCTAACATTAAGACCGTGATCTTCCCATCAAAACCCTATCTTGGTAAAGTTATAAAATTACCTCACCTACTAGTAAGACCCTAATCTTCCCAACGAAGCCTTATTGGGTTAAAGTCCCAAAACTACTCCTCATAGCTGTAAGACCCTACTTTTTCCTTTCAATCCCCATCGAGGTAAATCCCTAACTCTTTAAATCGAAACCCTATTCGGGGTAAGGTCCCTAAATTACCCCTCTATTTAGTAAGACCATGATTTTTCCACCACAACCATATCGAGGTAAAATCTTAAAGTAACCCCTCCTACCAATAAGACCCCAATCTTCCTACCGAAACCCTATTGGGGTAAAGTCCCGAGATTACCCCTTCTAATGGTAAGAACTTAATCATCCCATCAAAACCCTATTGGGATAAAGTCTAGAAACTACCCGACAAACTGCTATATTTCTTCTCTTCCCACCAAAACCCCATCGATGTAAATCCCAAAATTCCCCCTCCTGCCTATAAGACCCTAATCTTCCCTCCGACAACCTATTTTGGTGAAATCCCAAAATTACTTCTCTTACCTATAAGACACAAATCTTCCCACGAAAAACCTTATTGGGATAAAATCCCCATAATACCACTCCTACTAGTAAGACCCTAATCTTCCCACTGGAACACTAATTGAATAATGTCCTGATATTACCCCTCCTACCAATAAGACCCTAATTATCCCACCAAATCCAAGTTAGGGTAAAATCTCGAAATTACACCTTCAATTGATTAGACCCTAATTTTCCCATCGTAACCATGTAGGGGTAAAATCACCAAACTACCCCTCACTCCAGAAAAACCATGCCATAACCACTAGAACCCTATCGAGGTAAAATCTCAAAATAACCACAGGAACCCTTCTTCGAGTAAAATGCCAAAATTACCCGTTTTGCTGCTAGCACCCCAATCTACCCACAAAAATCTTAATGGGGTTGAATCCTAAAATTCCCACTCATACATTTAAGACCCTTATCTTCTCCTTGAAACCTTATTGGGGTAATTTACCAAATTTATCTCTCCTACCGATAAAACCAAATTCTTCCCATTGAAACCCTATTGGGGTAAAATTCCTAAATTACATGTCCTATTGATAAGAGCCTAATCTTCTAACTAAAATTTTATTATCCTCAAAATACCCTTCCTACTAGTAAGATCATGATCTTTCACCCACAACCCTATTGGAGTAATGTCTTGAAATTACCTTAATTTCCCTTTCAAACCTTATTTATGGAAAATCCTATTAATACCCATTCTAACATTAAGACCGTGATCTTCCCATCAAAACCCTATCTTGGTAAAGTTATAAAATTACCTCACCTACTAGTAAGACCCTAATCTTCCCAACGAAGCCTTATTGGGGTAAACTCCCAAAACTACTCCTCATAGCTGTAAGACCCTACTTTTTCCTTTCAATCCCCATCGAGGTAAATCCCTAACTCTTTAAATCGAAACCCTATTCGGGGTAAGGTCCCTAAATTACCCCTCTATTTAGTAAGACCATGATTTTTCCACCACAACCATATCGAGGTAAAATCTTAAAGTAACCCCTCCTACCAATAAGACCCCAATCTTCCTACCGAAACCTTATTGGGGTAAAGTCCCGAGATTACCCCTTCTAATGGTAAGAACTTAATCATCCCATCAAAACCCTATTGGGATAAAGTCTAGAAACTACCCGACAAACTGCTATATTTCTTCTCTTCCCTCCAAAACCCCATCGATGTAAATCCCAAAATTCCCCCTCCTACCTATAAGACCCTAATCTTCCCTCCGACAACCTATTTTGGTGAAATCCCAAAATTACTTCTCTTACCTATAAGACACAAATCTTCCCACGAAAAACCTTATTGGGATAAAATCCCCATAATACCACTCCTACTAGTAAGACCCTAATCTTCCCACTGGAACACTAATTGAATAATGTCCTGATATTACCCCTCCTACCAATAAGACCCTAATTATCCCACCAAATCCAAGTTAGGGTAAAATCTCGAAATTACACCTTCAATTGATTAGACCCTAATTTTCCCATCGTAACCATGTAGGGGTAAAATCACCAAACTACCCCTCACTCCAGAAAAACCATGACATAACCACTAGAACCCTATCGAGGTAAAATCTCAAAATAACCACAGGAACCCTTCTTCGAGTAAAATGCCAAAATTACCCGTTTTGCTGCTAACACCCCAATCTACCCACAAAAATCTTAATGGGGTTGAATCCTAAAATTCCCACTCATACATTTAAGACCCTTATCTTCTCCTTGAAACCTTATTGGGGTAATTTACCAAATTTATCTCTCCTACCGATAAAACCAAATTCTTCCCATTGAAACCCTATTGGGGTAAAATTCCTAAATTACATGTCCTATTGATAAGAACCTAATCTTCTAACTAAAATTTTATTATCCTCAAAATACCCTTCCTACTAGTAAGATCATGATCTTTCCCCCACAACCCTATTGGAGTAAAGTCTTGAAATTACCTTAATTTCCCTTTCAAACCTTATTTATGGAAAATCCTATTAATACCCATTCTAACATTAAGACCGCGATCTTCCCATCAAAACCCTATCTTGGTAAAGTTATAAAATTACCTCACCTACTAGTAAGACCCTAATCTTCCCAACGAAGCCTTATTGGGTTAAAGTCCCAAAACTACTCCTCATAGCTGTAAGACCCTACTTTTTCCTTTCAATCCCCATCGAGGTAAATCCCTAACTCTTTAAATCGAAACCCTATTCGGGGTAAGGTCCCTAAATTACCCCTCTATTTAGTAAGACCATGATTTTTCCACCACAACCATATCGAGGTAAAATCTTAAAGTAACCCCTCCTACCAATAAGACCCCAATCTTCCTACCGAAACCCTATTGGGGTAAAGTCCCGAGAATACCCCTTCTAATGGTAAGAACTTAATTATCCCATCAAAACCCTATTGGGATAAAGTCTAGAAACTACCCGACAAACTGCTATATTTCTTCTCTTCCCACCAAAACCCCATCGATGTAAATCCCAAAATTCCCCCTCCTACCTATAAGACCCTAATCTTCCCTCCGACAACCTATTTTGGTGAAATCCCAAAATTACTTCTCTTACCTATAAGACACAAATCTTCCCACGAAAAACCTTATTGGGATAAAATCCCCATAATACCACTCCTACTAGTAAGACCCTAATCTTCCCACTGGAACACTAATTGAATAATGTCCTGATATTACCCCTCCTACCAATAAGACCCTAATTATCCCACCAAATCCAAGTTAGGGTAAAATCTCGAAATTACACCTTCAATTGATTAGACCCTAATTTTCCCATCGTAACCATGTAGGGGTAAAATCACCAAACTACCCCTCACTCCAGAAAAACCATGCCATAACCACTAGAACCCTATCGAGGTAAAATCTCAAAATAACCACAGGAACCCTTCTTCGAGTAAAATGCCAAAATTACCCGTTTTGCTGCTAGCACCCCAATCTACCCACAAAAATCTTAATGGGGTTGAATCCTAAAATTCCCACTCATACATTTAAGACCCTTATCTTCTCCTTGAAACCTTATTGGGGTAATTTACCAAATTTATCTCTCCTACCGATAAAACCAAATTCTTCCCATTGAAACCCTATTGGGGTAAAATTCCTAAATTACATGTCCTATTGATAAGAGCCTAATCTTCTAACAAAAATTTTATTATCCTCAAAATACCCTTCCTACTAGTAAGATCATGATCTTTCCCCCACAACCCTATTGGAGTAAAGTCTTGAAATTACCTTAATTTCCCTTTCAAACCTTATTTATGGAAAATCCTATTAATACCCATTCTAACATTAAGACCGTGATCTTCCCATCAAAACCCTATCTTGGTAAAGTTATAAAATTACCTCACCTACTAGTAAGACCCTAATCTTCCCAACGAAGCCTTATTGGGGTAAACTCCCAAAACTACTCCTCATAGCTGTAAGACCCTACTTTTTCCTTTCAATCCCCATCGAGGTAAATCCCTAACTCTTTAAATCGAAACCCTATTCGGGGTAAGGTCCCTAAATTACCCCTCTATTTAGTAAGACCATGATTTTTCCACCACAACCATATCGAGGTAAAATCTTAAAGTAACCCTTCCTACCAATAAGACCCCAATCTTCCTACCGAAACCCTATTGGGGTAAAGTCCCGAGATTACCCCTTCTAATGGTAAGAACTTAATCATCCCATCAAAACCCTATTGGGATAAAGTCTAGAAACTACCCGACAAACTGCTATATTTCTTCTCTTCCCACCAAAACCCCATCGATGTAAATCCCAAAATTCCCCTTCCTGCCTATAAGACCCTAATCTTCCCTCCGACAACCTATTTTGGTGAAATCCCAAAATTACTTCTCTTACCTATAAGACACAAATCTTCCCACGAAAAACCTTATTGGGATAAAATCCCCATAATACCACTCCTACTAGTAAGACCCTAATCTTCCCACTGGAACACTAATTGAATAATGTCCTGATATTACCCCTCCTACCAATAAGACCCTAATTATCCCACCAAATCCAAGTTAGGGTAAAATCTCGAAATTACACCTTCAATTGATTAGACCCTAATTTTCCCATCGTAACCATGTAGGGGTAAAATCACCAAACTACCCCTCACTCCAGAAAAACCATGACATAACCACTAGAACCCTATCGAGGTAAAATCTCAAAATAACCACAGGAACCCTTCTTCGAGTAAAATGCCAAAATTACCCGTTTTGCTGCTAACACCCCAATCTACCCACAAAAATCTTAATGGGGTTGAATCCTAAAATTCCCACTCATACATTTAAGACCCTTATCTTCTCCTTGAAACCTTATTGGGGTAATTTACCAAATTTATCTCTCCTACCGATAAAACCAAATTCTTCCCATTGAAACCCTATTGGGGTAAAATTCCTAAATTACATGTCCTATTGATAAGAGCCTAATCTTCTAACTAAAATTTTATTATCCTCAAAATACCCTTCCTACTAGTAAGATCATGATCTTTCCCCCACAATCCTATTGGAGTAAAGTCTTGAAATTACCTTAATTTCCCTTTCAAACCTTATTTATGGAAAATCCTATTAATACCCATTCTAACATTAAGACCGTGATCTTCCCATCAAAACCCTATCTTGGTAAAGTTATAAAATTACCTCACCTACTAGTAAGACCCTAATCTTCCCAACGAAGCCTTATTGGGGTAAACTCCCAAAACTACTCCTCATAGCTGTAAGACCCTACTTTTTCCTTTCAATCCCCATCGAGGTAAATCCCTAACTCTTTAAATCGAAACCCTATTCGGGGTAAGGTCCCTAAATTACCCCTCTATTTAGTAAGACCATAATTTTTCCACCACAACCATATCGAGGTAAAATCTTAAAGTAACCCCTCCTACCAATAAGACCCAAATCTTCCTACCGAAACCCTATTGGGGTAAAGTCCCGAGATTACCCCTTCTAATGGTAAGAACTTAATCATCCCATCAAAACCCTATTGGGATAAAGTCTAGAAACTACCCGACAAACTGCTATATTTCTTCTCTTCCCACCAAAACCCCATCGATGTAAATCCCAAAATTCCCCCTCCTACCTATAAGACCCTAATCTTCCCTCCGACAACCTATTTTGGTGAAATCCCAAAATTACTTCTCTTACCTATAAGACACAAATCTTCCCACGAAAAACCTTATTGGGATAAAATCCCCATAATACCACTCCTACTAGTAAGACCCTAATCTTCCCACTGGAACACTAATTGAATAATGTCCTGATATTACCCCTCCTACCAATAAGACCCTAATTATCCCACCAAATCCAAGTTAGGGTAAAATCTCGAAATTACACCTTCAATTGATTAGACCCTAATTTTCCCATCGTAACCATGTAGGGGTAAAATCACCAAACTACCCCTCACTCCAGAAAAACCATGCCATAACCACTAGAACCCTATCGAGGTAAAATCTCAAAATAACCACAGGAACCCTTCTTCGAGTAAAATGCCAAAATTACCCGTTTTGCTGCTAGCACCCCAATCTACCCACAAAAATCTTAATGGGGTTGAATCCTAAAATTCCCACTCATACATTTAAGACCCTTATCTTCTCCTTGAAACCTTATTGGGGTAATTTACCAAATTTATCTCTCCTACCGATAAAACCAAATTCTTCCCATTGAAACCCTATTGGGGTAAAATTCCTAAATTACATGTCCTATTGATAAGAGCCTAATCTTCTAACTAAAATTTTATTATCCTCAAAATACCCTTCCTACTAGTAAGATCATGATCTTTCCCCCACAACCCTATTGGAGTAAAGTCTTGAAATTACCTTAATTTCCCTTTCAAACCTTATTTATGGAAAATCCTATTAATACCCATTCTAACATTAAGACCGTGATCTTCCCATCAAAACCCTATCTTGGTAAAGTTATAAAATTACCTCACCTACTAGTAAGACCCTAATCTTCCCAACGAAGCCTTATTGGGGTAAACTCCCAAAACTACTCCTCATAACTGTAAGACCCTACTTTTTCCTTTCAATCCCCATCGAGGTAAATCCCTAACTCTTTAAATCGAAACCCTATTCGGGGTAAGGTCCCTAAATTACCCCTCTATTTAGTAAGACCATGATTTTTCCACCACAACCATATCGAGGTAAAATCTTAAAGTAACCCCTCCTACCAATAAGACCCAAATCTTCCTACCGAAACCCTATTGGGGTAAAGTCCCGAGATTACCCCTTCTAATGGTAAGAACTTAATCATCCCATCAAAACCCTATTGGGATAAAGTCTAGAAACTACCCGACAAACTGCTATATTTCTTCTCTTCCCTCCAAAACCCCATCGATGTAAATCCCAAAATTCCCCCTCCTACCTATAAGACCCTAATCTTCCCTCCGACAACCTATTTTGGTGAAATCCCAAAATTACTTATCTTACCTATAAGACACAAATCTTCCCACGAAAAACCTTATTGGGATAAAATCCCCATAATACCACTCCTACTAGTAAGACCGTAATCTTCCCACTGGAACACTAATTGAATAATGTCCTGATATTACCCCTCCTACCAATAAGACCCTAATTATCCCACCAAATCCAAGTTAGGGTAAAATCTCAAAATTACACCTTCAATTGATTAGACCCTAATTTTCCCATCGTAACCATGTAGGGGTAAAATCACCAAACTACCCCTCACTCCAGAAAAACCATGACATAACCACTAGAACCCTATCGAGGTAAAATCTCAAAATAACCACAGGAACCCTTCTTCGAGTAAAATGCCAAAATTACCCGTTTTGCTGCTAACACCCCAATCTACCCACAAAAATCTTAATGGGGTTGAAACCTAAAATTCCCACTCATACATTTAAGACCCTTATCTTCTCCTTGAAACCTTATTGGGGTAATTTACCAAATTTATCTCTCCTACCGATAAAACCAAATTCTTCCCATTGAAACCCTATTGGGGTAAAATTCCTAAATTACATGTCCTATTGATAAGAGCCTAATCTTCTAACTAAAATTTTATTATCCTCAAAATACCCTTCCTACTAGTAAGATCATGATCTTTCCCCCACAACCCTATTGGAGTAAAGTCTTGAAATTAGCTTAATTTCCCTTTCAAACCTTATTTATGGAAAATCCTATTAATACCCATTCTAACATTAAGACCGTGATCTTCCCATCAAAACCCTATCTTGGTAAAGTTATAAAATTACCTCACCTACTAGTAAGACCCTAATCTTCCCAACGAAGCCTTATTGGGTTAAAGTCCCAAAACTACTCCTCATAGCTGTAAGACCCTACTTTTTCCTTTCAATCCCCATCGAGGTAAATCCCTAACTCTTTAAATCGAAACCCTATTCGGGGTAAGGTCCCTAAATTACCCCTCTATTTAGTAAGACCATGATTTTTCCACCACAACCATATCGAGGTAAAATCTTAAAGTAACCCCTCCTACCAATAAGACCCCAATCTTCCTACCGAAACCCTATTGGGGTAAAGTCCCGAGATTACCCCTTCTAATGGTAAGAACTTAATTATCCCATCAAAACCCTATTGGGATAAAGTCTAGAAACTACCCGACAAACTGCTATATTTCTTCTCTTCCCACCAAAACCCCATCGATGTAAATCCCAAAATTCCCCCTCCTACCTATAAGACCCTAATCTTCCCTCCGACAACCTATTTTGGTGAAATCCCAAAATTACTTCTCTTACCTATAAGACACAAATCTTCCCACGAAAAACCTTATTGGGATAAAATCCCCATAATACCACTCCTACTAGTAAGACCCTAATCTTCCCACTGGAACACTAATTGAATAATGTCCTGATATTACCCCTCCTACCAATAAGACCCTAATTATCCCACCAAATCCAAGTTAGGGTAAAATCTCGAAATTACACCTTCAATTGATTAGACCCTAATTTTCCCATCGTAACCATGTAGGGGTAAAATCACCAAACTACCCCTCACTCCAGAAAAACCATGCCATAACCACTAGAACCCTATCGAGGTAAAATCTCAAAATAACCACAGGAACCCTTCTTCGAGTAAAATGCCAAAATTACCCGTTTTGCTGCTAGCACCCCAATCTACCCACAAAAATCTTAATGGGGTTGAATCCTAAAATTCCCACTCATACATTTAAGACCCTTATCTTCTCCTTGAAACCTTATTGGGGTAATTTACCAAATTTATCTCTCCTACCGATAAAACCAAATTCTTCCCATTGAAACCCTATTGGGGTAAAATTCCTAAATTACATGTCCTATTGATAAGAGCCTAATCTTCTAACTAAAATTTTATTATCCTCAAAATACCCTTCCTACTAGTAAGATCATGATCTTTCCCCCACAACCCTATTGGAGTAAAGTCTTGAAATTAGCTTAATTTCCCTTTCAAACCTTATTTATGGAAAATCCTATTAATACCCATTCTAACATTAAGACCGTGATCTTCCCATCAAAACCCTATCTTGGTAAAGTTATAAAATTACCTCACCTACTAGTAAGACCCTAATCTTCCGAACGAAGCCTTATTGGGTTAAAGTCCCAAAACTACTCCTCATAGCTGTAAGACCCTACTTTTTCCTTTCAATCCCCATCGAGGTAAATCCCTAACTCTTTAAATCGAAACCCTATTCGGGGTAAGGTCCCTAAATTACCCCTCTATTTAGTAAGACCATGATTTTTCCACCACAACCATATCGAGGTAAAATCTTAAAGTAACCCCTCCTACCAATAAGACCCCAATCTTCCTACCGAAACCCTATTGGGGTAAAGTCCCGAGATTACCCCTTCTAATGGTAAGAACTTAATTATCCCATCAAAACCCTATTGGGATAAAGTCTAGAAACTACCCGACAAACTGCTATATTTCTTCTCTTCCCACCAAAACCCCATCGATGTAAATCCCAAAATTCCCCCTCCTACCTATAAGACCCTAATCTTCCCTCCGACAACCTATTTTGGTGAAATCCCAAAATTACTTCTCTTACCTATAAGACACAAATCTTCCCACGAAAAACCTTATTGGGATAAAATCCCCATAATACCACTCCTACTAGTAAGACCCTAATCTTCCCACTGGAACACTAATTGAATAATGTCCTGATATTACCCCTCCTACCAATAAGACCCTAATTATCCCACCAAATCCAAGTTAGGGTAAAATCTCGAAATTACACCTTCAATTGATTAGACCCTAATTTTCCCATCGTAACCATGTAGGGGTAAAATCACCAAACTACCCCTCACTCCAGAAAAACCATGCCATAACCACTAGAACCCTATCGAGGTAAAATCTCAAAATAACCACAGGAACCCTTCTTCGAGTAAAATGCCAAAATTACCCGTTTTGCTGCTAGCACCCCAATCTACCCACAAAAATCTTAATGGGGTTGAATCCTAAAATTCCCACTCATACATTTAAGACCCTTATCTTCTCCTTGAAACCTTATTGGGGTAATTTACCAAATTTATCTCTCCTACCGATAAAACCAAATTCTTCCCATTGAAACCCTATTGGGGTAAAATTCCTAAATTACATGTCCTATTGATAAGAGCCTAATCTTCTAACTAAAATTTTATTATCCTCAAAATACCCTTCCTACTAGTAAGATCATGATCTTTCCCCCACAACCCTATTGGAGTAAAGTCTTGAAATTACCTTAATTTCCCTTTCAAACCTTATTTATGGAAAATCCTATTAATACCCATTCTAACATTAAGACCGTGATCTTCCCATCAAAACCCTATCTTGGTAAAGTTATAAAATTACCTCACCTACTAGTAAGACCCTAATCTTCCCAACGAAGCCTTATTGGGGTAAACTCCCAAAACTACTCCTCATAGCTGTAAGACCCTACTTTTTCCTTTCAATCCCCATCGAGGTAAATCCCTAACTCTTTAAATCGAAACCCTATTCGGGGTAAGGTCCCTAAATTACCCCTCTATTTAGTAAGACCATGATTTTTCCACCACAACCATATCGAGGTAAAATCTTAAAGTAACCCCTCCTACCAATAAGACCTCAATCTTCCTACCGAAACCCTATTGGGGTAAAGTCCCGAGATTACCCCTTCTAATGGTAAGAACTTAATCATCCCATCAAAACCCTATTGGGATAAAGTCTAGAAACTACCCGACAAACTGCTATATTTCTTCTCTTCCCACCAAAACCCCATCGATGTAAATCCCAAAATTCCCCCTCCTACCTATAAGACCCTAATCATCCCTCCGACAACCTATTTTGGTGAAATCCCAAAATTACTTCTCTTACCTATAAGACACAAATCTTCCCACGAAAAACCTTATTGGGATAAAATCCCCATAATACCACTCCTACTAGTCAGACCCTAATCTTCCCACTGGAACACTAATTGAATAATGTCCTGATATTACCCCTCCTACCAATAAGACCCTAATTATCCCACCAAATCCAAGTTAGGGTAAAATCTCGAAATTACACCTTCAATTGATTAGACCCTAATTTTCCCATCGTAACCATGTAGGGGTAAAATCACCAAACTACCCCTCACTCCAGAAAAACCATGCCATAACCACTAGAACCCTATCGAGGTAAAATCTCAAAATAACCACAGGAACCCTTCTTCGAGTAAAATGCCAAAATTACCCGTTTTGCTGCTAGCACCCCAATCTACCCACAAAAATCTTAATGGGGTTGAATCCTAAAATTCCCACTCATACATTTAAGACCCTTATCTTCTCCTTGAAACCTTATTGGGGTAATTTACCAAATTTATCTCTCCTACCGATAAAACCAAATTCTTCCCATTGAAACCCTATTGGGGTAAAATTCCTAAATTACATGTCCTATTGATAAGAGCCTAATCTTCTAACTAAAATTTTATTATCCTCAAAATACCCTTCCTACTAGTAAGATCATGATCTTTCCCCCACAACCCTATTGGAGTAAAGTCTTGAAATTACCTTAATTTCCCTTTCAAACCTTATTTATGGAAAATCCTATTAATACCCATTCTAACATTAAGACCGTGATCTTCCCATCAAAACCCTATCTTGGTAAAGTTATAAAATTACCTCACCTACTAGTAAGACCCTAATCTTCCGAACGAAGCCTTATTGGGTTAAAGTCCCAAAACTACTCCTCATAGCTGTAAGACCCTACTTTTTCCTTTCAATCCCCATCGAGGTAAATCCCTAACTCTTTAAATCGAAACCCTATTCGGGGTAAGGTCCCTAAATTACCCCTCTATTTAGTAAGACCATGATTTTTCCACCACAACCATATCGAGGTAAAATCTTAAAGTAACCCCTCCTACCAATAAGACCCCAATCTTCCTACCGAAACCCTATTGGGGTAAAGTCCCGAGATTACCCCTTCTAATGGTAAGAACTTAATTATCCCATCAAAACCCTATTGGGATAAAGTCTAGAAACTACCCGACAAACTGCTATATTTCTTCTCTTCCCACCAAAACCCCATCGATGTAAATCCCAAAATTCCCCCTCCTACCTATAAGACCCTAATCTTCCCTCCGACAACCTATTTTGGTGAAATCCCAAAATTACTTCTCTTACCTATAAGACACAAATCTTCCCACGAAAAACCTTATTGGGATAAAATCCCCATAATACCACTCCTACTAGTAAGACCCTAATCTTCCCACTGGAACACTAATTGAATAATGTCCTGATATTACCCCTCCTACCAATAAGACCCTAATTATCCCACCAAATCCAAGTTAGGGTAAAATCTCGAAATTACACCTTCAATTGATTAGACCCTAATTTTCCCATCGTAACCATGTAGGGGTAAAATCACCAAACTACCCCTCACTCCAGAAAAACCATGCCATAACCACTAGAACCCTATCGAGGTAAAATCTCAAAATAACCACAGGAACCCTTCTTCGAGTAAAATGCCAAAATTACCCGTTTTGCTGCTAGCACCCCAATCTACCCACAAAAATCTTAATGGGGTTGAATCCTAAAATTCCCACTCATACATTTAAGACCCTTATCTTCTCCTTGAAACCTTATTGGGGTAATTTACCAAATTTATCTCTCCTACCGATAAAACCAAATTCTTCCCATTGAAACCCTATTGGGGTAAAATTCCTAAATTACATGTCCTATTGATAAGAGCCTAATCTTCTAACTAAAATTTTATTATCCTCAAAATACCCTTCCTACTAGTAAGATCATGATCTTTCCCCCACAACCCTATTGGAGTAAAGTCTTGAAATTACCTTAATTTCCCTTTCAAACCTTATTTATGGAAAATCCTATTAATACCCATTCTAACATTAAGACCGTGATCTTCCCATCAAAACCCTATCTTGGTAAAGTTATAAAATTACCTCACCTACTAGTAAGACCCTAATCTTCCCAACGAAGCCTTATTGGGGTAAACTCCCAAAACTACTCCTCATAGCTGTAAGACCCTACTTTTTCCTTTCAATCCCCATCGAGGTAAATCCCTAACTCTTTAAATCGAAACCCTATTCGGGGTAAGGTCCCTAAATTACCCCTCTATTTAGTAAGACCATGATTTTTCCACCACAACCATATCGAGGTAAAATCTTAAAGTAACCCCTCCTACCAATAAGACCTCAATCTTCCTACCGAAACCCTATTGGGGTAAAGTCCCGAGATTACCCCTTCTAATGGTAAGAACTTAATCATCCCATCAAAACCCTATTGGGATAAAGTCTAGAAACTACCCGACAAACTGCTATATTTCTTCTCTTCCCACCAAAACCCCATCGATGTAAATCCCAAAATTCCCCCTCCTACCTATAAGACCCTAATCATCCCTCCGACAACCTATTTTGGTGAAATCCCAAAATTACTTCTCTTACCTATAAGACACAAATCTTCCCACGAAAAACCTTATTGGGATAAAATCCCCATAATACCACTCCTACTAGTCAGACCCTAATCTTCCCACTGGAACACTAATTGAATAATGTCCTGATATTACCCCTCCTACCAATAAGACCCTAATTATCCCACCAAATCCAAGTTAGGGTAAAATCTCGAAATTACACCTTCAATTGATTAGACCCTAATTTTCCCATCGTAACCATGTAGGGGTAAAATCACCAAACTACCCCTCACTCCAGAAAAACCATGACATAACCACTAGAACCCTATCGAGGTAAAATCTCAAAATAACCACAGGAACCCTTCTTCGAGTAAAATGCCAAAATTACCCGTTTTGCTGCTAGCACCCAATCTACCCACAAAAATCTTAATGGGGTTGAATCCTAAAATTCCCACTCATACATTTAAGACCCTTATCTTCTCCTTGAAACCTTATTGGGGTAATTTACCAAATTTATCTCTCCTACCGATAAAACCAAATTCTTCCCATTGAAACCCTATTGGGGTAAAATTCCTAAATTACATGTCCTATTGATAAGACCCTAATCTTCTAACTAAAATTTTATTATCCTCAAAATACCCTTCCTACTAGTAAGATCATGATCTTTCCCCCACAACCCTATTGGAGTAAAGTCTTGAAATTACCTTAATTTCCCTTTCAAACCTTATTTATGGAAAATCCTATTAATACCCATTCTAACATTAAGACCGTGATCTTCCCATCAAAACCCTATCTTGGTAAAGTTATAAAATTACCTCACCTACTAGTAAGACCCTAATCTTCCCAACGAAGCCTTATTGGGGTAAACTCCCAAAACTACTCCTCATAGCTGTAAGACCCTACTTTTTCCTTTCAATCCCCATCGAGGTAAATCCCTAACTCTTTAAATCGAAACCCTATTCGGGGTAAGGTCCCTAAATTACCCCTCTATTTAGTAAGACCATGATTTTTCCACCACAACCATATCGAGGTAAAATCTTAAAGTAACCCCTCCTACCAATAAGACCCCAATCTTCCTACCGAAACCCTATTGGGGTAAAGTCCCGAGATTACCCCTTCTAATGGTAAGAACTTAATCATCCCATCAAAACCCTATTGGGATAAAGTCTAGAAACTACCCGACAAACTGCTATATTTCTTCTCTTCCCACCAAAACCCCATCGATGTAAATCCCAAAATTCCCCCTCCTACCTATAAGACCCTAATCTTCCCTCCGACAACCTATTTTGGTGAAATCCCAAAATTACTTCTCTTACCTATAAGACACAAATCTTCCCACGAAAAACCTTATTGGGATAAAATCCCCATAATACCACTCCTACTAGTGAGACCCTAATCTTCCCACTGGAACACTAATTGAATAATGTCCTGATATTACCCCTCCTACCAATAAGACCCTAATTATCCCACCAAATCCAAGTTAGGGTAAAATCTCGAAATTACACCTTCAATTGATTAGACCCTAATTTTCCCATCGTAACCATGTAGGGGTAAAATCACCAAACTACCCCTCACTCCAGAAAAACCATGACATAACCACTAGAACCCTATCGAGGTAAAATCTCAAAATAACCACAGGAACCCTTCTTCGAGTAAAATGCCAAAATTACCCGTTTTGCTGCTAACACCCCAATCTACCCACAAAAATCTTAATGGGGTTGAATCCTAAAATTCCCACTCATACATTTAAGACCCTTATCTTCTCCTTGAAACCTTATTGGGGTAATTTACCAAATTTATCTCTCCTACCGATAAAACCAAATTCTTCCCATTGAAACCCTATTGGGGTAAAATTCCTAAATTACATGTCCTATTGATAAGAGCCTAATCTTCTAACTAAAATTTTATTATCCTCAAAATACCCTTCCTACTAGTAAGATCATGATCTTTCCCCCACAACCCTATTGGAGTAAAGTCTTGAAATTACCTTAATTTCCCTTTCAAACCTTATTTATGGAAAATCCTATTAATACCTATTCTAACATTAAGACCGTGATCTTCCCATCAAAACCCTATCTTGGTAAAGTTATAAAATTACCTCACCTACTAGTAAGACCATAATCTTCTCATAGAAGCCTTATTGGGGTAAACTCCTAAAACTACCTCTCATATCGGTAAGACCCTACTCTACCCTCTCAAATCCCACAAGAAGACCTTGATCACTGAAATCCTATTAGAGTAAAATCCTGAAATCACCGCTCCTATCAGTCAGAACGTGATATTCCCACCTAAACCTTATAAGGGTAAAATTTCGAAATTATCCCTCCTACTAGAAAGTCCCTTAATCTCACTGATACCATATTTGGGTAAAATCCCAAAATTAGCCCCCCTCCTACTATAAACACCCCATTTCTTAAGACCAAAACCCTATTAGGCTAAAATCCCAGAATTACCCCACCCATCGGCAAAAACCTACTTTTTCCTCTAAATACTTATTGGAGTAAAGTCTTGAAATAACATCTCATATTGCTAAGACCCAGATATTCACACTGAAACATTATTGATGGAAAATCCCCTTAATACCCCTCCTAGTTGTAAGACCGTGACCTTCCACTCCAAACCCCTATTAGGGTAAAGTCTTGAAATTACCCCTTCCACCAATAAGACCCTTATCTTTCCATCAAAGCTTTATTGGGGTCAACTACAAAAGCAACGCTCACACTGGTAAGACCCTAGTCTTCCCTCTCATACCCCATCGAGGTAAATCCTAAAATTACCCCTACTATCAATTCGACACTAACCTTCCTATTTAAACCTTATTGAGGTAAAATCCTAGTAATACCTATTCTCACAATATAACCTTCGTGATACCCCCGAAACATTATTCAGGTAAAGTCCATAAATTACCTCGATGGACATGAGAGGGAATATACCATAATTACCCCTAAAACTTGTAAGACAAAGATCTTCCCATCAAAACCCTATTGCGGTAAAATACCAAAATTAGCTCTCTTATCCGTAAAACCCTAATCTCCTAAAAAAAACATTATCAAGGTGAAATCCCAAAATTACCCTCCTATTGCTAACACCCAAATATTCTCATCGAAACCATATTGGAGTAAAATCACTAAATTATCCCTTATACCAGTAAAACAATGATTTTTCCACTGAAAGCCTGTCATGGTAGAATTCCAAAAATACCCCTATTACTAGTAAGACCCTAATCTTCCAACTAAAATCCTAATAGGGTAAAATCTTGATATTACTCCTCCTATTGGTAAAACCCTAATTTTCTCGTCAAAATCCTATTTAGGTAAAATAACAAAACTACCCCCACATACCATAAACGCCATGATATTCCTACTAAAACAATCTCGTGGTATAATCTCAAAATTAACCCTCCTTCATATAAGATCCTTATCTTCTTCCTGAAACCTTATTAGGTTATAATCCTGAAATTACCCCTCCTACCTCTAACACCTTAATCTTCCCACCAAAACCTTATCAGGTTAAAATACTAAAATAACCCCTTATATAGTCAAAACCCTAATCATCCTCTCAAAACTTTATTCGGGTAAAGTCTTGAAATCACCCCTCCTATCGGTAAAACCCTAATCTTCCCACTTAAATCATATTGGGATGAAATCCCCAAATCACATCTTTTACTAGTAAGATCCTAATTTTCTTATCGAAACCCTATTGAATTAAAATCCTACAATTTCCCCTAAAAGTGGTAAGACCTTACTCTTCCCGCTTAATCCCTATTAAGATAAACCCAAAAATTACCAGTCCTCTTAGTAAGACCCAAATCTTCATGCTGAAATAGTACTAGGGTAAAATCTTGAAAGAATTAGGGTATAATTTTGGGATTTCACACCAATAGGGTTTTCATGGGATGATCAAGGTTGTATCGATATAAGGGGTAATTTCACGATTTCACCCTAATACAATTTTCGTGGAAAGATTAGTGTCACACCAGTATGAGGGGTAATTTTGGGATCTTACACCAATCAGATTTCTATTAGAAGATTGGGGTTGTTAGCATTAGAGGGGTGATTTTGAGATTTTATCCCTTTATTATTTTGGTGAGAAGATCAAGGTCTTACGCATAGGAGGGGTAATTTTAAGATTTTACCTCAAGAAGGTTTGAATGTAAAGATCATGGGCTCCCTAATATATTGGGTAGTTTTTATAATTTTACCACAATATAGTTTCAATGGATTAAAGGGGTAATTTTGAGATTTTACCCTGGTTCGACTTCATTGGAAAAATTAGGGGCTTACCTATTAGAGAGGTAATATTAGGACATTACCAAAAAGTGTTTCGGTGGGAATATCAAGATCTTGTAGTTAAGAGGGTTATTATAGGTATTTTACCCCAATAAGGTTTTATTTGGAAGTGTCTTACATATAGTAGGGGTAATTTATGGATTTTAACTAAATAGGGTGTCTGTGGGAAGATTAGGGTCTTACTAGTAGGAGTGGTAGTTTTGGGTGTTTACCTTAATATGGTTTTAATGGTAAGATCAAGGCCTTAGAGGTAGGAGGGTTAATTATAGTACTTTACCCCAATAGGGTTTTGGTAGGAAGATGAATGTCTTACTGGTACGAGGGTTTTGGGATTATACCATGATATGGTTTTGGTGTGAAGATCTAAGTCTTATCAGAAGGAGTGGTAATGTTGTAATTTAAAACCAATAGGGTTTTCATAGGAACATCTAGCTCTTACCGATAGGAGGGGTAATATTAGGACATTATTGAATAGTGTTTTGGTGGGAAAATCTATGTCTTATCGTTTGGAGGGGTATTACCGGTAAATTACCCCAATAAGGTTTCAGTGGGAAGTTTCTTATAGTTAGAAGGGATAATTTTGGGATTTTAACCTAATAAGGGGTCGGTGGGAAGAATAGTTTCTTATCGATAGGAGGGTAGTTTTGGTAGTTACCCTAATATGGTTTGGGTGGGAAGATCAAGGCTTAGTGGTAGGAGGGTTAATTTCGGTACTAACCCTAATAAGCTTTAGGTATGAAGATGAATATCTTATCGGTGAGAGGGCTATTTTGGGATTTTACCATGATTGAGTTTCGTGGGAAAATCATAATCTTACTAAAAGGAGGGATAATTTTAGGGCTTTTCCTAATAGGGTTTTGGTGGGAAGATAAGGGTCTTACCGGAAGGAAGGGTTATGTTGGGATTTCACCCCTCTAGGATAATTTTGAATTTTACCTCGATGGTTTTGGGTGGGAAGAAATGGGTCTACTTGGTGTGAGGGGTAGTTTTGGGATTTTACCCCAATAGGTCATCCTAATAAGAAGTAAATGGTAGAAGGGATAACTTTGGGATTTTTCCCCAATAAGTTTTGGAGGGATGATTGGGTTGTTAGCTTTAGGAGGGATAATTTCTATAGTTTACCCTATTAGTTTTGGAGGGATGATTGGGGTCTTATTGGAAGGAGGAGTAATTTTAATATTTTACCCTAGTAGTATTTCGACATGAAGAATTGGGTCTTACTGAGAGGAGTGGTAATTTTGGGTCTAGATTGATGACGTTTGGGCAAGAAGAGTAGGGTCTTACCGGTTTGAGGGGAAGTTGTGGGATTTTACTTTTGTAGGGTTTCGATAGGAAAGTTAGGGTCTTATCGGAATGAGGGAAGATCAAGGTCTCACCTGTATGACGGGTAGTTTTTGGGATTATACCCCAATAGGGTTTCAATGGGAAAATTAGGGTCTAATCGAAATGAGGGGTAATTTTGGGATATTACCCCAATAATTTTTGGGTGTTTTTAGAATGAGAAGATCTAGGTCTTACTGGTTGGAGCAAAATCCCGACATTACTCCTCCTAATGGTAAGACCTTAATCATCCCATCGAAACCGTATTGGGGTAAAGTTTCAAAATTGCCCCTCCTAATGGTAAGACTTTAATTATCCCATCGAAACCCTATTCGGGTAAAGTCTAGAAACTACCCCACATACTGGTATGAATCTTCTCTTCCCATCAAAACCTCATCGATATAAATCCCAAAATTCCCCCTCCTACCGATAAAACCCTAATATTTCCTCCGACACCCTATTTGGCTAAAATCCTAAAATTACTTCTCTTACCTATAAGACACAAATCTTCCCAATGAAACCTTATTGGGATAATATCCCCATAATACCCCTCATACTAGTAAGACCCGAATCTCCCACTGGAACACTAATCGGATAGTATCCCGATATTACCCTTCCTACCGATAAGACCCTAATTATCCCACTGAATCTAAGTGAGGGTAAAATTTTAAACTACGTCTCCTATCGATCAGACCCAAATTTTCCCATCGAAACCCTATAGGGGTAAAATCACAAAACTACCCCTCACACCGGAAAAACCATGACATAACCACTAGAACCCTTCTTGGAGTAAAATGCCAAAATTACCCTTTTTACTGCTAACACACCAATATACCCACAAAAATCTTATTGGGGTCAAATCCTAAAATTACCCCTCAGACATTTAAGACCCTTATCTTCTCCATGAAACCTTATTAGGGTAAAATCCCGAATTTACCTCTCCTACCGATAAGACTTAATTCTTTCCATTGAAACCCTATTAGGGTAAATTCCAAAATTACCGGTCCTACTGCTAAGAGCCTAATCTTTCCACTAAAAATTTACTATCCCAAGATTACCCTTCCTAATTATAAGTAAGATCCTGATCTTCCCCCCATAACCCTATTAGAATAATGTATTGAAATTACCTCTACTAATGGTAAGACCTTGATTTCCCTTTCAAATACTATTTATGTAAAATCCAATTAATACCTAACATAACATTAAGATCGTGATCTTCCCATCAAAACCCTATTGTGGTAAAGTTATAAAATTACCCCACCTAACGGTAAGACCTTCCCATAGAAGCCTTATTGAGGTAAACTCCTAAAACTACCTCTCATATCGATAAGTCCCTACTTTACCCTCTCAAATCCCACCGAGAATATCATGATCTTCCCACCGAAACTCTATCAGAGTAAAATCCCAAAATCACCCCTCTTATCAGTCAAAACCTGATATTCCCTATGAAACCTTATAAGGGTAAAATTTCAAAATTACTCCTCCTACTAGAAAGTCCCTTATTCTTGTTGATACCATATTTGGGTAAAATCTCAAAATTATCCCCCCTCCTACTACTAAAACCCTATTTCTCAAAACCAAAACCCTATTGGGGTAAAATCCTAAAATTACCCATCTTATCGGTAAAGTCCTGAAATTCCCTCTCATGATGCTAAGACCCAAATATTCACACTAAAACATTATTGATGTAAAATCCCCTTAATACCCCTCCTAACGGCAAGACCGTGACCTTCCACTCCAAACCCTACTAGGGGAAAGTCTTGAAGTTACCCCTCCTACTAGTAAGACCCTTATCTTCCCATCAAAGACTTATTGGGGTCAACTCTCAAAGGAACCCTCACACTAGTAAGACCCTACTCTTCCCTCTCATACTACATCAAGTAAATCCTAAAATTACCCCTACTATCGGTACGACACTTATCTTCCCATTTAAACCTTATTGAGGTAAAATCCTGGTAATACCCATTCTTGTGATAAGACCTTCATCATCCCCCCGAAACATTATTTGAGTAAAGTCCCCAAATTACCTCGATGGGGGATGAGAGAGAAAATACTGTAACTACCCCTCAAACTAGTAAGACAAAGATCATCGCATCAAAACTTTATCGTTGTAAAATCCCAATACTAGCTATCCTACCCGTAAAACCCTATTCTCCTAAACGAAACCATATCGGGGCAAAATCCCAAAATTATCCTCCTATTGCTAACACTCAAATCTTCCCACCAAAACCATACTAGAGTAAAATCACTAAACTATCCCTTATACCTGTAAAACCATGATCTTTCCACTCAAAGCCTATCAAGGTAGAATTCCCAAATTACCCCTCCTACTAGTAAGACCCTAATCTTCCCACCAAAATCCTAATAGAGTAAAATCTCGAAATTACTCCTCCTATTGGTAAAACCAAAATTTTCCCATCAAAACCCTATTGAAGTAAAATGACAAAGCTAGACCCATAAACCATAAACACCATGATACTCCCACCGTAACAATATCGTGGTAAAATCTTAAAATTACCCCTCTTTCATATAAGATCCTTATCTTCATCCTAAAAACTTATTGGGTTATAATCCTAAAATTACCCCTCCTACTGGTAACACCTCAATCTTCCCACCAAAACCTTAGTAGGGTAAAATACTAAAATTACCCCTTACAGCGTAAAAACCCTAATCATCCCCCGGAAACTTTATTGCGGTAAAGTCTTGAAATTACACCTCCTACCGATAAAACCCTAATCTTCCCCCTTAAATCCTATTGGGGTGAAATCCCTAAATAACTTTTTTTACTGGTAAGATCCTAATTTTCTTATCGAAGCGCTATTGAAGTAAAATCCCACAATTTCCCTTAAAAGTGGTAAGACCCTACTCTTCCCGCTTAAAGCCCATTAGGATAAACTCAAAATTACCGCTCCTCTCAGTATAACCCAAATCTTCATGCCGAAACAATACTAGGGTAAAATCTCAAAATTACTCCTACTTCTAATAAGACCCTAATCTTCCCATTGAAACCCTATTAGGGTAAAATAATAAAGTCATCCCTCTTACCGAGAAGACCCTAAGTTTCCCATCAAAACCCTATTGGAGTAAACACATAAAACTACCCCTCAGATCAGTAAGACCATGATCGTCCCACCTAAACTCTATCAAAATAGAATCCCAAATATACCACTCCTATCAATAAGACACTAATCTTTTGGTGGATACCATATTGGGGTAAAATCTAGAAATTACCCCTCTAAAAGCTAACATTCTAATCATCCCTCCAAAACTTATTGGGGTAAAATCCCAAAATTACCCCTACTACTAGTAAGAACATGATCTTCCCACTGAAACCCAATTCGGGTGAAATATTAAAAATACCCCTCCTACGCAAAATAACCTAATCTTGGTTTTAAAACCCTATTAGGATGAAATAGAAAAATTACATCTTCTATTTGTAAGACCTTTAATTGGGGTAAAATCCTAAAACTACTCTTTATACCAGTAAGACCCTTCCCTTCTCAGCCAAACCCCATCGACATAAAATCCAAAAATTACCCTTCTTACTAGTAAGACCTAGATCTCCTAATAAGGTTTTGGTATGAAAATTAGGGTCGTACCATTAGGATGGTTACTATCGGGACTTTACCAAAATAGGGTTTTTGTTATAAGATCTTATTCTTAGCGGTTTGAGGGGTATTATCGAAATTTTACCCTAATAAGGTTTCAATAGAAGATTAGGGTTTTATTAGTAGGAGGGAAAATTTTGGTATTTTTCCCTTATAGAGTTTCAATTAGAAGATTTGGGTCTTACCGGGAGGTGGGGTTGTTTTTTGAGTTTACCTTGATTTGTTTCGAGTGGGTAAGAAGAGTTGGCTATTATTGGTAAGAGGGGTAGTTGAGGTAATTTACACCAATAGGGTTTCGTTGGGAAGATTAGTGTCTTACAAGTAGAAGGGATAATTTTGGGATTTCACCCCCATAAGGTTTCCATGGGATGATTAAGGTTGTATCTATAGGAGGTGTAATTTTGGGATTTCACCCCAATAGGATTTTCATGGAAAGATTAGGGTCATACAAGTATTAGTCGTAATTTTGGGATTTTAAACCTATCAGATTTCGATGGGAAGATTGGGGTTGCTAGCATTAGGAGGGGTAATTTCGGGATTTTATCCCTTTATGATTTTGACGAGAAGATGAAGGTCTTACCTATTGGAGGGGGAAATTTTAAGATTTTACTCAAGAAGGTTCTGATGTAAAGATCACGGGTTCTCCGATATGTTGGGTAGTTTTTATAATTTTACTACAATATGGTTTCAATGGGTTATAGGGGTAATTTCAAGATTTTACCCTAATACGGCTTCATTGGATAAATCAGGGGCTTACCTGTTGGAGAAGTAATATCAGGATATTACTGAAAAGAGATTCGATGGGAATATTAGGATCCTACAGTTAGGAGGGTTATTATAGGTATTTTACCCCAATAAGGTTTTAGTGGGAAGTGTCTTCCATGTAGTAGGGGTAATTTATGGATTTTAACCAAATAGGGTGTCTATGGGAAGATTAGGATCTTACCGGTAGGAGTGGTAGTTTTGGGTGTTTATCCTAATATGGTTTCAATGGGAAGATCAAGGCCTTACAGGTAGGAGGGTTAATTTTAGTACTTTTACCCCAATAAGATATTGGTAGGAAGATGAATGTCTTACCGATACGAGGGGTTACTTTTGGATTTTACCAGGATAAGGTTTTGGTTTGAAGATCTAGGTCTTACCGAGAGGAGTGGTAATGTTGAGATTTAAACCCAATAGGGTTTCCATGAGAACATATGAGTCTTACCAGTAGGAGGGGTAATATTAGGACATTATCTAATAGTGTTTCGATGGGATTATCAGTGTCTTACCATTTGGAGGGGTACTACCAGTAACTTTCCCTAATTAGGATTTAGTGGGAAGTTTCTTATATTTAGAAGGGGTAATTTTTTTATTTTAACCTGATAAGGGGTCGGTAGGAAGATTAGGTTCTTACTGGTAGGAGGGATAATTTTGGTTGTTTACCCTAATATGGTTTCGATAAGGAGATCACGGTCTTAGTGGTAGGAGGGTTAATTTTGGTACTTTACCTCAATAGGCTTTAGGTAGGAAGATAAAATCTTACCGGTCAAAGGGGCTATTTTAGGATTTTACCATGATAGGGTTTCGTGGGAAAATCATAATCTTACCAGAAGGAGGGGTAATTTGGGGGCTTTTCCAAATAGGATTTTGGTGGGAAGATCTGGGTTTTACCAGACGGAAGGGTTATGTTGGGATTTCACCCCTCTAGGATTTTGATGGGAACATCTATGTCCAATTAGTTAGAAGGATAATTTTATTTCTTACCTCGATGGGTTTTGGGTAGGAAGAGTTAGGTCTACTCGGTGTGAGGGGTAGTTTTGAGATTTTACCCTGATAGGGTTTTGATGGGATGATTAGGATTTTACCAATGGAAGATGTTATTTTGAGACTTCACCCCAAAAAGGTACTTTTGGGACTTTAACCTAATAGGGTTTTGCGAGGAAGATCAGGGTCATACCATTAGAAGGGGTATTTCTAGTACTTTACCCCAATAAGGTTTTGGGGGGAATATTAAGGTCTAACAGGTAGGAGGGGTAATTTTGGGATTTTATCCCAATAGGGTCATACTAGTTGAGGGGGTAATTTTAGGATTTAATCCCAATAGGGTTTCCACGGGATCATCAAGGTTGTATGGGTAGGAGGGGTTAATTTTGATACTTTACCCCAAAAGGATTTTCGTGGTAATATTAGGGTCATACCAGTATGAGGGGTAATTTTGGGATTTTACCCGAATCAGATTTTTGTGGGAAGATTAGGGTTGTTAGTAAAAAAAGGGTATTTTGGGGATTTTTGTGTTTGTGGATTCGGTGAGAAGATCTAGGTGTTAGCCACAGGAGAGGTAATTTTATGATTTTACCTCAAGAAGGTTCCGATGTAAAGATCATGGGCTCTTCGGTATGTTGGGTAGTTTTGTAATTTTACATTAATAGGGTTTTGATGGAAAAATTAGGGTCTTACTAGTAGGAGGGGTAATTTTGAGATTTTACCCTAGTAGGGCTTCAATGAAAAAATCAGGGTCTTATTGGTAGGAGAGGTAATATTAGGATATTATCGAATATTATTTCATTGGGAATATCATGGTCTTACCATTAGGAGGGGTATTAAAGGTATTTTACCCCTATTAGGTTTTAGTGGGAAGTGTCTTACAAGTAGGATGGGTAATTTTGTTATTTTAACTAAATAGGGTGTCACTAGGATGATCAGGGTTTTATCGATAGAAGGGATAGGTTTGGGTTTTCCCCAATACGATTTTAATGGGAAGACCAACATGTTACCGGTAGGAGGGTTAATTTTGGTACTTTACCATTATAGGGTTTTGGTAGAAAGATGGATGTCTTACCGTTATGAGGGGTTATTTTGGGATTTTATGATGATAGGGATTTGTGGAAAAATTATGATCTTATCGAAAGGATGGGTAGTTTTGGGACTTATGGAAATGAGTGGTAATATTTAGAGTTAAACCCAATAGGGTTTCCGCCGGAACAACTGGGTTTTACCAGTAGGAAGTGAATTTTTGTTTATTACCTTGATAGGGTTTGGGTGGGAAGTTTAGGGATTTACTAGTAGAAAAAGTGATTTTGGTATTTCACCCTAATAGGGTTTCCATGTGAAGATTAGGGTTGTACTGTTAGGAGGGCTAATTTTGGGACTAAATCTTAATAGGATTTCGGAGGGAAGATTAGGGTCTGACCAGCATGAGGATAATTTTTGGATTTTACCCCAATCACGTTTTGATGGTTAGATTAGGGTGAGCTTTAGGAAGGGTAATTTCGAGATTTTACCCCTATAAGGTTTTGGCGAGAAGATCTAGGAAGAGGGGTAATTTTGAAATTTTACCTTATGAGGGTTACAATTTAAAGATCACGGTCTCTCTAGTATATGGGGTAGTTTATTAATTTTACCCTAATAGTGTTTTGATTGGAAAATTAGGGTCTTACGATAGATGGGGTAATTTTGAGATTTTACCGTAATTTGGCTTTAATGGAAAAATTTGGGTCTTATCGGTAGGAGGGGTAACATTAGGACATTATCGAATAATATTTCTGTGGGAATATTAGTGTCTTACTTTTAGGAGGGGTTCTACCTGTAATTTAACCTAATAAGATTCCAGTGGGAAGTGTCTACTAGTTAGGAGGGGTAATTTTGGGATTTTAACCAAATAGGGGGTCCATGGGAATATCAGGTTATTACTATTATGAGGGGTAGTTTTGGGTGCTTAGCCTAATATGATTTTGATGGGAAGATCAAGGTGTTGCTGGTAGGAGGGTTAATTTCAGTACTTTAACCCAATAGGCTTTCTGTAGGAAGATGAATATCTTACCGATAAGAGGGGCTATTTCGGGATTTTACCAAGATAGGGTTTCGTGGGAAAATCCTGATTTTATCAGAAGGAGGAGTAATTTTAGGGCTTTTCTTTAAAGAGTTTTGGTGGTTAAATCTGGGTCTTATAAGAAGGAAGGGTAATGTTGTGATTTCACCCCCTAGTGTTTCGATGGGAACATTTGGGTCTTATTGGTTGGTAGGGTAATTTTGTATTTTACCTTGATGGGGTTTGGGTGTAATGAGCAGGGTCTACTCGGTTTGAGGGGTTGTTTTGGGATTTTACCACAATAGGGTTTTGATGGAAAGATTAGGGTTTTACTAGTAGAAAAATTAATTTTGAGATTTCACCCTAATAGGGTTTCAATAGGAAGATCAATCTTACCTGTAGGAGAGGTACTTTTGGGACTTTACCCTAATAAGGTTTTATGGGGAAGATTAGGGTCTTACGTGTAGGATTGGTATTTCTAGTACTTTATCCCAAAAAGATTTTAGTTGGATGATTAAGGTCTTACCAGTTGGAGGGTAATTTTTTTATTTTTCCCTAATATGGTTTTGGGGGGACGATTTGGGTGTTAGCTAAACGAGGGGTAATTTGAGATTTTTCCTCTATAAGGTTTCAGTGAGAGAATTAGGGTCTTATCGGGTAGGAGGGGTAATTTTTTGATTTTACCTCGATAGGCTCTCGTTGGGAAGTTTATGGTCTTATAAGTATGAGGGGAAGTTTTTAGATTTTTCCCTAATATGATTTCAGTGGGAAGATTGGGGAGAAAATTGTAGGAGGGGTATTTTTAGTATTTTACCAAAATAAGGTTTCAGCAAGAAGATATGGGTCTTACCGATAGGGGGTCAGAGTAGATTTTTCCTCGAGAGGGTTTGGGTGGGAAAATCATGGTATTTTTAGTATGAGGGATACTTTTGTGATTTTACTCCACTAGGTTTTCAATAGGAAAATTAGGGTTTTATCGGTAAGAGAGTTAATTTCTAGATTTGACCCTAATAGGGTTTCAATGGAAAATCAAGGTCTTAGTAGTAGGAGTTGTAATATCGAAACTTTACTTGAATAGTGTTTCTATGGGAAGATAGTGGTCTTAACGTTAGGAGGGGTACTATCGAGATTTTGACCCAATATGGTTTTAGTGGAAATATTAGTGTCATAACGATAGGAAGGGTTTGAGATTTTACCCGAATAGGTGTTCAACAAGATAATCATGGTCTTATTGATAGTAGGGTAATTTTAGGATTAACCTTAATGGGGATTGGGAGAGAAGAGTAAGGGCTTATTAGTATGAGGGGTAGACTTGGGAGTTTACCCATATAGGGTTTCGATGGGATGATTAGGGTCTTTCGGGTAGGAGGGGTTATTTTGAGACTTTACATTAATAAGGTTTGATTAGTGTCTTACTTGTAGAAGGGTAGTTCTAATTTCACCCTAATAGGGTTTTGGTGGAATATTTGGATCTTATTGGTAGGAGGAGTAAATTTTTAACTTTACTCCTATAGGGTTTCATCGAGAAGATACGGGACTTACTAGTTGGAAGGGTATTTTCGGGAATATAGCCCAATAAGGTTTTAGTGTGAAGTTACGAGTCTTAATGGTAAGAGGGGTAAATAAGGATATTACTAGGAGTTTGCTGGGAAGATTGGGGTGTTGGCGATAGGATAGGTAATTTCGGGAATTTAACCCAATAAGCTTTCGGTGAAAAGATCGGGGTCTTATCCGTAGGAGGGGTAACTTTTGGATTTAACCTTAGTAGGGTTTTAGTGGGAAGATCATGGTCTCACTAGTCTAAGGGGGTAGTTTATGATTTTACCCCAATGGAGTTTCGATGGGAAAATTAGGATCTTAGTGGTAGGAGGGGTAATTTCGGGGTTTTACCCTAATAGGGTTTTGGTAGGAAAATAGGGTTTCGGTGGGAAGATTAGGTTCTCACTAGTTGAAGGGGGTATTATTGGGGTTTTACCTCAATAATCTTTCAATGGGAGGTGTATTATCATGGTATTTTTCCCTAGTAGAGTTTTGGAAGAAAGATTTGAGTCTTACCGGGGGGACAGGTTATTTTTTTATTTTACCTCGATGGGGTTTGGGTTAGAAGAGTTGGGTCATATTCGTATGAAGCATAGTTGTGGGATTTAACTCCTATAGGGGTTTATGGTCAAATTAGGGTCTTACCTATATATGGGGTAATCTTGGTATTTTACCCCAATAGGAATTCAATGGGAAGATTAGGGTCTTACCCATATGAGGGATAATTTTGTGACTCTACCCTAACAAGGTTTCGGGGGGAATATTAGGGTCTTAGTAATGTGAGGGGTAATTTAGGGATTTTACCTTATTAATTTTTGGTGGGAAGATTGGGGTGTTAGTGTTAGGAGGGGTAATTTTGGGATTTTAACCCATTAAGGATTCGAAGAGAAGATCAGGGTCCTACTAGAATATGAGTCACTCATGAAGATCCCACGGAGTTCAAAAAGGATCAGAAGTGAAAAGAGGAGTGCATGGTCTCAAATTCGACCGAATCTGAGAGAGATTCGGCAGAATAGTACAGATTTGACCGAATCTGAGAGAAATTTGGTCAAATGATAGACAGTCCTCAGAGCATATTATCCATGGTCACTAGAAAGGCCGAATGGAACTCATTCGGGTGAATGAGCCTCCATTCGGGCGAATGATGGACAGAGAGCAATTCTTAGGAGCCTCTAGAATGGGCGAATGGAAAAGCATTCGGGCGAATGGAGCTGTATTCGGTCGAATGGGCCTTGAATTCGGTCGAATGACCGCGTTTTCTCCGGATCAACTACTTCTTTTTAGGGCCGGCCCATAGGTATTTTAGGGTTTTCGTATTTCTTTTATGCTTTGATATAAATACCCCTCCCTCTGATGAAAGGGAGGGCAGCTAGGTTTTTAATATTTTATGCACTTTTAGTTTTGTTTAGCCTCAAAATTCTTTTAGTTCTAGCTTTCGGTTTTCGGTTTTCTCAACATTTGTACTCCGAGTTCTAGATTTTGTCATTCAAATTCTGATCGTGGATAATGCATTGAAGCTTTTGTGAGTATTAATCTATTCCTTACTTTTGAATTCATTCGCTTTATTTTATTACATGTTTAGTTCTATGTTTATCGTTTACTAGAATAGTTTCTGATTTGCTTTCGTTCTCGTTAATTTCTTTTCATGATCGCTTTGTTTACTTTATAGAATATCGTTATGTCGTTTAGCATGAATATGTGTGAGTAGTTCTCTTAGGGGTTTTGATTGGTGAAACCCTAGGAAAAGCTATGTTCTTTATTATCTAAGATTGTAGGAATGATGATAATAAGTAGTTTCGGAATCCGATGCGAATCTTGTCCTGCCACTCCTTATAGGTCGTTCGTTATGATTTGTGGAATCACCAACTTCCTCTCGCATTCTTGGATGTCCATGCTAGTTATTATTAGATTTTCTCTAACCTATCATGTTTGGTTTTGAAAGCTTCATTCCTAGGGTGAATCTAATCTTGTCCCCGTTTTTCTCTATTTGATTTACCTCGTAATTTATCGTTATCTATATTCCCGTTATTAGTTTTAGTTGTTTCCAAATCAAAAAGGTCCGGTTGTGTTAAGAATTGAAGTCTTGATATCCTTTGTCCTCGTGGTTCGACCCCCTACTCCACTATACTCGTATAGTTCATAGGTTGGTATAAATATTGTTTACATAACTAGAATTTTAGTTAACGAATTAAAAGCCGGTTATCAAAATGGCGCCGTTGCCGGGGACAAGGCTTAATATTTAGACTTTTTCTATTCTTGATATAACTTTATTTCATTTCATTTCTAATTGTTGTTTGTGTTTTTCTTTTTGTTAGTGGTTGTCTTTGACTTTGCTGTTTGCATGCCCCATGGCACGCGTAGGTCAAACCATCTAATAACACCTTATAATCCTGAAATCCAACGTGTGAGTAGACAACGCCCATCAAAACACACCTCACATTTTGTCCAAAACCCATCCATATCCCCAATGGCCGACGAACATCAATTGTTTGGTCAGTTCGAAACTCCTGGCTCACAAGAGTTCCAAGGAGGTGTAGTACTTCCTGTTGCTACTACACCATACCAAATACACCCTCAGTTCATGAGAATGGTTAAGGAAACACCTTTTAGTGGCTTAAGAAATGAAAGTCCTCTTCAACATCTCGAGGCATTCTCAGATATTTGTGGACTTATCCCTCCTTTCCCCAATAGCCCAGATTATGTGCGAATGCACCTATTTCATTTGAGTCTAGCTGGAGATGCCAAAGATTGGTATAAATGCTTGGAACCCAACTCAATTGTTAATTGGGCTCAACTAAAAACCGTATTTCTAGAAAGGTTCTATCCTACGGTTCGAACACAAGATTGACGTAAGAAAATTGCGACCGTTACCCAAGAGGATGGTGAGAACCTTAGTGCTACATAGAGTAGATTTGAGAGAATGATTAGAGCATGCCCCCACCATGAGTACAGGGAAAACCATCTCAACACATTCTTCTACAATGGTCTAAATGACTCAACCAAAGCACTCCTAGACTCAGCAGTAGGTGGTCAACTTTCTAAAATTCCATGCACCCATGTAAAAGCCAAGATTGAGAAAGTTGCTAAGAATAATGCATGGGGAGGAACTAGGAGTCAGGGTTTACCTAGAGGGATGATAGACACAACTAACTTGGACACTATTAGCGCTAAAATAGAAGCAGTTATCGATAAAAACTTATCCAAATTAAGCCTAGCCGGTAGTTCGAACACCCCTCCAGTGCATGAAAAGCACTTTGCATGTGCCATATGTGGGGGTACCAACCATAATACATCCTATTGTGGTGGTTCGCACTACGAGCATGTTACCGCAGTTGATTATGGAGGTTATAACCTAGAACCGCGGGTGATGAATTATGATGGGTATGGGTATAATCCTGATCATGTTGCCGCCCTTAAATATGGTGGACAAGGACAAGGAGTAGGGTAGGGAAAACAACCTTTACCGAATCAACCGTACAAACCTCCCTTTAACTCAAACCAAAACCAAGGAAACTTCCACCTGGGATACAACAAAAATGCTCAGAGTGGGTTTAACAACCAAGGTTTTCAAGGGAACCAATCTAATGAAAATGTACCAAGGCTTAATGTATATAGACCCCTAGGGTTTAATTAAGGGCCTAGAAATGGTTCAAATCTATCTTTCCCGCCTATTCAACCTCATCATGTGGCTTCTCAACCACAACAAGGTCACTCCTCAACCAATGACCATTTAGCCTCCCAAGTAACATCTCTTGCTCAATAGAACCAGAGTCTTACTCAAATTAATCAGACTCTCATCCAACAGATGCAACAACTTCAAGCTTAGCAAAAGTTGTTAAAAGAAACTCAACTTGCCCAAATGGCTAATCCTCCTGCACCACCGTTATTCCCATCTCACCCTCAACCTAACCCCTCTACATAACCTCCACCTCAACACCCAAACCAACACAATGCTAAAGCTATCCACCTAAGATCAGAGACTCAGTATGACGGTCCTTCATATCCGGTTGATGCACCTTTGGTACGGGTATGAGACGAGAGTGGATAACAATGAAAAAGAAGAGGAATAAGGTAAGGGGTCAGTAGTTGAAAGAAATGGGATGACGAGGATGATAGGATAAGAAGTGGGAAGTTGGTAGAGAGTGAGGATGAGAGGAAAAAGAGGACTGAGGAGAGAAAGAGGTTAGAACGCTTATATTCACCCCCACTTTCTTTTCCCTATAGGAAAGTTGAGAAGCAGCTTGATGATAAGTTCAAGAAGTTTCTCGAACACTTGCAGAAGATGGAGATGAAGATCTCATTCCTTGATGCTATGGCACAGATGCCAAAGTATGCTAAGTTCTTGAAGGACTTATTGTCTAATAAGAAAAAGCTTGAGGAAAAGGTAATCAGTGTCCCCCATCATGTTAGCTCCATTTTACAAGGGAAAATGCCTATGAAGGAGCGAGATCCCGGTCCTTATAACCTCCCAATAAAGTTGGGAAATCTTGATCCTAAAGGGGCGCTTGCCGATTTAGGGGCTTTGATTAGTCTTGTGCCTCTATCAATCGCCAAGCAGCTACCCTTTAACCTCAGACCTTCAAGGAAAATGATCCAACTGGCAGATAGGAGTATAAAAGTGTCATGTGGAGAACTTGAAGATATACCTATTCAAGTAGGAGAACTAGTGGTTCCTTTCGATTTTGTAGTGATGGAAATGGAAGAGGTCCCTTATACTCCACTTATCTTGGGCAGAGCCATTCTGAAAACACTTCAAGTAGTTATTATATGCCATGGTGACACCATAATGGTAGAAGTAGCCCAAGTGAAGGTAGTCTTCAAAATCTCCCCTCTTTTAAAGAAACCTATGGTTAAACGGGTCTATCGCCTTGAAGTGGATGGTAGGGAGAGTGAGGATTGTCACAGGGAAGAGAAATAGAGGTTGGGTATTCAATGAATGATGAGGATACCTGTACAATAGATGAGCAATTGGAAGGCCGATTAGATAAGGCCCAGGATTATGAGAGCAAAGAAGTAGAATATGAGCAACTTTGTGAGGTTCAGGAAGGTATTATTCATAAGGGGGAAAGTTCTAAGCCTTCTCCCTAAGTAAGTTTGAAACCTTTACCTCCTAGCCTTAAATATGCCTATCTTGATGAAGATGAAGGTAGTCCTATCATAGTGAATTCTGAGCTTGATGACACTTCGTCGGAAAAACTACTTGTTTTATTGAGAAAATATCGAGATGTCATCGGGTACTCATTAGGTCATTTGAAAGGGATTAGTCCAACCCTTGTTATACACCAAATTCATCTTGAAGATGAACATTTCTCCTCCATTGAGCCACAAAGAAGGCTGAACCCTAACATGAAAGAGGTAGTTAAGAATGAAATCATCAAACTCCTCAAGGCCGGCATTATCTACTCAATTTCAAATAGTAGATGGGTTAGCCCTGTTCATGTTGTTCCGAAAAAGGGAGGAATGACCATTGTTGAGAATGACAAAGGCAAGATGATCCCAACTAGAGCCACCACAGGATGGCGAGTTTGCATTGATTATCGCAAACTCAACAAGGCTACAAGGAAGGATCACTTCCCCTTACCCTTCATCGACGAGATACTTGAAATATTGGCAAGGCACAAGTACTATTGTTTTCTAGATAATTACTCGGGTTTCTTTCACATCCCAATTCATCCTGATGATCAACAGAAAACAATGTTCACTTGTCCTTTTGGGACTTTTGCCTATAGGAGAATGCCCTTCGATTTATGCAATGCTCCATCCACTTTCCAGAGGTGCATGTCGGATATATTTGCTGATATGTTAGAGGACTTCATGGAAGTGTTCATGGATGATTTTTCTGTTGAAGGGTCTTCTTTTGACACTTGCTTGACACATCTCAAGAAAGTTTTATTAAGGTATCAAGAAACAAATCTTGTGCTGAATTGGGAAAAGTGTCACTTTTTAGTTCAAGAAGGCATTGTCCTAAGCCACAAAGTGTCTTTTAAAGGCATAGAGGTAGATCCTGCTAAGATTAATGTGATAAGGAACCTTCTTGTGCGTACCTCGGTTATAGGATACGATCCTTTCTAGGAAATGCAGGATTCTATAGGCGTCTCATCTTAGGATTTTCAACTTTAGCAAAACCCTTGAATGAATTGCTTCAGAAAGATGTCGATTTTAACTTTGATGAGAGATGCCTCAATGCCTTTAACAGGCTAAACGAAGCTCTAATATCTGCACCTATTATGCAAGCTCTTGATTGGAGTTTGCCATTTGAATTAATGTGTGATGCCAGTGATATCTCTGTAGGTGTTGTCCTTGGGCAGAAAAAGGAAGGAAAGCACAACATCATATGTTTTATCAGTAAAACACCGGATCCAGCACAACATAACTACTCTACAACATAAAAGGAAATACTGGCGGTAGTCTAAGATTTTGAGAGACTACGCCAGTATCTGATTTGTTCAAAGGTTGTAGTTTTCACTGATCACTCGACTTTGAAATTTTTAATGACGAAGAGAGATGCAAAGCCAAGGTTGATCCATTGGGTGCTCCTATTACAGGAGTTTGATTTTGAGTTAAAAGATAGGAAGGGTAGTGAAAATGTGGTAGCTGACCATTTATCTAGGTTACCCGAGCTTAATAATGACTCCTTACCTATCCAAAATGAAATGGTTGACGAAACCCTGATGACAGCAATAGTAGTTAGGAAAGCCCCTTAGTTCACAGATATTGCGAATTATTTAACTTATGGAGAGCTTCCTGAGTTCAAATCAAGGGGTATGAAAAAGGCTTTCTTTAGTAAAGTCGGGAATTTCTTTTGGGATGACCCCTATTTGTTTCATGCTTGTGCCAACGGCATAATCCGACGTTGTGTCACTGAAGAGGTGGTACCCAAGATTCTAACTCACTGTCACTCATATGCGTGTGGCAGCCACCATGGTATAATGAACACTGCTGCTAAGGTCGCCACAACGGGTTTCTATTAGCCAACATTACATAAGGATGTTGAAACTTTTGTGAAGAGCTGTGAGAGATGCGAAATCTTATAAAGTAGTTATAAAGTAGTTTTGAAGCTTTTTAAAAGCATAATCTTCCCTCAATTTTGTGTTCCCAAAATAGTCATAAGTGATGGGGGTTCCCACTTTGCTAAGCACGAATTGAACAAATTGTTGAAGAAATATGGGTCGTGCAGAAAGTCGGTTCACCTTACCATCCCCAAACTCAAGGACAGGTGGAAGTAGCCAACAGGGAAATTAAGAGAATTTTAGAAAAGGTGGTTAAACCAAACAGGAAAGATTGGTCTCTAAAGTTAGACGACGCTCTTTGGGCCTATCGTACATGTTACAAAACCCCAATTGGCACCACCCCATTTCGGTTGTTGTATGGAAAATCTTATCATTTACCGGTGGAATTGGAATGTAAGTCTTGGTGGGCGATCCAAACCCTTAATTTGGACCCTACTTTATTCTGCGAGAAGCGAGCCCCCAATTAAGGGAATTGGAAGAACTCAGGCTCGACGCATTCAATAACATGCATATATACAAGGAACGCACTAAGCGTTGGCACGACCAACATATCATCAATTAAAGAGCAAAGTTATTCCCCGGGAAATTGAAATCGAGGTGGTCTGGACCATTCGAGATTTTACAAGTATTTCCTTATGGAACGGTGGAATTGAAAGACTATCATAGAGGTAGTTTCAGTGTGAATGGACATCGATTAAAACTCTTCCATGAGAGTAGCCTTCACGAAATTAACACCGTTGAGCGAATAAGGTTAGATGACATCAAAGTCGAATGATTGGTATAATCATTGGCACTTATCGAGTATTTTAACTTCGAATCATCGTTCTTTAAAGTTTTGTTAAGTTTTGAGTAGTTAGTTTAACTCCGATTTTTGTTTCGTGTTATGGATTACCCGAGCTACGTCGAGCTAAATGACGTTAAACAAAGCAGTTATGGGAGGTAACCTAATTTTATTTGGATTTTCGTGAAAAGCAATCATAGTACCATTTTTTGATTTGGAAAAGCACAAGTGATTTGATTATTCCAAGCTTAGAAATTGCAAAATAACCTTCCATTTGGCCGAATGAGCATTGGCCATGAACTTAATCAAATTTGGAGGAGTTTCTGAAAGTACCAAATGAAGAGTAAAATTCGGGCGAATAGATCCCATTCGACCGAATGGGGACCAAATGGAGGCCCCATTCAGTCGAATAGATCTGCAGACGTAAAAATAGGGAGCTCTAGGGAACCCCGAATGGACACTCCATTCGGGCGAATGGGAGAGAAGAATTCTTCGTAGCTCTTCTCCATTTGACAAAACAGGGCATCCATTCGGGCGAATGGAGGTCTATTCGGCCGAATGAGTGCTCATTCGACCGAATGGGAGGCTAGTTCTATAAATAACAGCTCATTTCCACAGGTTTCTTCACGAAAATCTCACAACCCTAAAACAGTCGCCCGAGCATCCTTCCACTCCCTCACTCACTCATTCTCCCTAAAACTCCTCACTTTCCTTCTCAAACCTCATCAATCACCATGGGTCCAAGAAGAACCTTAAGAAACCCCTTCAAGAGATCCAAGAAGCATGGAGAACTATTATATTAAAAAATTATGCAAATGGACCTCCATTCGCCCGAATGGGATTATAATGGGATTTGCATACGTAAAAAATTATGCAAATGAATAACATTCGACTCGGAGTACAAATGTTGAGAAAACCGAAAATCGAAAGCTAGAACTAAAAGAATTTTGAGGCTAAACAAAACTAAAATTGCATAAAATATTAAAAACCTAGCTGCCCTCCCTCTCATCAGAGGGAGGGGTGTTTATAACAAAGCATAAAAGAAATACAAAAACTCTAAAATGCCTATGGGCCGGCCCTAAAAAGAAGTAGTTGTTTCGGAGAAAACACTGTCATTCGACCGAATTAAAGGCCCATTCATCCGAATACAACTCCATTTGCCCGAATACTCTTCCATTCACCCATTCTAAAGGCTCCTAAGAATTGCTCTATGTCCATCATTCGCCCGAATGGAGGCTCTGATTCGGCCAAATGGAGGCTCATTTGCCCGAATTAGTTCCATTTGGCCTTTCTAGTGACCATGGAAAATATGCTCTAAGGAATGTCCATCATTCGACCGAATTTCTCTTAGATTTGGTCGAATCTGTACCATTCGGCCGAATCTCTCTCAGATTCGGTCAAATGTGAGACCATGCCCTCCTCTTTTCACTTCTGATCCTTTTTGAACTCTGTGGGATCTTCATGAGTGACTCAAAATGTTTGCACAAGCTATGATACACGTGTCTAAGGGTGTCAAAGGCTCGAATGCGTCGCATTTCACCTCAAAATCATCAAAAATACCTAAAATAATCTTAAGACAACTCGAAGACAAGATCAAGGTGAAATCAAGTGTAATATGTATAAAATCAATATAAAACTACGAGACTTGACACTAAACGTGCTCTTAAACGAGCACATCACTATATAAAGGGGATTATTTGCATTGAATAAAATTATATTTTTATGTTTAAACCTACTTGTCTTTGTGACATTTTGAATTCTACAAGCTTTTGGATTAAAGTTTAGTGTTTTCATCCTTTACTAGCCTATTTTAATCGTTGATGAAATTGGTGGTGTTATGATTTAAGGATTATTTGGTGGTAAATCTATATCCAAATAATCCCTAATGCTAATAACCGAATTTATCCCTTTTACTTTTTCCATTCATGCACAAAACATCCTAAAACACGTTCAAACACAACCGTATTCCAATCCATTTATGGCAATTTATATGTGGCAAGTTCTCTATCATTTATAACTTGTATTTTTTCTTTGAATATTAAAAAATACAACAACTTTATGAGAAAACGTGTGTAACAAGAGGAAAAGGATGCGAAAAGATAAGGTGAGGACTTGGAAAAAGATGAAAAACTATTAAAGGAGAAGTTTTGACCTTCCTACTGTGATCAAGAGAATTTCCTGAGATTTCATCATCTTTATCAAAGGGGAAAAACGATAGAAGAGTATGCACGTGAAATTAAGGGGTATTTGTTGAAGTGTGGTATTGATGAGGATGAGCCAAAGACATTGGTGCCTTTTTAAGGAGGTTTTGAGGATCGAATTTCTAAGTTAGTGGAGTTACATCCATATTCAAACTTAGAAGAGTTATTCCTTTTGGCACATAAGGTGGAAAACCAACTATTAACCAAATCCAAACATGAAAGCAACAGATCCTATTCTAAACCCACCCTACTCAAAATAACCCTACTCAAACACGTTCTAATCTTCCTAACCCACCAAAAATGAACTTAACTCCTCAAAATAACTCAATCCAACCCCAACGCAATTCTCGAAGGTGTTTTAGATGTCAAGGACTAAGGCATATTGCATCAAATTGCCCTAATAAAAAAATTGTGCCACTGGCTGAATACTTCATGCATTAAAATCCCTGCTTTGAGGAAGAAGAAGCAATTGATGAAAGGGTGAATAAGGAACATGAGTCAAGGAGTTTTAGACCAGATAAAGGAGATTTTCTAGTAGTAAGAAGGGCGTTGACTAGCATGCTAGAAAAATAAGATCAACAGCAAAGAGAGGCCATCTTCTACACAAAATGCACACTTTCAAAGGAAAGGTTTGCTCTTTGATCGTTGATGGAGGAAGTTGTACTAATGTTGCATCTCAAATATTATTAGAGAAGCTCAACTTGCCTATGTCATTACATCCACATCCCTATGTGATCCAATGGCTCAATCATGGCAAAGGAATCAAAATAAGTTCTTGTGTCTTACTCAATTTCAATTTTGGTAGATATAAGGAAGAATTATGGTGTGATGTTATAACTATTAATGCATGTCATGTGTTGTTGGGAAGACATTAGCTGTTTCATAAGAAGGTGATACATGATCGATATAAAAACACATATGCCTTTACCAAAAACAACCACCCATTACTCTAGCTCCCATGATACCAAATAAACCTATCACCATAAAAACAAACCCAAGCATACCCAAAACTAAAATACATACCCTAACCACTATCTTGAAAGCTGAATAACATAAACATTTGTAGATGAAAGAAAAGTGGAAAATAAATATAAATAAGAACATTAAGAGCACTTGTAAAGGGTATTTGAAGTACTTGCTCATGAAAAGCTCTATGGTAACATGGAAAAATGTGACTTCTATACTTCATAAATTGTGTTTCTAGGCTTTATTGTCTCTTCTCAAGGTATACAAGTACATGAAAGAAAAGTGGAAGCGATTCAAATTTCTCTTGTTCCTAACATTACCCAAAAATTTAGAAGCTTTCTTCATCTTGCATCATTCTACAAAAGATATGTCTGTGATTTCAGTATAATTATTGATCCTCTTACAGAAATCTTAGACTGAAAAAGTTTGAGTGGAATCCTCGAGCTTAAAAGGCAATTGAAGAGGTCAAGCATCAATTGGCTTCAACGCCAATCCTAGCACTCCCAAACTTTGATGATGTCTTTGAAGTAGAATGTGACACATCAGGGTCAGTATTAGCATAGTATTATCTCTGAATGGAAGACCCTTAGCCTATTTCAGTGAAAAGCTCAATAAAGCCAAGCGCAAGTATTCTACCTATGAAATGGAGTTCTATGCCCTAGTACGTGCACTTAATCATTGGCACCACTAATTGGTCCCAAAAGAGTTCATCCTTCATTATGATCATGAGGCCTTAAAGTATCCGCAAAGCCAACAAAAGTTACAACCTCAACATTCTCAATGGGTTGAGTTTTTTCAATTTTTTCCACTTTATGATAAAGCACAAGTCGGGAAAACTTAACAAGGGAAAACATTCACTTTCAAGAAGGTATCTTCTTCTTAATTCGCTATAGACTAACATTGTAGGCCTTGAGATCTTGAAGAAATGCTAACTTTGAAAAACTCAAGAAACTGTGACGGCAATAGGGGAGTATTGTCTGTTTGAAGGGTTTTTATTCAAAGGAAGCAAATTATATATCCCCAAACATAGTTTGAGAGAATTCTTCATAAAGGAAGTTCATGAAGGAGGCATGATTGGACACTTTAGTATTAAAAAGACCAAAGACCTCCTAGCTAAACATTTATTTTAGCCAAAACGACACGTGATGTGGAGTTCATAGTCAAAAGGTATCCCACGTGTCAAAAGGCTAAAAGTCACTCTCTTCCCCAGTGACGCCATATGCCTCTATTAGCGCATTGAGCTCCTTAGGAATATATTATTCTGGACTTCATCACTAGACTACCTCAAACTTAGCGCAACAACGACTCAGTTATCCATTTGAAAAAACTCATGTCCTTTATATTAGGGGCATGTTTTGGTATTGTTTGTGAGAAATCGTAATTTCTTAAATTGGTATTAATTATTAATTGATCCGTGAGTTATTTATTATTACTACTTCATTACTAATAGTATGATTGGAGTAAAGGTTTATTTTTATAAGTCTTGATGATGAGGGTAGTTGACTTGGTTCAACAGGTTTAACAGTTGATATTCAAATTAAAAGCTTAAAAATTACAGTATACATGGATTGATTGTATAACTGTATTATTAGCATGTGTGTGCTGTGGTGATAGTGTATATTGAGTTTAAACAGTAAATCACTTAAAGAGAAAGAGGATAAGCAATAAAACTTTAGGCTAGTGCACGTCTAGTGTATTCACAATCAGGGATTGGAGTTCACGGGGTATTATCCGTGGCTTTTATTAGAAGTCGTGTGATCTATGAGTCTCACTGTATTATCTAGCTATGGTAACGAAGTTGCCCCTGTCCACCATCTGGATTTTTATACTGTATTTTGATGCTCTCTGACGAGAGTGCATGAATTATTTAATTATTTGATATCCTAATCAAGACATGGGGGAGACAACCTAGTCTATTGCTTAATCCAAATCATTAATCAACTTATCGTGTCAGTCGAGTAAATATTGCGTAATACGTTCTTACATTTTATAATTATTCTTATTTAAATATTAGTTCAACTGTTATACTTTGTAAATTATATGTACTCAGCTTGCTGATTACATGCCTTATATGTTTTTGGTCATGGATTTTGCCTATAAATGACACTATGATGATCAAATACTTACATTTGTATTATTGGGGAGCAAATTATTAAGAGGTATCTAAACGAGCATTCATGCATGGGCGGAATTGAGAGGAACGTTATTTTAATTTAAATTTCAGAATAAATTATGTTTGTTTGACTTGGTTTTAAACTGTTGGATTTGGACTAAAGGTGAACGTTATTTTGTACATTGCATTAAGAGTCATAGTGGTTCCAGTTTTTTATGTTACAAGTTTATTTTACATTTAATGTTATTTCAAAAAGTCTTTTGATTTTCCGCTGCAAAACTCTGTTTATAGCCTTAACGTTTGAACACGTGGCGGTAGCACACCAGTAGTTCCTAAAGTTTGGTTTTCGAAAAATGGGAATTATCGGGGTGTTACACCGGTGTCAAGCGCTCAAGCAAAATCTTCCTTAGCTTCAAGCTTGAGACACCAGTGCCAAGCGCAAGGTTCTAGTGCTCAATGCCCAACGAGCGCCAGGCGCCCAAAGCCAGCGCCCACCACTTGATTTGTGTCCAACTTTCGATCTATAACAAAACCTAACATGCATTTAGTCCCAAAGCTCAATGCACGCTCCTACGCTTGGCGCATGACCTGGCGCCAAACGCACAAGCCTTGTGTGCCACTTCAAAAGGCTCATGGCTCACCTCGAGCTTATATGCATGCGAGCAAAAGATTCCCTTGTGGGCACTCAATGCACAAGCCTAGAACCTAACCCACAAGCTAGACTCTTTGCCTAGAAATAGACCCTCATTTCCCAAACCCAAAGGTTGCCAAATCTTGGAAAAATACTAACACCCTGCTGAAATTCTCTCTCAAGCCACAAACACTCATATAAACCAACCTTAAAAAAACACAATTACTAACTCTCAAAGAAACCCTAAAGTGTCTTCTCCAAGAGAAATTATACCTTCTTAAAGCACTCAACAAAGACACAAGCAAAGGAAATGTCCTTAATGATAAACACCGAGGACCCCTCTCAATTTGCTTCTTTATTTCATTACTTTGTCTACTTCTACTCCCTTCACTTACCTAGTCTTTGGGTCTAGTTGTTTCCATCCACTCAAAGTCCTTAATTAGGTTTATTTTGTGATGAATGTATGAGGTGCAAACCCCTCATACATGAACACTTATTTCAATGACGCAATCTTATTGAGCTTTGATCTAGCAAAAGGATCTCACCATTGATGTTCCTTTTTTATCAACTCATACATTATATATCTAATGCTCAATCCACTTATAATGTGAAGAGCAAGGAGCAACTCCTTCACTAGGTCAAGTCTCAAGATTCTAACTTTAAGCATCTCAATCATGGAACCATCTTCATAGATTAGTCTGCTCTCAACCATTTCAAGCAACCCCTTTCCCTTGTATTCTATCTATTGTAATCTATTTACATTTATACAAGTTTTCTTTTATCTTTCGTCTATGATGAAGACGCTTGGACATCTCCACTCTCTCTAGATTTAATAAACATTTGACTCACTCTTCATGAGCAAACCCTAGATGTGTATCATTCTTGAATACTTGTTTAGGAGTTGAATCTTAAAGCTCATTTCTTGCTTTAGATTTCATGATTCTTAATTTTATTTCTTTTTATATTTTCAATGTCAATGATTTTTCATGGCTAAATTACATTTTCCATTTGAATTAAACTCTTGATTATTCAAGTTAGAGCATTATCATGAGGAATAGTCTTTATAGACTCATCTCTTCTTTTGAGCAAGAAATCTCCTCCAACTAAGCATATATAATTCTTACATTGCATCCTAACCAAACTAATCCACTAATTACCTCCTAACATTTATTTCTTTCTTTCAATTATGCACTCTTATTACATAATTCTTACTTTGTAATTACATGTCCACCCTTTTATCTTATATTTATAAACAAGACCTATTGTTTGTATTCACACTTAATAAGATAATCTAGGACAACCGGCAATAGGAACCCTAAAGTATGGACAATTAATAAAAGTGGTCACCTAATTAGAAATATGCACATAATTCTTAAATTGCTCAACCCACCTAATTAGAGTGTGTTATCTCTTGTATGCTCATGTTTTCTTAGGAACTAAACCTGATTTGTTCTTCCATCTCTATGATAATTGTTCACACACACTCTCGGATTTAAATAAAATGCTCATTCTTGAACCTTCTCATGGTTTGTAGATCATTTACATGAATCATTTGTGGATTTCAGCCCCATGGTTTCCACACAACCCATTAAATTTTTGATGGCAACTCCTTGACCCGATCATTGTCACAAAAGTTGCATAGCCAATCCTTCTCGATTCACAAACTCGTAGGACCACTATTGGAGGAGAGCTCCTCCCTCTTCTCTTCACCGAGAAGGAGAGGTTGGGTTGTGAAAAATCAATCTCTCTAGTGGCGATTCATTCATTAAATCACCCACCCGAAAACCTATAATTTGGCGACTACACTAGGGAGATGTAAGCCTAAAGCTTACTTGGCTATACGTGTGAATAAGCGACTGCAAAAAAATTAGGTTTGTGTTCTTATAATTAGCTATAGATTATGTTGGGCATACTTGCATTCATGTATCATAACTCTCTGCATGTGAAGGTTACACCTTAGGATTTTGTCTCATACGATTTTATTCTATATTCGATACAACTTGGGAGTGGACGATTGGCAAATAACTGATTAAGTCTCCTAGCCCGACCATTAGCTTTTCTGAAGCTTTCCTAATTATGGTGTCTAACACGTGCTTTTGGCGTTGTGTTGGGGGGTTATCCTCTTACCTTGGCCTCTTTCAAGAAGTGGCTTGGGGTAAATGGATCTTCCTTAATGCGATGGACCCTTTTGACTCTTGTATCTAACCCTAGTTAATGATAAAACTTATAACCTTTTCTAGGTGGAGTCTTGTATCTTATCGCATTCATCTAAGCATGCTAGCTTGACTACGTGAACTTACGCGTATTTCCATGTTTTTTGCATTAACATTGGTTCTATATTTGCGAACCCTAGGGAAAACATAACCCCTAAAACATGAATTGCATGCATCCTTGGTCACGATCACCAGTTAGGCTCATTTGCATCGTCTTATGCATCACAACCGCATCTAAACCTCATCATGTTCGTCCCTAATCTCATTATGTCCGCGTCATGCCAAACCATACCGCTGAAATCCTACCTTACAAAAATGACCTAACAAGGTAAAAACCTAACCTTACCTCTTAAAATGTCCCAAACACGGTAAAATCCCAACGTTACCTCACAAAATCACTCAAGTCGTCTCTAGCATTGCCTTTCAAATTGCCTTAAGCACGATGAAAAGCCTAACCTCATCTCTCAAATGTCCCAATGCTATCAAAGCCCTAGGGAAAATCATACCTCTCCACTAAAGTGCCTCATGCCTCTAGGGAAAATTATCTCTCCACACCGATAATGCTTCATACACTCGGGGAAAATCATACATCTCCATCAAAAATGTCCCATGCCTCGGTTAAAAAGCTCACCTTACCTCCAAAATATCTCGTGCCTCTCGTAAAAATCATACTTACCTCCTAAAAATGTCGTATATCACCGGGGAAAATCATACCTCTCCATTGAAGTGCATCACACCTTCGGGGAAAATCATACCTCTCCACCAAAAATGCCTCACGCCTATGGTAAAAGTCTCACCTTATAACCGAAATATCTCAAGCAATTGTAAAAAGCTTATCTTACCATCAAAAATGCCTCTTGTCCCTAGTAAAACCCGAAATTATCTCTAAAATGTCTCAAATCTTAGGTAAAACCTCGAGCGTACCTCCAAAATGCCTCTTGTCCTAGGTAAAACCCGAGTTTACCTCAGAAATGACTAATGACCCAAGTAAAGACCTAAACCACCACACTAGTAAGGCCTCGACCTTCCCACTGAAGCCCTATTGGAGTAAAAGCCTAAAATTGCCCTATCCCTTAGTAATAACCTGAATTTACCCCTAAATTACCGCATCGATAAGGTATCGACCTTCCCATCAAAACCTTATTGGGGTAAAAGCCTAAAATTGCCCCATTACCCGATAAAACCCCGAATTTACCCCTAAACCACCGCATCGGTAAAGCCTTGACCTTCCCAATGTAACCCTTTCGAGGTGAAAACCAAAAATTGCCCTTTAAATCCATAAGGCTCCGACCTTCCCAACAAAATCCTATTAGGGTGAAAATCGGAAATTACCCCATCCAAATGGTAAAAACCTGACCTTTCTACCGAAACCTCATGTGGGGTAGAATCCCAAAAACTACCCCTCTTCGGAAAAAGCCTGAAATTACCTCGCCAAGTAAAACTCTAAAATTACCCTTGAGCAACACAAAAAGCTTAAACCCTTACACGGGTATTTTGAGTTCAGTTCATACATATCGAGGCAGTCTCCTACATTTGGAATCATCTTGCATTCATATGCATTAAAGGTGATCATGTAGTTATATCATACTTGTAACTACATCATGCATAAGATATCATCTCTCCCGATGCAAACCCCTTAAAAACACTCACCCCTTAGCCCCGAGTTGAGTCTAAGTGTCCATGTCCAAAGTCCTGAAGATTGCGCTTTTTTAAGGATTTGTCTATTTGGGTTAAAAGGCTTAGCCAAAGGTTAAGAAGGAAGTCTCTATAGCAATAGACGCCAATTTCCGAGCTGGCATCTACCCTGCCTCCCAGTTCTCCCTATACTCCTCTCTAGAGCATGACAATGCCCAAACAGGTGGCCCAACTCCTAGCTAGAATTAAGGAACTAACTAAGTCCCTAGAGAGTATGAGCACTCGTCTAGGGAGGCTTTGAAAGTATCCACTCCCTAGAGAATTGGGTACGGACGATTGAAAGCATGGTTCATCAATTCACAAATGGTGGACAATACTCAGATTTAGTCACTAATAAGCTGAAAAGGAAAACCAAATACCCTAAGCAATTCTCTATTGAAGGTATTCCGAGGTTCAATCAACAGATGATCCAAAACATCATCTTCATAAATTTAGGGTTATCATGGCCATCAAAGAGATAGACACTAAACTATTTTTGGTATTCTTTCCTATGTCCTTGGATTTAATGTGTTAGGAATGGTTATATTCACTAAGGGACAAAGAACCTAAAGCATGGAAAGATATTGTCAATGCCTTCAAGAATCAGTATGGACCTAATGAGCAACGACATAGAACTCTTCGAGAGTTAGAGAACTTTTGACAAGACACTAATGAAAGGTTCTGACCTATTTGAACCACTGGAAGAAGTTAGCCTCTAAAGTGGTCCCAAAGCCATCTGAAGAAGAATTTGGGAGAGCTTTCTTCTTGAGCCTTCTACCTAAGTACAAGAACCAAAAGAGGTACTTGGGTCTCAAATATTTTAACTATGCCTATAACATTGGCATTAATCTAGAAAGCGATCTGGTAAAGATTAATACTGCCACTAAAGATGAAATTAAAATTGACCTCCTCTTTTAATCTGACGAAATTGATATTATTGAAGCTATTACATCCCGAGACGCTATCAATGACAATGACTCTATCAACTCTTCTTATAAAGGAGGATGGTAATGTTAGGAGACCACCTTCTTCGATCACCTCTAGGGGGGTCTCATCACTAAACAAGAAGATCATGTTATAGCACACCTAAAAAATTCAAAGTCCGAATATCTCTCTATAGTTATGGTATTCACCCTTTTGAGCTGATAGTTATAGTTCCAAACACGGCATAAGGATGGAGGATACCCTTGAAGATAACAACCCTAGGTGGTAGTAAGTTGAAGATTGTCATCGCTGAAGGCCCAAATATAGATGAGGTAGAATCGTGGGAGTTAGAGTTTGAGTCTAAGCCAAGGTTTGTCGGGTTTGAATATATGGAGTTTAGGTCCCTAATGGTTATTCCACCCAAGGAAAACCCTAAAAAATCCTTTGATATAATCACCTTTGAATTCAATAATATTTTAATTTCTACTTAGTCCTCTTCTTCCACCTCAATCCCTACCTTTGATTTCTTTATCTCAAAAGAATCTGACCTTGATATTATAAAAGCAGTGGAAAAACACAAAAATAAAACACCTATAACTGAAAAAATTAAAAAAATCAATATAGTTACTGAGAAAGAACATAAATTTGTGCAAATTGGGCTAGTGTTATCCCTAGAAGAACGTGCAAAGCTAACACAGTTAGTTAAAGAATTCATCGATGTCTTTGCTTGGTCCTTTAGAGACACGTCGGGTATAGAAAGAGATATAGACACGCTGGGTATAGACAGAGATATTACACATCATGTTATTATGATCCTTTTGGGATCGTAACCAATAAAACATAAGTTACGGAGAATGAAACCTGACATAACTATGAAAATCAACGAAGAAGTCGACAAGCAGCTCGAAGTAGGGTTCATTATGCTCTATTAATCAAACTTCCCCAAGCTAGACTATTGCCTGACCCCAAGCAACAAAGACGGGATTCTCAAAACATAAGTAGGTTTCACCTTATAAAAACATTGAAAAACACTTGTGATCACATAATCTAAGTCAAAGCATTCAAATGGTCGAATGCCAATCCAAGAGTAAAAACCGTTCAAGGGAAACATAGCCTTATTGAATAAAAAGGACTAGAAATCAAGGAAAGAATTCTCACTGGTGGCACTCTTCTCTTTGTGGTGAGTATAAGATAAACTCAATCGCTCTCTGCCTATAAATATGCAAAAGATATGTTATGTGAATCGGTTTTTGTAGCCTAAAATACTAAAAAGACACCCTCCCATCTTACCAACACTCATGTGTTTGGAAGGGAAAATAATAGCACTCATCGTAGATAAGTCAACTCAAAATGTATACATATACTCCAGAACATTGGAAAGACATTGAATCTAGAAGATACATATAAGAGCATGATCGTCAAGAAGATCTTTATTAGGCTTGAAATGGGGTTTAGGTCAAGGGTAGGATAAAATTTAGGACCATATTAGTTCATTTAGTTTCATTTTAGGTATCATTTGCATAATTTATCCACTTTGTGCTCTATTACACTTTTTTTGTGGTTAACCTAGTATTTTAGGTAGTTTTATAGCTATTTTAATGCTTTCGAAGCGATCTTGGATGAGTTGGATAATTGTTGCAAATGGACGATGAATTAAGGATTTCGATTAATGGATTCATGATCGTGGATGATTTGATTAATACTCATATTCATATAAAGTAATTTTGGTTTTCCCAAGGGTCTAAAAATAGCTAACAAGGTCAATTTGAGTTGAAAATAAGGAAATATAAGAGTTGAAGAGAAACAAATCTGACACATTTTCACTCTTTTGAACTCAAGTTCTACAGATTTAACTAATGTGATTATAATTGGGTTGAAAAATAGACTTGAAGAGCTTCACAACGGTAGGTCATAGGCCTTATGGAAGTTCCTAGAACAAAAGTTACAGTCTTGTAAAGTTGACCCTGAAAACCTGACAATGGGAAAACAGCAAATCCGAGTTATAATAGTATTAAACCATTAATTTATCCCTAGTACATAGTTTAGTCCTCTTTATCTTATCTTTATATTTTAAAATAGTTTAGTAAATTATAAATATTGTAGAGTATTATTTTTATTCTCTCTTATGCATTATTTTCCTTAGGCTTTATTTACTTAGGTTTTCTCTTCTCTAAAAAGACAACAATCTTCTTCCCCTCTTCCATAGATGAGAAACCCTAGTTTTTAATTTTCTCTATTAATCAAGATTCATAGATGTACTTTTCATTGCTTTCTTTTTATTTTATTTTATTTATTTCTTTGACGTCTATTATCGTTGATTATTAGTATTGCTTTCTTTATTTCTCATTCATGAATTTTATGTTTATGATTGTCATTGTTTTTATCAATTTAGTCATGAATTGTGAGTGGATTTCTTTCTAGGGTTTTGGGGACCCATGAACACTTCAATGAAATAGTTTTATGTTAATAAATTGGTTTCAAGTTTATAATTCAATTCCTAGTATTGGTTTATCTTTGCTTACAATTGAATTATGGCCATGTTAAATTGTATGTTGGGTAATTGTTGAATTTGATGCAAAGAGGTAAAAATACCACAATAAGACCATAAAATAATAGGCTTGACAAATCTATGCAAGAGCGAGAGCCACTAGAAGAGTTTAGAGGTAGTCTAAGTTTGAGAGAATTAGTGAGCCCTAGTTCGATGAATTCATGAAGCCCGTTAATTATCATTTCTCAATTTATTTGTTTGTTCATGGTGAACCATTGCCATAGGCTTTAGCTAATTTGGATCAAGTCTTTATTAATTTTCACCATAGTTTCTTAGTTAACTACACTACCAACCAAGGCCCTTTCATATAATTTAAACTTTTAAGAGCTAATAGAATTGCAACACTTCCTTAAGGATACAATCCCTACTTCCCTAACTATTTTAGCTGGTGTTGTCGGTTTGTTTTTGAGAGATGTGCGATAGCCTATATAGTAAAAACACCATCTTGTCAAAAACTACCACATAAAAACAATATTGTGAAAAACTACCATATTAAAAAAATCCAATTGCACAATACCATCATATGGTGTTTCTAGGAGTTGACCCGGTTTTGCGTCGTTGACTGACATAGTTAGGCACATATCCAAGTCTCTTCATATCATTCTCAATCTCTTCTATCTCTTTTTATTTCAAGAAAGTAAACATCTTCAAAAACCTTACCACGTCGGAATTTTGAAACTGTGAAGGAACACTGATAAACCTCATAAGGGGATAGGAATGCAGTGGATAACCCTATCACCCCTTCCTTCGATTTCACAAACTTTGTCCCATCACTCTTCAAAAGAAGAGGAAATGTAACCCCATATGCTCCTTATACAGCCAAAATATTCCTAATTAAATTAGTGCCGATAGTTATATTCCCCCGTTGAACACTACCACCCATTTGGACAGAATTCAACTCATTCTTGTAAAGATGAAGGAAATCATACCCTTGAAATAATTGGTAACTGAATTTAGTAAAGCTCATCCCTTGCTCAGATTCTAACATCTTTTTAACACTCTCTTTGGATATTATAACACCAACCCTAGGGTACTTCCCAACATTTTTTAAGAAAAATGAAAGAGGAAAAAAATTAAACGAGTGTGCCTCCCACGTGCCCAGTGAGCGACACAAAACTAGATCAATGCTTAGAAAACCACCATGTGTTGTTATCGTGCAATTGGATTTTTTTACTAAGGTAGTTTTTTCACAAAATTGTTTTTATGTGATAGTTTTCTATAAGATGGTGTTTTTACATGGTAGTTTTTTGCAAATTACCCTAATTAATTATATTGAAAATTAAATATATTTTAATAACACTATTTAGACTATTCCAACATTATTTTTTCTTCATTTTAAGTATTTTTTAAATAACAAATTAGACTAGCCCATGATTTAGCACAACCCGACCCATCTAATATGTGGGTCTTGCCACGGGATGTGGTATGGCCTAGCATTAGACCTGTGCATTTGGTCGGGTCAGGGCTGTGATGGGTCACAAGAAAAATGGGTCGGGTCAATGAAGATCCAAAAAGGGTCGGGTCAAAAGAGATATTAGGTCGAGTTGGGCTGTACCGTCTAAAGAGATTATAATTCTTATCTTTAGAGGGTGATAGTTTACATGTATCCCCTCCAACTTTGATAATGAACTATCGGCAAGTAAATGAAAATATTTTATTACCTGATAGTGTTTAAAAGTTTTGAAAACTATAAACCCATTATTTATCCGACTTAACCTATTAAAAACCCAATAAAAGATGATTTTTTAAGAGATCGACCCATTAGACCCATTATTAATCAGACCCTTTTACGCGCCCCCACCCATTTAAAGGGGTCAACCTAGCATTGTCCATGGGATTCTTTAGTATTTCAGGCTTTTTGAGTTCAACACTTCTAACCTATTGCTTTGGAAGACTCGGAAGAACAATCGTGTATTGACGTTAAATTTTGCCGTCAGTCATCTGCTTGGCTATCCTAACAAATATCTTTTCTCCCTCTCTTCAATCTTTTCAACCTCAAATAGGAATTCGCGAGGAAGACGTAATTCCATTGCGAAAATCAGAAGAAAAGAAAATGCAAGGTAGTGAAGAGTTGAGCATTGAAGAGCTCACTTCTAACATCTCCACCTATAAAGAACAGCTTCAACAAGTAATTCCTTTTTTTATCCTTGTAGAATTTATTTATATCATATTTATTTGAATTATAGTTTGTTATGATTCGATTTTTTTGTTAATGTGTTCCTCGTTTTGAAGCCCATTTAGGGTTTAATTGATTGTGCTGGTTACTGGATGAATTATTATTTGATTTGATAAGCGAATTTATTGTGATTTATGTTAATTAATCAGTATTTTGAATACTTCATAGACGAATCTTAATTCAAATCGGCTTTTTAAATTGAGCCATGTGATTCTTTACGCGGTTTGAGCGCTCGTCCTTCAAACATATTTTGACGTGGAAAACGATCAAATTCAATCACCTCGAATCGCCATTGTATTTCTTTGTTACGTATTCCAAAGGTTATGTTGTAGGATGGTAAAAAGTGTTTTGAGCTCCTTCAACTTGTGAAAAGCATAGATTATATAATTTAGCACAATTGGCAAAATATATATTGCCCAATTTATCTTTAGACAATGAAGTTACAATATGAAGTAACTTTCTCGGTTTGTTTTACTCGTAACACTTTGATTTTTGCACTATTCATAAGTTGGGCTTTAGTCTTCTTAGGTAAATCATCCAATCTTATTAGATAGATTTGTCTCGGTTATAGTTTCAACTTTCAATATATCAGCTTTTTGTAATATTTACTTATGTATAATTAGAGATATTAATGGTTAAAATTGTGCATTGGAATCATGTTTTTGAGAAGTGTTGCAAGCATATAATTAGAGGAAGTATGAAGTTAAGTAAATCTCGATTATTATGTAGGTAGTAGTTGGGATTTGTTGTTTCTTCGTGGTCGTAACAATCACTTTAAGCAGTGGAAAGAACAAAAGATGTGCTCCAAGTCCTTGGGCTGTTGAAGAGAATTCAACCACACTGGAATGGATGGTACAAAGTCCTCCAGCTTTTCACACTTTTGGAGAACTTCCAGCGATTAAGGAGACGAAAAGCTGTTGAGTTTTCGGTTCACACAATTCAATTCTTTTTGTACAGTTCTTTTTAGGTCGTCGACCCCTTGCGGTAAGATAACCCTCCACAGCTGTGGAAAGAAGAAGAAAGACGAAAGTACTAGAGCTTCCCCCCTTTCCTTATTGAAGGTTTGATTGATGTTGCTGGTTCAATCCGGAGAAGCTGCTCCGCTTTCTTAAAAGCAAGGCGACCACAGAGGGCTTGATCCCGGCGCAGTTTATCTAAATCGGATATGTCGGTGAATATTCTCTTATTTTCTCACCCGAACGGAAATGGGGTTGGGGTGCTCTCTCAAGGTTCATCTGCAGATATTTTCTAAAGATACAAATATCAAGGAAAATGCGTAGGATAGGAACAATGCTACAAATGCGTACGCCCCACCACCCAAAGGCCCCGCCCGCCTCATGGCTGATTTATCATTTGAGGCTTTCTACTCGTCTTTCTCTTTAAGGAGTATCGGGATCACTCCCAGCCATAAGCAAACCCCTTATTAAACAGAGTAGCTCCTTACCGCATCTACAGTTTCCTTTCCTATTCGGCTTTACAGCAGGTGTGCTGACTTGACCCGAGGATTTTTTGGTCAATTGATTCATACTATTCTGGAGACTTTTGGGCACTTTATCTTTCTGAATTGAGGCCCGGCTCGCGTCGTTCCAACAACCGGCGGGGAGCCGTATGATGCGGAAGTCTCACGTACGGTTCCCTGAGAAGGGAGTGGCTACCTACTGGAGCTTCGGGTTAGATTGCCTAACCTTCCTCTTCATTGCTGGACTGAGGATTCCTTGAGTAGAGTTGGTAGTACTCTAGGTACGCACCACACACATATGATGGCCTACCAGCACCATACGCGGCAGCAGAAGGGCAGCAAGATTCGGAAGATAGTAAGCACTCACAGCAGTAGAGTATATAGATGAATATCGTTCCGGTAAGTTCAAGAAGTAGAAGTTTAAGTGGAAAGAACACCTGGGTTTTTCCTCGGGTTGAATAGCACACCCGGGAATGCTGGTAATGTACGCCCGCTGGCCTCGTTCTTTCATTCAAAAAATTGTGCAACGATAGTTCAGAACTCCTGAAAGTGTTTCATCGCTTACGAGCTTTAAAGGTCTAGCGCGCCCCTATTAGGGAAGCTTATTTTAAAGCTGGTAAAAGCAGATATTTCATTTCCAGTTCAAGCACATCCTGTGATTTGCTCCGCATTTGTAGTTCTTGTGTTTCGACTTCTTTTACAATGACAAGAACAATCAACTATTTACTTCCAACGCTAAGAATCTAAAAAAAGAATCTTTTTCTTTTTTGGACTCATTGGACTTCCGACCAATGCCTTCTTCAATAAAAAACCATTTCTCCCCGTTCGGGGAAAAGCCTCTTCCTCCATCTTTGGCCAGTAGTCACCTCTTTGTGTTAGTTGACCTAAGCCGCACCATTACTGCTGGGGTGGGGCTCGGCCTTCGAACCGCGTCAGACTTACTTGCCCCCAACAGCCGTAGCTAAAGGCTTAACCCATTGTTGAGTACCCAAATTCATTCCATTCCTTTGGCAAAGGGCCTAACTACAGCTCTCCGAAGCCTTTCGGCTTTTAAAACAAAGGGAGTAGCAGGTACTATTTATGATGTCCCCGGGATTGTAGCCAGGGATCGTCAACAAACCTTAGCTATTCGTTCAAATTGAAAATTAAAAGAGCCTTTTCTTTTGTCCATCTGGGCACAGCTTCGTCGAACTTCGTAGGAGAAAGGGTAGAAGTTCTCAATTTACAAAAAGATCCAAGAAGCAGCCTTTCATTTTCTTGAGAAGAAAACTGCCCCCAACAAGGTCAGCCATGCTCCAACCCGGCTCATCATGCTATACTCGCAGGGAAGCAAAAACGAGCAGTTTACGCTTTAGTAGCTACCGTTTTACTGGGAGAAATCCGGAACTCTCCTGTGAGCAAGTAAGATCCGTTGCTCAAACCGAATCACGCCAACGCCAATATCTCCATGAACCTTTGCTGCAAAAGTCATGCTTTTCAATCATAGAAGTGAAAGTTCCGATTCCATCCATTCCAAAAACAGAAGGGAGTGTTCTAGTGGGGAGGATAATATCATTTTGCAACTTCACTGACTTAATGCCAGAGATATCATTAGAATAGGAAGTGATTCCAAAAGGCGCTCTTAATGCACGCTGGAACGTGGGAATTCGAGGTCTCATGAACGACTACTAAAAACCTACTTTGTTTTTGTTTTGTTCACGATATCCGGTCAGGCCTATGGATGGATCCTTTTAGATCAAAGCCTTTGGTACTTCGGTAGAGCGAGCAGCCCTTAAACCAAAAAAGATTTATAGTACCTTATTTCCGCTGTCTCCGACATGGACCCGGTGAAATTGAATTCTCCGTGAAGATGCGGAGTACCAACGGCTAGACGGTAAGACCCCGTGCACCTTTACTATAGCTTCGCAGTGACAACCTTTCCGCCAAGTTCAGATAAGAGAATGCTTTCTCTAACCATTAAGGGAAAGGCTCGACGAAGGAAGGAAAGGGCTTTCGGAGATCGAGATTTTCTTAGTTTTTCATCGGCAATGTCCAATAGAAATTCCTTCTCACTTTAGAGATGCGATTCACGTTTTAGCAACTGCGCAAGTAGCAGGTTCACTGGTCACTTACGAGAATCTTTCAATTGCACTTGCATTATAGGAGTCGGAGGGGAAATCCTTATTAAGTAATGGGTTTTTAAGGGGGCCAGCTTACGGGCCAGGCCTTTCTCTGACGTGATAACTAGTATCGCTGCCTCGCCCAGCTCTATCAGCAGGCCCTTTCTTTTGCAATACTTAAAAATTGATATGCGGTCTCGCTATTCTTTGTTTGTCTTGTGCCTGCGCTATCAAGTCACGTGCCTAGCTTCCAAAGAATGAATCTTTGAATACGGTAGAGGAGCGAAAGTAGCCGGCGACAGTGTAAAGCTATAAGGTGTGAGCTTTGCTCACACACACCGGCTGATAGAGGGCAAGATCACATTCACTTGCTTGCCGCCCGGCTCCATAGTAAATAAAGTAGGCCCGCTCCCATAACCACACGGGAGGGTAAGGCATCCAGTTAAGGATGGATGATTACGCTTCTTCGCCTTTGACGCCTCAATTTGAAAGCAGGTTCCGTAAGTCCAAGCCTAAACAAGGCAAGCCAAAAAGATGATTTTCTTTTCTCTCACATCGATGTTCTGGTGAACAACACCGCCGGACACGGGATGCTGTCCTTTATGGGTGCTTTCTCTTGATATAAGCAGCTCAATATGGCCGAAGAAGACCGAGGGAAAACAGCGTTTATCACCATATTAGGTAGGAGGGCACGTTCTGTTACAAGGTGATGCCGTTTGGTCTAAAGAATGCCGGGGCGACGTACCAGCGAGCCATGACTGCGCTCTTTCATGATATGATGAACAAGGCAAGGAACTTGTGGGCTTTGATGCTTACTTTTCTTTTTTGAAATAAAAAAAGGTAGTTTAAACTCACTTACTTGATAGAGTAAGGTAATTCCTATTTGCTTACTTGGGTACAAGTATGGAAGCTTAATAAAGGAATTCTTTTCCATGGGCGGCGGGAGGGGAAGCTAAAGTAAGCGACTCAGAAAGGTCAGGTGGTTTTACATCTCAGACTGCGCATGTAGTCCAAGTGGCAAGGCATTGGTTTTTGGAGTAGAACAAGTGCCTTAGATACGAAGTCCAATCAAATCAGTGACAATCGTTCGAATGCATTCTCGGAAATCGTCGCACCAGATCGTAACGCGGCATCGTAGCTTCCTGCCTCGCGCCAGCCCCGGTCTTGAAAAGCCGGGTGGAGCTACAAATAGGAGGGTGGAAAGGGAAGGGACCAAGCTCAGAGTCAGAGGCGAGTTGAGAGACAAAAGCTTGGATGTTGTGATTCCGCCTTTCCAGTAGCGAGTGAAACTCCGTGAATAGGCAGAACAGAAAGGGTGTTCAAACCGGGTGTTGAGTAAACCTTCGTCAGGAGAGTTCTCTTTGAGGAATCGCCGTTCTTCGCTCAAAATAATTCAGAAGACCTCTGTTCCCCTTTTTGCCTTTTTTATAGCTTGAGACAAGTACAAGGAGGATCAGAACCGGGCAACCCCTTTTATTTTAGTCAAGCCCAGTTGAAATGCCAGTCAGGAGAGCTCTCGGAAGGTTAGGAAGGACAGGGCAAGCTGGCTGACCCTTCCCTTTGCTTTCAATCTGTCTTGTGCCACTCCAGCTTTCACTCAAGCCATTCTATTCTTTGAAATTGAACTTCTTATCTCGAGCCGAAAATGGAGTATTACTTGCCTAGAACCCGCACCCGTGGAAATAACGATTAAAAAAAGATTTTTTCGATGCGAAGAATAGTCCCACTCCTATAAGAATTATCCACTCAGTCCACGCTTTGAATAGCCTTAGTTTCTAGTACTAAATATCCCTCTTTATAATGAAGTTTTAAATAACTCATTGATAGTGGGCATCAAGTGATTGAAAGGAGGACGCCAAAAGGGAAGGTTGGACACAAAGGAGCGTCTTCAATGAGACCAAGGGCAGTGAGGGCGATCGAAGTGAGAAAAGATGGCATATTTCTGAAACCGGGAGTTCTTTTTTCACTTTCGAGCGTGATGTAGCTATATGTTATATTAAGCCCATCCATCCGATTCGACATCCTATTCTCGAATGAGAACTGGCAGATTATGTCACACTAGTCTTTTTGGCCTTATACCTCCTCCTTTCAACAAGAAGCATGGCAAAAAAAAGAAGTAAGTTATGGATGACACTCTTATTAAGGATAGAAAGAGGGGGCAGACCTGACGGAGGAAAAAAAGAACTACTGTGTCAAGCCGCTTGAAAAAAGAAAGTCTCACTCCAAGAATTCTCCGAGCTAGTTTTTTAGTTTTCGCCTTTGGCTTTCGGCTTAGATTTGAAGATAAATACTAAAAAAAGGCATCTAACCAGCTCGCGTGGTTCACCGGTTCCACCGACTAGACCCTTAGAGTGATTCAGTCGCCCGATAGCTCTTGTTGAGTCGACTGAAGAGCTTGGTTAGCTCCCCTTTATCCGCGTCTGAGGGAAGACTACGCCCCCTAACGCTAGAAATCCTAAACGGAAACGTTTCGGGATTGGAGTAGGTAAGGGCAGCGGGACCAGCAAAGCAAGATGAACAATCGGACCAAGCAAGCTATTAAGCCAACTAACAAAGCCACAAGCTACAGCAACGTCTTCAATAGCATGCTCTTACTTCGTCTTTCCTTTTGTAAGTCACCAAATTTGGTGCTTTTTGATCCCCCACAAGAGCCAAGAGATCAGGGTGGCCTTCTAGGGTCCCAACGCTTACTATACTATATATATTGCACCAGAAAGAGCTCTTTTTTCAAACCCTTATCTATCTCGTATCCGAAAACTAGCAGTTCGCCCTGTTACTCCTCCAGGGCCCAAATAACTCAATTTTCTCCCATGAACTTTTTGATGTTCATATTCTTTCTTAATGATGAACGCAATAACGTCCGCCCTAGTTTAGCTCTAAGCCAAGGCCTTTAGTTTCTCTGGTTCTTAGTATCGTTCCTCTTTAGTCTAGCTGACAGCGAACGAAGTGACGGGCCCCTTTAGAGATAGGGGGGCGGGTTATCAGTCTAAAAATTTCTTTGGCGTTCCATAAGTAAGTCTGTAAATAGCTTTCATCTTCGTTCTGCTGTGTAGTATAAGAGCACGCAAACTGTCTGCACTTTGCTTTAGGTCTCACTTCTCAACCCCTAGCAATATTGAGTCGAACCCCTTTCGAGATAGAAGAAACATTTGCCCCGGGTTGCTAAAATGACCACCATTCGTGGCATTCTTGCCTTGGCTGCCCTTACTTTTGCGATTACTCGACTTTTGCAAGTCCTGCTTATTTTTGGGTGAAGAGAGAAGATGAAAGAGAAGGGGTTGGGTGAATTGGGGTTAGGGAGGGTAGAAATTGGACTAAGTGAGAAATTCAAATTAAGCTTTCAATAACAGTAAGGGAGAAGAGAATTGAGGTGAAGGGGCAGTGCCAAAGGATGGGTTTTGGGCTGGGAGAATGATGGAAGATTGTCCATGATTGTTGGATAGTTCTTGTTCAGATATTCTTATGGAGATATGTTAGTATAGGTGGACATATATATAGGATTTACCAATGTAGATGTTCGAAAGGGATGGTTTTGGTTTGAGTTTTAATCATATACAAATGTCTTATAGTTCTATTAGGATTATTCAATGACTTATAGCTTTAATTGCTGATTTTTGTTTTGAGTCAATCGTAGTGGTTTTTGGATCCTTCATATGAGGAGTGCAATATTTTTTTGCTTCCATAGGTTGTAAGAGAAAACTTTTTTCTAATGGAGAAAATTACCGAGGTCATTATTCAATTATCACATCTTTTGTGGGTTTCTTCTTAAATAAAAAGTGCAATGAATCAAGATACATCTTTGGGGACTTGCCTCCTTCCCTATTGGTGAGATGGGTGCAATAATAGGCATACTCAATATAATTTTTTCTTGCTCTTGTGATGCAATGGTCATGGGAAGATTAAAAACTAGTTATTGACTCTTTTCTACTCAACCAAAGTCCATAATTTCCATTTTTACAACGGCAACCATTGCATTTTATAGAACAACTAAAAGGGTTAAACAAGTTTCATGGTGTTTAAAAATTAATAACGAGTCTCGATGAGGATGTTGCATGTCACATATGACAAGTTTATGGTTTGTTTAGAATTTGTAATTTATTCTTGGCTCCAATTTCTTTTTCTCCTTTTATTAATACATTTATATATTTCTTTAGATATATGGGATTATGTTTTGATTTGATTTTTCGCTTTCAGGTTAAGTTGCTCTTAGAGGATGACCCACGGAATTCTGAATACAAGGACATGGAAAAAGAACTTGAAGAGGTTATTCCAAAACTTCTTTTGACATCTACCCAAATAGTTTCACATATTTGTACACCATATGATACTTGAACTCTTCTAGCTGAGTCCAAGTAACATAGTTAACTCCTTCATTATTTATAATTTTGTTGGGATTCTAGGGAGTGTAAGTGGTCCTTTAGAAAGGTAGAGCTACAAATTTATTTTGGTGGTGGTGGTGATGGGGTCGGGGGAAATTATAATAGGCGAGAGGATACGGAAAATTTAAAATACCTTCATTAAATTTTTCATTTTAAATTTTCTTGTGCCATTCTTTATTTGACTGCCTTAATTTTATGATGAGGTTCTTTAATAATGGGATGTAACTATATTCTAATATTAAGGGATGAGTCTTTTTCATTGCTGCTAATATGCTACAAAAATTAGGTTATATGGTGAATAGATGGAGTTTTCTATGGTTAAAAGTAAAAACTAAATGTCTAGGAGTTATTTTTAAAGAAAATATGCTCTAGTTTGGATATTTTTATTTTATTAATAGATTAATTAGCCTTATAATCATGTCTCTTTATTAATGTTTTTGATAGGTGTATTTAGGAAATAGGAAAGGCTTATGAAACTTGTGGTTTGGGATAGGTTTAGATAGAAATAGTTAGCAAAGATTGTTTTTGAAGTTCTAAGGGTGGGGGAGACCTAGTTATGGTGTTTTAGGTTCAAACAAACATCTCTCTTGTGGGTAATTCATTGTGGCGTTTCATGTAAGTGCCTATCTTTTGAATTTTTCTTACTCTTTGACATTGAGTATTAACTAGCATTAGAATATGATAAAGGTCTTGGATGTTTCTTTAATATTTTACACCAATGTAAGTTTAGAAGCCCATTTGAAGATTCTAATGTGCAAAGCCTAGTTGCACTTGTTCTTGACACACTTGAGTTTGTGCCTTTTGCTTCAAAGCCCAAATTCGTGACTTATCTCGCTTGGGAGTGAATGAAGCCCTAGAGTTAGTTTGTAAGGTGCTTGAAGTTAGTTTGAACATTTATTTGTTGACATTGACTAGATTTTTATAGTTTGCCTTTGTAATCAAGTACATTGTTTCTAGCTAGCTAAAGTTGAAGGGCAAAGAGTTAATGCATCATTCAAGCTAGAGTCCTTTGATTTTCTTTTTCCTTTTGACTAGCTTTGATCCAGTTTATGCTATGCCTTTTTGTTTCTTTAACTCTTTGTATTGTTCTATAAACACATGAACATAAATAAAGAGAAGGTAGCTTTTGAAGATTGAAAAACACCTTGTGTTTTGGCATTTTAACTATGAAAAAGTCTCGAGTTTAAGTGTTCCATTATGACTTTGAGTCAGTTCTTATGTGATAAGATTAGGGTGAGCATTAAGTGTGTATTGTGTTCTAGCCTAAGAGCCTGATAATCTTAGTTTGTCTAAGATAGTGATTTCCTTTTACTGGTTATCAAAAAACTGCGTGAGTTCTTTTCAAATCAAGTCGAACTTCTCCAAACTCTTTGAGAACATTTTGGCTTTAGATCATTTGTTATCAGATTAAGCAGATCATTGGTGAGAAGTTGGCTAGGATATTACAAGCCATTACTCAAAAGCTTGAAAACATGGAAAAATTTTCAAGAAGAGAGTGAAGAGGCTAGATGAAGGCAGGAGACTAGGAGGGATGCAATAGCTGAAATGGCGTTGCAAGCAACTACGAAAATGAATGAGCTTGTAAACAATGAAAGTTAGCGGGCTATTCTAGGTACATTGATGATGATAGAGGCCTTAACATTGTTTTGGCTGAAATTGATGGAGGAAATGTGATTTAAAAACTAGTGGAGAGCACTAGGATTTATGACTTTATGAGTTCTTAAATGGATCTTCAAAATCTGAAAAATGGGTTTAGGGCTTGAGTAAAACATATTTAGGCTTAGGATTGGGATTGGCATAGGCTTTGAGTTTGGGAAAGAGGGGGAATTCGTGAGGCTAGGGTTTTGGTGATGTAGTGATGAACAATGTTTTCTAGGAGAGATGATTCGGGACCATTTTTGGTGGATTAAGGTAGCAATAAAGATTTGTACGAAGAGAAAAGAAAGGAAGGAAAAGGGTAGTTAACAAGGAACACTAACTTACTAACTTGAATATGTAGATAAGGAATACTCAACCTAAAATACTAAGTATAGTGTTTAAACAAGGAACACTAAACTTGGATTAAAATCAACAATCTTTTTCATATGAAATGAGCTCCTTCTTATAGGCCAAAAGTCAGTCTTAGAAGCTTAAAAGTCTTAAAGAATTGAAAAGGCTCAAAACCAACTAAAAAGACTAAAAAGAGCCGAAAAGACCTAGAGCTTCTTGGCTAATTAGTTAAACTACTAATTACATGAGCTAAAGCTAATCAACTATTAAGCTAAATAATAAGGATGAATTATGATGGATTGAAAGAAGCTTGAAAGACTAAGAATCCAAAGAGCATAAACTTAGAAAGCCTTAGAATCCAAGGAGCATAAAATCGGCGGGAACTTGGAATCCAAGAGTGCAAAATTGGTTAGAAGCATTAAGGAAGCCTTCAATTGCTGAAGTAAAGGAATTATATTAGCCAATTAACTTTCCATAACTCTAAAGCTTCAATACAAATGCTTTAGGATTGTAACTCCTCCTTTAACCAGCCTTAATCATGATGTCAATGCTGTCAAAACAAAACTTGCTAGAAATAGAGCATAATGAAGATAACTTAAAGACTTGTAACCCCTCTCTTAATGATCTTCAATTCAAATGAGCCAACCTTCCAAATACTAGCATGAAATATGCTCATTAACAAGCTCCCTAAATCTTCATTATCTCACCCAATCATATGAGCAGCTTTAATGAAATTACGTAATCAACTAGTAGCTTCATTGAAAACATGTCCAAGCTTTGTTAGAGCTTCAATGCAACTTGTTTATTGAAATCAAATAAAGACAAAAATTCTTTTAAGATTAAATCAAGTGAAAGCTTGTTAAATAAAGCCCTACTTAATTTAAAGCTTGGTAACACACTAGAGACTCCTTGGTTGAAATAAACGATCCACGCACAGCAAAATGGTCCAACACACCCTTCTCTAACCTCTTTTGCAAGCCTCTAAGTCTAATTTGACCTATTTGAACCATTATGGTTTTTAGGATTCTCATTAACTTGATAGTTAGTCTTTCCTGGAATGGTTAAAACAAATCGTAACCGTTTTAAATTATAAAGGATATGATGATAGGAAGATCTTTGAACTTATCCTTAAATTCAAGAAACTTGTAGCCTTATGGTATGAAAATCTCAAGGCACAAAGGAGGAGAAAGAGAAATAGAAGATTGAGTCATGGGAGAGATTTAAGAAGAAAATGAGAGACAAATGGGTAAGGAGTATGACCAAGAGAAATACCTAAGTTTAACCCATCTATCATAATAAAACATGAATGTAGAAAAGTATGTGCAAGAATTTGAGGATCTTTGCTTGATTTGCAATTTACAAGATAAGGAAGCCTTTAAAATTGCTTGTTTTATGAAGGGATGGTAAAATGGGTTTAATAGGAAGATGGAAGTAACACATTATGCTACTTTTAGTGATGTGTGTAAGTTGGCTTTGAAGTATGAAGCGCAAATGAAGGAGCAAAAGCTAAAATCTGTTAATGGTCCGGAGAGATCCTTCTGGGGACAAATCCTCCTTTGAAAACACTCCTTCCTACACAAAAGGAGGTTATTTTGCAAGCAATTTTTCTTTAAGTTCGAATTTTGACTAGGGGAAAGAAAAGGCCGTGATTTCACCTAGTGAACTAAGTACTAGGAGGAAATGTGTTTAGTGTCATGGAAGAGGGTATATAGTATTTGAATGCCCTAGTAAAAGTGTTTTGAGTGCCTCCCAATGTGCTCTCATGGATGAAGTGAAAAGATCTATACTTTTGTGGCTAAAAAGGAGGATAAGGAGGTTGATGAGGATTATGAAGAGGAGATTCCTCCAACAGATGAGTATATGATGGTATTGATGACAATCTTGATAAGTATATCTTAACTCACAACAAGGATAGGCTAGAAACAAATTTTATGAAGTAAAGCACCAAAAATTCCTAACTAGTTTGAATAGTTCTATAAATTAATTAAAACAAAGTACTCTCAATTCTTAAAATTATCCTCACATGTGAATCTAAAGCAAAGCACGCTCTTTGTCTTAACGCAACGAAGAAAACAAAACACTCGATGTTTTATTAGCTGAACTCAAAAACTTGTTGATTCCACGGTTGGGGTTACATCATATTTATAGTCTAAAACTTTCGGCCTTTACTCCTACTTACCTTAGGAATCTTAATCCTAGCAAAACAAGGAAAACAATAAAGATTGGCTATACTTGCTCCAGCTCACTAATTCTACTTAGTTTAGGATTCTATACTTACTAACTAACTTAACTAATAAGATAATAGTAAAACAAATATTATCCTAATTTCTAATAAAACAAAAACAAATATCTAGCAACTCCATGTTGTCTTAAGTACTAGTTGTCTTAAGTATTGCTTTCTTTTCGCCTTCCCCTTGCAACTTGTCTTCAACTTTCAAGAAACCTTTCAAGAACGAGTCTTTTAATCAAGAAACCTTCAAGAACGATATTCCCTTGGTTTTTAGGTAGAATAAGATGGATAAGACTCACAAAAAGACTTAGCCTAAAAGGGGAAAAACCCTATCAAGGGAAGTGGGTGTTATCACATCCAGAATAATCAAGTTGTCATTTAGCCTAAAATTCGAGACATTCAGCACGCTATTGATTTTATCTTTGGTGCTCCTTTCCCTAACAAGGTTACCTATAGGTTAAATCTCGATGAGAGTAAAGAATTGGAGAGGCAAGTGAATGAGTTAATTGAGAGGGATTAGGGGGAGCTTAAGCCCTTGTGTCGTACCAACCCTTGTGTCTTCTTGTGCTAGTTTGATTCAAGAGAAGAGGCTCGTAAGTTATTGAGTTAAATTGAACTATTCTACCTATGATAGAGAGTTCTATGCAATGGTCAAAGCACTTGATCATTGGTCTCACTACCTTAGACCAAAACCTTGTTTTAAATATGGATTCTATAGGGTTAAATTTAAAAAAACCATTTGGTATTCTGGTTTAGCTTGAGTGAGTTATGTATAATTTGAACCAAAATAAACACAAATAGGTATGATAGCTCTATGAAATTAGACCACCTCTTGGAATGTTGCGTGGATGATCTTTTTAAATTGTGATAGTAAAATGGAGAAGCCTACAAAAGAGTTTGTTCGACAAGATGGTTATCTCTTTTGGGGTAACAAATTATATGTTCCTAAGGGAGGAGTAAGGGAATTGTTGGTGAGAGAAGTGCATGGTGAGGCTTATCTTGCTGGTCATTTTGGGATCTGAAATGAGCCCAAGCTGAATTTGCTTAGAATAGGGCTTATTCCTTAACTACTTCGAATTCTTCTTTTGAAGTGGTTTATGGAGTGAATTTGTTTCTTCCAGTTGGTCTCATCCCCTTAACAAAGAAATATAAGGTGGAAACAGAAGCTAAAAAGACATTTGAAGCTTTTAGTATCAAGAGAGTGCCATTAAAAAGCCACAAGAAAACCGTTTTCGATCTTGGAGACTTGGTGTGGTTACATTTGAAAAAGGAAAGGTTCCCTTAGCTTTAAAACTTGCTCATGCCTTCTTATGGACTTTTCAAAGTTCTTGAAAAGATTAATAATCATTTGTATAAGATTGAGCTACCTGGTGATGCTAACATGCACTTGTTCTTGAAACTCTTGGATTTGTACATTTTACTTCAAAGCCCCGAATTCATGACTTGTTACTTTGGTGTGCATAAAGCCTTGGACTTTGTTTGAAAGTTGCTTGGAGTTAGTTTGGACGTCCATTTGTTGACATGGACTAGATTTTAATTGTTTTACTTAATTTGTAACCGAGGACATTGTATCTTGCTAGCTAAAGTCGAAGGGTGAAGAATTGTTGATGTTATGGTGCATAATCCAAGCTAGACTCCTTTGATGTTTCTTTTGCCTTTGGCTGGCTTTGCACTTGTTCATGCTATGCCTTTTGGTTTCTTTAACTCTTTGTATCAGTCTATAAATACAAGAATGTAAATAACGAGCATGCAGCTTGTAACGAAAAAAAACCTTGTGTTTTAGCGTTTTAACTTTGAGTTAGTCTTGAGTTTAAGTGTCCCCTTATTACTTTGAGTGAGTTCTTGAGTGATAAGATTAGGGTGAGCATTGAGTATGTCTTGTGTTCTAGCCTAAGACTCCAATAATCTTGAGTTTGTCTTAGGTGATTGGTTCCTTTTACTATCCATCAAAAACCTATGTGAATTGTTTTCAAATCAAGTCTAAAACTTCTCCAAACTCTTTGATAACGTTTTGGTTTTCGATCAATTCCCTTGATCGTACAAGATGTATGATGAAGAATGCATTGTTTTTATTTTTGAAGTTATTTTTCATAGGAGCATTCTTTTTTATCCTTTTTCCCTTTCCATATATTCATCTTATTTTTGTGAGAGATGGTGAAAGCCTTGATTGGAATTTTAATTTGTGAGTTGGCAAAGCTTACTAAACTATCAGGGTTTGTGGATTTCTTTTTCACTTTCATATTCTCATGAGAAGCTTAGTTGGACGATTCTTCTGAGTTTTCCTTGATCCTTATGTAGTTGTGATAAAACTTGAGTTCACAACTATTTCCTTTTCTAACTTTTATGTGAAAGGTTGAGATTCTACAAAAAGTGAAAGCTTTTATTTGGGTTCCTAGTCTGGGGATACTTAACTGATGGTATATTTTGTGGATTGGAAATGCTTTCCCATGTATGCAGTTTATTTCATGCCTTGGTTGTGAGGAGATAGGGAATTGCTGGAATGGGATTCATCTATTTTTTCACAGTCAAGTGGTGGTGTTTTGAGATTGATGTGTTTTGTAGGTCTTAACTCAGTTGCTTTATATTTCTTCTTGTTCAATTGCCCATTGAGTATATGAATTCTTGAACTTTGGAAGGTGTCATACCTTGGTTGTGACTTGTGAAGAGATAGGGAATTGCTGGAATGGGAAATCTATTTTTTCAGTCAAGTGGTGGTGTTTTGAGATTGATGAGTTTTGTAGGTCTTAACTCAGTTGCTTTATATTTCTTCTTTTTCAATTGCCCATTGAGTATATGAAATCTTGAACTTTTGAAGGTGTTACAGGCAAAAGTAGGTGGTGAAACTGTTGGTCTGTTTCTTCTTTTTATGCATATATTTTTTTTCCATTATGGGTGCTCTGGTTGGAGAAAAATGACTAGATTTTTTGTGGCTGGGAGTATTTTCTTGTTTCAGTATTGGATCGAGTGGCGTATTTAAACTCAGTCAGGGCTCATGCTCTTGTAGCATTCATTGTAAAGTCCCCGTGATGTGAACCTAGAGGTCTTTCATTTCTTTTTCCTTGGTTTGTGAAGGACTTCTGGTCCTTTTGTTACTTTATTTGTTTTATAATGAATTTTCTTTTGAAATACTAACTTTATTTCGCAATGTTCTTCCTTCTTTTTGTGTGTTCCATAAATTTATTTCCCTTTCTACTTTATTCTCTTTACAGCAACTAAATATAATTAATTTATCATCATTTACCCCACCACATGGGTCCATTTTAACTATTTTATAATACCCATGCCTCTACTTTTATTTCTCTCTTCTCTTAAAGTAAAGGAAAGACCCATTTGTATTAACTTAATATTATTCCTTGGTATGTGGAAGGTGTAAAAGATTGGATGAACTAGATTTCTAGAAAAGGAAATTGGGTTAAAAGGAAAAATGTGACATTGTTAAAAGAGGTTTATATGGCTCCAATCTTGTAGGGGCATGCCCTTGGTTGCCAACTTCTCTAATTCTTGGGCTAAAACATGAATTTAAACTATTAAGGGTTTAAATGGATTGATCCCAAATTTAGTATTCTCCCCTCTTCTTTTTTTTTTTTTTTTGAAATTCATTGTATATTGCTAAGGAATTTTTTGACTCTCAACAATCAACAAAATCCAGCTGCTTTGAGAGGATTCCTGTTTAATTTTTGGTTTAAACTTTAAAGGTAATCGAGTTTGGCTCATATCTTATGCTTATAGGCTGCTGTGAGTTGAATCTGTTAGAATTTCATCCAGATGCCCATCACTTGTGTCTTGGTTTCTGTGCAGGTCTGCTATGTTTTGGATGTTTCACCTCTGTGATGTTCGTCATGATTTCAGTCTTACAGGAGTCAATCCCAATTTTCTAAGTTCGGAGTTTAACAGTTATATTGGATTAAATTGTATCTTCACATAGATTTCTTATGCCGAGTATTATGTATTTGTCAGGTGATTGCTTTGACTGAAGAGATACTGGAAACTACAAAGCCGAATGATGATTTTGTTTCAGCTATCAGCACAAGTGCGAGTACATCTGACATCATGCAGAATTCAAGTAGAATAGATCAGTATGAAACGGTTATTCTCTCTCGCTCTCATCTGTTAGCGAAGAAGCTGTCTTAGCTGTAGTACTTTAAGCATGGCTTTGTCTTGAAAATTTTGACCTTTTTTTATGTATGTTGTTACCTCTTATGTCATTTCTGTATTTTTGTTGTCCATTTGTTCATGGTGGATTGTGTTAAATGATTGGTGCTATCTTAGTTCACAATAGACTGTAAAATGCTTGATTATGTTAATATCTTGATCAGACCGAGTTGCCTCTCGTGTCCCATCTAAACTTCCATTTCTCTGGATCAAATATCTGCAAAAATTCTTTGACTATACTTAGTACTGGATTTGTCCATGTGTTGGTGCTGATGGTTACTTCTTCTTTTTCAGAAGTCCATTGACATGTTGGATCAACAGGACACATATCCTGTTGGAACGAAAATTCAAGCAGTTTGGAGTGAAGACGGAGAATGGTAAGAAGAGACAGCATCATCTATTTAGTAGGTTACAAATTCTTTTGCTGTTTGTTTATCCTATATTTCTGTGTTTGATTAGATGAATGTTCAGGTATAATGCTACTATAGAGGCTTGCACTCAGAATGGCTACTTTGTTCGTTTTGATGAATGGGGGAATAAGGAAGAGGTATGGTCCTGATTTACCCTTAGAGTTTCTCCTGGTGATTAATATGTTATGCTGTGATCTAAGATTAATGTCATCATTATGAAATTCATTGGATTCTGAAATGCGTTAAATGGGAAATTCTATAAGACGACAATAAGACCTGCATTATTGTATAAGTCGGAGTGTTGGGTTTTCATGAAGGAACATGTTAAGAATATGAGTGTAGTAAAAATGCATATGGTAAATTAGATGACCTTTAGGGACAAAATTAGAAAGAAAGTTGGAGTCGTGAATATTGAGGATATAAGATCAGGTAGATTCTGTTATGATGGTTTGGGCATGAGAGATGCCTAGCAATAGAGCATCGGTAAGGAAGGTAAAGTGTTATTGTAATGGAGACCTCAAATACACTCAGAACGACCAAAAATAACTTGGATTAAGAGAGTTAAGAATGATATGTAGAAAATGAGTTTATAAAAAGATGTGGCTCTTAAAAGAATAAAATTGAGTTTTGTGGAGGATAACATGAGATAGACTCTTGGTTAATGTAAGTCAGGCCCATCTTTTTGAGATTAGTTGGCTTTGTTTGTTTATTTGTTATTAGTCTCTGAAATGTGTTATTTTTATTAAGATTGTATGCTTATTTTTTTCCTAAGCCATCGAGACTCCTTTTAGGGAGAAATATTACAAATGAATTTGGGCTTCTCCGGCTAATAGAAGAATAAATTGATATCTAGTTCTTATGTAAGATGGTTACACGTGGATGTTTAGATTTTGATTGGAACGAAGTTTTTTTTATTTAGTATTTCTCTTTCGCACTAACCATTGTAAACAAAGGCATCCACTACTTACAACCAATTTCCTTGCAATGCCATATATCGATCGACTACAAATTATTTGGGTGGATATGATAGAGGAGGTAACAACACACATAATTAAGTACGAAAATTTCAATGGTGTTTATTTGAGTGGATCAATGTATTAGTTTTTAATCGATCCTTTTTCAATCTCTAGCTTGTTGTCGTAGATATGGTTTCTGCAGGTAGCACCAACTCTTAATAGGGTTCGCCTTTTCCTTTTCTCCCTTTCTTACTTGTTCTATTAGGGATTGCTTAGTATGTGGAATAAGGATAAGATGGATAATAAAGTGGAACAAAGATAGGGAATTAGTGAATGAGATATGGTGTGAATAAATATCTTCCCCTGTTTGGTTGGAATTGGGAATAAGATTTGAGATAAGTGGCAAACTTAATGAAATACCTTTGATAGTTTTCTCCCACTCTCTTTTCCCTTCCTTTTCATCAAGGGTAGACTTGTCTTTTTAAATTAAATTCTTATCCCTCCCCCTAATATGACCCCTCACTAGATATTCATTGGTGGGATAAGAGGTTTGTTTTTTTTTTTTTTTTTTTGAATTCTTATCCTTATCTTCCCTCTTATACCCAGCATGTTAGGGTGATAAAGAGTGGAGCTCGAGCTTGGGGCTGTTTGGCTTGATTTGGATGCTTAAATCTGAGCCCAAGCCCTGTCTTCAGCCTTTTGTGCTAAATATTATGAGTTCAACTCTTAGTTTTGAAAGTGCACCCATTGTGCGCTTAGTAAATTAATACTCTTTAGACTACAACTTGGCTTAATATAAAACTCAGTTTGAGTTCTAAAATTGAAGCAAACTTTCAATGTTTGGATATCCCTATCAATGTTTTGCAAACTTTTAACTATGATTATACAAGGCAGGCTTGCTTACCCTCCCAGATTTCAAGTCCCTTCAAGGGTTAACTAGAGAACCAACCTCCAAAAGAACTATTATTTCACATTGACTTTCCTGCTTTATATTTTGGTGTGTCTTACCTTATTCTATATTTGACTGTTGTAATCAGTGTTACCTGATTTACTGTACACTTAGGTACGGGGAACGAATACGAGAATGCAGTTCGCGACCTAATTATGTTAAAGTAGCTTTGCACCTTCCAATTATACTTTGAAGTACCACCTGTGAATTAGGTTACACTTGTTGCAATTATGTGATTAATTTGCTGATTATATTTCCTGTACTGAATAAGTGATTATTTATGATGCTGATGCACTTCTACTCATTGTTTATAGTTGTTTAAACGTGTTGGAACTGCAGTCTCTGTTTACTGGGAAGTCTGGTTAGGTATGGAAATATAGGACATATTAACAAGAATGTTGAGGATTAGTGTCGGAAAATGTTGGTGAGACAGTTAAATTAGTTTCTAAAATGTGCTTATATTGATAAAGGTTGAATAAGTTTTTAAAAGGCCTGTTGTAAATAAACATAAAGAACGGAACATTTGAAATGAAGTTATTATTGAAAATGGCAACTGTATTATTTTTTTACTAGTGAACACCACTTGATTTATTGATAAAAAATTTTAGGTCGATCCTGCCAATGTACGATTACTTCAAGGTGAAGATGATGATGCTAGTGGTGATGCTTTGTTGAAGGCGGAGAAGGAAGCCGAAGCTACTAAACAGGCTTTGAAACGGAAAATTGCTCTAGCAGCAGCTGGTGACTTCCAGTCTCGAAGTTTGCCTGCAAAACTTCGTATAAATCCCGATGACCCTGAAGATGTGGTGAGTATTGTGTAGGGTACTTCCCATCTCGATGCTGAGCTAATTACTGTTGTCTTCTTTATTTGGTTAATTTTTGGTTGGTTTAGGGGTCCCTATATGCTGAGCTTACAACCCGGACTAAGCTACAATAGTCTTATTTTTGGTAGTTTTTGGAGGGATCGGCCTCCTTTATCTCCTATTAGGCATAACCCATTAGTAAGATGCAACATGTCCTAAACCTAGTTGGATTAATAATACCTCATCAAATCATAATTCAAGTAAAATTAGCAAAGATATAAAAATCCTAGAGGGAATATGATTCAACTAGCTGTTAATTTTGCCTTAATACCTTAGTAAGCCAAATCTCCCACCTTTTGTTGTTTGATCATCAAGTGTATTTGGGAGAGTTTCATATTTGCATTGGCATCATTCTCTCCCTCTTAAAAAAAAAAAACTTGCCATCAAGTTTTGTTATGGCCAAAAGATTTTTGAACCGAATTTGAAAATATTAAAATGCTTAGAAAACACCTCTTTTTTTTCCATGAACCTCTTTGTTATCATGCATCACTCATAAGACGAGATATAGCCATTTCATGACTTCATCCAAACCGTATGAATATGAATGTAGCCATGGTAATGTTGCCTTTTTGAAAATGTGCCGAGGAATTTGATTGTAACAATACAAAGATACAATCAATAGGGGTACATTACTGTTACAATGTAATGTACATTTAGAATACACAATGTGCGATTATGCAATTACAATTCTCATTTATTTCTCCACTAGAACAGTTCTTGAAATTTGAAAATATTAATTAAATCCTACTTCAAAAAGCGCCTATATTTAATCAAATCGACGTTAAATTCTCCAATAAAGGACACTCATTTAATCATGTGTTTCTCAATTTAAGTAAAACAAACACCTTGGTTAATTACTTTTCATAATGCTACATTCAATTAAGAAACTCTGTTCTCTTTGATTTAAAATTTTTTTTAATATGTATTATCTTTTAAAAATTTATTTTTTGAAGAGAATTAAAAGAAAATGAATGTGATTGGTAAGTCAAATTAGGCCCAAAGCAAGCCCGACTAATCCCGCTAAATACTTCTATTCCATATAGCCAATTCCCTTGTAATTTCCTCTCTTGATCAATGTAGGACAAAAAACTCTATAATCTAGTTATCCATTTCCCTATTTTAAAATACTAATATACATATTCCTTTTTTTGTCTATTAACTAACCCAACATTTAAAAAGGGGTACGTCTTGCATAAAAACTCGGTGGATTTTTTTTTTCTCCTTTAGTTTACCTAGCCTAATACTTTCCTTTGTGGATCATAGTTTTGGACCTTGGTTCTTTTTTTACTCAACTGCTTGTACGATTTGATTTTTGAAGTTTTTAGGCCATCTTTTTTGGATTATTGGTTCATTTTTTTTTTATTATGAAGGTTTATATTTACAAATTATGTGTATCTCAAGATTGTTATGATAAAAGGTTTCTTTGCCTAATTGATGTAAAACACTTCTGACGAAATTTGTATATTACACAGTACTGGGTTCTTAAGCCCAAAATTTTGGAAACATTGAAAAAGATGCCTTGTGTGAACACTTGTTTCTCTTCTGTATTATTCTATCTTATTCCCCAGCCAGCCTCCCCCCCACCCCCCTCTCTCAACCCATTAAACGTGCACTCCCCTACCCCATACAATATTGAGCTATGCACATTAAAACACTGAGTTAGCTGTCTAAGGAGCTATTGCAAACTGTGTTACTCCATCAGTAAAGTATTAAAAATCCATTAATCAGGTTAAGTGGCTTACTTCCCTTTCAATATTTTTGGATGAGAGGATTTGAAATAAAAGCAAGTGAAGATGGAGTGATGGCTGTATCTTTCTTTATCACCTTCCATCCCCTTTCTTACAGTCTGTTCCCATTCCCAGCACCATTGTTATCCAAAAACAGTTGGTCATAAAACAAAATTTGAAGCATTGTCAACAATATCAGTATATATTTTTGTTCTATACACAGATAGCTATCGCATCCGAAGGATATATTTTGTCTACATTGTATATGAAGCTTATGGTGGCTATCTTAAATCATATGAATTCATTGATGAGGTTGTCATTTGATCAATTAATTTGTTGATTTGTACAGAAAGCAGCAAAACGCAAGAAGATACATTCATTTAAGTCGAAAGTGCGATTCGAGCAACTAGAGGTGACTCAGAACAAACGACAAAATGCTTGGCAGCAGTTTCAAAGTACTAAAGGCCGTGCAAAAAAGGTACCATATTTCATTTGTTTTGTATTGGCTTGTGATTCTGTCTGCTTATTTATTATCTATCCTGAATTATCTTATATTTTTACTAGCTGAGCTCTTACGTCCTGCTCGACTTTCCCTGTTGTGCTTTTTTGTTGAAGACCAAGTATGAACTAAACATTTTACAGTAGGATCATATGAATCATATTCTGTGGTATTTCGCCTTGGTAGACTCGCCTATTTTCTTTTGTTTTTATTGTCCCTACAGTTGATTCTGCTAAAAGAATTTCCCTGTATTTTTCTTTATTGAACTTTTCAGAATTACTTGACCACAGTTGCCAAATGGTTTTCATGCAAAAGATAATTTGCTCAATCCCAGGAATACTATGGATTCCTTGTAATACTAATTGATTTTTACATGTATTCTTCCCTTTTGGTGTCTACTTGAGCTTTTGTGTATTTATCAACAGTTGGATGAGTGTTGTTCCGATGTATCAAGTATCTTGAAGGGCTTCTAATTTGGTTTTCTATCTTGCTACTAGGTTGGGTTCTTCTCAGGGCGCAAAAGAGAGAGCATTTTCAAGTCCCCAGAAGATCCACAGGGCAAAGTTGGAGTAACTGGAAGTGGGAAAGGCTTGACGGAATTTCAGAGGCGGGAGAAGCACCTGCATCTCAAGGGAGCTAACATTGACAGCGAAGATGGTGAGGCTGATGATTAAGACTTTACATACATCGTTCTAAGGAACATTGTGTCTGTTCTGTCGGAGTATGATCTAGTATAGCGTTTAAGCTCTTGTTTAAGACTTTCAATGTGCTATTCGCTGTTATAGGTAGCAATTTAGATTCCTTCACTTTTCCATCCTCTCTTCCACCCCAACCTCTTTTAGACCTTTATTTCTATGTTGAATTGTACCTATGATGTGTTTTTGCTGGAATAAAATCTTATATTATACCCAATCTTTGTATGTTGCAAAGTTTATTCCATGAAGAGGAAGATGATTGATGTTATCCATTAAGTCTTTCACAGAAGTGATATCTCATATTGCACCCATTTCTTGTTAGGAAAATTTGTCGAATACAACTTTTAACTCGTCTGCTTTTGTGAAAAACAACCTTATAAATTTTGGCAAGAAACTTTATATAAAAAATATTGTTAAAGAAACCTTTAGTCGAACTCTGATCATTGACCATATTTTTCCGTTGACTTTCTTCACAAATTAATTTCCAACCTCCTCCATCGACTTCCTTGATATTCATCTTCTCAACTTCATGATTCAATTTTTTCTTTCATTGTTCACTATATTAGTCCTAGCTTTTCAACTCTTTGGGTCAATTGTGTTCTTGGGTTCTTATTAATACACTCAATGAAATCGAATCCTCTTGTTACATCCAAAAATACGAGGCTCGGCTACTACTGATTCTTGCTAAATGCAGGGGTCAAGCTTAACCAATGTAATGAATATCCGGATTTGGGAAAGGAATTCACGAGAATGTGATTAAGCAGGAGAAAATGTAGAGAGAGATTTCAGGGGAGAGAAGTATATTTCATTCATCATACCCATTTCACATACAACCAAGTATGTATACTCACATAGCATAGTTTGTTACTTTCCTATCCCTCTAACAGAATTTGTTACAGATTATTCTTCCGTTATTCCCCTTCTTCAGTTGGTTGTAATCTCACCCTCTTCCAACTCAGCCTTGGTCTCGTGCTCTTCTGCCAGCCCATAATCCAGCTCATAATCCACCCGTGGCATTCCCCATTTGCTCTGTTGTGCTGTCATTTAATGTAACAGTGTTCAATGTAACAATGAATTCCCCGTAGTTTCCTCCTTCAATTTCAATCCTCGCCATTGCACTTGCATCAATACCTCCTTCTCGAGACGATCCTTGTCCCCAAGGATCAAAAGCAGGAAACTGCTCTTCATTGAGGCAAGCATCCTCCCAAGCCGCATCCTCTGGAGATGTACCAGACCATTGCACTAGTCATCGCACTACGGCATGATTGTGTCTTTTTACTCCACGTTTATCCAGAACGGCAACATGAACTCTTGGTGACTCTAATGGTGGAGGTAAGAAGGAGTTAGGATCAGGTAAAGGAGGTACAGAGCCATAATAGGCTTTGAGCTGTGAGACGTGGAATGTAGGATGGACTTTCGAGTTGGGTGGTAGTTGCAATGTATAAGCCACTGAACCCACCTTTCTAAGTATTAGATACGGGCCAAATTATCTTGCACCTAGTTTCTGATTTTTACGTTGCTCTATTGAGTGTTGTCTGTAAGGGTGAAGTTTGAGAAAGACCCAACTTCCTACTTCAAATGATCTCTCTGACCGGTGCTTATCGGCTAGTTGCTTCATTCAGTTATGGGCTCTCTGTAAGTGCTCCTTAAGTGTCCCTCTGCTACAAACTTCTGTCAACGCTATCAACTTGGCTAGTGTTGCTACTATAGGTAATATGAGTTGGTGGGGGCTAACTGATATGATAGAGGATGCCAAATTCGAAGGATTGATTGAAGCTTCAAAGAAGGATGCTACCATGGGAGAGTTGTTGGCTTATGGAGACACGAATCTTCTAGGTGCATCAAAGGGGAACATTTGCATGTGCATGATAACATGCAAATGTAAATGAGGATTGGTGGACATGGGGAATAAGTTGGTTTTGCCTATGAGTTTTCTCCCATTTCATTTGATAGGGTTTTTCTCATTTTAGGCATAGGTGTGTTTTTGAACTTTCCATTTTCAGGTTTTATGATTCTATAATGTGTGGAAGCCATGGAGGTGATGATTGATGGAAGGCCTTGATCAAAAGCTAAAATCTTGGAGTAATTTTCGAAGATTGAAAATTTTGACCTAGGAGGAAAATTTTAAGACAAGGGGAGGTGCTTGTTACATTGAACTGTGCTTATTACATCTTGTCGGTGCTTTATTACGACTTAAGTGACATGGCATAGGTATGGACGTGGCTACATACATGGGATTGGATATTTAGTGTTTTACTTTAAATAAAATAGGATTAGGGTAGTTAATTTATAATATTATCTTTTTATGTAGGATAAGATTCTAATTAAGATAAGATAGTGTTAGAGTTTTGGTAGGATTATGTAATAAATAGGTGGCATAATCCTATTGGTTATTAGGAGTTTTTTTAGAAGTAGGAGATCTAGTCATAATATGATTGAAACTCTCAAGCTATGGGTATAAATAGATGTGCACCCAAGCTTGGAAAAATCAAATTTGGAGATTCTTTTCTTTGTATTCTTCAATAAACTTAGAGAGTTTGTTGTTTTTCTTTGTGTGTAACAAAGAGTTGTGAATTGGTGCTTATTGCTTTAGATTCACGTGAGGAAGTGTAGGAATTGAGGGTGCTTTGCTTTAATCAATTCTTAAACTTTCGCCCTAGATTTTAAACCTTTGGTGCGTAGCTTTAGAGGGTTTTATATCTAGTTCTATCCCTTTGTGTGGATTAAGGTTTCAATACCTAGATTCACATCACTAACCATAGAGGAGCTCATAAGGAGTCTTTCTGGTTGCTGAGTGAAAAGTGGTGTTATACCAGAATTCCACAAGAGCCAACCATTTGCTCCAGTCTTGGGGAAGCTCACTACCCATACACCTCAAGTACGTTTCTAGGCACCTGTTCAACACCTTTGTTTGCCCATCAGTTTGTGGATGATAGGGGGTTGACATTTTATGTTGAACTCCAACCATGCGCATCAAGTCTGCCTAGGATGTACTAACAAACACCTTGTCTATGTCAGATACAATAGATTTCGGGAACCCATGCAACTTATACACATTATCTAAGTAGGGCTAAGCTACCTTAAGAGCAGAGAATGCATAAGATAACAAAATGAAGTGGCCGCATTTGATCAGTTGATCTACCACGACCATGACGACTTGCTTACCTCTTGATATTGGCAATCCTTCCACAAAATCCATCGTAACTTCATCCCATACCCTCTCAGGAATCGGTAGAGGCTGTAGTAACCCCTGATAAGCACTATTGTCATACTTGTTTCTTTGACATACCACACAAGACTTGATATGCCGAGCTACGTCCCTCTTGAGGCCCTTCCAGTAAGATAAGTGACTTTATTCTATGATTTGTGGCTTCTACACCTAAGTGCCCTCCTATTGATGAGTTATGTAGCCATATCATTATTTCTGCTTTGAGCTCGAGTTTATCACCTACCACCAATCTCCCTTTTCTTCGCAACTGATCCTCTTGCCACGTAAAATGCCTGTGTAGGCCTGGTTTATTTTGCACCTCTTGTATTATCTTTTTCATATTGGGGTATGTTTACCAAGTAGATTGTACTTCATCCAACAGTGTGGAGCATATAGAAGAGACCATAACTTGCATGAACTGTGAGTCACTAATTCTGGAGAGGGCATCTGCAGCCTTGTTCTCCTTCCCCCTCCGATACTCAATGGTATAGTCCAATCCAGCCATCTTAGCCAACCATTTTTTTTTTTATAAAATGGGGTTAATACTTTATGCTCCAACAGATATTTAAGACTTTGTTGGTCAGTTTTGATTATAAATTGCATAAGCGTCAGGTACGACTCCCATTTTTTGACTGCAAACAAAATAGCCAGCAACTCCCTCTCGTATGTAGACAAAACCATGTTTCTTTCAGATAATGCATAGGATGTCCTTCTCGCATTAAGACAACCCCAATACCTGTACCTGAAGTATCTGTCTTAATCACAAATGATTTTTGAAAGTTAGGAAGTGCCAAAACCAGTGGAGCGCTCATGGCACTTTTAAGTGCTTTGAATGCTTCAGTGGCTTTTTGGTTCCAATGGAACCCATCCTTTTGCAGTAGCTTCGTTAAAGGTTTGTAAATCTTTCCATAATCACTAAAAACCTTCTATAGTAACCTATGAGACCCAAGAATCCTCTAAACTGCTTGAGATTTCATGGAATTGGCCACCCCATTATAGCTTGAGTTTTATCAGGTTCCTTTTTGACTCCATCCTCCGTGATGGTATGTCCTAAGTAGGATATTTTTTGAGCCCCAAAGGAACACTTTTTGAGATTCCCCATGCAATGAGTTTTCTCACATGACTTCTAACACCCTCTACAAATGTTGTAGGTGCTCTTCCCGACTAGGGCTGTATACCAATATGTCATCAAAAAACACCAGCACGAACTTCCTGAGAAAAGATTTGAAGACATGGTTCATTAGGGCCTTAAATGTTGAAGGCGCGTTTGTCAGCCCAAACGACATCACCAGGTACTCGAAGTGGCCGAAATGAGTTTTGAAGGCCGTCTTATGGATATCTTGTTGATGCATCCTAATTTGGTGGTACCCAGATTTCAGATCAACCTTTGAAAAGTAACTCGTTCCCCTTAGCTCATCTAGAAGTTCTTTAATGACCAGTATGGGAAATTTATCTTTGAATGTCGCTTTATTAAGTTCTCAATAATCAACACACATGCGCCAGCTCTCGTACTTCTTCACCAACACTACAAGGGTTGCATAAGGGCAGTTATTGTCCCTAATAATACCCTACTCCATCAGCTCCTAAACCAGTCCTTCGATGATCAGCTTTTGAGTTGCTGGGTATCTATATGGTCGTAAATTCACAGCGTCAGTCCCCTCCTTCAAGGGTATCCTATGGTCAAATTTTTCCCTCTGAGGTGGGAGTCCTGTAAGATCAGCAAACATATCAGAGAATTTGTTAATGAGTGTCGCAATAGCTGATTCTTGCCTCGGTTCATTTCCTTGCTCAAATTTCAGCTGAGGACTGATGGCTTGCTCTTGTGGTATAATTTGCATCATAGATTTCTCCCCATTGTACTATAGTAACTTCTCATGTTTACTGGATTGGATTCCCTTCACTAGTAGAAAACGCTTCAATTGCTTCGTCTCAATTGTTGCGGTTAAATACATTTCGAAGCACATGAACCTAAATGCTGCGATTATTTAAATAACAACACTTATAACCATAAGTGTTGCGGTTATTTAAAAAACCGCAGCATTTATTTTTGTCATGAAATGCCCATGGAAGAAAGAATTCTGAAAAAATATCATGGTCATAAGTGCTGCGGTTTTTTTTTAATAACCGCAACACTTGTGTTATAAGTGTTGCGATTATTTAAATAACCGTAGCACTTGTTAATGGCCTGGAAAATGTAAATATATCCATGAATATTTGCTACAGTTATTTAAATAACCGCATCACTTTTGTTATAAGTGTTGCGGTTATTTAAATAATCGCAGCAAATATTCATGGCCTGGAAAATGTTAATATATTAATGAACAAGTGCTGCAGTTTTTTAAATAATCGTAGCACTTGTGGTTATAATTGCTGCGGTTATTTAAATAATCGCAGTATTTGTTCATTAATATATAAACCCAGCCTTTACTTTTCCAGACCATTTCAAAACACAAAAACTTCCCCAGGCTCCCAACACTTCAGCGCACGAAAAAAAACGTAACCCTACCCCCATAACTTAACATCCCTCTTTTTCGTCTCTAGCACTAACCTTATAACACCCACTACCTAACTCTCTCCTCACGCAAGTTGAAACCTACTCCTCTCTTCCACTCGTGCCTCCATGGATATGGCATAATAAAGCGTTTTGAAGCTTACTCATCTCTTCCATTTTGAAGAAGTTTACATACTCTAAAGTTCAAAATCTAACGATTTGTATATGCCTTGAACCCTAGTACATATATTTTTTTATATATATTTTTCTATAATTTGTTAATATATAAATGCAAAGTAGAAAAACTCTTATATGTTCAAATCTGCATGTTATATGTTGTGTTTATGAAGGAATAACCCTTAAAAATTGAATTTCAAGGATAATAGGGTGTTAGAGGCCTTTTTTGGAGAAAATAAGTGGAAAAATCCCTTGGAGGATGATTTTCCCCTGTAGATCTCGAAAAAATACACAAGTTAGACATATTATAAGCCCCATTCGGAGTCTCGTTGCCAATTTTATGGCTTCTTAAAGTTTTTTTTAATATCTCATATAATATGTCACCGAGGCCACTAAAGGGTAACATAGTTGTGTAGTACTTCTAAAAACGAGTGGTCATAATAGAATTTTGGATTTATATGCTTCACGATTGATCATTTCTTAACTTTTCTTATTTTTTATAATATATTATTTAACACATTATGCATGATATTCTTAGCGTGGATCAGATTATGTTCTTGATTTAATGTGTTGTGTTGTAATAGTATATAACAATTAGATTTGCAAATATAATAATTTTGAAAGATATTAATTATTAATAATATACTTTTATATGCATGTAAATGAACACATGAAATAACCTATTAAATTTTTTTTGTTTTAGGAAAACCATCAATTGCTGCGATTTTTTGGAAAAATCACAGCAATTAATTTATATGTGCTGCGGTTATATTAGAAAACCGCAGCACATATAACTTTTAGAATAAATAAATAAAAAAACAATTAAATGTTGTGGTTATTAGAAAAACCGCAACAAATATATCTATTATTTATTGTGGTTTTCCCAAAAAACTGCAACATTTATTTTAAAAAATTATTTGCTGCGGTTTTTTGGTAAAACCGCAGCAAATAATAGATATATTTGCTGCGGTTTTTCTAATAATCGTAGTATTTGTTGTTTTTATTGTTGCGTCTAAAAAACCGCAGCATTTGTTTTTTTTCATGTGTTTCGCCTATATGTGTTTCGTATCAATAATCGCAGCATTTAAAGCTAAAAAACCGTAGCAAATAGACATTTCTCTACTAGTGCTTCATTTTATCTCCTGTCGCCCCTCTCAATTCAATCTTCCTGCCATTTTGCTTAAACTCCATCGCGAGGTTCCTGAAATTCTACAATATAGGCCCAAGGTTGTGAACCACTGCATCCCCAACACAACATCGCTTCCACTCAAAGGAAGCAACAACAAGTCCGCCCTAAAACCATGCCCTTGCATTCTCCACTCAAAGCCTCGAATGATTTCGTCACATCTCAATTGGCCTCGATCTGCCGCTTTGACCCACATGGGAGTCACCTTTTCTACTTTTCAACTTAGCTTCAAAGCAGTAGGAGTGTAATAAAGTTATGCGTATTCTCTGTATCTAGCAAAATGTGGAGTGACTTCTTCCCAAAATGACCCATGGTCTTCATCGTATTGTATGTACCATGCCCATCCAGAGCATGTAACGAAATCTATGCACATGTCAGTCCCTCTACTTGGTCTCCTTCCCCTTGCTCTTCCTCTAACTCTTGTTCTTCTTCTACCATCTTTATCTGATAGAGCCTCGGCTTCTTCCCAGCACACTTATGTCCCCACTCATATTTCTCATCACACCAAAAACATAGCCCCTTAGATCTCTTCTCATTCATCTCAGTCATAGTCAATGTGTCCTCCTATTAAAGATAGGTTTGTTTTGAGTGGGTGGTCGATTGTTTAAGGATGTTCTTGGTAAGGCTAGTAAGGGAGGTAATGATTTAGATGGTGTTTTGTAGGTTGCTATGGCTTTCTGTGAGGCTTCTTGTAATTTGGCTAAGCAATGAGCTTGTTGGATCGTAGTTGGTAACTATTAAATTGAAGAATGCAACTTGGTTTTGGACAGAATTTTTGGATTATCAAGTTTAATTTGGTTCCAAGGATGAGGAGTACTAGGGTTGAATTTCTGAAATTGGAAGGAATTTGGGAAAAAAGGAGGAAATTTGGGGAACTCGGAAGAAATTAAGTCAAAAAGAAGGCACATGACAGCCAACGTGGAATGGTTAGATTTCAAGCAAAAGCGTATTTAACAAAGAAATAATATATATAAAACGTTGGCACCAAAAAAATGTATACAAAACGTTATTCTTTCCAAAAAGTTTTATAAGGTTGTTTTATGCCCAACATTTAAAAGGTTATGTTTGACAAATTTTCCTTGCATTTTAATTGGTGGCCAATGGACCCCTTGACTTAAATCATATTATTTATTAGTAGAATAACCTACTACTAGAACACCTATTACAATTCCTTACTCTCAAGAGGAGAAATCACTGTTCCTTATATTGGAACCCAACCTCCTACTAAGGAAGGTGTATTACATTCGTATCTAATTTTACTAGTAGGAAAGAACATGAATGTTGGAACTGTGCTGTATGAAATATCTATTTTATTTATCTGTTCCTGATACGTGCCTGAATTCTACCCAAAAATGCATGAGCTGATTTTAGCCAAACAAATTGGGCTCCACTAACTTGAATAATATCTTTTACCCATTACACAAATATGATACCGTATTTTGAATACAAAATTGATTATGGGCTACCCTGTCTTATCCTGAGCAATGGACTAGGCGCATTTAGTCACCACCATATCTTTAATATCTCGTTCCCACCGCTGCGAGTGTGCGACATAAGCAAACTATTGAGCTTTGGCAATTGTGTCAAAGAAGTATTTGAGAATGCACTTATTTGGCTATATGTTTGGTTGCATATGATAAAAATTGCTAATATTACTTAAGTATTTATTGAAATGAATAAAAAAAAAAAACATTCTTATGACTATACTTTTCCTTCTATACTCTATACTGAGGATTATTCAGAAGATTTTATCAAATACCAAATAAGCATTAAGTTTTGAAATTAAAAGAGCAAAAAAGAACAGATAAAAAGTATTCAAATTTAAAACTTTACTTAGTTATTGTCCCAATGGGTCATTTATATTATCGTATTGCAAATTTAACCCATAATGAAATGATCTAAACCAAGTCCAGCCAAAATCATTAGATCTTGTATAAATTCATTATGAATCTGATCCATATTTACTTAGACCGATACTATCTGACTTAAATTTAATCCGAATTATGTCAAAAAATATCTTAAGATGACATGACCTAAACCGATGTGACCAGAAGCTTATTTGCTAACCCCGAAATGACACCGATAATTGTGGACCTAAATTTTTCTATTCCCTCACCATTTATTTTTATTTCTTTTAATCATGATCTAGCTTTATAATGAATATTAATCATTTGAAAAGAAAATTTATACTCCTTGTCAAACAAAACTTACTAGTAAAACCATTCAGATAATATCGAAAGAGTATTAAACAATAAACGACTTTTTCATAATGAGTACAATTTCTGGTGATGTCTTTTATCGAAAAAAAAATACAAAATATTTAGTGTAGTCTTGTATTAGAAAAATTTAATGGGGCTACTATTTTGGTTCTTACCATTCTCCCATCTCAATTATAACTTTAACAGGTAATGTAACAAACGATATAGGTGCTTTTCATCATCGTCATACGAACACAATGTCACTTTCTATTGTATATTTTCTAGTTAAATCACAATCCAATGAAATTCTTATATTGAAAACGACGAGCAAATTCAGTGATCAAATATGAGAAAGCACATGGGGAATTTTTCTATTTTCCTTACAAAATGAAGAACCGGAATGCATAAATTACCAAGTTATATACTGCTTTGAAAAATCATAAATTACTCACCGACCGAAAACAAATAGACATTATATTCCAATTTCTTCCATGGTATCTTATGTGCCTAAGATTACTTTCTATCTATCTTCTTTGAAAGTTCTATCTAAAAATAAAAGCAACAAGAAAGTTTGTGTGAAAATACTATAAAAAAAGACATCCACAAAACTTTATTCTCAATACATTTCGTACAAAACCTTCATGATTTTATTCTCAATACATTTCGTCGAAAAAAGTTTTAAAAAGTTTGATTTCTGTTATAGTTTTGTAATGATGTTTATGAACTTGAATGAAGACATTTTTATCGTTCTTTTCTGTTTTCTGATTTTCATTATTTATTTATTAATTATATCCATCTATTTTCACTTTATTTATTTAGGGAAAAGAAATTCTTTTTTACTCTACCACCACATCAGTTTACTTATACTACTTATCAATCTTGTTGAGATTTGATCTAGCAAAGGGACCTTACCATTGATGTTCTTTTTTATCAACTCACACAACTTTATTTCAAATGTCTCAATCAACCTATGCTTCTTCTTCACTAGGTCAAGTCTCAAGATTCTAACTTTGAGCATCTCAATTATGGAACCATCTTCATATATTGGTCTCCTCTCAATCATTCAAGCAAACCCCCTGTCCCTTGCGTCTTTTATTTATTACAAGTTTGGTCTATGATGCTAGAACTTGGACATCTCCAATCTAGCTAGACTTTCTCCAATTTAGCGATTTTCATGAGGAAAACCTAGATGTGTATCATTCTTGAATACATGTTTAGGAGTTAAACTTTCAAGCTCATTTCTTGCTTTAGATTTCATGATTCATATTTTGATTTCTATTTGTATTTTCAAAGTCAATGACGTTCCATAGCTAAATCTCATTTTTCATTTGAACTAGACTCTTTCATCTTTAAGTTGGAGCATTATCATGAGGAATAGTCTCCCTAGACTCATTTCTTCATTTTATCAAGCAATATCCTCCCACTAATAATGCATAATTCTTACATTGCATCCTAACCAAACTAACCCACTAACTCTTGACTCTTAACATTTATTGCTTTCTTCCAATTATGCACACTTATTACATGATTCTTACTTTGTAATTACATGTCCACCCTTTATCTTATGCTTCTAAACAAGTCCTATTATTAGTAATCACGCTTAATAAGATAATCTTAGACAACCAACTATAGGGACCCTAAATTATTGACAATTAATACAAGTGGTCACCTAATTAGAAATACGAGCATAAATCTTTAATTGCTTAACCCATCTACTTAGAATGTGATATCTCTTGTATGTGCATGTTTTCCTAGGAACTAAACATGATTTGTTCTTCTATATCTATGCCAATTGTTTCACACACATTCCCGGATTCAAATAAGCCACTCATTCCCAAACATTGTCACAGTTCGTAGACAACTTATGTGAGTCTTTTAGGGTTTCTAGCCCTAGGGTTTCCAAATAGCTCATTAAATGTTTTGTGGCAACTCCTTAACCCGATCAATGTCTCTAAAAGCCGCATAGCCTTTCCGTGTCGATGTGCAAACCCCTAGGGGCCACTAGTAGGGGATAGCTCCTCCCACTTCTCTTCACGGAGAAAGGAGAGATTGGGATGTGAAAAATAGAGCTCTCTAGTGGCGATTCAGTCATCGAATTTCCCACACCGAAAAAACCTAATGGTCGCAATTTCCAATCCCCTTAAAATTTGGCAACTCTGTTGAGGATTTGTAACCTTAAAGTTTATTTGGCTATGCATACAAATGAGCGACCGAAAAAATCCGATTTGTGTCATAAAAATTGGCTAGAGATTGTGTAAGGCATACTTACATCCATGCATCATAACTCTCCGTGTGTTAAAGTTACTCCCTAGGTATTCATCTCATATGAATGTGTTCTACGTTCGAGACACCCTGGTAGTGGACGATTAGCCAATAATCGATTAAGGCTCATGGGACGACCTTGGACTTTTCTAAAGCTTTCCAAACTGTGGCGTTCGGCATGCGCTCCTGGCGTTTTGTTAGGGGGGAGGTTAGTCCTCTTACCTTGGCCTCGTTCAAGTAGTGGCTCTAGGTAAATGGATCTTACTCAATGCCATGGACCCTTTTGACTCATTTATCCAACCCTAGTTTTTGATAAAACTAAGAACCTTGGCTAGGTGGAGACTTCTGTATCTTGTTGCATTCATTTAAGAATTCTAGCATGACTACGAGAGTTTTCAAGTATTATAATGTTCTTTGTACTAATGTTAGTTCTAGCTTTGCAAACCCTAGGAAAACCTTAAGCCCTAAAACATGATTTACATGCATCCTTGGTCATAATCACTATCTAGGAAAACTTGTGTCATCTCATGCATTATAACCGCGTTTAGACCGCGTTATGTTCATCCCCAGTCTCATTATGCCTAAATCATACCAAACCAAGCCACCAGAAATCCTAGCCTCATGCTATAAAATTTACCTAAACACAGTAAAAACCTAACTTTATCTCTCAAAATGACCCAACACGGTTAAATCCCAACTTTACCTTAAACAATCACTCTAATTGCCTCTCAATTTACATCAAACACGATGAAAACCTAACCTCATTCATCAAATGTCTCAAAGCTATCAAACCCTAGGGAAAATCATACCTCTCCACCGAAGTGCCTCATGCCTTAGGTAAAAATCTCACCTTACCTTCGAAAATGTCTCATTCCTCCGGTAAAAATCTCACCTTACCTCCAAAAATGTCTCGTGCCTCCAGTAAAAATCTCACCTTACCTCCAAAAATGTCTCATGCCTCTAGTAAAGAGCTTACCTTACCACTGAAATATCTCATGCCTCTGCCATAAATCTCACCTAACACCAAAGTATCCCATGCCTCCGGTCACCTTACCTCCAAAGTGCTTCATGCCTCCGGTAAAAATCTTATCTTACCACCAAAGTGACACATGTCCCAAGTAAAACCCCAAGTTTACATCTAAAATGCCTCTTATCCTCGATAAAACCCTTAGTTTACAACCAATAATATCCCTTGTCCTCGGTAAAAACCCTGAGTTAACCTCTGAAGGACCTAATGTCCTCGGTAAAATAACAAATTTACCTTCAAAAATGCCTCTTGTCTCCAATTAAACCCCGAGTTTACCTCAAAAATGCCTTTTCTCCCTGGTAAAACCCTTATTGTACCTCTGAAATTACCCATGACCATGATAAAACCCTAAATTTATCCATGAACCACCACACCGGTAAGGCCTTGACCTTCCCATCGAAACCCCATTGGGGTGAAAACCTGAAATTTCCCCTTAAACTAGTAAGGCATTGACCTTTCCACCAAAACCCTATAGGGGTTAAATATCAAAATTTCCCCATTGAACTGGTAAGGCCTCGACCTTCCCACCGAAACCCTATGGGGGTGAAAATCTGAAATGGCCCTGTCCAATCGGTAAGGCCTTGGCCTTCCCACCAAAACCTATTGGGGTTAATACTTGTAATTGCCCCTCGAACCCGTTAGGCCTATGACCTTCCCACAAAAACCCTATTGGGGTAAAATCCTGAAATTGTTCCATTATTCGGTTATGCGTTGACCTTCCTAATGGAATTATATAGGGGTGAAATTACACCAAAACCTTATATGGAGTAGAATCCCGAAACTACCCCTCACCGGCAAAAACCTAAAATTGCCCCGCAGGGTAAAAATATGAAATTACCTTCAGCACCACAAAAAGCCTTAATCCTGACATGGACAATTTGTATTGAGTCCATTCATATCGAGTTAGTCTCAAGAATTTGGAATCATATTTTAACGAAGGCCGACTCCCTAAACAGGGCCATGCACTCATATGCATTAGAGATGATCATGTAGTTACATCATACTCATAATTGCATCATGCATAGGTATTATCTCTCCTGACACAGACCCCTAAAAACACTCATCCCTTAGCCAAGTCAAGTCTTAGTGTCCCATGTGCAAAGTCTTGAAGATTCTGCATTTTTCAGGAGTTTGTTTGTTTGGGTTCGAAGGCTTGGTCAAAGGTTAAGAAGAAAGTCTCCGCAACAATAGCCACCAAATTTCAAGCTTGCATCATCCCTACCTCCCAGTTCTCCCTATACTCCTCTCTAAAATATGTCAACGCCCAAATAAGCGGCCTAGCCCCCAACTAAAATCAAGGATCTAAATAAGTCTCTAGAGGGTATAAATACCAGTTTAGGGAAGATCAAAAGTATCCATTCCCTAGAGAATCAGGCATTTATAATTGAAAGCATGGTTCGTCAATTCACATATGGTGGATAGTACTCTTGATCAACCCCTAATAAGCTAAAAGGGAAAACCAATTACCTTAAGCAATTCTCTATTGAAGACATTTTGAGGTTCAAATAAGTAGATTATCCAAAGCATCATCTTCATAACTTCAGGGTTGTCTTGGCCATCAAAGAGATAGACACTAAAATGTTTCGAGTTTCTTTCCTATGTCCTTAGATTTGACATGACAGGAATAATTCTATTCACTAAGGGACAAAGAAACTGAAGCATGGGTAGATATTGTCAATGCTTTCAAGAATCAGTATGGACCTGATGAGAAACGATAGAGGACTTTCCAAGAGTTAAAGAAATTCCGACAAGGCAGTAATAAAGGGTTCACAACCTATTTGAACTGCTAGAACAAGTTAGCCTCTCTAGTGGTCCCGAAGCCATCTAAAGAAGAACTTGAGAGAATCTTCGTCTCGAGTCTCCTACCTAAGTAAAAAAAATCACATGAGGTACTTAGATCTCAAGTCTTTCAAGCATGCTTACAACGTTAGCATCAATCTATAGGATAACTTTGCAGAAAATCATATTGTTTCAAAAGATGAGTAATGGATGGAAAGTGAAATAGGACACTTGATATGTGAGCTTGTGTTCCAAAAACTGAAATAGGACACTCCTAAGGATTGGGAGGATAACTATCAAAAGGCTTTTGATCAGATCAAGAGCTATCTCCTGAATCCACCTGCTACATGGCTAGGAATTCCTCTTTGCCTGTACCTTATAGTCACCAACTTAGTGGTTGGGGCTATGCTATCCCAAGAGGTAGAGGGAAAAGAAAATGTAATCAATTACATCAGCAAAAAGCTCCTCGAGTATAAAACCTGATACACAAACCTCGAGAGACTCAGTGTTGCATTAGTCTGGGCCAATAAGAAGCTCAAACACTACATGCTTTCACACACGATACATATCGTGTTGAAAATGGATCCTCTCATGTATTTATTTAAGAAGCCCACTCTCAATGGGATCCTTTTAAGATAGCTGGTCCTATTAGATGAGTTTGATCTCAAAAGGCAATTATGGGATCCACAGTCTTAGATTTCTTAGCTGAATCACCAATAGAAGATTTCGAGGAAAACTTTAATGTCCCATATGAAGATTTCCTCATAATAGAAAATGACAGTTGGTTGTTATATTTTGATGGTGCTTCTTCCCAGAAGTGATGTGGTATGGGGATACTCTTGGTATCTCTAAAGAAAGAGCGCACTCCCTTGTTATTCAAGCTAGACTACAAGGCCACCAACAATGTTGCTCAGTATGAAGCATGCATTTTGGGTCTACAAGCAGCCATATCCTTAGACATCTAGAAACTTCGAGTTTATGGTGATTCCTCCTTAATAATCAACCAAATATCTAGGAAATGGAAAGTTTTCAGTGAAAGCCTTTCTCCTTACCAAGCTTATCTCAAACAATTGATCAAGAAGATCCCGTAAGTCAAATTTACTCTTCTTCCTAGAGATGAGAATCAATTCCCTCTTGCATTGGCTCGATTAGCATGAATATCTGACCAGAATACCCCTTGTCATAGTGAGGAGGTCTAATATGGCACATGGCAATGTTTTGGATGCTGACACAGAGGATGGCAAAACTAAGGTGAATGCCCTCAAGGGTGTGCTTATAGTGCCTCAGGGGAGCGCTTTACAAGCGTACCCCTAAGGGCATTCACCTAAGGTGTATAAGCAAACAGGAAGTTGACCCTATAATGTCTCAAGTCAATGATTGTGTGTACAGAACCCATATGAGCGGTCATATGCTAGCCTAGCAAATAGCACGACATGGGTACTATTTGACAATAATGGAAGGCGATTGTGCTTAAAACGTAGTAAAATGCATGACTTGCTAGAAATGCGCAAACTTTTAGCACATTCCTCCTTCATTCTTGAACTAGATTTCATCACCTTAGCTCTTCTTAGTGGGGTATTGACATCATTGACAAAATAGCTTCTCTAGGCATAGGAGGTCATGACTTTATCTTAGCAGTAGTTGACTACTTCACAACGTGGGTCAAAGCCAAGATATACAAGCCCATAGGTTCCTAGAAAGTAACCTAATTCCTAGAGGAAGACATCATTTACAGATATGGTGTCCCTCATGAGTTCATAAGTGACCAAGGGGTCCCGTGTCAAGGAGGATGCGCAGACGTGTTGGCCAAATACAAAATTCAACACCATCGCTCAACTCCATATAGACCAGAGAAAAACGAGGCAGTTGATGCAGGAAACGAAAACATCAAGGTCATAATCCATAAAATGACCAAAAATTACGAAAGTTTGCTCTTGAAATTGCACTTTGCTTTATGGGGCTATAGAACGTCAGCAGGTATGACCCCGTATTCTCTAGTATACAAGTTGGAAGCTGTCCAGCCCATAGAGCTTGAACTTCCTTCATTAAGGATTGTTCTTGAAAGTCAATTACCCAAAGCTGATTGGGTTTAGGCTAGATATGATGAATTGATCCTATTGGACAAAAAAAAGGCTCTAACCAACTCATCACCTTTAACTCTATTAGAAGAGGATCGCAAAGCACTTTAATCAGATGGTCGGTACATGATTCATCTAATAGGGTGACCTAAAGCTCAAAGCACTCTAGAAAATAGTTATAGATCCTTGAGGTAAATGCAGACCAAATTGGGCCGGACCCTACATTGTGAAAAAAATCCTACTTGGAGGTGCCCTGCAATTAGCAAACATGGATGACAATGAGTTTAGTTCACTAACGAACCTCGATTGGTTGAAGAAATTCATCTCTTAGTTACCCATCCATTCTTAGAGCTACATTTTGGGCCTACTTCCTATGTCGGATACATAGGCAACCTCACCTGAGGCTTGCCTATCACTCATAATTACAAATCTAAAAGAAGCTTCAAGACTCATTCTTGGCGTGTCGAGAGCAACGATTTTGGCTTGATTTATGAAGTGCATACATAGGCAACCTTATTAGAGGAATGACCATAATCATGTGTTTTGGAATCTGAAGAGAAACCTTAGAACAATCCCATAGTCATGTGTTTTGAAATCCGAAAAGAAACCTCTTAACAACACCGTCTCTTAGTTTTGAAATCTGATAGAAACTTTTGCAATGACTCAGTATCGTTGCCCCTAGAGCTACATCTCGACCTTAATATTCCACAAGGATACGTAGGCAACCTCTTAAGAGGCCCGATCAAAATAACATTACAAATCTTCGCACTCTGAGCAACTGTCCTAAGACTAGGCTTAAGCGCTGAATGCTAGAGCAAGGCCTCAAACACCAAACTTTCCAACACTGAGCGCCCAACCGTGCACTCAACGCCGAGCCTCTAGCGCCAGCTAAAACAACTCCTACATCACTTTTTTCCTGTCGAGTGCCAAGAAAAAGAGATCCTAATTTGGATTTGATGTTTTAGGGTCAAGCATGTATTTGAACTTTATAAATAGGTTTACTTATGTTCTTTTAAGACCGTTTTGGCTAATTTTGACCTTAATGGTAGATTTTAAGTTTGTAAAATTATTTAAAGTGAATTCTTAAAGCATGTAAATTTGCACAATCAAATCTTCAAACAAACTTAATTTCGTTAAACGAACCAAAGGTTACATAAGATCCTAAATTTATTGCCTAACACCTTCATAAAAGCTTAAATAATGAAAAGTCAGATTCTAACGAGATAAAGCAAGAACCGACCTTTGTAGTGTAAATACAAAAATCTATTTTTTTTCTTTATAAAAACCTTACTTCACCCTAAAACCTATTTTCTAGCCCAACCTATAATGAATTAACTTCACTTTCTTATCCTATCGGTCCTTTGGTGGCAAGACTCGCACACCCAAGAGGCCTTGAACCGTTGGGGGCTAAGACTTCATCATTCGATCTTGGATTGATTTAGAGGAAGACTCATGCACTTTGAATTCCCCACTATTCTCTCACATACAAGCCAAATAGCTCCCAAAGAGCTTAGTTATCAAAGGTTGATCTTGAAAATGCCACATTGGTTTTTCCCACCAGTATGTTTCTCATAGCTTGACCCATTCCTCTTAGTGAGCTACACTCTTAGGCCGCTCCGTTTTGTGGTCCGAAACCACTTGCTTTCACCTAAATTACCTTAAGATCTAGGCCGAACTATAAAAGTCAACACCAAGAGACTTGGCACCCTCACAACGCACCCCTTCTCAATACCGGTCATTGCAACAACCTTCCACCATGGGATAATCCATTTTATAATGAATTTCCCCTTGATAAAATATGCTTCCCAAGCCTCTAAGGTCATGTGATAAAGGAGTTTCCTCTATGTTGTAAATCCCTTCTTGTTACAAGTGGTAAGATTTTTAGGACGAGCCACTGGCATGATCCTCTCCATCAACAAAACCTTCAAAGTAAAAGGAGCAAATGAGCACAACTCAATGTTCAAGAAATTGAAAGGAAAATCAAAAGAAAAGAATCAACCAAATCAAGCATAAACCAAAGCTAACTTGGAAAAGGATAAGGCACCCTTCGAAACCCAAGGAATGGTCTACACGGTGAAGGTCTAGGCCACCTAGGATCTTGCCTAGAGAAATTGTCATTGGGTTCCTTTCACCAACATTTTGCCCCACGATCCCGCTAATGGATGCCTAACCCTCCTCATTCCATTCATTGGCAAAGACAAAATGAGTGAACAAGCAGAAATGCAAGGCTCTCTTGCAAAATTCTTTAGTTTTGGCCTCATGAGTGGGTGTAGAGAAGAGAGAAATCATGCACTCTAAGTCTGCTCGAGCTCCAAAGACAATGTCACCGAGAGACTTGCCCTTGAGACCCAACTATCTCTCAAAGTCCCCCCTAGTAGTACTCCTTCATGGATGGGAGGCAAGGTGGCCCATTAACTGGCTAACTGATAATGGCCCCGATCTCCTCAGGCATGGACACTATTTCATCATTCCAAAGCTTAGAAGTGTGGGAAATACGAGTCCTAAAACTTACAAGCAGCCGATAGAAAATTTGTGTCTACTTTCTAAAATCTCAAAGATGAAAGAACTCCGAGACACATGTTATCAACTTCGAGTTTCTTAATTTTTCTTAAGGAGCTCAAACCACGCATTTAATGCTAGCTAGAATTTAGAAGTCATTTCTAGAGAGGGAAACTAAGAAAATGAAAGCAAGAATAAGCTGTGTTTAATAGCAAGCAAATGAGCAATCGCGATAAGGGGTTTAAATAACAAAAAATCAGCTAGCCAAGGTTCCAACGCCGAATATAGAGTTTTAGCACCAAATGCTCATTAATAACTGAACGCTAACTTTTGGCTCCTGATGCCAGATTGTAGCACTGATCAGTGGCCATTAGGCCCACTTTTCCACTTCGTTTCTTCCCCAATTGAGCCCTTTGTTTGCCCTTTTTCCTCTATTTTAGCTTAGTTTCATTATTTTTGAGCCTATTTGTTACTTGGAGCGGTTTTGAGTCATTTTTAGCTCATTTCCTAAGGTTTTATTCCCTCTCCTTTAACCCATTTCGATTTGCTCCTATTAGAACCTCCCCTATGATTTGCGTTCTCCATCTTTCAGGTCCTCCTATGGGCGAGAAGGCGAGGATTGGATGCAAGGATTAGGCATGCTTTGGAATCAAAGAGATTGGCGCAATAGAGCCCAAGTTGTGAAGGAAAGAAGAGCTCAGAGCGGGAGCTCTAAGTGTGAAGCGGGCGCTCTGAAGTCCTCAGTTGATATTGTTGCAGAAACCCAACTTCAGAGCGAGCGCTCTATGTTTGAAGCGAGCGCTCTAGCCTACAAAATTTTTCAGAGCATTTCTGCGAGAGTTGGGAGCGGGCGCTCTGGCCTTAAAGCGGCCGCCCCGTGCTGCGAGGCATTCCCCTGCACGTATTATTTAAATTTTTGGGCCTTGCTTTGGGTTAGGTTTTTTAGGAAGGGTATAAATACCCTATTTCCTGAGTTTTATGGGCATGCAGATTTTTCTTCAGCACATTAGATTAGTTAGGGTTTAGTTCTTCATTAGATAAAAAGCACTTCATTGTCACTCTCTTTTATTTTCAATCCAAGATTTGATCTTTTGGTATTATTCCTATCCCTACTCTTACTTACTGCTTTATTTATCTATTTTAATTAGTTTTATCTTATCTTTAGTTGTTATTTCATGCTATTTAGAATAGATTACAAGTAGACTTAACTTATTCTCTTTAAAGTTAGCATCTTTAGTAAAGTTTAATCATTTTATTTGCTGATTTAGCCATGTTTATCTCATTAAACTTAGTTTTTGATTTTGTTGATGTTCTTGTGTGTTTGGGTATAACTCTCCCCTCTCTAGGCTAGGTTCATAGCTAGGGGAGGGGGAGATGATGAACTAATGATGAAATAGATGATTTAGGCTTCAAGATTGATTAGATTGAGAAGTTTTGCAATTGATTCCAACCTAGGTTTTTGTTGTTAGGAATTAGAGATTGATCACCTCTAAGACCCGATTTTGTGTTGCATATTAGTTGCACGAGAGTGAGCTTGTATGTGATGATGACTAGGTTAGGGATGACCACGACCACCGAGGCGGGGTTGGGTAGGCGGTGTTTAGGTGAGCCTGAGAGGGAATCCTAGATGTTGGACCACAGGCCCCAATTACTTTTCTGACCGATCGCTCCATTCTTGTTGCCTCTGATTGTTGAAGTCATTGTTAGTTAGGATTTTTCCCCCTATCCCCTAGTGTTTGTTATTCCTTGATTTTCGTAATTTTACTCATTTACTTGTTACTTGTTAACTTAGTCCTTAATTTATTTACGCACCTAGTAGTTATAGAAAAACCATCCAAAAGTTATTCTCTCTCTTCAATTGGTTTATAAGTGACCTAAGCAAGAGACATTTGACCTTCCCTGTGGATTCGACCCCTCTTCCACTATACTACCATTGGTTAGTTTAGGACGTGGGTTTTTATTCTTGACTCGACCTTTAGGAACTAACGACACCTAGGGGACCGACCAAGTTTTGGCGCCGTTGCCGGGGAACGGGCAACATTGTTTTTTTTTGTTTAGTTATCTTGTTTTTCAATTGTTTTCTACTTCTATCCTTCTATTTTTCATTTATTTCTTCGTTGTTGTTATTTGCTAATTGTCTGTTTAGCTGTGTTGAATGCTTAGAAGATCACAGGGACCACCTACTCACGACCTCGATCTCGACATTAACCGCACTCTAAGGCGAGCTAGGAGACTATTTGTGGAGGAGTTCTTTGATTCTTCTAGTGATATTTCTTCAGACATGGGGGATGTTAATGGCGCTCTTTTTGGTGACTTTGGTAATCCGGGTAGTCATGAATTGCAATGTGGGATTCTACTTCCTACAACGGAAACAAATTTCACGATCCACCCGCACTACACTCAAATGGTGCGTGGAGATCAATTTTCTGGAGCAGCTCATGAAGATCCGATAGAGCATTTGGATAAATTTCTCGAGACATGTGCTTTAGTCCAAACCAACCAAGTCACTCAAGAATACATCCGGATGCACCTTTTTCGGTATTCGCTCACGGGCAAGGCATATAGGTGGCTCAAAAACCTAAAGCCCGGTTCGTTGGCCACATGGAGAGATACGGCCAAAGCTTTCTTGAACAAGTTCATTCCCGAAGACAAATCAACCGAATTGAGGCAGAAAATTTCATCATTTAGGCAAGAAAGGTATGAATCTTTAGGGGAAGCTTGGGACCGGTTTAAAGAGTATGTGAGAGCTTGCCCACACCATGAGTTTGACAAGCAACTTCTCATCAAGTTCTTCTATGATGGTCTTGACGACATACCCAAGCAAAATTTGAATTCCGGATGTGGTGGACACATTAGCAAGGTGCCTCAAGCTCAATTGGAGGACACCATTGAGGAAGTTGTGAGGTACTATTCTACGAGTGGTGGAAGAAGAAGAGGTGATGAGAGAACTTCGGGCAAGTTCGAGCTTGACCAAGGTTCACTGAAGGCCCTTATGGAACAAGTCCTTGACAAGAAGTTGGGAAATAACCAAGAGTCTTCATCTTCCTCCGCCAAGCAAGTGCACTCTTTCTCTTGTGAGAATTGTGGGGGTACCAACCACGATATATCATATTGTGGTGGTAGAGATCCCGAGCATGTAGCGGCGATGGGGTACATGAACAATCAACGTGATAATTGGAGAGGCCCCAATGCCAATTATGGTCATAGATTTCAAGATGCAAGTGGCCCAAGCAACAACACGGGTCAATTGGCTCCCTTTCCCAATCCAAATGCAAGCAACCATCCGAGAGCACCATTCAAGCAAGGACCACCCAACCAATTTCAGAATTTCCAACCTAACCCTTCCATGCAAAATGATCCTAATCAACAAATGATCATGGAAACTCTCAATAGAATCCAATCAACCCTATCCGCCATGGATCAAAGAATAACCAATAGTGAGCGGAAAGCGGATCAAAGGCATCAAGAGGTCGCCGCACATCAAAAGATGATGGACAATCAAGTGGCTCAACTCGCCGAGAGGGTGACCAATCTAGCCAATGAGAAGCTTCCGGGGCAACCTACTACCAACCCCGCCACCACCCATCACATCAAGGCTATATCTCTTAGGTCCTAAAAATCTTATGAAGGGCCTAAGAGTGATCAACTGCAGAATAGCAAGGAGGGTGAAGAGCAAGAGGTTGAGGAGGTCCATGGAGATAACCAAGGTCAAAGAATTGAGAATAGTGTTGAAGGAGGCATTGAGAAGAAGAAGGGTGAAGGTAGTGAAAAAAGCAAGGAAGTTGGGAAAGACAAGCAACCATCAACATGTTATCAACCATCAAGGTTTGAACCACCACCACCTTATCCCGAAAGAATTGTTGAGAGGAAATTAAATGACAAGTACAACAAGTTTATGGCTATGCTCAAGTCCCTTCACATCAACATTCCGTTCCTTGAAGACATGACTCAAATGCCATCCTATGCAAAATTCCTCAAGGAACTCCTCTCCAACAAAAAGAAGCTAAGTGATGAGTGTATCACTCTTCCTCATCAAGTTAGTGCCCTAGTGCAAAGAACCTTGCCTACCAAGCAATGTGACCCGGGAAGCTTCACTCTTCCGGTCAAGATTGGTGATATGGAGACCACGGGTGCATTAGCCGATCTTGGGGCAAGTGTGAGCCTCATGCCACTATCCATTGCAAGGAAGCTCAAGTTCGAGATGACACCTTCAAGAAAGGTGATTCAATTGGCCGACCGGTCCACAAAATTCCCATGCGGTGAGTTAGAAGACGTTCCTATCAAGATTGGGAACTTGTTTGTGCCTTGCGATTTTGTGGTGATGGATATGGAGGAGGACCCTCATACTCCTCTTATCCTTGGAAGAGAGGCACTCAAGACCATGGGAGCGGTCATCAATTACAAAGATAATACCATTACATGTGACGTGGCCAATGAGAAGTACAAGTTTGAATTCTCAAAGACTTTGAAGCAACCTATGGTAGAGAAGATTTGGCGGGTGGACTTGGTGGACTCCGAACTTGATGAAATGGTGAAGTCTCATGAGGTAATTAAGTACACGGGTGATGAAGACCTCCCATGTGAGGAGGTGGGTGAAGGAGAATCTTTGTGTGCCTTGGAGGTTGAAAGCCTTGAAGGTGAAACTCAAGGAGTCGTGGATGAGCCCCCATCGATCCAACGTGAGTCTAAGAAGGAGAGTTCCACGCCTCCTCCCAAGGTAGATCTAAAACCCCTCCCTCCTTCTCTCAATTATGCTTATTTGGATGATGATTGCTTATATCCTATTATTGTCAATGCTAACCTCGATGACACCTCATTGCAAAAATTAATCGAGTTTTTAAAAAAATATAGGAGTGTTATCGGGTATAGCATTGATGATATTAAGGGGATTAGCCCTAGCTTGTGCATGCATCGCATTCATCTTGAGGATGATCATGCCTCTTCCATTGAACCTCAAAGGCGGTTGAATCCGACTTTGAAGGAAGTGGTTAAGAAGGAAATCCTCAAACTACGTGAAGCGGGGATCATTTACGCTATCTCCGATAGCAAATGGGTGAGCCCGGTTCATGTGGTTCCCAAAAACGGAGGCATGACCATCATACAAGATGACAAGGAGAATGATATCTCCACCCGCACTGTCACGGGATGGAGAATGTGCATTGACTATAGGAGGCTTAATAAAGCCACTAGAAAAGATCATTTCCCCTTACCATTTATCGATCAAATGTTGGAAAGGTTGGTGAGGCATTCGCACTATTGTTTTCTTGATGGTTATTCGGGTTTCTTTCAAATCCCAGTTCACCCGGATGACCAACACAAGACAACCTTCACATGCCCCTTTGGGACATTTGCCTACCGAAGAATGCCCTTCGGATTGTGCAATGCCCCATCGACTTTCCAACGGTGTATGACAACAATTTTCTCTGATTTGATAGAAGATGAAATTGAAGTTTTTATGGATGATTTCAGTGTTTGTGGTTCGTCTTTTGACCTATGCTTGCATAATCTTGAAAAGGTTTTAAAGAGGTGTCAAGAGACGAACCTTGTGTTAAATTGGGAAAAGTGCCATTTCATGGTCGAGGAGGGCATTGTCCTTGGCCATAAAGTGTCCGTAAATGGTGTTGAGATAGACCTGGCAAAGGTCTCGGCGATAGATAAGCTACCCCCACCAACATCGGTGACCGGGGTACGTGCCTTCTTGGGACACGCCGGCTTCTATCGCCGATTTATCAAAGATTTTTCACAAATAGCGAGACCTTTGACGAGTTTACTTCAAAAAGAGGTGGAGTTCAAATTCGATGATGCTTGCACTAAGGCATTTGAAACTTTGAAAAATGCTCTAGTGAATGCGCCTATAGTGCAAGCACCGGATTGGGAACTCCCATTTGAGCTAATGTGTGACGCGAGTGATAATGCAGTTGGAGCAGTCCTTGGGCAAAGGAAAGAAAAGAAATTGAATGTGATCTCTTATGCAAGCCGGACCTTGGATACGGCACAAAGGAACTACACCACCACGGAGAAAGAAATGTTGGCGGTAATCTTTGCTTTTGATAAGTATAGACCCTACTTGGTGTGCAACAAGGCCATTGTCTACACCGATCACTCCGCGGTGAAGTATTTAATGAGCAAAAAGGATGCCAAGCCGCGTCTAATCCGGTGGGTCCTTCTCTTACAAGAATTCGACATTGAAATACGGGATAAGAAAGGAAGTGAGAACCTAGTGGCCGACCATCTCTCAAGGTTGCCGTTAGATCACCCCTCTTACCTTGACAAAGAGGACCCCATCGATGATGAGCTTCGAGATGACTCTCTCATGGCGATCGTTACCAACACCATCCCTTGGTTCGCTGATTTTGCAAATTATTTGGCAAGCGGGGTGGTGCCTCATGACTATGATGCTCGACAAAGGAAGAGATTTTTCAAGGAAGTTAAGAGGTATTTTTGGGATGATCCTAGCTTGTACAAGAAGTGTAGTGACGGCTTGTTCCGAAAATGTGTGGCAAATCATGAAATGGAAGGTATTATGGAACACTGTCATTCATTACCTTGTGGAGGTCATGGAGGTGTCATCAAGACCGTGGCAAGGATCCTAGGATGCAAACTTTGGTGGCCGACTATGCATAAAGATGTTCACAAGTTCATCCTTCGATGTGACCGATGCCAAAGGATGGGAGGAATCTCAAAGAGAAATGAAATGCCACAACAGTACATCTTAGAAGTTGAGCCATTTGATGTATGGGGAGTAGACTTCATGGGTCCGTTTGTCTCCTCGTGTGGGAATTTGTACATCCTTGTGGCTGTAGATTACGTGACAAAATGGGTGGAAGCAATACCATCGCCCACCAACGACCACAAGGTAGTGATGAAGTTGCTCAAGAAGATCATCTTTCCTAGATTTGGGGTGCCACGGTGCCTAATCAGTGATGGCGGATCCCATTTCGCCAAGAAACAACTCGAAGCACTTTTGAAGAAATACTATGTTCATCATAAGGTTGGGCTCCCTTACCACCCGCAAACCCAAGGGCAAGTGGAGGTGTCCAACAGAGAAATTAAGAGTTTGCTCGAGAGGATGGTCAACAAGTCCCGAAAAGATTGGTCTTTAAGATTGGATGATGTACTATGGGCCTTAAGGACCACTTACAAGACACCGATTGGCACCACGCCATATCGGCTTGTCTATGGTAAGGGATGCCACCTTCCGGTGGAATTGGAGTACAAGGCATGGTGGGCCGTAAAGGAACTCAACATGGATCTACATTTGGCCGGTAAAAAGAGGTTACTCAAGCTCAACGAGTTGGAAGAGTTAAGATATGACGCTTATGAGAGCTCTAGGCTCTACAAAGAGCAAACCAAGAGGTGGCATGACAAGAGAATTAAACACCGTGACTTTGAGGCTGGTAACAAGGTTCTCCTCTTCAACTCACGCCTCCGACTCTTTCCCGGGAAGCTCAAGTCCAAGTGGGTGGGGCCGTTTACAATCACCAAAGTAACCCCCTATGGCTCGTTCGAATTGGAAAATCATGAAGATGGGAGCCGGTTCATGGTGAATGGGCAACGGATCAAAAGATACTACGATGAAGGAGAAATTGGAAAGATCGGTTGCCTAATGCTTGAGACGGTCCACACCGTTCCCCCTCCTTAACTTTATTGCTCGTGAAATAACGTCAAGCTAGGGACGTTAAACTAGCATGCTTTGTAATATATTGTCAATATTCGTTCTTTCAAGTACTTCTTTATTTCCTTTTTGTTTTAAATACTTTGCAAAAATCCGGACGATTTTTCCCCAAGGAGGGGATGGTTTGTGTTGGTTGTCGTTAGTCTAATTGCTATAAACCACGGAGCACGGCCTCTTGGCTCAACCAATCAATGGTTGAGTCGGGTACTTAGGTCGCATCCTATAGAAGTACTAACGATCTTGATTGATTGATGTTTGAGTATGCAGGTTGGAAAATCAAGCTTTAAGGGGGCGAAGGTCCAGAGCGGGCGCTCTGTATCATTGAGGATTTTATGAGTATGTTTGAGCTCAAATGCACAACATGGAAGCGGGTGCTCTATATTGAGAGCGGGCGCTCTGGTGATTGGGTAAAAATATGGCTTAGGAGTGAAAATTCAGCGAAAGTTTAGAGCGGGCGCTCTACCAGAAGAGCGGGCGCTCTGATTTTTACCCCCAGAAAAATCCCGAAAGTGTAGAGCGGGCGCTCTACCAGAAGAGCGGGCGCTCTGAGTTTTACCCCAGAAAAATCCCGAAAGTGTGGAGCGGGCGCTCTATCCTTAGAGCGCCCGCTCCGATACTTCTTCAGATTTTTCACGCGGATTCTCTTGTAATCTGAGCCCTCAATTTCCTATATCCCTTATATCCCACGCCCAAAACCCCTCCCAATCCCTCATTATCTCACTCCCAAACCCTCCTCTCACCTCAAACTCTATCAACCTTTTTCCTCCATAACCCAACCTCCATCTCATCCAAATCTCCACTTCTCAACCACAAACTCCACTTAAATTCACAAAATATCATTCCCTATCTCCAAAAATCATCCCTCTCCATCAAGAATTCAGCATCTTGTCCAGATTTTATCAAGAGTTGAAGCGGGTTTCAACGGGTTCCGCCGGGCCGAGTCGGGTTCTTCTTCAATTTCATTTATAGGCTGATTCTTCTTCAATTGTTGGTATAATCCTACTCTTTCTAAGTTAATTTTCCCTATTTCCTTGGGTATTTTCTTATTAGAGTTGGTTGTTTGATGTGGTGAATTGACAAGGGAGAACTCTTGTGGATTCTTGCTTAATTTTCGGTTTGTAGGAAGTTTTGATTTTTTTGAATTGGTGGTCTGTGCAAAATTTTGGAGAGTTTTGTATTTACTACTGTGATCATTGTTTGGAATTGTTGTATTGCTGTGGTTATATTGGTATTATATTGTTGAGTGTAATGACTGGATCAAAGAGGCAAAGGACCGAGCCAAAAAAGCCACGGAGTGGTGGTAATTTAGGAGAAAGTAGTAATACCGAGAGTAGTGGTGGCCGTGCTCAGCCTACTCAATTCAACATCACCCTTCCCCATGCGGCCCAAAGGACCAAATTGGCCGCGTTGGACAGGAGGGCGATTAATCCAACACTCTTCTATTCCCAACATGATTGTTATATGATTGGAATAGATGAGAAGGTTAGGGAGCTCGCAGTGAACTTGGGGTTTGATGCATTCCTAGATTGTAGATTACCTAATGACTACATCACCTCAGACACTTCCTATTACTACCCTACCCAACCGCCTCTCACTTACCGCCCCCTAACATTGGAATTTCTTGCTAGCTTTGAGTTAATTCAAAATGAGGGTATGGAAGGCATTGATGCATTTAAAGTAAAATTCCAACTGTTCAACAAGACCCGCCATATTACCCTCCATGCTTTCAACGAACTTTTTGGTTGGGACCCAAATGCTCAAACCATGGATACCTCCGGGCTTGACGGTCAAGGCTATGTAGATGGGTACAATCCTCAAGAATTTTGGGCCCGAATCACAAGCGGAGCTAGAGAATTCCAATCCAACTCCTCAAAGGCCTCTGAGATCCACCATGCCGCCTTACGGTACCTTCACCGAATGCTCGCTTACATCTTCTTCTCCAGAAAAGATCTTGGGAAAATGAGCGATCAGGAATTATATCTTCTCTGGAGAGCTACCGAGAGTGCACTTCTCTACCCACCTACCACCCCAGAGCATAAGATCAATCTGGGTTATCTGTTCGCCAAGAGGTGTAAGGCAATAAGGGACTCCCCCCAACTGACTGGTCTTATTTTCATGGGAGGAATGGTCACTTATATCGCCTTCAAGTATCGTTACAAGACTCAGCTACAACAGATGGAGAGTTTAAACATGGTTGTCGAATTGAACATAGAGAAAATGAAAAAGATGCAATTCATTTCGGATTCCACAGGAGTTATGGGGAAAGCCTTCATTTGGCGTATCCGGGACGTCCCTTGGTGCTACATGCCGTGTCCGTTCATGATGAATCCGCCCCCGGGAACTGAGTTGCCATGGCAAGTCCCTATGGAGCAGATCCACGAGAACGACCTCTCCCAGCCCGATATTGACCACAGAAACGAGATAAGGCAAGCAGGGCGGCGGCAACAGCAATTTCAGCAGCAACAAGAGCAACAACAACAACAGTTCCAACAGCAGCAGCAAGAGCAATTGCAACAATTTATTTCACAAGCACAACATCATCTGCAGCAGCCCCCCCAGTTTTCGGGGGGAGGTGAGCCTTCTTCTTCTTCTTCTGCATTTAATATCGAGCAAGCCTTCGCAAACCTCACTCTGGAGGTTAGGAAGCTTGCTCAAGCCCAACCTCAAGAAAGAGAAGAGGCCCCTGCTCAGGCTTCTGGTTCCACCTTTGATTTATATCAGAGCCATATTTATGATTACCATGTGGACCAGGGGCATTTTAGCCCATGTGTCAACTACCCCTATTACCCTCCGCAATACGGGCCTGTCCCGAATTGGGAGCCTCCTCAGGTAGATGACAATGGGAACCCCATTCCTCGTACCGGCGGCCAATATCCCTATTGGCAAGGCCCCGGTACCCTGCATGACCCTCCAAACTCCTTCCCCCCTACAACTACCAGCGTCCAGGTGGGTGTGATTACCTCGGTGATCCCGCCTATCCTTATCAGGGCGACGGCTTTCCCCCCGGTTATTACGGAGGGTGGGAGCCATATGGGCCGCCAATCGATGTCGATTATGATTGGGTGCCCCCTGTAGTTGTAGAGGGAGAGGGAGAGGGAGAGGAAGACTCTGAGGAATAGATGATCCTTTCTTTTGACCCTCCCTCCCACCCTTGACTACTACACGTTTTATCGCACCGAGACGGTGCCTGGTATTAATTGGGGGGGGTGCCTTAGCATTTTCATATTTAGGGGCAAAAGAAAAGGTCATTTTGGGGACGAGCAGCCTTTCCTATGCTTGCTTGTGCTTAATAATCTGTTGGCTCGTATTATGCATGATACATTTTCCCTTTTTTCTTCTTTATTTGGTTTTCTAATCTTCTTGCTTTGGAGTTTTGGTGTTTCTCACTTTTTGGCAGGATGTATGTTACTATTGGAAGGAGCCAAGGTTGGTTGATATGGAACTCATCATTCTTATGTTTTGGATTGGCATGGCTCCGGTGAGATCTCTCCAAACTCTCTTCTATCTATTTTGTTTTGCTTAGTTCCTAGGAGTAGAGTTAGGATTAAGTTGATTAATTTGAGGATGTTTGCATATTTTAGAATTGTGTACTGGAAATCGTGTGAATTGATGCTTTCATTCTTGAGTTTCTCTTCTATCTTTGTGCATATTATAGTTTGTTTTGGTTGTCTTTGTTTTCCTTTCTTTTTTTTGTTGTTGTTGAAGAGTAGCAACGGGACGAGGTTCACACCTCGTGAGAGGCGCCCGGCTTTATGCCTAGGAGGACGTGCATTCAATTCACGTACCTTCTACCGCCCCCACTTGTGGAATTTATTCCATACGAAGGTCTACTTCTCTTGTTGCTCTTCAATGTTTTCTTTTTTCTTTTTCTTCCCCTTATTTGTTATCCAAGGCAAGTGTTAAAACTTTGTTTTGTGTTTGGTTGAATTAGTAGTTATAATGTATGAATATGAATGCGTTGTTTCCTTGGCTTGAATGGTTTGCAAGGTCTTTAATGTTTGGGTTGAAAATCACATAACTTCATTGCTCAAATGACTCCTATTGGACATATCTTGGGCTATTTAGGCCTTGATCCCTTTTGTCCTAGGTTAGTGGTTGTTGGGTGTAGCTCATCTTGTGAATGAAAGCTAGGTGGCTAGAAATTTGGAGGCTTAGTGTTTTGCTACTTGATCTAAAACTCGCTCCATTTGACTCTTGAGGCCGCGACCGAATCGACTCATGGGAAGATAAAGGCATTCATTTCGGGATAAGGGCGTACTTTTGCACTTTTTAGATCCTTTTCTTTTTATTCTCTAGGACACCTTTATTCTTAAATTTTGGGTTTTTGGGTTTACATTCACCTTTTGCGTACCCCCTTGAGCTTTCCACTTTTTGTTTACCCATATTACAAGCCTTATGAACCTAATTTTATTTTCACCTTTATAGAAATGAGTGAAACTCGAGCTTGGCTTTGTATCTAAGTTCAAGGTTTGGCATAGTGGACGTCTATAATGTAAATTGCAAGGGACGTGTTTGTTTCCCCAATCAATCTTTTGGTATAAAAAAAAAAAAAAAAAAAGAGAAAAAGAGAAGGTTGTAAATAGTATGCATAAGTAAAGTATTGATTTTGTATTTAGTTCAGAATTAGTTGGGGGGTGTATTACCCACTAACTAAGGGTAGTTGGCCATGGTTTTGCTCGGTCCATCAATGTTTCACTCTTAGGAGCTTTCACCACAAGCCAAATTTATTCCACCCCTTACCCCAAGCCGTTTCATTGCTTCCTAAAAGCCCTTTGGACCTTGAGTGATTGAGTCGATGTCGGTGGAGAGAGTCATGGGTCGAACTTTTAGATCGGATTTGCATTTACTAAGTTAGGGCAATCCTACCTTGCCTTTCTCCTTTTTGTTCTCCTAATTCTCTTGTGGAATTCGAGACGACTAGCCGCCTAGTGCACATGATTGAGATGAGGAGGGTTGCCTTGGTGAGGGACAATTGGAGGAAAGGATCTTTATAGTCAAGGCTTTTGAGCATGAGCTATGTGGCCTCCAACCAGGAGCATTAGCTAGCTTGCCCACCTGTCTTGCCAAGAAGCTTGCGCATCCTTGTGATTGCATTGTAGTGAAAGTTCAACCATACATGTTTGTGTTTCTTTCCCTTTTTAGTTTTCTATTTTTCTATTTTTTTCTTTTTGTCTCTAAAAACCTTGCCTTGATTTAGTGCGAGGTTGTGGGTTAATCTCACTCGAAAACCCTCACGAGAGCATACTCGTCCTCCTAAGTGACTTGGGGGTTTAAATGGCTTGTCGTTTGCGCTAAAAAACGACCGTGAATCCTACAAAAGTGAGTTAGTGTATAGACTTATGCTTTTGGTTATTTCTGTTAGCTTATTTTACTTCGCTCGAGGACGAGCAAAGGACTTAGTTGGGGGGAATTTGATCAGTGGCCATTAGGCCCACTTTTCCACTTCGTTTCTTCCCCAATTGAGCCCTTTGTTTGCCCTTTTTCCTCTATTTTAGCTTAGTTTCATTATTTTTGAGCCTATTTGTTACTTGGAGCGGTTTTGAGTCATTTTTAGCTCATTTCCTAAGGTTTTATTCCCTCTCCTTTAACCCATTTCGATTTTCTCCTATTAGAACCTCCCCTATGATTTGCGTTCTCCATCTTTCAGGTCCTCCTATGGGCGAGAAGGCGAGGATTGGATGCAAGGATTAGGCATGCTTTGGAATCAAAGAGATTGGCGTAATAGAGCCCAAGTTGTGAAGGAAAGAAGAGCTCAGAGCGGGAGCTCTAAGTGTGAAGCGGGCGCTCTGAAGTCCTCAGTTGATATTGTTGCAGAAACCCAACTTCAGAGCGAGCGCTCTATGTTTGAAGCGGGCGCTCTAGCCTACAGAATTTTTCAGAGCATTTCTGCGAGAGTTGGGAGCGGGCGCTCTGGCCTTAAAGCGGCCGCCCCGTGCTGCGAGGCATTCCCCTGCACGTATTATTTAAATTTTTGGGCCTTGCTTTGGGTTAGGTTTTTTAGGAAGGGTATAAATACCCTATTTCCTGAGTTTTATGGGCATTCAGATTTTTCTTCAGCACATTAGATTAGTTAGGGTTTAGTTCTTCATTAGATAAAAAGCACTTCATTGTCACTCTTTTATTTTCAATCCAAGATTTGATCTTTTGGTATTATTCCTATCCCTACTCTTACTTACTGCTTTATTTATCTATTTTAATTAGTTTTATCTTATCTTTAGTTGTTATTTCATGCTATTTAGAATAGATTACAAGTAGACTTAACTTATTCTCTTTAAAGTTAGCATCTTTAGTAAAGTTTAATCATTTTATTTGCTGATTTAGCCATGTTTATCTCATTAAACTTAGTTTTTGATTTTGTTGATGTTCTTGTGTGTTTGGGTATAACTCTCCCCTCTCTAGGCTAGGTTCATAGCTAGGGGAGGGGGAGATGATGAACTAATGATGAAATAGATGATTTAGGCTTCAAGATTGATTAGATTGAGAAGTTTTGCAATTGATTCCAACCTAGGTTTTTGTTGTTAGGAATTAGAGATTGATCACCTCTAAGACCCGATTTTGTGTTGCATATTAGTTGCACGAGAGTGAGCTTGTATGTGATGATGACTAGGTTAGGGATGACCACGACCACCGAGGCGGGGTTGGGTAGGCGGTGTTTAGGTGAGCCCGAGAGGGAATCCTAGATGTTGGACCACAGGCCCCAATTACTTTTCTGACCGATCGCTCCATTCTTGTTGCCTCTGATTGTTGAAGTCATTGTTAGTTAGGATTTTTCCCCCTATCCCCTAGTGTTTGTTATTCCTTGATTTTTGTAATTTTACTCATTTACTTGTTACTTGTTAATTTAGTCCTTAATTTATTTACGCACCTAGTAGTTATAGAAAAACCATCCAAAAGTTATTCTCTCTCTTCAATTGGTTTATAAGTGACCTAAGCAAGAGACATTTGACCTTCCCTGTGGATTCGACCCCTCTTCCACTATACTACCATTGGTTAGTTTAGGACGTGGGTTTTTATTCTTGACTCGACCTTTAGGAACTAACGACACCTAGGGGACCGACCAAGCACCAGACACTTGCCTAGCATTTGATGCCCAACCGGACATGAGACGCCCAACATATTTCCTAACACGACCCCATGTGCTGCCTTCATAAGTTCTCATGCCTCCTAAACTTTGACCAAGTCATCTAATTCATGTATATTTTTTCATTTTCATCAAGCATATGGCCCATTTGGACACTCGACTCACTTTTGTCAAACCCGAACTCCTACACTTACCAGAAATTCCCAAATCGAACCCTCACCCAATTTTATCTTATTTTTACCCTAAACCTGGTTCATAAATTATTTCAATTAATTTTTCCCATTGTCCCCAAATCAAATTTTTACCCATGCCAAGCCTGACGCGCATATAAAATTTAAACCTGACCCAATAAACCAAAAATTTTGTAGCCCTTCCCCTCAAATTTTTCGTTTTGGTAGGAGAGATGTGGCTCAAAAATAGGACATACTTTTGCAAAACATTGTCCCTGCATTTTTACAAATTCCATTACATTTAGCAAGCCATACATTGCATGCATCATTTCAAGCGGTCGTACAATAAAATATGCACCATTCACACTACAAACAAAGTACGCACAAGAACACACACATGCATAAATAAAGTCTAGCATTACCATTAGGACAGAAAACACGAGTTCACATCACAGAGTGTCGTTACACAGCATAGTTCTACATAGTCATATTACAGATGTCAGTTTAGATAATGTCTCTCGAAGACCAAGTAAGCCTAAGATTGAGCATTTTAGATGGGAATAGATAAAGACAAGTCTAATTAACCTAATGGGCTTGAATCCTATCTATAAGATCTATAATGTAAGGCCCTCATCAAGACTATACTAGCCAAAAGACGAGTTATGCAAGACTCATCCTACGCCTTCTTCCCGAATTCCATGGAGGAGGAGGAACTAGGTGCCTTATGAATCTATCCCCAAGTGCGAGGCCTAACCACAAGCACCACCACCTATAGCAGGGCCAGTTATTGAGCTAGAACCTGAACCCGAAAAGGAGCAGCATGATGAGTAGGAATTTCCGCAACTATAAAGTACTCCTCATCGAAGTAGTCTCCTTCTTGAAGCTTTTTCTTTACCAATTCTTTCATTATTTCTAAGGTCTCTGAGGCATCCTCCCTAGACTATTGGCTAGTAAACCCTGCAACTTCTCTTAAATCCGTATCCCTTTATGCTCTAGATTTAAGGGCCATCCAAAAAAAAGTAGTAAACATCAACGCAAATACAATGGTACATGTTCTAAAACATCACAACAAAAATAAAATACAAAAGTAGTAGTCCCAAGAGTTCTTAGACTCTACTGAAATGAAAGAGTCCCAAGAGTTCACAGGCTCCCATGAAAGGTCACAGACTCCCCTAAAATTTCTCAGTCAAAGGAGTTCACAAACTCCCTTAAAATGTCACGGTTACAGGAATTCTCTGATTTCATCGGACAATAATGACATGCAAGAACCCAAGAGATCACAGACACCACTAAGTTGTCACAGTCACATGAACTCTTAGGTTCCACCAAACCATTACAATTCTAGGAGTTCTCAAAATCCAAACTAGAACAATCATAAGAATTCTCATATTCCATTAGAATACAACATTCTCATGAATTCTCATATTCAATCACTATAATCTCTCGAGTTTACAAATTCCCTTAAAACACAATAATATTGGAATTCTTAGGTGCCATACACGTTGGAGATCATTGACTCCACTAAAAACACAATAGATTTTGGACTTAGGATGTATGTTAATAATTGGTAATGGCTCGGGAGGCGTCTTCATACACCTTAGAGATCAGAGACTCTACAGGTGTCTTCATAATGGGAAATATCTCAAAAAGCGTCCCCCATATTACGCGCGCAGTCTCTTTGACTTGAGAGGCATCCCCATAATAAACAATGGCTCGAGAGGTGTCCCCATAATAATCGAGTAGTCTCTTTGACTCAGGAGGCGTCCCCATAATAAGCAATGGCTGAAAAGGCGTCCTCGTAATACACAAACAATCTCTTTGACTTGGGAGGCGTCCCTATAATATGAAATGGCTTGGGAGGCGTCCCTCTAATACGCAAGCAGTCTATTTGACTCAGGAGGCATCCCCATATTACGTGAGTAGTCTCTTTAAGTCAGGAGGCATCCCTAAAATATGCATATTAACTCAAGGCTCGGAAGGCATCCCCACAATATGATAAGCAATTCTTGGAAACTGTGGGCCCGACCAAAAATATCTAGTGGATCATCTAAGGGTTTCAATACCTAGTGAAACCAGCTAAAATCCTTCTCCTTATGGAGTTGTCCATCAAATAAAATTCTTCCCTAGCGGTTGAAAATCCTAACATATTCACAAACCTAATGGATAAGCATCTTTGGCAAGGATGAAAAAGAACATTTGGTTGGGTTAAGCTTCATCCTAGACCTTTGTAGTATTTTGAAAGTTTGATGCAAGTGCTCCACATGTTTGTATGGTATCCTAGATTTAACAATATATGTCATCTATGTATACTTCCATGGTGTCACTTGGAAAATTTTTGAACATTTTGTTTACTATCCATTGGTAAGCTATGCCTATGTTCATCAATCCAAATGACATGACTTTGTAGTAATACACCCCATTATCTGTAATGAATGTCGTCTTCTCTTAGACTTGTGGAAGCATGAGGATTTTGTTGTATCTAAAATACGAGTCCAAGATAGTCAATAACTCATAACCATTCATCATGTTGACCTTTGCTTTGATGCGGGGCACTAGGAAGGAACCTTTAGGACATGTTTTGTTTAAGTCCGTGAAGTCTATGCAAACTCCCTATTTCCAAATTTTCTTGCCGACAATGACCACATTAGCTAGCCATTCTAGGTATTTTACTTCTAGGATCTTCACATTATCTATCAACTTTTGAACTTCTTCATTAATGATTTGACTCCTTTATGGAGAAAAACGTCTTCTTTCTGTTTGATTGGCGTATAGCTTGGATCAATGTTTAACTTATGACAAATGATGTTTGTATCTATTCTAGTCATGTCTGAATGTACCCACATAAAGCAATATGCGTTCTCTTGTAAAAAAAGTAATAGTTTGTTGTCTTACATCACATTAAGAACGGATCCTATATGTATAATTCGTATTGGCTAGGTCAGTTCCAACATAATCTCATCAAAATATTGTTCATTTTAAGTCCTCGTGTTCGGGCCTTGCTTTTATTGCTATACTGCCGTTGTGGAGGGCTTTAGGGTTAGCTATAACATCTTCTTGCTATTTTTTGCTCCTCTTTGAATTCCGTGATCCCTCATTTAGTTGGGAATTTGATGCATTAGTGAAATATTAAAGGGATGCTTTCATTGTGTGTATCCATAGCCTTCTTATTATGATGTTATATGCGAATGACATATCTAGCACACTAAACTTGACCTTCTTGTTGAATTCTTTGGCATAAATAAGGAGCTCTATTACGCCCCTTGTGCACAATGATTCACCACTGAAACCCACTTAGGCAGTTAATCTTTTGAGTATGTCTTCTTGCTTTAACACCATTTCCTCTATAGCGCTTAGGAACATGACATTTGCTAACTTTACACCATCTACAAGTACCCTCTTTAGTATGCTATTTCCAATGGTTTAGGATATTGCTAGCCCATCGTGATGAAATCTCTTATCTCCTAAATCATCTTCGTCGAACGTTAGGGGTAAACTCTAGAGGGATTCATCATCTCCATCTCTCAGTCCATTGTCCAATGTTCTTATAATCTTTATAGGATACTTTCATAAGGAGAAGTAGGTTAGGCTGCTTACATCTAATCCTCTTATTATGACGTTCACCTCTTTCGTGAGTGTTGGCTTAGGTGGCGGCATCTCTATCTTAGTTAGTCCTTTGGGGATTTATTCTTTTATCATTTAGATCTCTTTTAGGTCCCTTCCTTAAGGAGAAAATCCACTACCATTTGTAATGCTATGCAATCTTCCTTCTTGTGCCCATGGTCATGGCTGAAATTCGCACCCCAAAGTCTTTTCTTTTTGGTAGTCGACTTACTACTTTTTCTTAGCCACCTGACAGCTGCCCCCAATTCTTACAAGGCACTAAGAACTCAAATGATTTTAGTGTTAAATCCATGTCACTTGATGTTTGGGTAATTACCTAGTCTCACGGCATTGCCAATTCCTCGTTGCTCGTATGGTCTTTTCCGTGAGTCATTCATTCTGCGAATATATGACCATCGCTTATTGTTAAAACATGGTTTATCATTTGGTTGACCGGTACATGGAAAGACCGCTTACAATCCTATCATCTTCTATTCTAACTTATGCAAGGGCTTTATTCATGACATCTTCAAAGGTGGATAGGGGTATATGGTAAGCTTGAAGTATAGCTCATAATATGGAATTAGGCCTCTCTTGAAGGCTTCTATCATTGTCCTAGGGTTGTAGCGCTTAAAGATAATAATCTCATTGTTAAACATGGTAAAATACTCTAATACAGAGTCTTTGGGGTTTTGATAAATCCGTTATAGGTATCTTGTCTGCTTCTCTAGTTATGAACTAGTCGATAACTGTGAGTAAAATTGGTTAACCAAAATATGAAAGATAGTAATAGAGAAAGGCTTCAAACATGTCATCACAATAAAGCTAGTCCATTGAGAATGCAACAAAATGATTTTCACATCAAGACATGTCAATATTCCTTTGGATAGCACATATTTGTGATTCTAACCTTTTAAACTTCCACATGTGCATAGGGATATGTTGTATAGTTATATAAAGGAATCTTATGGGGAACATCAATCGCTTGGGGATCATCACGCCATCTATTTCTTGGACAAATATGGATGCTTTATTTTCATTTAGCATTGGCACTCCTAGTGTTCTACAGAGAATCTTCAAGATCTATATATTTTGAGCCTTGTGAAGCTTCATTTTGGATGCAGTTAGGTCATCATCTGGGTTCTCTTAATTATCTTCTTTCAAGGGCTACTCTATGTCTTCCTCTTCATAATATTTCTTATCAATTGGTCTTCTAGTTGCTCTTAACCAACTCCAACTTCTTGCGTACGCTCTACAAAGAATCCTTTGTGAGGTTTCGTTCCTTGGCCATTTTCTCCATGTGTTTTTTGGAAGCTTTAAGATCTACTTTTTCTTTCATAAAGGCGTTGATCAAATCATTTTGGGTCATCTCCTTAATGTTGAATTCTTGAGACATGTTGAAGATATCAAGACAATTGAGATTGGGTGCATTTGACTAATTATTTCTCCATAGTGGGTGCCAATTGCTACTGACTAAAATTGTCACCTAGGGACTACTGAAGGTTGGGACTTTTAATAACTAGTTAAAATACGTGTAGGCAATAATAAAAGAAATTAAAGGAAAAATATAAAGGATATGACAAATTGGTGAAGTAGAAAACCCAAAGATTAGGAAAAATTGTGAGGACTTGTTAGGTCATCTTTTCACTATGAGAATGTAAATTACACATAGATTCAAATGTAAAAGAAGATAGAAGTGATAAGTGACAAATGTGATAATGCGTAAATGATTGATTGGAGAGTAAGTGAGGGAGCTTGTTCAGGGTTTTTTCTAATCAGCTGGTTATATGGTGATTCAAGTTCTTTAGTTACTTTTTATAGGGAAAGTCTTCTTCCTTTTTTATATTTTGTTTCTTTCCTTTATGGCTCTCTTTGTGTTCGAACTTGTCAAGCCATTTTATGCACCGTTTCCGCTTTAGTAATTCTTGATCCTTATATTTTCGCAACTAACACCTAGAATCTTATAGACGATTACAATTGCTACCTATTTGTAATACTTTATCACCCTCTAGTAACTTCTCTGGTTAGGCTAGTAACTTCATTATGTTTAGCTAAACTATGCGTTAGACTATCTTCACGTCATTTCAAATGCATTGGATGGTTTTTTTTACCCTTAATAGTACACATTCTTGTCATACATTGACTAGAGTAGTCATTGCTTTGCTATTAATCCCTAAATATTGTTGGAAATGTTGATAGAAAGAATAAGTTAGGAATACATGTAAGAGGATAACTAGGCTAATAATTGGTAACATTAGACACCTCTAGCAAAGGGAAAAGTTCATGGTCTTTAAAGCAAAATAATTTAGAGTAGGACTCTAATAATAGATCACTAAAAGTATAAAAGAATACAAAAATATGCACATACTATATAGTCAGAAGCAAGTTATAGGTAATGGCGTCAAATTCTTCAATTTTCCTTGCTTTTAACAACTACATTAAATCTTGCATGACACACTTGAACTCATGAGCTTGTTCAACCATGAATATTTAGGTGAAAAGAAAAGTGTAGACATAACATTGTGTCTCCTATGCAGTAGTCTGATAACGAACCAACCCTTGCAGGTAAGACTTTGCTTAGGTCTAGATGAGTGCATATAATCCTAGAAGCACCTCAAAAGACGAACCCTGAAAAGGCCCAAACATAAACCCGAGCCCAAACATAAATTGGTCCAAACACATCACCCAAAATCTACCTAGTAACAAAGCATAAAACTTTCCGAATCCAAAAGCTTGGAGAGATTTTGATCGACGCTAGAAGCATGATGTCAAGCATGCAAGCAGAATCTTCCTCAATTTCAAGCGTCAAGAGCTAGCATATGGCGCCAAGGGCATGGTTCTAGCGCCTAGTGCACAATAGGCACCGGATGCCTAATGTAAGAACTCGGCGCCCAAAGCTAGTGTCCAATGCTTGTTCTGCTCCTAGTGCTTTCACAAAATCTGGCCTACTTCTAGTCCTAAAGCTTGACGCACTTCCCAACATTTACCATACGACCTAGTGCTAGACACCATGGCCCTCTACACCATTCCAAAAGAAATCCTAGCTTGCCTAAAACCACAGTGCATTCGAGGAAAAGATTCCCTCTTGGGTGCTCAACGCATAAGCCTTGCACTTGAAACATGAGTTATGCACTTGATACTGAGCCTTGGTAACTGATGCCCAAAAACCTGCCTTTTTTTGCCTATAAATACCCCCTCATTTCCCAGACACATGAGGTTGGCAATTTTGGCAAAAACACTAATACTCTTCTAAATTCTCTCTCAAGCCACAAACACTCACACAAAGTAAACCAAAGAAAACATAATTACTACCTCTTAAATCAACCCTCAAGCTTTTACTTAAAGAGCAACCATATCTTCTTCAAGAAATTAACTAAGACAACAAAAAAGGAACTATCCTTCATGGTAAACACCATGAATTCCTCTCAATCTACTCTTTTCCTTTTATGCTTTGCCTACTTCTACTCCCTTTACTCCTTAATCTTTGGGTCTAGTGGTTTCCATCCATTTAAGACCCTTTGATTAGACTTTTTTGTGATGATTATGAGAGGAGCAAACCCCTCTCACATGAACACTTATTTCAATTTATACAATCTAGATGAGGCTTAATCTAGTGAAGAGAACTCACATTTAATGTTCTCTTTTAATCAACTCATACTCCTATTTTAATGTCTGAAGGTTTTAGAGCACTCAAGAGGGGGGGGGGGGGGGGGGGGGGGGGGGGGGGGGGTGAATTGAGTGTTAAATAGTCTTGGCCTATTTTTCTCCCTTTTTCGATTTGTGGGAGGAACCAGTTGTGCTGGTTCCTATTAGCAGCGGAATGTATGTAGAGCAATAAAGGAAGACACACAATTTAACGAGGTTCAGCCAACTCCGGCCTACGTCCTCCTACTCTATGCTCTTTTATTAATCTACTCCGAAAAACAAAGAACACAGACACTCAACTGTTTCCCTGCTTTGGGAACCAGTTCACCCCACACTCTACTCCGAGTGTGCACTCGACTTACACTAGTAAGCCCTTTTGTGTTTGAACTCACAAACACTCTCCCAGCCTATCAACCCCTCTGTTGAAGGCCCTTTATAGAATCAAACTCTCCTTTGATCTTGCTTCTAAAAGCTAATATGAGAGAAAAATATAAGTTCTAATGGTGCTCGTGTATATGACTTAATGACAGGTTTTTATGCTTAAGTGTGTATAATGTGCTCTAGAGATAAACTCAGTTTTCTACACGTGAGAGACTTGTTCCATTAGGTTGATTAGATGAGTTTATATATATGATTACAAAAACCCTGGCTTTCCTAAAATCACATAATCTTTTGAGCTGTCACCTTATGTGAGTTTAGGAAAGTATTTATCTTATTTGACTTAATCATATAGATAAAATCAAATAAGGTAAATACTCCTAGTTTTTAGGTAACCAATATATTCTCATCTAATCTACTAGCTGCTCAATATATTTTTCAAAATAATTCTTTAGAAAATATTTTTACAAAATCTTTTCAAAGATACGCAGCTTGATATTCTTTTCAGTAAACCTGGTTCCCTGAACCTAGTTCCCTGAATTAAGTAAGTTATGAATTCTGTTCCAGCTTTGTACCAGAATTCATAACATGACTTATCACACTTAAAACACTTATATTACCTACTCATATAAGTCATACTACAGAGCACATTACATGAAAAACTAGATTAACAGTAAAGTACAAATGTTCTTCTTTTCATGTAATCTACAAGACTTGAATCTTCCTTGAATGCTTCATCTTGAGCAAAGTATCTTTCTTTGAATGTCTTTGAAAGGCTTCTATGTTCCAAGTCTTGGAGTCAGCTAACTACTGCACATATAACATGGTTAACATGCAATAGATAATATATGACTGCTTTAAGCATAGCAGTCAAGGAGATAGTTCCAACTTCTTGTGACCTGTTTCCTGTAACTGTTTGTCATCATTCAAAACATCAAAACATAAGGAACTCAACAAATTCCCCCTTTTTGATGATGACAAACTAATTGAAGTTCATGCAATCCAAGCACATTAAAAACATACAAACTCCGATAAAATACTTAACTAGGATTGAGTACATCAACAGTCTTTAAGACATAAAAAAAATCCTAAGTTAACTTGACTCGACTCTTATTTGACTTAATCTAAAGGCTAAGAAGATCCTAGGCTTCAGCTTCAACTCTTTCCCCCTTTTGGCATCAATAAAAAGTACACTCAAGTAAAAATAAGATGCACAAATTATTAAATGTACTCATCCATGCAGTGGCATCAACCACCATTCAAGTTAAATGTTGCAAAAATAGATTAGTCAAACTAAGCATAACATAGCAGAAATAAAGTTATTCAAAACAAATACCAGACAAAGTTCAAAAAATTAGATACCCCAACTCCATATCAAAAGAACAATTCATGGAGTGGGAAGAAGCAAATCAACAGAATCAGTCATAAGAGAAAGGGTAGGCAAACAAAAACAGAAAACAGAATCAATTTTCATCATTCTCATTCTCCTCTTCTCTGTCAGCATCCTAGTCTCCATCATCAGCTGGTTACTCATCTTCATCTCCTTCCTCAGCATCATGCATCTCTTCTTCAGGAGGAGATTGTGGAGCAGCAGCACTTGTACCAGGTGCTTCTTGATCATGAGATCCAGCAAGCTTCTTTTCCAGATTAATAAACCTAGAATCAATAGAAGAGAATAAATCTTGGACCAGACCAATGATGTTTTTAAGCAAATTATCCTGATCCTCTAACCTTTTCAGAACTAGAGCCTGACCTACTGGCTCCTCTACTTTCTTATTCTTCTTTATTGGAGATCTCACATCCTCCACTGGTTCCTCTGATTTAAACAGTAGCTGATCCCCACTTATATCTAAACCCTTTTGCTTTAAGATGACCCTGGTAAACACTGTAACTGGGACAGTGGAGCCACTCAGGGGTACATTGTTAGATTTGAGCAGGTGGTTATAAAGGATCCATAAGGCAAGGAGTGATGAGATGACCAATGGCAGTTCATCATATGGGCCAAAATTAATGCAGGAAGATTAATTTTCACCTTCTTCATTAACAGATACATCAATACCATTTCCATTATTCTCACAGTACCTCTACCCCGAGCCCTTGGTATTAAAACCTTGTTACACAGAGAGTGTAGAACAAGCATAACTGGTTCCTTCAAATTTACAGACTTAAGAACCCCTGGCTTTTTAGGCATCTTCCCTCCAAACATAAAAGCATATATCTCCTCTGGTGTGACCCCAACAAGCATAGGCCACCAGTCACCTGAGTACTTATCAAAACCATCTCTTGGTATACTTAACAGACTTGACAGAGAAGCAACTAATAAACTGACATCAACCCCATTCACACATGAATTTATGGACATATCAGGCATTTGCTTGATATTAACATAAAATTCCCTAACTCCAAACACATTTGCAGCACAAACATCAAACAACATTAACCAACCTTGATAATCAAGCAACTCCTTGAACTCAGATAATGCAGCAATATCAAAATATCCTTTTTTAACACCACACCCAGACAACACTAGTCTAGAATTTAAATCAATAGAACCAGTAGGAATAGATTCTACAGATTTACCTTTTGAAGCACGAGATGTTTTAACAGGTAACTTCTTTCTCTTGGTTCTTTGCACAGAATCAGCAGACTGTTCCTCCTAGGTGTCATCAATTTTCCTTTTTACAGAAGAACGTGTGAAATGACCACTTCTCCTAACCTTTTCATCTGGTGATCCTTCCTTGAACCCAGTAACCTCAACCAATTCCACTTCGTCATTGTGCTCTTCAGCACTACTAACCTCCACCTCTTGGCTCACAGATTGCTGAGCTTCTGCCTCCTGTTCCCCCTGAGATGGTACAGGTTCCTTGATGACAGAGTCATCAGTTTCTAGAGGATGAAAGATAGGCTTAGGTTGTTTTGATAGGGTTTGGTCGATTTTGGTGGTGAGGAGGATTTTTGAGGGGAATCTGGGATTGTGGTAGGAGTTTCTAAAGGTGATGAAGCTACATTAGGTGATGAAGGTTCAATTTGGGTTTGTTTTTGTTGAGAGGGAGGTGGAACAACGATGGGGGGTTCCTCTAGATTGAGTGGAGTCACTAGCAGACCCCTTTCCTCTTCCTCTCCTAGATGAAGCTACTGTCTTTCTTCCCATTGTGAAAGAGAAATTGAGAATGAAGATGATGAACAACACTCAGATGGTTGAGCAGCACGCAAAAGAGAGAAGGAGAGTGATGAATGAGAAGTAATGAAGCTGCACAAAGGGTTATATATATATTTAAAGCAAAACAGAAATATGGAAATTCAAAAAAAAATGACGGTTAATTGATTTGATAAGTATGACAAGTTTTAAAAATTGAAAAGATAGCTATCATTACTTGCCATAAATATCTTAACCATCCTATAAACTAGGCAAGTGATTGATTTGCCATTATTTTTATGGTAAATGACTGAAATAAGATTATTTCCTTCCAAAAGGAAAATATCTTATAATAATCTTTCAAAGATATGAAAATATTATTCGGAAGACATATCAGTGCTGATCTGCTGTTTCCCTTTCCTGATACTTGATTAAAACAACTTCATTCTGTTTCTAGCAACTTAGTTTAATTTCACCTATTTCTTGCAACAATGATTTTTAATCCTTTTGAGATCTCAAAACATTTACATAAAACTTGAAGGATTTCGACATAGGTATGTACATATACTATACAAGAGAATACCATTCTAACCAATCATTGAGGGAAATAGATGAAGCCAAAGACTAAAATCTAACTAGATCTAGTAAGATTCTTAAATTACAAAAAACTTCTCTACACAAGGGTTTTGTGAAGATATCAACTATTTGATCTTCACTTTTGCAAAACAATACTTCCACTAAACCTTTTTCTACATTATCTCTCAGAAAATGATGTATAATCTCTATATGTTTGGTTTTGGAATGCTGAATTGGTTTCTTAGAAATATTAATTGCACTAGTGTTGTCACAAAATATAGGAACACTATTATAAACAACACCAAAGGCCACTGAGTTTTGCTTTTTAGAACCCCATGATATTAGACAGGAGCCAAGAAAGTGTGCCATACCTGATGTGCTTTTTCTATCAACAAGAAAGCCAGCATAGTCTGCATCAGTGTACCCAATAAGATCAATTGCACTCCCTTCGGGGTACCACAAGCATAAGTCTGTTGTTCCCACAAGATACCTAAGTATCCTTCTAACAGCCTTCAAGTGAGATTCCTTTGGATTACTTTGAAACCTAGCACACAATCCAACAGAAAACACAATATCAGGTCTACTAGCTGTTAGATAGAGAAGGGAACCAATCATTCCTCTATAAAGTGTGGCTTCAACATCTTTTCCCTTTAGATCATTATCTAATTTTGTGGATGTGGGAATAGGTGTATCATAAGCCTTGCTGTTTTCCATGCCAAATTTCTTCAGCAATTCTTTCAAGTATTTTTGCTGATGTATCATGGTTCCATTCTCCATTTGCTTAATCTGCAATCCTAGAAAGAATCCTAGTTCTCCCATCATGCTCATTTCAAACTCACTCTGCATAAGATTAGCAAACTCATCACATAGTACTTGATTAGTAGCACCAAATAAGATATCATCAACATAAATTTGTACTATAATCAAGTTGTTCCCCCTGGCTTTGATAAACAGTGTCTTGTCTACCGTTCCCCTCTTGTAATCATTCTCCATCAAGAACTTAGACAATCTTTCATACCAAGCTCTTAGAGCTTGCTTCAATCCATATAGAGCTTTGTCTAACTTGTAAACATGTTAGGGAAATAGCTTATCTTCAAAACCAGGTGGCTGCTCTACATATACCTCTTCCTTCAAATATCCATTTAGGAAGGCAGTCTTTACATCCATCTGAAATAATTTCATATTCATGTGAGCAGCATAAGCAATTAAAATCCTAATTGCCTCTAGCCTAGCTACTGGTGCAAAAGTCTCATCATAGTCAATCCCTTCTTGTTGATTGTAACCTTGCACCACTAGCCTAGCTTTGTTTCTGACTATTGTACCTAGGTCATCCAATTTGTTTCAGAAGACCCATTTTGTACCAATAACTGACCTATCCTTTGGTCTAGATACAAGATGCCAAACCTGGTTCCTATGGAACTGATTTAATTCATCCGGCATTGCTAGAACCCAATCAGGATCAGTCAGTGCCATTTTATAGTCAGTTGGCTCTATATTAGACAGGAAAGAATAAAAGACACAAAAGTTTTGAAAAATATTTCTTCTCGTTTGAACTCCTTTATTAATATCACTAATGATCTGATCTGGAGGATGAGAAGATTGATATTTGAAACTTTTAAAAGAGAAATCATTTTGTGCTTCTTCATTTGATTGGGAACTAGCATGATCATGAATCTCATCAATTTCTTCAGAACCAGTAAGATTCATATTCACGCTGTTTCCATTAACATTACTTACCTCAGGTTCAGGGGAGGCATCTTCATTCATTCCCCCTGAACTCCTTACTTGTCTGTCACTTGAGGAACTATTTGGTCTTGGTTCCTCTTCTGAATTGTCTTTATTTTCTTCTCTAGGCTCCTCATTATCATTATTTTGTGGAGTATCAAGTAAGCCTAGATCTGCTTGCACTTCATTTAGGGGACCAGTATCATGGTTCCCAGTAAACTCCATCAATCCAATCATTTCATCAGGTTGTACCTGCGCAATCTCAAAAGACATGTTAGATTCATCAAAGATGACATGCACACTCTCCTCAACACATAAAGTCCTTTTATTCAGGACTCTATATGCTTTTCTTTGAGGAGAATATCCAAGAAAGATTCCCTCATCACTCCTAGGATCAAATTTATCAAGCTGGTTCTTCCCATTGTTATGAATATAACATTTGCATCCAAATACACGAAAGTATGTAATATTAGGCTTTTGACCTCTAAGGATTTCATAGGGAGTCTTATTTAACTTTGGTCTAATGAGACCTCTATTTAAAATATAGCAAGCAGTGTCCACAACTTCACCCCAGAAACTCTTAGGGAGACCACTTTCAATGAGCATTGTTCTGGCCATCTCTTCAAGAGTTCTATTCTTTCTTTCAACAACACCATTTTGATGTGGTGTTCTTGGGGCTGAGAAGTTGTGACTAACTCCATGTTCCCTACAATAATCAACAAAGTTAGCATTATGAAATTCAGTACCATGGTCTGATCTTACCGAGACCACCTTGTGAGAGAACTGGTTCTCCACTTGCTTCACCAATGCTACCCATTCATCGAACGTTTCATCTTTTGAATGTAGCATTATTACCCAAGTGTACCTGGAATAATCATCAACCATAACACATACATATCTATGACCTCTTTGACTTTGTCTTCTCATGGGACCACACAAATCAATGTGTACAAGTTTGAAGGGTCTGCTGGTACTCAAAACAGTTTTAGGCTTAAAAGAGATTTTGACCTGTTTCCCCTTAACACATTCTGAGCAAACTTTATCTGCCTCATAAGTGATGTTAGGAAGTCCTACCACCAAATCACAAGACCTTAATTTGTTCAGAAGTGTCAAGCTGGCATGTCCAAATCTCTTATGCCAAATCCATTGGTTATTATCAGAAATGGCTTTCAAACAAACAGACTTGTCTTGAGGAATTTTATTGAGAAAGGTGATGTAAACATCATGCTTCTTGGTTCCCTCACATACAAGTTCGCCTGTTTGAGAATTAACTATATGACAAAGAATATCTTGAAACTCAACTCTATTACCTTTATCACATAATTGAGAAATACTCAAGAGATTATGTTGTAAGCCCTCAACATAATATACATCATCAATTACATTTGAAAGTGTCTTACCTACCTTACCTAAACCAGTGATGGTTCCCTTACTGTTATCTCCAAAGGTGACACTTCCACCGTTAAAGGCTACTAGTGAAAGGAATTGACTTTTGTCCCCGGACATGTGTCTTGAGCAACCACTGTCCAAATACCAATAGGTATCTCCTTTCACTTTAGCCTGCAAGAACAAATCAAACATTAGTTTTAGGAACCCAAACATGTTTGGGTCCCTTTTCAATGACATTAGGCTCTTGTTGGTCTTTTCTTCTCCAGACCCACTTCACATGTTTATTGTTCTTATTCTCACTTTTTCTTCTTAGCAGGACACTCATGTATCTTATGCCCATTTATTCCACAATGATAACAAACATGCATCTCTTTAGTCATTACATACTTACCTCTTTTGAATTCTTTAACCCACGTGGTTTCCTTGGGGGACCAGTTAGTCCTGGTTCTCTGTCTAGTATATCCAAGACCAACTCTTCCTTTATAACTTTTAAATGAAATTAAAGAATTAAAAGTTTCCTATGCAGTCAATAATTTTTCAACATGTCTATGACTATCATGAAGTTCTTTCTCTCTGGTTTTAAGATTCTTAATCAACAACTCGTTTTTATCTTTTAGAAAATCAAAATCACTTTTTAAGGATTCAAGTTGTAAATTAAGTTTCGAAATCATAGGATCAATAGTCATGTCAACAATTACTGGTTGCTTATCTTTTTTAAGTTTATGAATCTCAGCATGCAAATCACAAAATAGTACCTTCATACTCATCTATTACATCACTAATCTTAACATTGGTACCTGTAGGGGAAACAGTGAACTGAGCAGCCTTAAGTGAAACAAATTCTTTGTGTATTTCTTCCAAGTTGTGAGCCAATATTCCAAAGGCTTCCAACAAGGAAGTTCTACTACAGGAATTTGCTTTACATATAGCTATTGAAAAATTAAGAGATTCACTAGCAGTTGATAAGTCTCTAGGGAGCCAGGAGGTCAGATCTTCCTCATCATCACTAGGATAGTCAGATTTAGAAGACCTTTCCTTCTCCAGTTCCACCTTACACTTGTCCAATTCAACCTCTAGTTTAGCTACTTGATTTTTCAATTCAAAGCAAACTTCTTCTAGGTGATCACAACTAGCAACAACAATTTCACATTCAACACATTTTTCTTTAAGTTCTCTTTTGCTAGTTATGTAAGTTTCACCGAGTTTATAACATTCATCTAATAAAGAGTCAATACACTCAAGCATATTATCTCTATCATATTCATGCATGTCTTTCCTAACTTGTTCTAAGTTTACCTTGTGTTCGTGTAGCACATCCTTCTTTGCCATTAAGCATTTTCTGAATGTACTAGTTCCCCCTCTAGTTCCTGAGTCAGTGAGGTTTCCCTGAATGTTTGTGAAGGCAGTCAAACAAACATCAGAGTTAGGTGATTCCTCATCTTCATCAGATCGTGAATCAGAATCACCCCACATGGATGCTATCATTGCATTTTTGAAGGCCCGTTTATCTCCAGATTTGGATTGTTTGTCCTTCCACTTAGGACAATCTCGAATAAGATGTCCCTTTTCTCCACACTTGAAGCAACCTACAGAAGAAGAGTTAGATTTCTTAAAGTTCTTACCTTTGAAATTCTTCCTTTGATCACGAAGAGTTCTTTCAAATCTTTTAGAAATCATGCCAATCTCATCTTCTTCTTCTTCTATTGTTCCCTTAAGAGCTGTTCCTCTAGATGGTTCCTTCTTAGACTTAGAATCAATCAGCATTTCATGAGTCATGAGGGAACCAATCAGTTGTTCCAGAGATAGAGTTGATAAATCCTTTGCCTCATATATTGCTGTTACCTTGGATGTCCATGCATCTGTCAAACTGCGTAAAACTTTTCTTACAAGATCCTCATCAGAAAAGTTCTTACCAAGAGATTTAAGATTATTAATTATTGTCATAATTCTACAAAAACAGTCATTAATCTTTTCATTTTTATTCATAGCAAACAATTCGTACTTAGACATAAGTAAATCAATTTTGGACCTTTTTACCTCACTGGTTCCCTGAAAAGCAAGTTCAAGGGTATCCCAAATCTCTTTTGCATTGCTGCAACCTGAGATCCGGTTTGTTTCAGTCTCACCTATAGCGTGGTGTAGAATTGACATTGCATTGGCATTCTTCTCCAGCAGTTTGTAATCAGCAGTAACTAGTTCACTATCTTTCTTTGGAATCCTGTTTCCCTCTTCATCTGTCTTGAAAATGATGTTGGGACCATTTTTGAAAACTAGCCAACATTTATAATCAATTCCCATGATCACATTCTTGATCCTGTTTTTCCACCAAGCATAGTTGTTACCGTTGAACTTTGTTGTCTTATTGTCGTAGCCCATAGCGTTTAATTCATGAGTACTCATACTTGACTTCTCTAGATCTTACTCTTATGAGAAGCCTAGGCTCTGATACCAATTGAAGGTTTTAGAGCACTCAAGAGAGGGGGGGGGGGGGGGGGGGGGGATTGAGTGTTAAATAGTCTTGGCCTATTTTTCTCTCTTTTTCGATCTGTGGGAGGAACCAGTTGTGCTGGTTCCTATTAGCAGCGGAATGTATGTAGAGCAATAAAGGAAGACACACAATTTAACGAGGTTCAGCCAACTCCGGCCTACGTCCTCCTACTCTATGCTCTTTTATTAATCTACTCCGAAAAACAAAGAACACAGACACTCAACTGTTTCCCTACTTCGGGAACCAGTTCACCCCACACTCTACTCCGAGTGTGCACTCGACTTACACTAGTAAGCCCTTTTGTGTTTGAACTCACAAACACTCTCCCAGCCTATCAACCCCTCTGTTGAAGGCCCTTTATAGAATCAAACTCTCCTTTGATCTTGCTTCTAAAAGCTAATATGAGAGAAAAATATAAGTTCTAATGGTGCTCGTGTATATGACTTAATGACAGGTTTTTATGCTTAAGTGTGTATAATGCTCTCTAGAGATAAACTCAGTTTTCTTCACGTGAGAGACTTGTTCCATTAGGTTGATTAGATGAGTTTATATATATGACTACAAAAACCCTGGCTTTCCTAAAATCACATAATCTTTTGAGCTGTCACCTTATGTGAGTTTAGGAAAGTATTTATCTTATTTGACTTAATCATATAGATAAAATCAAATAAGGTAAATACTCCTAGTTTTTAGGTAACCAATATATTCTCATCTAATCTATCAGCTGCTCAATATATTTTCCAAAATAATTCTTTAGAAAATATTTTTACAAAATCTTTTCAAAGATACGCAGCTTGATATTCCATTCAGTAAACTCGGTTCCCTAAACCTGGTTCCCTAAATTAAGTAAGTTATGAATTTTGTTCCAGCTTTGTACCATAATTCATAACATGACTTATCACACTTAAAACACTTATATTACCTACTCATATAAGTCATACTATGGAGCACATTACATGAAAAACTAGATTAACAGTAAAGTACAAATGTTCTTCTTTTCATGTAATCTACAAGACTTGAATCTTCCTTGAATGCTTCATCTTGAGCAAAGTATCTTTCTTCGAATGTCTTCAAAAGGCTTCTATGTTCCAAGTCTTGGAGTTAGCTTAACTACTGCACATATAATATGGTTAACATGCAATAGATAATATGTGACTGCTTTAAGCATAGCAGTCAAGGAGACAGTTCCAACTTCTTGTGACCTGTTTCCTATAACTGTTTGTCATCATTCAAAACATCAAAATTTAAGGAACTCAACAATGTCTCATTTTAACCATGATGTGAAAGCAAGGAGAAACTTATTCTTTACTAGGTCAAGTCTCATGATCCATCTTCATAGAAAGTTCTCCTACTAATCATTCAAGCAATCCCTCTCCCTTACATCTTTCATTTGTTTGCAATTTTTGTCTTTTAGTCTCTATTTTTTGCACTTGGTTTATGATGCTAAGATTTGGACATTTCCAATCTAACTAGTCTTATCGCATTTGACCCATTTTCATGAGAAAACCCTAGATGTTTATCATTATTTAATACATGTTTAGGAGTTAACCTTAAAGCTTATTTCTTGCTTTAGATCTCATGATTCTTACATTAATTTCTATTTGTATTTTCACGTGAATGATTTTCAATGACTAAACCATATTTTTCATTAGAACTAGACACTTGTCTCTACAATTTGGAGCATTATCACTAGGAATAGTCTCCGTAGACTCGCTTCTTCATATGATCAAGCAGTCTTCTCTATCTCATCATGTAATATTGTTACTTTGCATTACCTCTAAGTAGGACCCTAGCATTTTTCTTATCTCTTACCCCTTTATCTTATTTCAATTATGCACCTTTATTTCATAACTCTGATCTTATTATTGCATGTCTATCCTTTATCTTATATTGATAAACAAGACCTATTGTTTATAATCACGACTAATAAGATAAACTTGGGATAACCGGCCATAAGTATCAATTAATCTTGTTCATGCTTAATTGAGTTATCACCTAATTAGAAATATGTGCATAATCCTTATTGCTCAACCCACCTAATTAGAGTATGTTATCTCTTGTATTGTATGTTTGCCTAAGAACTAAAATTGATTTGTTCTTCTATCTCCAGCCACTTATTTCACACACATTCTAAGATTGAAATAAGTCGCTCATTCCCAAACCTTCCCATGGTTTGTAGACCATTTATGTGAGTCATTTGAGGATTTAAGCCCCAGGGTTTCCAAACATCCCATTAAATATTTGGTGGCAAATCCTAACCCATTTGATGTCTCTAAAAGCCACATAACCAATCCTTATCGATGCGCAAACCTATTGGGTACTAGTGGGGAAGAGCTCCTTCCTATTTTCTTTAGCAAAAAGGGGAGGTTGGGTTGCTAAAACTAAGCTCTCTAGTGATGGTTCTACATTTGAGACACCTTAGGAATAGATGATTAGCCAATAACCGATCAAGACTCCTGACCCAACTTTTGGCATTTCCAAAGCATACCAAACTGTGGCATCCGACATGCACTCTGTGTTAGGGGGGTTATGCTCTCACCTTGGCCTCTTTCAAGTAGTGGCTCTAGGAGAATAAATCTTTCTTAATGCAATGGACCCTTTGACTAATGTATCCAACCTTAGTTCATGCTCAAACATAGAACCTTGGTAAGGTGGAGACTTGTAATTTTCGCATTCACCCATGCATGCTAGCATGACTATGTTAACATGCCCGTTACTACCATGTATTTTACACTAATGTTAGATCTAGCTTTGTAAAAACCTAGGGAAACCTTTACCCCTAAAACATAAATTACATGCATACTTACTCATGATCACCAACTAGGCTCATTTGCATCTTATCAAGCATCAAAATCACGTATAAACTACTACATCATGTCTGTCCCAAGTCAGTATTCCCGCTTCTAACCAAACCATGCCACTCGAAATCCTAGCCTCACGCTACAAAATTGATCGAAACATGGTAAAAATCGAACCTTTTTAAAATGATCCAAACATGTTAAAATCGTGACTTTACCTCATAAAATGACTCAAATAACCTCTCAAATTTCCTCAAACATGATGAAAGCCTAACCTTATCTCTCAAATGTCCCAAAGCTATCAAAACACCTAGGGAAAGTCATACCTCTCCACCAAAAATGCCCCATGTACCCGGTAAAAATCTCACCTTACCTTTGAAATGTCCTAAGTAAAGGAAAAAGCCTACCTTACCAACGAAAATGTCTTATATCCTAGGTATAACCCCTAGTTTACATTTAAAATGTCCCTGTCTCATGTAAAACCCCAAAGTTTACTCTTAAATGCCTCTTAACTCCAGTGAAACCCAAAAATTACCTCTGAAATGACCCATGACCACGGTAAAATCCCAAATTTACCCCTAAAATAGCCCCATCGCCTGGTAAGGGCTTGACCTTCCCATCGAAACCCTACAGGGCTAAAATCTTGAAATTTCCCCATCACTTGGGAAGGCCTTGACCTTCCCATTGAAACCTTATAAGGGTAAAATCCTGAAATTACCCCATCACCCGGTAAAGCCTTGACCTTCCTAGCAAAATCCTATAGGGGTAAAATCTTGAAATTTTCCCATAAGCTACTAAGGCCCCATAGATATCCTATAGAATTTGTAGTGATTTACAAAGCATAAAACAAAGATAATATCGCTAGAAGAATTTTGTAACTTAAACGATAGAGCGAGTGTTTGTGGATCAGTATGGAGTTTGCTTAACCTTATTTTCGGTAAGCTACTTAAGGACCCTTTATGTGTAATTATATATATAACTATACGTAAATTGAGTGTTGATTAGATTATTATTTAATCTCTTACATGTTAAATAGGGCATAACATAAATTATGGATTGAAATTGGATGTATGGTAATTGTGCTTCCTTCGAGTTCATGAAAGGAGTTGAGGAGTTTTGTAGACAAGAGTTGAAACACCTAAATAACATTGGAGATGATGAGGTGTGTCGCCCTTGTGTTGATTGCATTAATGTGAATATAGTTAGTAGTATAAGAGAGTTAAGGGACCATGTGATTCTGCATGACTTTAGGTAACAATACCACGTATGGGTATGGCATGGTGAGGTTCTTGCTTCTAATGACATGGGGTTGTTTTTTAATGAAATTCCCATTCATCATGTTGAGTTAGACCATCATGGCCAATTAGAATTTGATGATAGTGAAGATGTTGATGTCGAGAAAGAAGATGATGGGGAGGATGAGTTGGAGGATAATGACCTCGATGATGAAGATTGAATAAATGAAATGCTTAAAAGGGTTAGGGATCAATTTGGTAGGCAAGCTTGTACTATTGAGCATTTGTGGGAGGCTACTGAGAAACCATTGTATCCTAGATGTAATATGAGTTGTTAGCCATATCAACGTTGTTTAACTTGAAAGTGGAATATGGTTAGACTTGAAAGTATTAGGGGATTGTTTCCAGAGGGATATGATTTTCCTACATCCACATATTATACAAAAAAATTAATGTGTCCCCTTGGTTTAGAATATAATAAGATTAATGTCTGTCCAAATGGTTGCATATTGTATCGGAATGAGTATGCAGAGTTCATTTAATGTCCTAAATATGGCAAGTCAAGTTACAAACTCCCATATGGGATAGAGCCTGAAGTGGGGATTAGAGGTCCTAGTGTAAAGGTGTTGTGGTACCTTCCTATAACCAAGGTTTAAGCATTTGTTTTCAATTAAGCATGATGCAAGGTATCTGAAATATCATGTAGAGAAAAGGAAGAAAGATGGGACGATTCGATATCTTGCTAATTCTCCCTAGTGGAAAACAATTGATGAATCTTTCAAGGCTTTTGGCAAGGAAGATAGGAACCTAAGACTTGGTCTTTGTACGGTTAGAATGAATCCTTTTGGTAAATTAAGCAGTTAACACCACATGGCCAGTTTTGTTAGTGATATATAATTTGCCTCCTTGGTTATGCATGCAGTATAAGTATGTTATGTTATCACTTCTAATATCAGGGCATACAACCTATGAATGACATTGATGTTTATCTTGCTCCCCTTATTGAAGATTTATAGTTGTTGTGGGATGAAGGTATATTTTTGTATGATTCATATGCAAAAGAAAATTTTACATTCCGTGTCATGTTATTCTATACGATTAATGACTTTCCAGCGTATGGGAACTTATCGGGGTATAAGGTGAAGGGAAAGAAAGCCTGCCCAATTTGTGTGGATGATATGGACTCAACATACTTTCCACATTGTGGGAAACATATGTATCTCTTGTATTAGAGGTTATTGAATAGATTTTATCCTTATCGTTAGAAAAAGACCTCATTTGATGGTAAAGTTGAGCAACGTAGAGCCCCTATATCATTGACTAGCAATGAGGTTTATGACTTTGTGAAAGGAATAGATAATGTGTTCGAGAAAACTTTGAAACACAGAGATGCTCAAAGTTTATGGAAGAAACAACCAATATTTAAGAAACTTCACTGTTTGAATTATTTACCCATTATACATTGTCTTGATGTTATGCATCTTGAAAAGTATGTTTGTGATGCCATCTTAGGGACGCTGTTGAATATACCTATAAGACTAAGGATGGTCCTAATGTCAAGAGAGATACGCAGACAATGAGTATTTGATCCAAGTTATGGTCTGAACACAGAACGTGAAGGAATGGAAAAGGTAAATCAACATATCTTCCTCCGACTTGTTACACTTTATCTCGAGTAGAAAAGAGGATATTTTGTTAGAGTTTGTATGGGATCAAGGTCCCTAGTGGGTACTCATCAAATTTGAAGAACATTGTGACCATGAAAGATCTAAAATTAGTGGGTATAAAGTTGATAACCGGCTTTTAGCATCGTTTACTAAAAGACTAGTTATACAAACAATATTTATAATCACCCTAATACTACTACCACTAGTGTAATGGTAAGTCGGAGGTCGAACCTCAAGGACAAGGGATGTTAGTTTCTAGAACTAATGTAAAGAGTTTATTTGAGATGTGAATTATTTGAACTACACTAATGACAGAAAAGTAACGCAAGAATAAAAACGATGATAGGCAATGAAAGACAAACGGGGATAGATTAGTTCCACCCTAGGAAGGACAATAAAAGTAGTAGATAAACTAGGTTAGGGGAAATCAATCAACAATCAATTAAGACACTCAAGATGACGAGAGGAAGTTTGCAACCCTATAAATCACATAAACAACCTATAATCGCCCTATGTCTCATAAGGAGTGGCAGGACAAGATTCGTATCAAAAGTCAATCAAAAAATCATCGATAATCTCAAACCCTAACCCTACACATGAAGAAGAAGCCAACCTAGGGTTTCACCAATCAAACCCCTAAGAGAACTACTCACTCATTGGCATAAATGGAGACATAATAACAGCAAGAGTAATGAAATCAACATAAGTAATAAGTGAAAGCATTAAACGAAATAGAGCAATAAAGGAAACAATAACTTACGTTAATGAAATTTCTTGAATGAAAGAAATTCTAAATCCAAATACAATACTTGAAAAGGAGAGAAATCAAAGAATCAAATCTAAACTAGTGCATGAATGAAATGAAAAGCAATGAAAGTGATGTTCCAAGTTGAGGCACAAGAGCTCTCAAAAATAGGCATCCCGGGTTTTACACAGACAAAGGGGGTATTTATACCCTAGGGACATAAGGGGGTAAAACCCTAGAAAAACCTTCAAGTGTCGACTTAAGAAAGAACCAAATTCTGTGGAAATAAGGGCCATTCGGCCAAATGGTGGTGGATTCAGCCGAATGGTTGCATGATTCGCCCAAAACAGAAAGTCCGAGTAGAATAATCATAAGCCTGTCCACCAATCGACCGAATGATGCCTTGATTCACCTGAATGGGAGTGGATTCAGCCATATCAAAGAGCTTGAAGCATATGCTTGAATTCCTATCTTCCATTCGACCGAATGGTGCTCAGATTCATTTGAATCTGAGCCTGAACCTTGCTGAACAACTTCTTTAAAGTGTCTAATGGCTTTTGAACTTTGTGGAATCTTTGCGGGTGACTTGGAATGCGTGCCCAAGCTCTAATACCCGCGTATAAACTCTTAATAAGAGTTTCAAAGCCTCGAACATATCGCATTTTACCTGGAAATCATCAAAAGTACCTGAAATGACCTTAAAACAGCTCAAGGACAAGATCAAGGTAAAATCAAGTGTAATGTGTATAAAATCAATCTAAAACCACAAGACTCGACACTACAACAGGGTTGTAAAAGTGCTCTAAAATGAGCACATCAACTTCCCCCAAGCCAAACCTTTGCTAGTCCCTATCAAATGAACTAGCAGGGCAACACAATGAAAAAAGCAAATAAAAGGCAAGGCGAGCGGAAAACAAGATAATGCAAGTCGTGTATGCGCAAAACTCTTCCCTAGCCATGGGTGTGCAACTACAATGGGCTCAAGAGAGCATAATACCAAGAAGAACAACTTTTTCCACAGACTTAGGATCACTGAAAAAGGTACAACACAAGCCATGCCACCTACTACCTAATGAGGTTACAAGTCTACGCCTTCTAGGCTATTTCCCAAAAGATGTGGGAAATTTCTTATACACTCGTGTGTTTATTAATAAGGTATGTGTTTCGCTCAGAATCATCCGACTAAAGATGAGTCAGGAATCAAACATTTAAACAGGGAGAAGTATTAGGAATTATATCTTATCTACTCTCTAGCACAGAACTTACTAATCATACCAAGTCGAACAAGTTTGGAGAGGGTTGCAAAGTAGGCTAGGATCAAGGTAGGGTAAAATTTGAGGATGTGGAGTTAAAATAGAGGATAGTAAGCAATCCAAGGTGATGAAACCAAGGAGAGCTATGATGTGCTCATTTTAGAGAACGTTTATTACCTCATTTTAGTGTCAAGTCTCATAGTTTTGTATTGGTTTTATGCATATTATGCTTGATTTTACATTGATCTTGTTTTCGAGTTGTCTTAAGTTCATTTTAGGTACTTTTGATGATTTCAAGGTGAAATGCGATGCGTTTGAGCCTTTGACACACGTGTCATAGCTTGGGCAATTGTTTGAAGTCACTCATGAAGATCCCACGGAGTTCAGAAAAGAGAGAAGTGAAAAAGAGGAATGAATGGTCTCAGATTTGACCGAATCTGAGAGACCTTTGACCGAATGGATTCAAATTCGACCGAATCTGAGACTCATTTGGTCTAATGGATGACAGACCTTAGAGCATTTAACCCTTGGTCACTAGGAATGCCGAATGGAACTCATTCGGGTGAATGAGCTTCCATTCGGCTGAATCAACCCCCTCATTCAGGCGAATGGTGGACAGAGCACAACTCCTCGAAGCCTCTAGAATGGGCAAATGGAAGACCATTCGGGCGAATGGGATTGTATTCGGCCAAATGAGACTTACATTCGGGCGAATGACAGTGTTTTCCTCCGGATCAACTACTTATTTTTAGGGCTGACTTATAGACATTTTAGGGTTTTTGTAGGTTTTTCTTGTTTTGTTATAAATACCCCTTCCTCTAATGTGAGGAGGGTAGAGCTAGTTTTATATACTTTTATGCACTTTTAGTTTTCTTTAGCCTCCAAATTCTTTTAGTTTTAGCTTTCGGTTTTCAGTTTTCTCAATACTTTGTCGTTCGAATTCTGGTCGTGGATAATATATTGAAGCTTTTGTAAGTTTTAATCTATTCCTTTGCTCTTAATTCATTCGTTTATTTCGTTGCATGCTTAGTTTTATGTTTATCGTTTATTAACATAATTTCTGAATTGTTTTCATTCTTGCGATTTCATTCCATGTTTGTTTCTGTTGCGTCGTTGAATATCTTTATGTTTCCAAGCATGAATATGTGTGAGTAATTCCTTTAGGGGTTTTGATTGGTGAAACCTTAGGAAAGCTATGATCTTTATTGCTTAAGGTTGTAGAAACGATGATAATAAATAGTTTCGGAATCCGATGCGAATCTTATCCTGCCACTCCTTTGGAGACATAGGGCGATTATAGGTCGTTCGTTGTGATTTATAGAATCACCAACTTCCTCTCGTATTCTTAGATGTCCATGCTAGTTATTATCAGATTTTCTTTAATCTATCATGTTCGGTTTTGAAAGCTTCATTCCTAGGGTGAATCCAATCTTGTCCCCGTTTTTCTCTACTTGCTTTATTTCGTGATTTATCGTCATCTATCTTTTGCTTATTAGTTTTAATTTAATTTCCAAATCCAATTAGTCTGGTTGTGTTAAGAGTTAAGGTCTTGATATATCTTGTCTTCGTGGTTCGACCCCCTACTCCACTATACTCGTATAGTTTGTAGGTTGGAATAAATATTGTCTACATAACCTGTTTTTTAGTTAACGACCTAAAATACCAGTTATCAAGCTACGACTTCCGACAACAATGTCACTCCCAAAATTTTCAAGATACGCATAAAGGAACGCTAATACATTACACCAACCTTATTCTCGAATTTTTCTCTTCCTCTTTTTTTTTACTTTTATCTTTCTTTTTTTTCTTTTTGTTTTCCTCTTTTTTTTTGTTTTCTATCTTTTTTCTTTTTTCTTTTTGTGTTTTTCAGGCTAATAATTCTGAAATATACTAAGAGTGATGTATAGAGCCATATCATCCGACAATGACTTTTCAAACCGAAATCCTACGCCACGATGCAACGGACACCAACTTCACTATGATCACTTGATTATCCTCTAGGTAAAGAGAGGGGACATTTGGCTCATGTGGAGTTAAATAGTGTAGCTACGAAAGAAAAGGTAAAGGCACAAACTTGGCTTACCCTAAAGTCAATCAATATTAATGGTAGGCAATTTGGCCATGTATCTATAACTGCAAATGTGTTATCATCCCTAACCTTTAGAAAAGAAAACTATGCTAGAGGAGAACAGACACAATACTTATATTCTCTAACTAGCACTCGATGACATAAGACTCACAATGGAGTCCTAAAAGGCTCAATCCTTACTAGGCTAGTCAAAATATGCCTCAATAGGTAGTCATCCAAGCCACAAACTAAGCAAGCCCAGACCCCTAAGTCAGGTGGAAAACAGTCAATGATTTGGTCCCAAAACATGCACAAGGCTAGGAAAACATGAGCATCCATAGGACCACTAGAATGTATACATTAGAAGCTTGCATGCCGGTTTCACAACTCAAGCACATCAACTTAACAAAACTAAACATGTAAAAACTTTAACGAAAGCCTAGGCAATAGTGACAATAATGCGGATCTTTCAAAACTTTGAAAACATAAGAACCCTCCCCCAAGCTAGCTCCAGAGCCATCTTGGCACTTGGGAAAGGTGGATAAGAGAACTAAAAGGGATAAAGATCAACATTATGGAAACTATTGCTATACAAACAAACAAACAAACAAAATAAACACCGGGTTATCTCCCGTAAGTACTTTTGTTTAACGTCGGTAAGTTCGACACATCTAGCCACAAGCTTAGACAGAAAAAGAAGACAAAGAAATTATACCTATCGTAGGAGTGGACTCAATCTTAACATCTCCATCACCTCTAGCGTGGGGAGTCAAAACTCTCCACCGAGCAGCAGTGGCAAGGTAAGCATGTTGAAGCTCAAGTTTCCTTCTTTCTTGTATCTCCCTCCATTTTTCTTTTTCATCCTTCCTTTTCTTCTCATGCCCATCTACTTCAACATTATTTTTCTCATCTTCTTAACCAACCTTCTTCTCTTCTCTCCCCTCAAGATCATCCTTATGCTCAATTTCCCTTTAAAAACCAAGATCCTTTGAAGACCCTTCCCTTAAAGCATCCCTTAGAGCTACAACTGGAGCAGAGTATGAGGTTCCTGATCTTAGGATGATCGCCTTACATGTGTGATGTTTGGTGTTGGGGTCAAGAGTGCTTAGTGATGGAGGTTGGATAGATAGGTTTGGTTGAGGGTGAGATGGGAATAGTAATGGTGGAGGAGGATTGGCCATCTGAGCGAGCTGGGACTCAAACAACTTCTGTTGTGCTTGAAGTTATTGTATTTGAGTGATCAAGGTTTGATTGATTTGGGAGAGGGTTTGATTTTGTGGAGCAAGAGAGTTCACTTGAGTGGAAAGGTAATCATGATTTAGAGGCGGGTTTGGTGGTGGTTGTGTAGATGGGTAGGGTAGGTTGGGGTTGGGCCTTGGCTCTTGAGGATATGACCTATTTCCATTCGGCCTAGGAAAATTCACATTTGCTTAATTGCTATAGGGGACATTGTTGTTGGATTTGTACCCTTGGTTGAAGTTTCCTTGGCTAGAATTTGGATTGATGGGAGGTCTAAAGGTTGATTGTTGTAGGGACCTTGTTGAGAAAACCCTTGGTTTTGACCACCATATCCCACAGCTGCCACACAATTGGGATTATACCCATAACCATCATAGTTCATGACTAAAGGTCCTTATTAGTTGTACTCCCCATAGTTCACAACTTCTACATGTTCAGAATTCGAACCCTCATAATAGGATGTATCATGATTGGTGCCCCCGCAGTTTCTACATGAAAAGGGCCTCTCATTAGATAATGATACATTGGAACTCCCTTGAGCTAGTTTGAACTTGGACAGTTTCTTATCCATAATAGCCTCAATTTTCAAGCTAATCATGTCCAAGTTACTTAAATCAATCATCCCCCTCGTTAGTCCATTACCTCTTGCTCCTCCCCAAGAGTTATTTTTGGCCACCTCTTCAATCTTAGACGTCACCTGATTGCATGGGACTTTTGAGAGTAGTGCCTTGGTGGAGTCATTTAAACCATCGTAGAAAAATTAATGAAATGCTCGTTCAGGGTTATGAGGTATAACTTTAATGCATGATTAGCTTAGCCTTGTTCCTTTGGCCATTTTGCAAACCACTTCTACAAGAATGTATTCTCGGAGTTCTTGTGCTATTGGCTCAAAGCTTAGCTAAAAGAGATTATGCTTCCCCTTTGGATTTTTGAATGATGCGGCAAGAGATGACTTATGAACAAAGTCATGCTTGGGAAGTACCCTTGGTTCTTGATCATAGTGCAACTTTAGCACAAAAGCCAAAGATATCTTCATTTTCCTCATCGCGCTAAATGTGGATGAGGGGTTTGTCTAGGAATAGTACTTTGACGATTGAGGTGTCAATTGCTATTGGAGTGCCTTTGAAGGTTAGCTTAACCTTATGGTAAAAAGATGAAGGAAAGACCCCAAAATCATGATTCCAAGGGCATCTAAAAGGGAGGTCAAAGCTAGCATTAATGTTGAGCACTTAAAAGGTGTCTTTCCTTTCCAATGGACTCAAGAGGAAGGACAAGCAAATGGTACTAAGCAATTGCTTGGACCCTGATGTGAATCTAGGTATTGAAACCTTAATCCACACAAAGGGATAGAACTAGATATAAAACCCTCTAAAGCTACACACCAAAGGTTTAAAATCTAGGACGAAAGTTTAAGAATTGATTAAAGCAAAGGACCCTCAATTCCTACACTTCCTCATGTGAATCTAAAGCTTTAAGCACCAATTCACAACTCTTTGTTACACACAAAGAAAAACAACAAACTCTCTAAGTTTGTCGAAGAATACAAAGAAAAGAATCTCTAAATCTGATTTTTCCAAGCTTGGGTGCACATCTATTTATACCCATAGCTTGAGAGTTTCAATCATATTATGATTAGGCCTCCTACTTCTAAAAGGACTCCTAATAACTAATAGGATAATGCCAACATAATCCTACCAAAACTCTAACACTATCTTATCTTAATTAGAATTCTATCCTACCTAAAAAGATAAAATTATAAATTAACTACTCTAAACCTATTTTATTTAAAGTAAAACACTAAATATCCAATCACATGTCTGTAGACACATCCATACCCATGCCATGTCACTTGCCATGTCACTTAAGTTGTAATAAAGCACTGACAAGATGTAATAAGCACCATTCAATGTAACAAGCACCTCACCTTGTTTTAAAATTTTCCTCCTTGGTCAAAATATTTCAATCTTCGAAAATTACTCCAAAATTTTAGCTTTTGATCAAGGCCTTCCATTAATCATCACCTCCATGGCTTCCACACATTATAGAATCATAAAACCTGAAAAAGGAAAGTTCAAAAACATACCTATACCTAAAATGAGAAAAACCCTATCAAATGAAATGGGAGAAAATTCATAGGCAAAACCAACTTATTCCCCATGTCCACCAATCCTCATTCACATTTGCATGTTATCATGCACATGCAAATGTTCCCCTTTGATGCACCTAGAAGATTCGTGTCTCCATAAGCCAACAACTCTCCCATGGTAGCATCCTTCTTTGAAGCTTCAATCAATCCTTCAAAGTTGACATCCTCTATCTCATATCATCCTCCTCTTCTTCAAAAGAGTTTGTCCTCTAACCTCGAAGGTAATCATCAGGCACATAAGGTGCTAAGTTGCCTATATTGAATGTGGCATGAACTCCATAGTCTCCAGGCAACTCAAGCTTATATGCATTATCACCCACCTTACTAATGATTTTGAATGGACCATCACATCTCGGCATAAGCTTGTTTTTATGTTTATTAGGAAATCTTTCCTTCCTTAAGTGCAACCAAACCAAGTCTTCCTCCTTGTAAGTATGTCGAGTCTTGTGTTTGTTAGCTCTAGCCTTATAGATATCATTGACCTTCTTAATCCTTGCTCTCACCTGGGTGTAAAGCTTCTGCATATAGTTAACCATGATACTTGCCTTTGCCTCCTTCTCCAATTCCCTTCCATCCACCAAAAACACTCCCTTTCCATCATCTTTGTTGGAATGAGTTTTTGGAGCAATTAAAGGCTTCAAAGCAAATGGTTTGGCTTGTACATTATTCCTCACAACATATATGTTTGTCCTCCCATCAAACTTCATAAATCTGTCATATTTCTAAGGTGTTCCCAAGAGAATATGACACGCATCTATGGGACAAACATCACAAAGCACTTGATCTTCATAATTGCCAATTTTGAACGAAATCAAGGCTTGTTTACTAACCTTTACGTCACTTGAATTACTAAGCCAATGGAGCTTATATGGTTGAGGATGGGTTTGAGTGGGCACCTCCAACTTGTCCACCAAGAGTATAGAAACCACATTAGTGTAACTCCCTGATTCTATAATCACATCACATCGTCTTCCTTAGACATTGCATCTTGTAAGGAAGACTTTCTCCCTTTGGCTCTCCTCTAATGGTAAGGACTTGGATTGTAATGCCCTTCACAACACTAGGCTAGATCCCCTAGTTTATGCCATCACCTCCTCCACATCCTCCTCTTGGACTTCAAAAGATGTGTTACCTTCTTCCTCTTTAAGCTCATGCTCCTCTTCTTCAAAGGTTTCATCATCATCCCAAGTCTGAGTAGTAGCAATCCTAGCATGGGGACAATCCCTTTGGATATCGCCTTGTCCCTTACATTTGAAACAAGTTCGTTGATCTCCCATAGGAGGCCTCGAACTTCCTCCCTTATCTCTCCCAAAAGGTTGTGGCTTTATGGATTTCTCAAGATTACGCTTCACATTAGACATCTCACGCACCCCTTTAGCTTCAAATGATCGAAAGATCCCTCTAGGTTTACGTGTTTGCCTTTCAACCCTAGTTGCTATTGTACACACCTCATCAAAGCTCCAATAGGGTTGTAATTCACCTTTTCCTTAATTGGGTCATTTAACCCAGCCACAAAACGAGCCACCTTATGGTCTTCTTTCTCCTCTAGCCCAGACACCATGGCTAGATTTTCGAATTCCATCAAGTATTCCTCCACATACCTCCTTTCTTTCTTCAAAGTAAGCATTTTTATAAAATTATTTTGTTCAAAGTCTTGAGGAACAAACCTTTTTTGCATGTACTTCTTTAGTTTTGTCCAAGATGAGATCTTGGATCCCTCTTCTTTTGCAAACCTTCAAGCCATAAACTTCCATAAGAAGTGAGTTTGAGTTCAGCAACCTTAAAGGATCTATGATCATCATAGTCCTTATATTTGAAAATTCGTTCAACTCTGCGAATCCAATCTAGGAATTTGTCTGGGTCTAAACAGCCATTGAACTCAGGGATTTCAAGTCTCAAGCTTTGATCCTCTTTCCCCCTTAAACCCTTTCTCCTATACCCTTTATATGATTCCTCATCATCACTTGAAGAGGATGGGTCCCTCTTGCTAGGCCTCCTTGAGCTACTAACACTGGATTCACTATCTCTTTAGCTACAGTTAGATTCATGGGAAGAGAGTTTACCTTTGCTTGAGGACTTTTCCTTCTTCCCCACAATTTGCAACAGCTCGTTCATACGTTTCTTCAGTTTCTTCAACTCGCGTTCCATGCACAAGGCTTTGGCTTATCGCAAGGTCAAACCTTTTTTAAAGCCTAGTGGCATCTCGTGTGCATCATCACCAATGGAATCCATATTGCTTGAGTATGCTTCAAAAACTCTCAACAAGAGCACCAAAAGTTGATGTGAATCTAGGTATTGAAACCTTAATCCACACAAAGGGATAGAACTAGATATAATACCCTCTAAAGCTAAGCACCAAAGGTTTAAAATCTAGGGCGAAAGTTTAAGAATTGATTAAAGCAAAGCACCTTCAATTCCTACACTTCCTCACGTGAATCTAAAGCTTTAAGCACCACTTCATAACTCTTTGCTACACACAAAGAAAAACAACAAACTCTCTAAGTTTACTGAAGAATACAAAGAAAAGAATCTCCAAATCTGATTTTTCCAAGCTTGGGTGCACATCTATTTATACCCATAGCTTGAGAGTTTCAATCATATTATGATTAGGCCTCCTACTTCTAAAAGGACTCCTAATAACTAATAGGATAATGCCAACATAATCCTACCAAAACTCTAACACTATCTTATCTTAATTAGAATTCTATCCTACCTAAAAAGATAAAATTATAAATTAACTACTCTAAACCTATTTTATTTAAAGTAAAACACTAAATATCCAATCACATGTGTGTAGACACGTCCATACCCATGCCATGTCACTTGCCATGTCACTTAAGTTGTAATAAAGCACCGACAAGATGTAATAAGCACCGTTCAATGTAACAAGCACCTCCCCTTGTCTTAAAATTTTCCTCCTTGGTCAAAATATTTCAATCTTCAAAAATTACTCCAAGATTTTAGCTTTTGATCAAGGCCTTCCATTAATCATCACCTCCATGGCTTCCACACATTATAGAATCATAAAACTTGAAAAAGGAAAGTTCAAAAACATACCTATACCTAAAATGAGAAAAACCCTATCAAATAAAATGGGAGAAAACTCATAGGCAAAACCAACTTATTCCCCATGTCCACCAATCCTCATTCACATTTGCATGTTATCATGCACATGCAAATGTTCCCCTATGATGCACCTAGAAGATTCGTGTCTCCATAAGCCAACAACTCTCCAATGGTAGCATCCTTCTTTGAAGCTTCAATCAATCCTTCAAAGTTGACATCCTCTATCATATCAGACCCCTTGTATTAAAGGCATTAATTCCTTCCCCAAAAAACCCAACGTTTTCGCTATGCGGAAATCAGAGGACACACATTAATTTCCAAACCATTGTCAATTATTGTCATTGGTATGTTTGAATTGCAAGCAACAACGGTTAGGTAAAGGGCCTTATTGGGAGAAATCCCTTTGATCAGCAAATCATCATCTAGGAATGAGATCTGCGGCTTCTTCTTTGCAGAGGTAAGGAGGATAACTAAAGCATCAAGGGATGTCACTGAAGGAGCGTTGATTTTTTGTTAATGCATTCAAGAGCGCATTTCTTTGCTCATTAGAAGTAGGGATTAACTCCCATATATTGACCTTTGGCTTAGGTCTTTTTGAGTTGCTTGATCAAGGCGATTTCCTATGGAGGAAGGTTGATTTGGATTGGAGCATTAGGGATTGGATTTTGAAGTTGATTTTGAATCCTTCCTAACCGAGTCATTGCATAGATATTGCTCATCCCCTTCTCGTACCATTCAGGTCGATACTAGGTGCTTGGGCGACAACATGAGCAATTTGATTGAGGTCACTAGTAGAAAATCCTTTATTTATATCACCGCAATTGTTTTGGTTTTATACAAAATAAATAAATTAAAGAATTAATTTACGAGATTAGAGCATGTGCTTCGGTTTCTTTAGGAACCGAAGCACTTGTGGCTTTAATGCTTTGGTTTTGGAAGGAGCCGAAGCACTTGCAAAGGAATATGAGGAAAAAAATTTAATTCTTCTATTTAGGCAAGAACTGAAGAACTTATGATAATTAGAATTAAAGTTTAAGAGTTTAATGCTTCGGTTTGGGAAAACTGAAGTATTTATGGATATTAATGCTTCCGTTTAAGATAAAACCGAAGCACTTATAAAATTCCCTTTTCTAATTACACTATACTGTTACGCGCGCAGCTATGACGACGCACGAGGGTTTTTATTGTCCTTGCTTCCCCATTCGAATCAAAAATCCAGATTCACACAAATTCCTTCTTTCCTAATTTCCTTCTTCAATTTCGAACACTCATTAGGGCATAAATTTATTTGTAAGGTTAGCAGGGCTATTCAAAGAATTCCTTGAATTAGGGCTAGTAGTTCAAAAAATTTGCTGGGCTTTTCCTTGAATTAGGGCATAGCAGTTCAAAGGAATTCCATGAAGAGCCAACCAGTTCGAACACTCCTTTAACTCAAATTGGGAGAATTTAACATATATTGGAATTTCATTAAATCTTGTTTCTTTCGTCCCTCTCAAATTCTCAATCTCCCCCGTAAGGTATGCTATGGAATCTACCTTATATTAGTTGAATTAAATCTGGAATTTTAGCTGACATTATTAGGATTTGGATGTGCCATATGGGAATTTTATCATGATTTTGTTAGTGTACCACACGTATCAAAGGGAGGGTTAATTTTATTTGGTATTGTAGTTTAATTATTTGTTGTTGGTCTCCTGGTTTGCTTGGTATAAGTCAGACTACATATTTTGATTGAATATGCAGAGTTACTGAGTATTTGAGATTATCCCAAATGTAGCAGTACTTCTTTGTTAAATAATTAAATGTATGGAGTATTATGGATATTATTGTAAATAATTTTTAGGAAAAATGGTCTTATTTGTATGACGCAAAATAAGCCATGAACATGATCAGATTTGTGTGCTGCAAATTGAGGCGCATGCAAATTTACTTATAGACAGTTATAAGGTTGTTATAGCAAGCAAATCATTTTTAGACTTTTAATTAGCATGCAAATGCATGATATATTATTAGTTAGGATATATATTTATTGGTATAAAGTAATTATGTTAATTACTGAATTTTGATGTATCTTGTTGATTACCCATCATTTGCTAGTGGTGTTTTTACTATCATATAATTTGGGGTACAGGTGATGAACACTGTTTGACTTTTTCATTGATTTTCTGCTAATTATGCAGGCAACGAGAATTTGGCTCCATTAAAGGATGGAATCTTGGGTAAAGCCCAAGCACCTGGCCTTGCATCCAATGAGCCTAAGATCCCTTTGGTGTTGGATGCAAATCTAACTAAGAGACCTGATATTCTTCGAAATTTTAGGATTTATCAGGATGGATGGGACATCTCTAGTAATTAAGCAACTAAGCATAACGGTGCTGTAAGGAACTTTCACTTTATCTTTGTTTGTTTCTTGATTCATTTTGGGGACCTCTGTTAAAAAATGAATGTAAAAATTTTAACTTTTCTCGGTTGCTTATGTTTTAGTTTTGTCTTTGATCTTTTGTGAAATGTTAAGTTAGGGATTGTATTTGTTATGGTCTTAGAGCGTCTGATCAGTATATCACTCCTGAAGTAATGATGCCATATAGTTGGTTAGATAATTTTGTTTTGAGAAAGACAACATGGTGGCAGAACAACCTTTTTAATTTTGAGAAAGATAGGAACCAATTCGACCCATAGCCCTTAAATTTTTGTGAAACCTTTAACTTTATGTGAAGTTGTTTAGTCTTCCATTTCTGTTTTTTGCTCTGTTCTTGTAATGTTCTCACTAATCTGATATTTAGAGTATCAGAAAATGTGATTAAGTTGTTTAAATGAAGTAAATATACCAAAAGCAACCTGACCCATCCTTCGAAGCTTTGATACACTAAACTAGAAAAATAAATTAAACACTGTAACCTTCTAGTTCTATTGCCCATTGTTAAGATGTCTAGAACGTGATTAAGAACAAATTATGCCAAAGGCCTCCTCTGATCCATTTCTCAATACTATACATTATCAAACCAATTTTCAATCCTAATTACCACCCAAATCAAAAGATTTTTCCACTTAATCGCTCAAGATCGGCAAGAAACATTTTATTAGTTTCAAATATGAAAAAGGCAGCGTAAAACTATCGATGCCAAAAATAAAGTGTTTTTTTACAGTCCAGAATGGTGGCAGAACAAACTTTTTTGTTATGAAAAATGCACAAACTACAAATTTAACCACTAGCTCCTAAGACTTTGTGTACATAACCTTTATGTAAAGTTATGAGTCTTCCTATTCTTGATTTCCCTCTGTTCTTGTAATACTCTCACCATTCTGGACTCTAGAGTATCAGAGTATGAGAGACTATTGACAGAAGGTCTTAGTATGCTCGCTTGTAAATCATTTTGTAAGCATCTCCAAATTCTAGACAATACCACTTGTTTTTCAGATCTCTGATGTGAATATGAGGAAAGTTTCGTTTGAAGATCTCAATCCCGTGCTAAATTGCTTTTCCAAGAAGTGAAGACACAACAAGACATAACTTCTTACATTTTCAACTAAATAGATTCAACTTAATACAAATAATGCCTTATGCTGTACGATTAGATACAACTTAGATTACTTTTTTTTAGAATATAGAATTTAGCAATATTGTATATAGAATATAATATATCATTACACACACACACACACACACACACACACAAATTACAAAATATAAAATATAGCATTATATTTATTTATTGCAATAAACGAAATACATTACAAAATTAAATATTGTTCCATACATTGCTAATTTGTTAATTTGCAAAATCTTCACTTCCTTGATCAAGTTTCTTCATTTGTCTCCATTGTGTAGCTCGTCTTGCACCTATATGTAAAAAGAAAAGGAATTAATATATTATTCTTGAAATAGTCTACATGAGAGTGGATGATGACATTTATAATATTATGATTCTTTTTTGGATGACAACTTTAATATTGAAGTATTAAGATTCCACTCAGCTATGGATTCTTGTGATACATATTAAGTAAAGAGAATGTTCACAATTGTTAAGGGATTGTTCACACTCAAAAGCAAGATAAAGTAAAATTTTTACCTGATCAATTGTTGCACCAGATTTGGAAGATTGCCTACTTTGATTACTTATACAATGTGTTGCACTAGATGCATCATTCGGAGTCATTTGCACCACAACATCAGGAATCACAAGATTAATCCCAGGGTTAGCCTCACGAATTTGAGCCAAAACAGTAGTGGTAATGCTTGGTGCATGTTGTTGGACTAATTGTGCTTACATAATTGCTAGGAATTTCTCCAGGAATATGAAATCGAACTTTTTATCTTTGCTCTTCAAATCTTCCTTTTTCACACCCAATCCGTACAGATGCACACGACTTTTACGGTTAGGAGCTGGAATTACTTCATAGTAAGGGTCGTTATAATTATTACCATCTCCAAGTTGGGAAGACTCCAAAGCATCAATTTTGGCCTATATTTAGGTAAATACATTAATTTGTTACTAATTATCGAATAAGTACAAACACATACAAATTATATCTAAGATGCTAACTCACAATTTTCTCCTTTGCTTTTTCACACCTGGTAATGTATGTCCTTTCAGCACTTCTTTTTCTTGATTCCTTATAAACCTTTGCTTGGGAAGGTTCTTACCTATCTGGATCTTATTGTTGCTATAAATCACAATTAATACATGAAATCGAAATGATTATATATGTTAAATGAAAAGGATAAACTCATGGCATAGAATGGCAAATGACTTACGACCCAAAGTGTTCATATCATCTAACCTTAGCCGATTGTCTTTGTTGTGGTTATTACCTACCTAAGGAAAATTACAATCCAACAGTAGTGATAAAAATAAAAAAAAATAGATTAGAATCAATTTATACAATACCTTAGCCTCATCGATATACCAATATTACAAAAGATCTCTAAACTGAGATCTGAAATTGTATCTGGTTTATTTTTCCACCTCAAATCATCAGTAGGATACGCATAAAAGTGTTTTTTCTTGATTTGGCATTTATGATATTTCCAAGCTCTGTTCACAGCATCCATCACCGATACTATTCTGGCATGTGGAACCATATACTTTTCCTGCACCAATTCTTATGCTAATACATTAGTAACTTAGAAAGTAGAATAGAGTAATGCAAAAAAATGTATCACTACATACTTGGACATAATCTCATATCTTATCAAGTGTGGGTAAACTTGGGAAGTTAATATAATTAAGTGATGCAAGTTTAAAATCCCTAAAACTTGAACTCTTGGATAATATCCTTTGTAGGTCCAACTAGCTGACCAAATGAGTTCAGTACAATCATTTGGCGTTACTCTCTTGTACGTGCATGAACCTTAGGTAGCATTGTTGGACTTTGATGTTTTTTTCTTATTAAAGATAATTGAGTTTCTATTTCTTATTGTATAAAAGAAGTAATGGCAAATTAGTAATGAAAAACAAATGCAGTTAGTAATGATGGACAACTACAAATGCAAATACAATACAAATGAAAGATTAACAAAATGCAATTGAGAGAAGAGTCAAAGTAGTGTATTGTGTGTTTGTATATAAATAATAAAGCATAGTAGCTGGTAGGACTCCAAGGGGGCAGGTAACCAAATCAATTTTACATGAGAAGTAAAGCAACACCTAGCTTTAGATTAACAAAAGTAATTTATCTTATAATAAAAGTGATCTGTTATGCACTTAAACATTATGGATAGGACATAGGAGATTTGGATGATTTTGAATGTAAGTTAGTGAGTCTCTTGTAACAATGTAAGCAGATTATGATTTCAGAATTCTCAGAAATGCATGGAAAGCTAAAAGTTCTTTGTGAGGACAGATCCAATTTGCTGGACACACTAAGGCAGTTAGAGGTATTTTCTTATGCTCTTTACAATGTTCGTTTTATAGTGTGGATTCCTTTTACACTATGCTCTGTACTATGTTCTTTGTGAGGACATATCCATTTTACACTATGCTCTCTACTATGTAAGTGGGGTCCGTGTGTGTGTGTGTGGGGGGGGGGGGGGGGGGTGTATGTGCAGAGGGGTTGTGCAGGGAGCTAAGGTTGTGTAGGGGGGTTGTGCAGGGGGGTTTGTGTAGGGAGGGGGGCTGATGATGTTTTTTGATAAATCTCCTACTCTCCCCATAATCCATATGAGATCATGATCTATTTCTTTCTGCAAGTTACTATTTCAAATCATTCTGTGGAGAATGCTAATAAAGATACAACAATTAACCAAGAATAGATATGATAAATGATAGTGCAGAGGGGGGTTGTATAGGGGGTTGTCTAGAATAATGATGAATGGAAAGCCATCTCACAACATTAAGATTGACACATGACAGTGGCATTTCTTAGTATACAAAATAAATGGCAGTTCAAATCATGTCATTACAACTATAATCAAATGATATTACTTCTTATCATTAAGCCACTAATAAATCTATAATAAAACAGTGCCATTACAGCTTAAGATCAAATAATGTCTACAAGGATTAGAACGGTGTTATTTACTCCCTATAGATAATAGAACACAACAAACATAGAATTTTCCCTACCAGCTCATGCTCATCATTCTTTGAGATAATCCTCATAACACAACCAAAATTTCCAGCAAGAAGAAGGCTAATATAAGCTAACACTGATTTCTGGACATTCATTTAATACCATAAGTCATTGACCCATTAGGGATAGATGAAACAAACATCATTACAACTTGAGTGTAACGAGAAGCTTAGGAACTTGAAACTTTAACTGTACCAGATTATCCTATAAGATTTCTACCAATTTTCCAAATAAGAACATACAGAAAAGAGAAAAGGAGCAGTAATGGATGAGTACATGTGCTACAACTTGACGATATGACAAAGACAACATACCTTCCAATTCTTGTCTGCCAATTTCTTCCATTTGTGCTACAACTTGTCATTCTAATTTTTGATTGACCTCGTGATGAGTCTCAACACCGTCAATACGCTCATTCATCCCATCATCAACATCATTCTCATTTGGTGCATCATTATCGTTATTCTCATTTGGCACATATCGATTACTTTCTTCAAGCACTTCATTGTTTTCTTTTTGTCGTCTCTGAAACTCAAGGTATGCTGACATGGAACTAAGAGAATAAAAGTCTCTCTTTTTCCCTTTATTTTTTGACCCGATTTGCTGCTCTTCTTGGTGAATTTTCATAGAATCATTTGAGTTATTGTTACAAAATTCACCAATAATGTGCCTTTTCTGGCTATTCATCTCCACAATAGCCAGTTACCGTGTACAAACAGATTGATTATTCTTTGAGACCTATAAAACAAAAGAAAAAAATTGTTATATATATACTATACACGTAACAAAGACCTGAATAGAAGATATGTAATAAAACTAGATTCAACTCACGAGCTAAAAATAGAAGGGTACACCTCTTTACATACTTTTCTTTTTCCATAAGCAATACTATCGTCTTCCATAATTTTGTCCTCATTTTCACCATCATACTCTGACATAGAGTCATCAGATATATCTTTTGCACCTGGGGAAATTTTGTTTTTTCTTTAAGTATCTTATTCGCTATGAATCCCGATCCTTGGGCTGTCATTCTTTCTGCATTGCACTTTAAGTTTTGAAATCTCCATAATTCATAATCTTTAAGCTGACTTTGGGAAGAAGAAGCTTTTGTTTCATCCCCCTTCATCTGCACAAATAATAAATGAGAATACATTTATTTCTAGAAAAGACAATAATATGAAAAGTGAAAGCAATATTGAAAAAACAATAAAGCTTCCTATGGATGTGTGGGGTACATAATTCTTGTAAGCCCATAAGACTCCGTCATGCCAAATAGCTTACTAAACGTCCTAACTTTAGACCTCTTTTCTTTTATCCCCTCAATTGCCACGTGAGAACAATATGCCCAAATCCTTTCAAATTTGAGGTCCTCTAAGGCCCAAGCTTCCTCTTCTAAGGACCCATTACAATCCGCCAATGTCAATGTGATTAGGGGTTTAGGATTAGATTTGGAAGGAATGATAGGAGTAAGTGCTACATTCTTCTTATTGTGGGTAAAAATATAAGTATTTTTATGCCCATCATGGTTTACTTTCCTATTAAACAACCAAGGTCTCCCTAATAACACATGACACGTATCCATAGGAATCAAATCACACCAAATTGCATCACTATATTTCCCAATGCTAAAATTCAGTAGAATTCGCTATATGACTTTGATCCCTTATTTCGGATTCAACCATTGAATCATATATGGATTAGGGTGCTTTTCAACATCAAGACCAATCTTGTCAACAAGCACTTATGAAGCTATGTTAGAGAAGCTACCTCCATCTGTGGTAAAAATGCAAACTTTCTTTTGAATGGTACACCGAGTATGAAAGATTGCTTCCCTTTGTAGGTTTTTATCCTCCACAGATTACACATTCAAAAGTCTTTTTAAAATAAGACACTCTCCTTCATCAAGCCCAAAACAACCTGATTTGTCCTCTTCCTCAACATTCTCCCCTCCTTCAATTTCTAGTTCCTCCTCAAAACAAGGGTTTTCAAACATTGAGTATTCAGCCAAAGACACAATTTTTTGTTAGGACAATCAAAAGCAATATGTCCTAATCCTTAAAATTTGAAACAACACTTTTGGTTTCTTTAGGGTTGAATTGGGGTACTTTGTAGAGTTAGGTTTAATTTAGGTGGGCTAGGACGTGTTAGGGGAGTTTAGGTTTCATGGTTTGGGACATGTTGTGTATAGGTGCGTGGGGTTTCACGTTTAGGCTTGGGTTTTTGCTGGCTTTCAACCTTATGGGAAAGCATGATGAGTTCCCCTAAGGTTGAATATGGATACAACTCCACTATTCTAGCAATTCTAGTCTCCAAACCTCTAAGAACACGCATTAAAGTCTGAGCGAACAGTAAACAGTTTCTAAGAGGGCACTATAAGGCTTGAGTAGCCACTCGAGATTGAACTCAGCAGCCGCTGAGTTCACTAAAATCCGGAATTTTCTTTATGAGCAGGAGCTTGCCCTTGAATTAAGTGCCTACTCAGTTCTATTCTAACGAATAGTGTATTCTGCTCAAACTCTACTACAGGAAAAGAAGGAAGCAAAGTCCCAAAGTTATTCATTTAAGCCTAGTTTTAGTCTTAAAATTCTTAGATTTTGTCATCGGTTTTTTCTATTTTTAATGGGATTGCAATCAATGCTTCTCTGACATCAAATTTAATCTATAAAAAATCAGCATTTTCTTTCCTTATCTTGTTTTATATTTTGTATTTTCTATTGTTTAGGCTTGATTATTTTAGTCTTTTTGTATAGTATTTTTAATCGTTATTCATGATTTGGTAGTATGTATCATTTATTTAATTTTTCCATGTTTTCTAGAAGTAGACATGCGTAGTTAAATAAGTTAGGGGATAAGGTAAAAACCTGATCCTATGCATGGATGATGTTTTAGATTTGAAATTGGTTCTTTGATTTATAACGTGTGATTTGATGTCAGGTTTTGTTTTGAGCCTAGATTAGGTATATAGGTTTCTTCCATTAGCATTCCTAGGTCGAAGACATTGAGAAATCCTGATGTAGGTAGTAATTCAATGTTAAATATTGTTGACTTTCAAGCTATTGATTGTGGTTTTGAATCTATTGTGTTGCTTGGATGCTTCAGAATGGATGCTTTAGAATACGATTAGGCAAGAAATCTCAATCATAATATTCCTTTCTTAAAGATGACCGACAGGTTGGTTCCTTATTGAAATCCATTCCCTACAGCATGTTTTAGGTTTGATGCATAGATAATATAGAAGTGGTTAATATAATTAAAAGCAGTGAAAGTATATCATTCCCCCCTCATTTTGGGTTTTCTTTCGATTTATCTATTGTGCTCAATGTAGAAGTTTCACTAGTTAAGTACAATTTCTTTAATATTTGATTGTTTGCTTGTTTGGGGAGCTATTGGTTTGCCCTCTTGTATGGTAGTCTAGCAGATGTTGTTGTAGGCTAGTAGTACTTTCTACATCATGGGTAGAGCCAGGAGTTGTGACGTGTAATGCTATGGCATCGTAATTGTGTATTTTCGTTTGCAAAAAAATACAATGGTTGAGCTTTGAACCCAGGACCTTTGGGAAGAGTGAATAACATTGGGACCATATTAGATGACTACTACATCTATACTCGTGGAAATTAAATAATAAATGAACATAACAAATAGAATTAACAAAAAAAAACAATGCACATCCCATATATTATGAGCACTCATTTTGGCATGTAAAATACTATCAATTAGACTATGAGCACTAGGAACTAAGAAATGATCAACCGTGAAGCATATAAATCCAAAATTCTACTATGAGCACTCATTTTGGCATGTAAAACGCTATTGATTAGATATAATCGATTAATTTTTCATTGATTTCAGGTACATTTCAAGGTTTCGGAAAATTTGGAGAAGCATATCTCTTAGCCCGATAACCCGAACAACGTACTTTTTTAACCCCCCTATTTTTAAGGTACTACATAATCATGTTGCCCCTTAGTGGCCTTAGAGACATCGTATTTGAGATATTGAAAAAATCTTTGCCAAGTCATAAAATTGGCTATGGGACTCCGAATGGGGCTTATAATATGTCTAAATTATTTTCTCCAAAAAAAGCCTCTAACATCATATAATCTGTAAAATTTGATTATAAGGGTTAATTCCTTCATAAACGCAATATATAGCATATAAATATAATTTAATAAAACAAAATGGGGTTTAGAAAGAAGTTAGGGTTATAAGAAGGAATGTGGAGGATCAGGCGTGATAGGACTAAGAGTTATGGAAATTTAGGGTTATGAATTAAAAGTACATGTGTATATTTTCTTCTAGCTTGATTCGTGTTCAAATTTATTTAAAATAAAATATTTTCTTTTATTTTATATAGTCATATTCTAGAAATATAAGTTTGATAATAAATTTTTATTTTCCATTTTAGTTGATTATGGAGTTGTGTACAATCAAAGATGGTTTAGCTTTGCCGATAAAAGTTGTACAATCCTTAGTTATGCTATGAGGAATTTAACATCTGATGGTAAACTTAGATTTCCTTGTGTGAAGTGTGTTAATAATAAACTTTTGAGTCCAGACGATGTAAATTACCATTTGCTTCAATTTGGGATGATGCATGATTACACTATTTGGATTTTTCATGAGGAAAGTGTCGATCAAATACTAATTCCTGTGGAACTTGTTATAAAAGTTGAAATGTTAACACATACAGATATGCATTAGTTGGTGCATGATGCATATGGTTATAGAGGTGATGACCCTAATTTATATGAAAACATGGACCAAGGTGCTCATGGTTTGAATAAAGAAGCTCAAGACTTTGATAAGCTCCTCGATGACACTGACACAAAATTATGGCCATGTTTTGAATTGACCAAATTTTCTTTTTTGGTACTTTTATTTCATATATAGAGTACTAATAATTGGACCAATAAGTCTTTTGATGACCTCTTAGGGACTTTGCAACTTGCAATTCCAAGTAGTACAAATTTACCAAAGTCATTTACAAAATCTAAAAAGGTTACTAAGAAGTTAGGCCTTGGTTATGTTAAAAATTCATTTATGCCCTAATCATTGTTAGCTCTATTGGAAAGATAAGGCTAAAGATGGAACATGCTTTGTTTGTGGTGCATCAAGGTGGAAAAGAGTGAGTGAGCAAACAACTTCAACGGGGTGGATAAAGAAGAAAGGAATTTCGGCAAAAATATTAAGGTACTTTCCTCTAAAGCCTAGACTGAAGAGACTATTTATGTCTAAATACACAACATCCTTAATGAGGTGGCAAGAGGATGAACTTATAGAGGAGAAGGAGGTGGTACCTCATATAGTTGATACTGAAGCCTAGAAGAACTTTGATGCCAGTTATATTGAATTTGGTAAAGAGAGTCGTCCGGGACTTGCTAGTGATGGTTTTAATCGTTTGGGATGATGAGCTCCACTCATACTTTTTGGCCTATAGTTTTGGTTCCGTATAACTTATCGTCATGGTTTAGTTTGAAAAATCATCACTTATCCTTTCAACACTGATTCTTGGACCAACTAGCCCCAAAAACAAGGTCAATGTATATGTGTAGCCCCTAGTTGAAGAATTGCTTAAGCTTTGGAATGTCTAATGTGAGACTTATGATGCTTCTAAGGATGAAACTTTTAATATGTGTCCTGGGTTATTGTGGACAATAAGTGACTTTCTAGCTTATGGAATGCTCTCAGGTTGGAATGTCTATAGAGAATATAAATGCCCGATTTGCAACATTGAAACAGGTTCCAAATGGCTAGACTTTGGCCACAAGTATTGCTTTTACGGACATTGTCATTGGTTAGATTTCGACCATCCATTTTGCTATAACAAGGAAGCTTTTAGCGAAGAAGATGAATTTAGGGAAGCAACCAAGAAGTTCACAGGGACAGATGAATTGAAACAAATAGAGGAAAAGGAAAACTTCAATGGCTCGGATACCTAGAAGAAAAAAAGCCCTTTTTGGTCATTACCTTATTGAGAGTCTCACTTAATTAGACACAAATTAGATTTTATGCACATAGAAAAAAATGTGTGTGATAATGTTATTTGTCCCTTGCTAAATATAGAGGGAAAATCTAAAGATAATTTGAAAGCTTGTCAGGATTTGAAAATTATGGGAATAAGGAAGGAATTTCACCCAATGAAGAAAATAACAGGTAAATGGTATCTACCACCAGCACCGTATACAATGTCTAGAAATGAAAAGCAAGTTTTCTGTAGAACGCTTAATGTAATCAAAGTACCAAATGGTATGCCAGGAATATTGCACATTGTCTCAACATTTAGTAGATGAAGTTGATTGGACTTAAGAGCCATGACTACCATGATTTAATGCAACAGCTCCTCCCTATTGCATTACGACACTAGTAGAAAAAGCTTCATTTACTTCGGTTCAAAAGGCTTATTTGCTTCACTTATATTAGCAAAGCACTTATAGGCAAAGCACATATGAAATGGTACGATTGCTTCGGTTCCAGAACCGAGGCAAATATTTCTCAATTGCTTCACTTGTAAAACCGAATCAAATAATCCCTAATGGCCTCAGTTTTAGAAACGAAGCACTGGAGGATTATTTGCTTCAAGTCCTCTAGGAACCAAAGCAAATAACTATTTATTATCATTCAAAATTCTCCATATATACTAATCCATTATTTACTTCGGTTTTAGGCAATACGAAAGCACTTAGTGTACCAAGTGCTTTGATTCTACATGAAACCGAAGCAAATAATGGATTTAGTTTTTGGATTTAGTGTACCCAGTTGTGACATTTACCAATTTTGGATGCTTAATATAACAATATTTTTAGTGTTTTTTTACCCCTTTTAGTAACTTTTTGGGAATAAGGCCCACCACCACTTTTAATTATTTTTATTCTCTCTCTACTTTATCACATGCATATCTCCTAAACACCATTATCAAATTTTGCTTAGGAGTTCATATTTTATGTGTTTGTTGTAACTTAAACTAACTGGAGGTAGTATAATATATGAACCTTAAAATTAATTAATAAGATTAGAACATAAAATATCTCATTGATAATAGATTGTCACAATGTACATACAAATTACTTGTACCCTATGTATCACAATTGAAACTAAACACTACAAAATTCTAAAAGTATTTAAAGTATATCATTAGTAGACAATGGCATTCACATATCCTATTTCCCATTACCATTTGCAGCACTTAGCTAGCAATCGCTCTTGGAAGTTAGGATAAACTCTGTTAAAGTTATCGAGTTTCGCTTAGCTCTTCATCATCGTACGGTGTTGTTCTTGAGAAAACTTAAAAAAATAATGAAATTTCAACTAATTAAGTTAGTAAGAATAAAGTAGAACCCTGATGCATAATATAAACACATGCACTAACAAATTCTACGCAAGAGATCGAGTATAAATTTTAACAAAGTTCCATTTGTAAATAGGACCATTTCCAAATTTTTAATATGTCTAGGTACCTATTTACAAACACTAATAATGATAACACTGTCATACAAGGGCCGTAACACATGGTACAAGGGCCAAAACACTTAGCCACCTCCATTATGAGAATAATCTTTAATTGAAAATAAATGAAACACAATCCTATATGCTTTTCTTGTTTCTAATTGCAAGCCATCACAAATTGATCTATAATGAAATAATAAATATCAAGACAGTTACATATATAAACAAGGAATAATGAAGTTCAAATGTAAGTTATATTTTGACATTACTTATAAAAAATTCTACCCATAAATTTTGAACCTCATTTATCTCCTTGTTGGAATATGGAGTTGATCTTGAGAAATTCTAGCATATACATATAAAAGTGTTAATAATATTAAAACCACCCTACAAATGAAAATCGAATAAGAAATATTCTGTCCTAGCTGTAAATTATTAGAAAATACATACCGCGAGTAGAACTTCACTTGTGTGGTGACTTTGAACTATATTTAGCATATAACGCATCACATAATAACCACATTTAGTTAATATAAGCCCTAGGGATACATTAAACTTGAATTTTGCCCACAATCTATAACTTGAAAGCTGGCAAGAACTTAGATTAACCAAAAAAGTATGACGTCTTCTATACTACATGGGATATAAAGTGGAGCATGATGTTAATTTCTACAATATAGGCCAGTTTGATTTAAAGACTATTAGAAACCAAAGAAATAAAGGTCAATTTCTACACCTTAGCCCTGAAATTCTAAACAAAAAAATATTTCTCCTAGGTTGATAACACCATGCTAATTAGTCCGTTATAATTCTGCTGCTTCTTTTGATTTTCTCCTAAATTGGTTTCCTTCTTTACTTTATGTAATATTCATCTCCAACTGGTACATGTAAGTAACTAGTAGTTGATCAACTTTGCACATACATAAGCTCATTAAAGCAGTGAATGAAGAAAAAGAATTGAACAAAATGATGTGGGTCTTTGTAACAATATAATGTTACACCTTTATAAAATTCATACCCTAGCTAATTTACAGTAGCCAGATTAGATAAATCAAATTCTAGGTTCCAACCTTGCAGCAGCGCAGACAAACTCCTTCAAAACCCTTCCTTAACCTTCCTCTCTTTTGAACTCTTTCATCCCTTTGAATCTCCTTCCTTCCTTATTTGAACTCTTACTGCTGCGCGATTTTCGTTTAGATTGGTGTTCTTAAATTAGAACTTGCAGCTACCCATAATTACTCTATTCCTATGAGTGCTTCGAAACGCCTTTCCTACTGCTCCCTCAATTCATTCCTTCAAACGTACTCATACTGTCGCGTAAGATTTTGTTTATAAATTTTTCCTCTTTTAATGCGTCATTTTTGTCACAACTATTAGTCCTAAACAATAAGATAGTCGAACAAATTTTCATTGCTGCAACTTGAGTATTTGAACAATTAAACTAGAATGACTGAATGACAAAGAGATAAGTGACTTTAGTTATTTATTCGCTATTTCTCATGTAAAATAAAGGTTTAGATTTTGATTTGGAACAAAGTATAAGGGGTCTTCAGTATTGCAAAAAAGTGATTTTCAGTATCAAATTTATATTCTTTGCTGGACAAATTGAGAGCTACTAAATGCCTTGATGACCCTCCCCCTTTCCTTCTTTTTTAGTTTTATCTACATAAGTGGTTAATTCTTACTTGTAAGAAGCTTCATGTAATGCTTTGATTTTTATTTTTCTATTTATCCCATATAATTCATTATATTTAGTCAGAGTTAATGTCTATTACATTTATGCATGCTATTAATGCAGAAAACTAATGAACTACACGGCCTTAAGCAAATCCGTGGACTTGACCCCCACTATTATGAGGTTTCTTTTTCTGGTGCTAGAAGGTAGTACACAGCATCTAGGATTCATAGGATGATTTAGCAGTTGAAATTTTGTCCATTTACATAACTTTGTCACGCTTGTGTTCTCGCAGCAATGTTTCAGAATTTTCAAAGACATTCCCTTAGTTGATATGGTCTTTGAAAATGGTCAAAATTCACTATTACCTGAAAATTATTTATTTAAGGTAATTTAGTTTTTTTAGTTTTTGACAACTTTCATTTTATACATTGAATTTCTTCTTATTTTATATAATAGGTAGGTTTGGCTGTGATATGGATTTAACTTAATCTCTTGCTCACATTTTCGTAGTTTCTTTTTTAATTTAGCATTCGAAGGTGCCGGGTGCATATTGCCTTGGAGTTTTTCAGTATGGAAAAGACCCTACAACACTTTTAGGAGATATAGTGTGCTTACCTAATTATCCGAGCTGTTGATTGCATAATCTTTGTTTTTTGGCATTGCTTGTTTAAGTTTGGGTATTTTGGCGCAAGGAATTTTGGCGCATTGTTGCTGCTATGACACACGTTGGCATAGAGTATTTGGGCATGAAAGAATTTGGGTGTTGGATGGAGGTCTGCGTAGATGGCGCGCATCAGGTTATGATGTTGAATTTAGTGCTTCTTGTGATGGTATTCTAGATGCTAGTTCTGCTAGTGAGGCCATTGAAAAAGTGTATCAAGGACAACAGGTACTTACTTCTATTTTCCTCCAGATTAGATACATTAGGTATTCTAGAAGATAATATACGAAGAAATTTTCTAAGACTACTAGAGAAGCCCTTATATCTATGAATTGTATACTTCAGACAAATGGCTCTCATCAACAAATTTATGGGCGAATTTATAATGATAATAAAATGTCTGAGGTCACAACATGTTACAATGCTTGTGCTTTTTAATATAACCTTCAGTGAACCTTTAACCTTATTGCCTGTGCTTTGGCAGGTTGGGCCTATCACGTTTCAGGCTAGATTTCAGCCTCATCTTGTGTGGACTCTTGACCAGGTGTGTTGCTTTCGCACTGCTGATGTTCTTCCTTAGCTGTGGTGCATGTATAGGGTTCATTTATAGTACTACAGTGTTCTGCAATGCTAGAATTCTTTAATGGATATTTCCAGGTGTGGTTACAGATTTGGGTTAGAAGCTGTTTTTCTTTTTTTTGCAAAATGTAGTTATGCCACTAGGTTGTATAACGTGGTTTGTGTCTCTGAATCAAATGTTATGTCGTACAAAGTGCCCTTTGTTTCTGATTTTTTTTTGTTTCTTATTTATTTCTACTATGTATTTCATTTTTGAGGTGAGAAGTATTATTGAGGAAAAGGCCTATCTACAAAAGCGAGGTATCCTACGTTTGTCAATAATTGTCTTTGAACTTGTATGGGCGTTTGTTATTGTAAGTTTGTTGTGAATTGCCTGTTAGTTTGTTTACTTTTTCTCACTATCTAATGTTTTATGTAAACGTCAAAACTTTTAATTTTGTGTATGTCAATCAATTTTGAAATAGTCATTCAAAATCTGAAGTTTGTGTTGCAGTTTGAAATATTGCCTCAATGATGGCAACAACCTCCATCACCACCTACTAAGTTTCTAAACTTTGTTTTCAAGAAGAAAACTAATTTCTTGATTATGTTGAAGTTTGTATACCATTTATTAAAGGTTATTGACTTATTATAATAATGCACCAATAAACTTTTAAAAATGATCAGAATCTTAAGTAGTTATGGCATGACTGGATTGAGAATACAAGTCAAGGAAGATTGATAAAAGGGGCATACCTTGATCTGTGAGACAAGTTAAGAAGGTTAATAATGAGGCCATGCCTGGATTGAATAATATACAATAGTCAAAGTTATAAGGAGAAAGTATTAAAAAAAAACTTCAACTTGTAGCACCATCATGCGATGACCCAACATTGTCATCTCTAAGGTCATGCTTGGATTGAGGGAGATGAATTGAGGGCGTAATAAAAGTCAAACTAATGAAAAATTAAGGTAAAATAGAGATGGTGACAAGATGATGAGGTAGAAAGGAAGATATTATAGTGGTGGTATGAGAAAGAAGAAGGAATTGGGAGATTAATTATTACCCTCACTAAGGTGGTAATAACCGCCCTAGAGGTATGAAGAGTATCTATTACCTTCCAAATGAGGATATTAGTTCTCCTTTCATCACACTATCAACACTACATTTCTCTTATAAATCACTTTCACTAACCTTGTTTTTCATTGGTTTGACTTTTATTACTCTCCTAGTGCATTACCCTCAATCCAAGAATGCTCTAAGACTACAACATCATGTCTAGATTGGAATTCTAAATTTAGTTAGTGAATGTTAGCTGAAATGCCATTCTGATTTTGTAATTTGCGTGTCTATACAACGCTGTTTTCATGCATGTCATATGTCTATGATATAAACTATATTGCATTATATAAAAAAAAACCCCAATAAGTGCTTCGGTTCCCTCAAAACCAAAACACTTGTGCTATTAAACCCTTCGGTTCCTCCAAAATCGAAGCACTTGTTATGTTAAATGCTTAGGTTCATCCCTAAACCGAAGCATTTAAAGAAAATCAGGGTTTATATATATATATATGTGTGTGTGTGTGTGTGTGTGTGTGTGTGTGTGTGTCTGCTTCAACTATCTTTTGAACCGAAGAAAATAAGGTGAAGCAAAACGACCAATTTCTACTAGTGTGAGGGCTTGTCTCAAGAGACGTGGTAAGAAATATATATGATTTATGTTGCTATTTCAGAGAGGTGTGCACAAAGAATGTGCGAGTACGTGGATGACCTTAAACTTCTAGAGAAAGAAATACCTATGATCATGTGCCACTTGGGAATGATATTTCCACCTACTTCTTCACTATGATGGTGCATTTAGTGATTCATCTAACAACCCAAACAAAGCTTGTTGGTGTAGTGATGCTTTGGTGGATGTATTTTATAGAAAGATATCTTGACTCATTAAAGTCCCTTGTGCGTAATAAGGCTAACCTAGAGGTTTTCATTCCTAATGCAATCTTAGCTCTTGAATTTGCTAATTTTTTTCACGTTACCTTCATAGTTTCAACTCAAATTTAAGTCAATTATTGGGCATTGCTGATGATGTTGTTGCAAATGAGGGCTCTTTTAAAGTGTCCAAAGAGTTTTCATTGTTTTCACACATGGGGAAGTCTCTTGGGAAGCATATTACATGCACTATAACCCAAATGAGCAAGATACAAGTACATCATTATGTGTTATTCAATTGCCTAAAGGTCATAGAATATCTAAAGTAAGAATATTTCTATTGAATTTGATCAACATGCTATTTACTATCCTTCTAATAAACTCTAATCTAAATGTACTTGCATATCAAGAGAGCATGCTGCTAAACTAAAGAGATGTAATTGTCCAAGACGTTTAACTTTAGAAGACATTGAGCGTACTTAGCATGAAACATTTCATGATTGGTTCAAGCAACAAGTTAGCCCTACAGTTTCATCATTTGAAATTTTTTATGATTTATTTTCTATTGGAATTATTAATTATTGAATGTGCATTTTTAGTAGATGGATAAACTCTAGAACACAAATGACATAAAGAGAAAACCCATATGTTGGCAAGTGGTCCCCTTGAAGTTACTACTGGATACCAAGGGTATTATGTCAATGGTTTACCTTTAGGGACAAACATTATGACAAGTGTACTCAAAGTAGCGATGTTGTTGTAATTACAAAGACATAAAGTTATTCGAGATCTAGCGATAGAAATCCAATTTTAAGAGATGTAGCACATTATGGGCGATTAGTAGATGTCATTGAATTGAAATACCTAGGTGGATATTCAATTATGTTATTCAAATGTGAATGGTTTGATGCTACAAGTGTGAGGGGAGTAAATAAAGATTCCTCTAATTATACCCTTGTCAATACCTCTCGGTTGACAAACATGGATGAAAAATTAAAAGAAGAACCGTATATTTTTGTATCACAAGCCGAGCAGGTCTTCTACATACAAGATCATGTTGAAACAGATTGGTCTATTGTGATAAAGATGAAGCTTAAGTTGTATTTAATTTTGATGATAATGACATGTAGGAGGATCAAACTAAACCTTACCATGTTTCTTTCTTGAATAGTTTTCTTACTTATGGTGATGGGATTAGATAGTTTAGGAGGGGTGTCGAAGGAATCATGTTGATGATGAGTAAACTTAACCTAAATTAACACTAAATATTATGTTTGGATATAGTTATTAGACATTAGTCTTAATTTAATTCATAATAATAACTTTGGATTATCTTGATCTTGGTGCATTTTGGTGAAGTTTATGAGTGACTCATGGAAAGGCAATTTTAGGGCATGATTAGAGATCAATTATATTGTTGTTTTTTGATGTATTTAAAAATTCTCTCAACTGCTGAATTATATACTTGTCGCATGACTTTTTGGTAACCGACTTTTAGCAACGTTTACTAAAAGACTAGTTACACAAACAATACTTGTAATCACGCTAATACTACTACAACTAGTGTAATGGTAAGTCAGGGTCAAACCTCAAGGATAAGGGATGCTAGGTTCTAGACTTGATGTAGAGAGTTTATATAATATGCGGGATGTTTAAACTATACTAATGACAAGAAAGTAAGCGAGAATAAAAACGATAATAGGGAATGAAAGAAAAACGGGGATAGATTAGTTCCACCCTAGGAAGGACAATAAAAACTAGTAGATAAGCTAGGTCAGGGGAAATCGATCAACAATCAATCAAGACACTCGAGATAACGAGAGGAAGTTTGCGACCCTATAAATCACATGAACAACCTATAATCGCCCTATGTCTCCTAAGGAGTGGCAGGACAAGATTTGCATTGAATGTCAATCAAACAATCATCGATAATCTCAAGCCCTAACCCTATGCATGAAGAACAAGTCAAACCTAGGGTTTCACTAATCATACCCCTAAGAAAACTATTCACTCATACTAGTAAAAGCTAGGGCATAAAAAATGAACAAAAACATGATTGAAAGCATAAAGAATTTGAATGTAAATGAACAAGAGGACGAAAAGGGGAAACAATGAAGAAATCAAAGCCGACAACTACTCTATCAAAGCTAAATGGAGTAAGAATAATAGCAAGAGCAATGGAATCAACAAAAGCAATAAGTAAAAGCATTAAATGACATAGAGAAATAAAAGAAATGATAACTTACGTGAATGAGATTGCTTGAATGAAAGAAATTCTGAATCCGAAATACAATGCTTGAAAAGGAAAACAATAAAAGCCTTAAATCTAAACTAGGGCATGAATGAAACAAAAAGCAATAAAATGATGTTCTAAGTTGAGGCACAAGAGCTTTGAAAATAGGCATGAGGGTTTTACACAGAGGAAGGGGGTATTTATACCCTAAGAACATAAGGGGGTAAAACCCTAGAAGAACCCTCGAGGGCCGTCTTGCTAAGCACTTAATTCTGCAAAAATTAGAGGCATTCGATCGAATGGGATGTTTATTCGGCCGAATGGTGATCTAATTCGTCCAAAATAAAGAGTTCGAGTAGAGTAACATATGTTTGTCCAGCATTCGACTGAAGAAGAGCTTTAATTCGGCCGAATGGACCATGATTCGGCCGAATGAGATCTAATTCAGCCATATCAGAGAGCTTGAATCTTATGCTTAAGTTCCTGTCTTCCATTCGACCGAATGGTTCTTAGATTCGGTCGAATCTGAGCCTGAATCCTGCCATACAGCTTCTTTGAAGTGTCCAATGGCTTTTGAACTTTGTGGGTTCCTTGAGAGTCACTTGGAATGCATGCCCAAGTTATAATATGCTCTAAACTCTGGATAAGAGTGATAAAGCCTCGAACACGTCGCACTTTACCTTGAAATCCTCGAAAATACCTGAAATGACCTTAAAAAAACTCGAAGACAAGATCAAGATAAAATCAAGTGTAATGTGCACAAAATCAATCTAAAATTGCGAGACTTGACACTATAACGGGGTTGTAAACGTGCTCTAAAACGAGCACATCACTTTTACATCAAGTTATTGCCAGCATGCTTTTCGTTTGGCTTTGTTTTTTACCATTGCCTCTTTTTCTATATTTGTTTTTGGCCCTTACCTCTTTTTCTATATTTGTAGGATCATGGTTGGTCGTAAGAGGTTTCAAAAGGCTATTGCTTCAAGTGGTGGAAGTAATGAGCAATCAAACAACTTAAGTATCTCAGGTATTAGGAATGAGAATCAAAGTAATTCTCCTAACAAAAATCAAGGAAATATCGAGGGCTCTACGTTGACTCCTGACCTTGAGGAAGGACGATTCTATGACTATATTGTGCAAGGTAGTCTCTTCAGATATATGCATGAATTTATGCATTCTTTTATGAAATTATAATTACAGGTTTAGTGATGAGCTCCATTTTACTAGTTTTTGGTTCATGTGTGTTTATTTATGTGTTTACGACTGCCTTCTTATATTTTCATTTATGAATACTTTGTAATGGGAGAAAACTCAAATAAATATTGAAGACGTGGAAAAAAAAATTAGCATATGTACTGAATCTGCGAGAGGGCCATCAAATTGTTGTCAATGTAAATAATGAGATGTAACCTATTGGACATGATGGGGGAGTACTAGGTGCATTCTTAGGGACGATTGCAAGAAATGGGAATCTTTTATCTCTAATCTATTCAAGATGGGATTATTTGAAAAAAGGTTCTAATAGAAACAATAAAAAATGATATTAAAAGAAATTCAGGTAATGAAGTTATGATCTCAATTTTTTGTTTTTAGGCTATTTATTTCCTTTTTGTGTGACTAGTTCCTAGTGTGACACTGATATTGATCTTGGCTTGGTATTGATCTAGCTAGCTATATAATTGTGTGATGAGGATTATAGAAGGCACTCTTTTTGTTAGGACTCGCACTACATTGAATTTATAAGACAAGACTTTCCATTTGATTCCCCATGTTGAGCATTTACCCTTTCTTTCATGATTAACTACATTACAAACCTTTTGACCTCAACTAATTAACCCAAGTTTAGCTTGGGGGAGCATTTCAGTTTACTGGTGAGTGATGTTGCATTATTAACACCTTGGCTCGTTATTGGAGTTTGATGGAGTGTTTTTCTTCTATTGGAATTACTTTATTGGGTTCTTGTACCACCATCATCTTTTTTAAAATAAATTTTTCTATACAAGGCAAAGAAGAAAAAGATAAAGAATGAAAAAAGAGAGTTTTAATTCTTTTACTTAGTGGTATTTGGCTTTACAAGTGGTAAATCCATCTTATTTTTATGATGATATAATTGTGCTTCTTAGTTGTTTAGCTGATTTGCTAGTGTCGATCTTGGAGTTGGTTCGTGTTGTTTTGAGCCTCATTTTTAGGCTATGTTTAATGTTGGATCTTGCTCCCCCAAAATGGGTTGTTTCCCCGTGTCCCAATCAAGAACATCAAAATAAATTAATAAACCCATGCACTCTCATCATAGGGCATCAAAAATAGTATAAATCCATGGTGAACGGGTGCGATTCAGGCACTATACCTAGATGAGATCTCAATTAACCCCAATTTTAAGTTTAAAACTTTATAAAAGAGACTTGTAGATCACACAGCCTCCAAGAAATGCTACGAATAATATCTCGTAAAGCCCCAACCAACGATTGCCAATACTCTAGAGGTGCACTAGCATAGAGTTTTATTGTTTATCCTTCTTTCATTTTATGTGATTTATAGTTTAACACTTGGGTTCCAGTTCATCAAAGAATACGCATGTAAAACATCACAATTATACAATCAACATCTTTTATATTAAAATTTTAACCCTTTGATTTCATTCTCAAATTTTAACATGTTGAACAAAGTCAACTAACTTTGTTTTTAATACTTGAAAATCATCTTTACTAAATTCATTCCATCAGTAATGAAGGAGTAATGATAAACAACCTTATAGATTAATTAGCAAATTAATTCGACTTGAATCAATTGAGATTCCTTAACCATATATAATACTTTCATGATTAGTATTAACAAATCATAAGTAATAACTCACCAACAATACCAAATCATGCTTCTAAATAAAGAGCATGAATCCTATAAAATATATAACCAAACAATCTCACCCTAAAGGTGCCTTAAACATGATACTAAGTTTTCCTTTTACCCTAGATCATGTTCCTAGAGGCATGGTTTTTGTAACTTGTATGTACCTTGAACATAACAATTGGGTTGCCACTTTCACAATTATGAATTATTTTCCTAAACCAAATAACACAACCTTAATCATTTCACTAACAAACAAGTTTACAGCAACTATACCCATTTTAAAAAATATCTAAAAATTATGTAAATGCTTTAAGCCTTTGTTTTTAATATCCTTGAAATAATTGAAAATCATTTTTATAAATTTTGAAAAATTTTCAAAGTCTGCAAAAATGTTGATTATGATGTTCAAAACATGTAATACATTGATATTGATCATATACTTTACATAAAATTATAAAATCTTTCAAATTCTCAACATAAAAATCCAAAGTTCATATTTCATAAAATCTGAAAATTTAATTTGAACATAACATTATTAAATTAATCATAAAATACTATAAGTTTCATAATATAATCAATAGTATATTATCATAAACCCTAACACATGAAAACTAGTGCATTTAACCCATAATTTCATGTATAAAGAATTAGAAAATCTGTAAAACATATATAAATTAATAAAAATTATGATTATAAACACATTTAACATATAATTAATTAATAATCAAAACAATCATTGAAATAGTTTTATGAATTCTTGGACATAAAAATAAGGAAGAAAGGAAGAAAAAAGAACGAAGGGAAGGAGAAGAAGGGCCGATAGTGGTTGGCGGCAAGGTGGTGACAACAAGGGTAGCAATGTGGGTTGGCTACTCCTAGGGTTCCCTCTTCTCACTTTTTATGATTTTGTGAGTACATGATGATTAGGGTTTGAAAAGGATAGTTTTATATATATGTAGGTATGTGTGTGTGTGTGTGTGTGTGTTTTATATATTATTGGGATTCTTGGGTTTGGTGAAAAATAATCTTAACTGACTAAACAAACCCAACAATTATTTTAAATAGACTGTTAACCATCTTTTTTCATAAAAATAGTTTTTGATTAATTTATACTAAAATTGTATATTGGAAATCTTTTCAACTACTTTGAATAAAATACTCTCTTAAAAGAGGTTTCGTCCCCGAAACTTATCTCAAAGTTGGCGATTTTCAAATAAAACTATGAGGGATTACACCCATAATTTGGACAATGCATGAGCAACCTCTTAAACCCCCTCCATGTCTCATAGAGGGACTCATCATATAACTGCTGGAAATTGTTAATTTCGGGCCTCAGCTTATTCGTCTTATCCTGGTCTAAAAATTTCATGAGAAAGCCCTTAGCCAGCTTGTCCCATGTTTCATATGTAATCGAACCTTCATCTCTTAGCCAATCTTTCACTCCATCTCCCCAAGAGAAAGGAAATAATCTCAACTTAATGGCACTTTTGAGTAATCTTTCATCTTTATGGTGACAAACTTTTCTAGAAAACTCTCAATATGTGAAATTATGTAGTGGAGAGACTTACAATAGAGTCCCTAGAGATAAACTGAATAAAAGAAGGAATCAATTCAAATTTGCTAATGTGACCTGCGGTTGAAAAATACTTGACATTCTCCGAGGATCAAGGATGCCATAAACAAAACACATTTTCTAAGGAGGATTCTCAACCATGTTGTGTTTTCCTTTTACTCTTTTTTTAGTTTATTTTCTTCCTTGTAGTATTCTCAATCCCGAGATCTAGAGATATTAGCTCCCCAAAACTAGTACTCTAAATGTGAATGCACAAAGAAAAACCAAAAATCAAAGGATCATGTAGACAAATAGTATAACCCAAGCAACCTAAGAAAAAACCTAATAGAAATCAAAGTAAAGTAGCAAAAATAAAAACCTAATAGAAATCAAGGTATAGAGATTGGTCATTACGACACCTACTTTCTACTAAACCTCGACTTCACCTATTATGAGTAATGGGAAAGTAAGGGTCGAATTCACAAGAAATGACTTCAAATAGTTACCGAACTCTAGCAATTCAACTATAAGCTAGCTCAACTAAAGGAAGGATTAAGATTAGATTTAACTAAAATCTAGTTTGAGGTTCTAAAAGTCTTGCACTATGAAGGTCAAAGCACTAGGGCTTTGGGTTTCAACACCGATTCCTACCATGAACGAGTTAAAGCAAGAAATTAGACTCGAAATAGATAATGTGAGGCTTACTAAGTTGCAATTAACCTATGAATCGAACCTAATCATGCTATAAGGAAGGGATTTCAATGAGGAACCAACCTCTCAGTCGTCTTACAGGAAGGGTATTACAATTAGGATTTCTCGTATACTTGTATTCTAAAGCATCCAAGCAACAAAATAGATTTCAATAAACAATTAATAGCATGTAAGTTAACAATAATTAATAACTTATCACTACCTAAATCTGCATTTCTCGATGACTTTGACCTAGGAAAGCAATGTGAGAATTCTATATGGCTAATCTAGACTCCTACCAAATCCCGACATTAATTCACACATAATTCGTCAAGAAACCAATTTCATATTTTAAACACCATCCATGCTCGGGATCGGGTTTTCACCCTATCCCCTAACTAATCTAACTACTTGTGACTAGTAATAGAAAACATTAAATCATCAAAATAATGAAAAACGATGAACAAACTATGCTAGAAACTAACAATAGTCAAACATAAATGAATAAAAACAGAAATAAATTGTAACTAAAAAATATAAAACAAGATAAAGAGAAAGAAAATAATAATATATTATAAGTGAAAGTACCAAAAACTGATGCAAAATCTACTAAAAATGTAAAGTTTTGTGGAAGAACAATAAAGAAACCCTAAGCTATTTCTATAGGTCTAAAAACAACTGATATTCACTATATGATAAAAGTGTCTTCCTTCATGCCTTTTTAGCTTCCCTTGATTCCTGTAGAAGAGTTGGAGCAAACTACAAAATTGTCGAAAAATGACTGAGCGGGGGCTTAGTATAAAGTTGAGTGGCCACTCATAAGGCCTCAACTCCTGGTTCCAGTGAACTAAGTGGCCGCTCAGTAAAAACTTTAGCAGCCGCTTAGGCTAATAAGCAACCTCTTGTAGTTGGCTTAACGTCCGCTTGTAGCTCTCGGCCTATTCACTCCCATTGAATTGAGCGGTTGCTTGTGATAGAGAAAGCACCTGCTCAGGTGTTTTTTCTGGCCTCTCAATTAAGGTTTTGAGCGGCCTTTTGGCTTCTCTTCTCAGCTTTTCTACTTTGCATCTCCATTATTTGGTTTGCGTGCTCGAGCTTATTAGATACCTGCATCAAGCCACAAAAACAGGTATAAAAGTAGAAAAGATAATGATAAATCAAGGTAAACATGACAAAACATGAGAAATAACTTATAATCCTAGACTATACACAAAATGATGAAAAATAGGATAAAATAGGACAAACTCATGCCAAAAAAGTAAGAAACACTACTAGAAAGATACAAATAAGGGACATACATGTCAATCATCATTATTCAATGGCATCAGCGCTAAATTTTGATCAGGATATTGCAACTCTATTAAAGACACCTATCTTCCTAAGCTAAAGTAGTTTGGGTATAGAAATCTCAAGAGACTATTGTATTGACTAGGTTGCCCATGATTTTATATCTAAAAGTAAATATAGAAAATATGATGATAATAAACAAAGCTAAACAATGAATTAGAGCTAAAACTATGAACAATATATTAAGGACATCTAAGATAAAAAAAAAACCTCACTAATATTGATAGATATAGAATTCACACCTCACCGCTAAAATTCAATTCATAAAATAATTCCTAAGACGAATACGCCCTAAAAAATACTAGAGACCTCTTTTGAGTATCAATAGCTTTCCTCTAATGTAATTAAACCTACTTTCATGAAATCATGAAATAGAAAGATATTAAACACAACATTCAATAGGTCTAAATACTTATGACATCGAATTTCGTGATTGACACTTACATCTTAACCTGTGATTCTAATTTAGATTATGGCCCAATTTTTGCCAACTTAATTAATCTATATCATTATCAACTATGTGTAGTCATTTAATGATATTAAATCCAATCATATATTAAAGGAATTGAAATGTAAATTGAGGTTTTAGGTTTAACTATGCCTAACCCATATTGGGGTTTACCAAAATCCTAGATTAAGGAGACTACTCACGCATATTTAAAATGAAAACACATCATATATTCAAAGAGACTTGATTGATAAATATAATTAATCTAAAGAATAAAGGTAAAACAAGTACTAGAATTAATAAGATATACAAGCCCTGATATTGTGAATTACAAATACTAAAATGCTTGAATTCTTTAAAGTGCTTGAAGGATAAAGCTAAAACTATGATAACTTAATGTAAAATAATGTATTTTTTCCTCCTTAAAACTTAGAAAACATCCTCAAATATGTAAGATTACATTGGGCTTAAATAAGGAAAACACTAAAAACAAGCCTAGGAAATTGGACTCAGGTGAGTGCTTTGTTCACTCATCCAAGTCCTATCTCATTTGGTCACAAAAGAGAAAAAAACGAGTATGGAAAATCTAGCATGAACTAGGGTGAGTGCCCTGCACACTTGACTGAGTTCCTCTTCTTTCTTCACTTTTTCTCCTAAAGCCAAGCTTTAGCATGAGTGTGCTCTTAAACTTGGATGAGTCATCTACAATACTTGTACAAGTCTTCTTACTTTAGGCTTCATGCAATCAATACTTCAACTCTTTTGCTTCATGATAATTTGGCCATTGATTAACAACTCGTTATGGCTCTGCATTGCTCCATAATGACTCTCAAGACTTCATGAATCACTCTACTACATCTTAAACTCATACCAACACAATGGGATTGCTTTAGGACTCCGAAAAAGACAAAAAAAAACCCTACAAACACCCATGAAGGAAGATCAAATGGATGACATGCTTGAAGGGGTTGGGATCGATTTGGTGTTTAATCTCGTACTTTTGAGTGTTATGGGAGGTTGCTAAGAAATTGTTATATCCTAGATGTTCTAAATATACTAAGTTGTCCACCATATCAATGTTGTTTAACTTGAAAGCGGTGTATGGTTGGACTAATACAAGTTTCACGGCCATGTTGAAAGTATTAAGAGACATATTTCCAAAGGGAAATGATTTTCTTATATCCATTACTATGCAAAGAAGCTAATGTGACTCGTGGGTTTAGAGTATAAGAAGATTGATACCTATCCAAATGATTGCATATTGTATCAAAATGAGTATGAATAGTTCATTCAATGTCTTAGATGTGGGCATTCATGTTACAAACTCCCATATGGGGTAGAACCCGAAATAGGGATTAAAGGTTCTTTGACAAAGGTGTTATGGTACCTTCCCATAATATCGAGGTTCAAGCATTTGTTTTTAATTAAGAGTAATGCAAATAATTTGAGATGGCATGCAGAGAAGATGAAGAAAGATGGGCTGATTTGGCATTATGGTGATTCCCCCCCAGTGGAAAGCAATTGATGAATCTTTCAATGCTTTTGGAAAGTAAGATAGGAACCTAAGACTTGGTCTCTATACGAATGGAATGAATCCTTTTGGTACCTTAAGCAGTCAACATAGCACATGGCTAATTTTGTTATTGATATATAATTTGCCTTCTTGGTTGTGCATGAAGCATAAGTATGATATGTTATCGCTTCTAATATCAAGGCCCAAGCAACCTGGGAATGACATTAATGTTTATCTTTCTCCCCTTATTGAAGATTTACATTTGATGTGGGATGGAGGTATATATATGTATGATGCATATGTTGAAGAGACTTTTACACTCCGTGCCATGTTATTCAGTACCATTAATGACTTTCCAGTGTATGGGAACTTGTTAGGATATAAGGTGAAGGGAAAGAAAGCCTGCTCGATTTATGGGGATGATATAAACTCAACATACTTTCCATATTTGATGGTAAAGTTATGCATATAGAAAAGAATGTCATGATACCATCTTAGGGATTCTTTTGAATATACCTAGTAAGAATAAGGATAGTCCTAATGTTACAAGAGTATATAGATAATGAAGATTCAATCCAAGTTGTGGCCTGAAGACAGAATGCCTAGGAATGGAAAAGGTAAATCCACATATCTTCCTTCAACTTGTTACACTTTATCCCGAGCTGAAAAAGGATACTCTATGAGTGTCAGTATGGGATCAAGGTTCCTAGTAGGTACTTGTGTCCATGAAAGGTTTTAAATTAGTGGGTATGAAGTCTCATGATTTCCATGTTATGATGCAAGTGTTTCTACCCATTGTCATCCGCCATATTTTGCCCAAACATGTTAGAGATTCTATTACTAGACTTTGTTCTTTTTTTAAAACAATATGGAGCAAGGAGCTTGATCTGTCATGTTTGGATGAGTTATAGGCTATTATTGTTACGACCTTATGTCAATTAGAGATGTTTTTTCCTCCTTCATTCTTATATATTATGGTATATCTAGTTTTTCATTTGGTTTGAGAAATCAAATTGTATAGTGTTCCTAAGATGGGCTTATCCTTTTGATGAATACATGGGTTTTTTAAAGAATAAGGTGAGAAACCCAGTACACTCTGAAGGTTGTATAATTCAAGTTATAAACACAAAGGAGGTAGGTGAGTTTTTTAGTGAGTTCTTATCTAAGGGGTTGGCAATAGGGTCATCAAAATTGAGGCATAAAGGGAGGCTTAAAGGGAACAATACCATGGGTTCTATGGAGATCTTAATTCCATGTCAAAAGAGAGACAAACTCATTTATTTATTTTGCACCATATCACATAGGTTTATCCTTTCTTAGAAAGGCATATGAATGAATTGAAGGTGAAGTGTCCTCTAAAGGTGAATGAGCATTAATCTAAGAACACAATAACATCTTTATTTATTGGTTTCATGAATTAGTTATGCATGAATTGTCTGAAACAAGCCATAACATTTTTTATACAATCAAGTGGTTAACTTATGGCCCTTGGACAACTGTTTGATCTTTTGAGAGGTGTGATATCAATGGATATACCTAGAACACTAAATATCGAGATAAGAAAACAAATTCTATTCAAAATAGTGGTGTTTCAATATTGCCTTCTTCTCGAGAATATGCTAGCTTAAAATATAAAGCACCAGTTGATGTGACATTGCCTTACTATAGGATAATTCTAGAGATATAGGAATTTGAATATTATAGCTATAAGTTCCCCTTTTTTAATGCAAGTAGGCAGATATCAGTCAATGTGATTCGGTGAAGAAAGATGAATTGAATTAGACTTTAGTCGACCTAAGTCGGATGCGTGATACGGAGGAACTGTTTGTACTTACATCACAAGCTAAACAAGTATTCTACATCAAAGACATAAATGAACCTCGATGGGGTGTAATTGTCCCTGGTAAACGACAGATCCTTAGAATTGGTGATGTCACTAATGAGGAAGACTATGATGACTTTGATGATCTCCCACCATTATCGATGCTATGTAATAATGGCATGGATGGACCAAAAATAGAAACAAATTATATGAGAATGGATTACCATGATGAAGTTACTATAAATGAGTAGAATTCATTTTCTAGGTATTATTTTGTAGTTATGTTAATGTTTGCTTTATTTTCTTTTTGGCCTTATTGTTGGACGATTCACTGAATCGGTTTTCATTGTACTATTGTTCTTTGATGTAGTTTCTTTCTTACAACATGGCTAGTGATGAATATTTCATTGTTGATGAGGACGATGTTAAGTATGATATTCACCTCGAAGCTGATCGAGGTGATCCGAAAGACATAGATGCTGAGTTAGAAGCTCAAAGTATCGATATAGTGTTCGATGAGCATGAGAGGATTACTAAAGCGGCAGCAGGTTTAAGGGATGATGTACACATGAACATTTTCATCCCCACGTGTTTGGGTTTCGAGAGAGGGAGGGAAAAGGGTGGTGCTCGGGGCTTAGGTCGACCCAGAGGTCCAACTAGGATCCTTAGAGAGCCGGAGGCAATGCATTTAGAGTTCGATCATTTGCATCAGGCCATTGGTAGGTGGCATCTTAAGTACGGTCAGTATATTGGCCTTCTTATTGAAAGTTCAACATCAATTGGGAGTGGTCGGGAGTAAATAAGGGGTTCAGCAAACCTTGTGGGTGGACATAGTGGTACACATTCCTAATTTAATATTAATTATTTAAATATTATTGTAACTACCTTACTAAATGAAACTAACCCAATTTCTCTATTTCACACTTTGTTTCATATTCCAAACAACCCCTAGCTAAAGAACCTATTCCTTTCTATAGTCGTCGATAGATTTCGGGATTTTAAACCAAATTTAATGACTGGTTGAATTACCAGGATGAGAAAGGTATCCAAAAAAGAAGCTAATAGGTTACCCTAGAAAATCTAGAAATATATTAAGGAAGGCGATTGGGCAACCTTTGTCAAGAACATGACATATGAAGCTATAGTGGTAAGTTAAATACTTTTATGTATTCAGTTTAGAAAAATACTTTCTAAGGTACTTTTATTTTAAGTTAATTACTTTTATCTTGTTAATAGGCCAAATGCGAGAAGGAAAGTAACAGTGCTAAGATTAACATTCATCTCCATTATCTTGGATAATTAAGCTATAATGACGCAAGGCAACAATGGATGGTAGCGGGTTTCTATCCCTCTTGCACAAGGATCTTCTTCTACAAAATCAAGCACCACAAAGATAAGGCATGGGGATGACTGGTTTTGTTCAAAGAACAAGAAAGATAAGAAAATTGGAGAGAGAGTCATTCCAAACAAAGAGACACAAGCTATGGCTAAAAAAAACGTAAGAATTCTATTTGCAAATTACTAAAGTTCCTACTTTTTATAATATATGACATTCATTTCTAATATTTTACTTTTTCTTTTAAGTTAGAGTTCCGAGATAAGCAAATTCAAGGGGAATTTGTTCCCGTAAGGGCCAAAGACGCATTAGCTATGGCCATTGGGAAGCCAGATCACCTCAGACGCTGCATTAGAGTAGAAGGGACCAATATTGGGTACCAAAAAGTTGTTGGACCTCCTCCACCGAGATCAAGCCAACCAAGTCAAAGCGGAGTTTCAATGGAAGATCGAGAGACTTTAAAGGCTCAACTTCGAGAAGAGCTTAGACAAGAGTTTGATGCCACCATAAAGGACAAGATATTCTCCATACTCTAAGACATTGGTGTGAGCACCAAGAAGGTAGCATCTACGAGTGCACGGGTGTTTACTCCCCACCTAGAGGTGTGTTAAGTACGAGAACAATTTACAATGTGGTTAGTGGTGTCACATACTTAGGTTAGTTAGGCTAGCAATTTACACAAACTCACAAAGGAATGAGGCTTGAAGGACATGAAGTGGTGAAGGTTGAGACTGTTCTTGACTTCTTCAAAGGAGCAGCATTACCGGTCCCAATTCCATAGTATAAATTAGAGACATTAAATGACTCAATTGGTACTTTTGTGCAATGGCCTCTAATTTTGATCAAGTTCATAAGTGAGGTTGAAATTAAAGATTCAATCAAACTTTATCTATACTTATATTTTGGTATGACTAACATTGTGCGATTTGTGCCTTTTTAGGTGACTCCACGAGCTAAGAAGATAAAGGGGATGTCAGCTGATAAGGTTACAGGGAGCAATGAACCAGCCTCAAAGAAGTGAGTGGCAGAAAATTAACCTCTTCTCACTAAAGATGTAGCGGCTTCTCTTAGTCCCGAGTGTAAGTGGCTACTTCAATGTGCAATCATGATGAAGGAAGATGATACCATTTCTACGTCATTGGATTAAGCCTTTTTACACTACTCTGAACACGGAACAACATGGCTTGATAAAGCCTGGAATCACCTAATTCTTATAGGGAGCTCAATTGAACATTTCTATTATTCAATGCTTCATGAGGTGCACATAATTAGGATATAGGTTAACTTATGTCATACTATTAATAAATTCTAAACAATTTTGATAATGCTTTTTATGATTATGTAGGGCACTCTAAGATGATTATTGTCGTGCAATTTACTCTCATTAGTCAGTTGGTTGTGTCTTGAGGCCACTTCGGATGCAAGAATCGATGGCAATATTGAGGAGGTAAAGATGTACGTCCATTTAGCATTCACAAAATCCCTACAAGCTAGGTGAAGTTTATTTTCGCCCCTATTTTTGAACGGTATGTTTGAATTTAATGGGTAAACATAATGCTAATTAATTATAAATTTACTTTAGAGTACGATAATGTATTAGTATGTAAACATAATGCTAATTACTTATTGCTTATTATGTAGTGTGCACTAGATGCTTTTAGTCATTTGTGTGGGCAGTGGGAAAATCTACTTCTTCAATTCGGCTCTGTCAATGTGCAATACTAAGCTGAAAGCGATTATTAATTAGTAAGTGTTATCAATTGATTTATATTGCAAGCTAAGTTTGGTTGAAATTGAACTTTTATACTAATCAATGTCATTTTTTAGTGTGTTCAAAATACTTACATTGCAAGGAGAACAAGCCAGAAAGCAAACATCAACATGGATAAAAGTGAAGGTAAATTGATTAACTATCATATAACTAACATTTCTATTTTATAATTCATAGTATGCTCAACTATGAGGGGAAACTAAGTGCGACTACTTCATGATGCGTTTCATGCTTGATGTCCTCAACGGATTAGTAGTGGGAAGCGCATGATGGAGGTAAGAGCTTTTACCCATAATTTCATTGGTTTTAAGTACCCTTAATAGTGTATTCCCTATTAAACATGCCTTAAACACTTCACAAAGGACGGTTTGAGTAAATATAAGTCGAATAAGAGTGATTTTGGGTAGAAAAATGACCTTAACACTTGAAATACATTGATATGAGTCAATATAGGTCAAATAGGAGCGATTTTGAGTCGATATTAGCGTATTTCCCTTTAATATGTCCCAAACACTTCGAGTAGGATGGTTCATGAAATTAATAATATAAAGTTAGTTCATAAAATTCCCTTGACTTTTGTTGTAGTTTTGCTATTTTTCATGCATATTTGGTACCCATTCTTACTACTATTCCCCTATCCAACTGTTCAAGTAACGATCATCTCATATATTATCATGTTCACTATTCCCTCTCTGAATTCACCTACCTACATTTATTTCTCTATTGTCTCTCCTCAAAATGATATCTTTACCCCCATTATATTCTCCAAATTATTTATGGAGTAATTCATAGTGTTTCTTTTATTTTTTTTTACCTTTTCTTTCGCCTTCACCTTATTCCTCTGCTTTTCTATAAAATGCTCTATTTTCCTCTGATCTTTATGGAAATTTTATGAGAAAAAGATGGAGAATTTATCTATTGGAAATAGGACGATAAGTCAAAGAGCTAAAATGGTGATGGAACAAAATAAAAGGGTGTATCTTGCTATGGTTAGGAAGAGGCAGTTCCTGAAAGAGATTGATAAGGGTTGTAATAGCCAAATAAAAGATAAAAATTTGAGGGTTTTGATGGATGACTATGAGGCTGTTGTGATTGATGAAGAAGAGTTATTAAGAGGGGTTAAATTTTGTGATTTCTAAATAAAGCAAGTGAGTGTCATGAAGTAGGAGGTTGTTGATCATGTTGATGAGAAAGAGGAGGAGGAGAAGGGGGAGAGGGAAAGGGGGATAAGTAATGATGATGACAAGGGAAAGCGGGTGATAAGGTTTGATGTGAATGGTAATGAAAGTGATGATGATTCATTTCAGATTATTAGAGAGAGATGAAATCCTTTAGGTTTTGTTTAAGATCATGATTGTAATGGTAATGTTGGTGATGATAGGTGTCTTCCTTTTGTTGTGGATATTGATTCTGATGAAAGTGATTGGGAATTTGAGGGTGCGCGTATGAGCGATGAAAAGGAAGGTGAGGATTTTGAGGTCAGAAATGGTGATTATGTGGTTTGGTTTATGAGAAATCCTAAGATTCTAGTAGTAATAGTAGTAGTGAGGAGGACAATAATGATGCTTTGGACAATGATTCTGTGGGGATGGAGGATAAATCTTCTGACGGTTCATACGAGAGCTCATATTTAAAATGTTTTGTTGAACAAGTGGATGAAAGCTTAGAGAATCTTATTCTGATGATGATAGTGGTGATGGTGATGTTGTTAATGTTCAAGATGTTGGTGTTAATAAGAAACACATTAATAATCATGCAATTGTTGAGGATGGAAATGAAGACGTATTTTGGTAATATGTGCAGCTGATTTGGCATGGTATATTAGGACCAAAAAAGGCAGTTTCTACCCAAAACAAGAAGCATATTTTGCCCTAATTAGGCTCAAACCACTCCAAATATGTTGTTTTGAGTCAAAATGGCTCAAATAGAATACAATTTGGCTAAAGAACCTTAATTTGTGAAATTTTGAACACGTTTTGCCTAAAATACACCAAAACCATCCATATACGTTGTTTTGAGTCAAAATAGCTAAAATAGGATACAAATATGCTAAATAACTTTAATTTGGGTAGGGAAGAACATGTTTTTCCTAAAATGCCTAAACCACTCCTTATAAACTTTTTTGAGTCAAAATAGATTTGATAGGATGCAATTAGACTAAAGAATCTTACTTTGTGTAAAAAAGAACTTGTTTTGCCTAAAATACGCTTAAACCACTCCATATACGTCATCTTGAGTCAAAATGGGGGTAGTTTTTTTGTAGAAATTGCCTTTTTTGGTCCCTATATACTATACAAAGGATTATGCTATACATATTACCAAAATACAACTTCATTGCCATGATCAACAATTTTATCAATATTAATGTGTTTCTTGTTAACACCAATATCTTGAACATCAATAACATCACCATTATCTTCATCAGAATCAAATTCTCTAAGCTTTCATTCCCTTGTTTAACAGAACACTCTAAACACGAGCTCTCGTATGAAACTTCAGAAGATTCATCCTCCATCTCCTCAAAATCCTTATCCACAGCGTCATCATTGTCCTCCGCACTATTGTTATTGTTGTTGTTGCACTGCTGCTAGTAACATGCTTAGAAACCACAAGATCACCATTTTTTATCTCAAAATTCCCACCTTCCTTTTCATCACTCATATGTGCACCCTAAACTTCCTAATCACTATCATCATAATCAATATCTACAATGAAAGGATGATGCCTATCATTGCCAATATCAACATTACAATCATGATCATAAACAAAACCTAAAGGATTCCATCTCTCTCTAATAATCTACAATGAATCTTCATCACTTTCATTACCATTCACATCAAACTTCGTCACCCCCTTTTCCTTGTCATCATCATTATTCATCCCCTTCTCCCTCTCCCCCTTCTCCTCTCCTCTTTATCATCAACATGATATACAAGCTCCTACTTCATGACATCCACTTTCTTAATTGGGATTCAGGTCAAATGGGAGTAGTTTTGGGTAGAAAATTCCCTATACACTTGAAATACATTGATATGAGTCAATAAAAGTCAAATAGGGGGTTTTGGATCGATATTGGTGTATTTCCCTTAGTACATGGCCCAAACACCTTGAATAGGACGATATGAGTCAAAAAAGGTCAAATAGAAATGGTTTTGTGTTAAAAATGACATATTTCCCCTTGAAACATGCCATAAACACTTGAAATACATTTATTTGAGTTAAAATAGGTCAAATGGGAGCGGTTTTGGGTTGAAAATGACATATTACCCCTAAAACACGTCATGAACACTTGGAATACATCAATTTGAGTCAAAATAGGTCAATGGAAGTGGTTTTGGATTAAAATGCCCTAAACACTTGAAATACATTTATATAAGTCAATATAGTCAAATAGGGCAGTTTTATTGGCATATTTCCCCTAGAATACGACCCTTACACTTTGAATAAAATAAAATGAGTCAAAATAGGTCAAATGAGAGCGATTTTGTGTTAAAAATGATATATTTCCCCTACAACATGTCATGAAATCTTGAAATATATTGATTTGAGTTGAAATAGGTTATATGGGAGCAGTTTTGGGTTGAAAATGGCATATTTCCACTAGAACATGCCATGAACACTTGCAATAGATCAACTATTTGTCATATGTGGAGTAATTGATCTTGTAGTGACTCAATTTCTCACTTTAGTATGTTATTGGTTTTTCTTTTTGATCAAAACAGCACCAATAACATTTCCACTGCATAGAAAGGTCATTTAAAATTTAGATTCTTTTTTAGTTATCCGGTTCCATTGGCCTACATTATTTGAGCTTAGTGATGGTCATTTTATTTCTTTTACTATATTCTAGCTTATTTGAAGTGATTTAGTTATATTAAAATATTTTCAAGTTAATTAAGTTTTATTTGACTTGAGTTTGATAGTTTTGGTATGATTGGTTGGTGTTAATTGAAAGATTGATAAGGTATTGGTGACTGGAGAGGATAGTTTAATTACAAATATATTTTAGCCAAAATTTCCACTCGCAAGTGTTTAGGGGGCTTCTTTCTTTTAGGACATTTTTCAGTGATCTTTTTTATTCATTATTAAGTGTTTCTTTTTTTTTAGAACTTTTCAAGAGCAACACTTTTTTCTATGGGAGAGTTTAATGAGTTTTATGATATATGGGCAAAGTACTTTTATGTTAATAGTATTTAATTTTTTGTAGTGTTTAAATTAAGAACTCTTAGATATAATTTTGGCTATGTATTTAGTGAATTGTAAACTATGGCACAAATTTGTACCAATAAAATATTTTCTAAAATTTTTGACTATTGCATGCATAACATTAATTTTGAATTAACAAAATTGTAGTCATTTGCCATTCTTACCATTGATCATTGTGTTTAAATTTGGTTGCAAAACTAAAAAAGAGATGTCAATTTTTTTGTGGCAATTCTTTAACCAAAGAGAAGAAAATAACTCCAAAATAATTACTTGTTTCAACTATATGCTGCGGATTGTTAATCAAACCAAAGCAAATAACTCAAAGTAAATTGACTTGTTTCAACTAGTTATTGCAGTTTGTTGACTGAATAGAAATAATAAAATAAAATAAAAACCTTGACCAAATTCAATTATTTGCGGCAGTTTATTAACCTAAAATGAAGAAAATAAATTAATCAGGGAAATTTTTAAGTTAATTTAATAGTAGTTTGAGGCTTGGTGTCTTCTTTTTCTCACAAGTGGAGGATCTTGCGACGTCCACGTTGTATATCGACAAAGTATTGTCTTTGAGGGATGAAATTTCTAGTCATTACCTTTATCGGATGCAACATTTGAAGAGTTCATGGAATTCTTAGGGAGATTTTCCTACCAAAGCTTATGTATTCAAAAGTTTAGAGTCATTTTAATAAAAAAAAAATATTGGCTCTGAAAGATTCAATTGGAGAGTGGCATTCGGGTAAGGGATAGATACAAAATTTAATAGTGCAGTCCTCCGTTCGGTCTATAATGTGGATTCATTTTTTTTTTTTTTGCCTTCAATGGATAACCATGAGGTGGGCATTGTCCTTCAAGAAATGGATAACCCTATTTTTCCACAAGCTTAGATATTGGATTTGATGCGACCCTTTACAGTTGATGAGGTAGAAAACTTAATGTTTAGTGTAAATGGTGGTTTAGTTCCTAGTCTTGATGGCTTCTAGTCTTTCTTTTATCGCAAGCTACGACACTTGGTTGGGAATTCAATCTTTAAGGCAATTAACCATTTTTTACAATGGGATATATGCTACTGGATTGGAATTAATCCATTTTAGTGATGATCCCAAAGGTAGAATGCATGTAGATGGTAAGTCAATTTCGGCCTATAAGCTTATGCAATGTAATTTACAAGTGTGATTCTAAATGTTTCGTAAATAAGATGGGTATCTTTTTCCTAGTTTATTGGGAGACTCGATTTTCTTTTGTTTAGGGCAGCTACATGAGCGATAATATTCTTCTAACTAATGGATACATTTAACAAAAAGAGGCGGGAGAACGTTCACTTGGCTTCCCTTAAATTGGCCATGAGCACAGCATACAATAGAGAAGGTATGATTTCCCTCTCCACTGGGTTCTCCTTATTAGCAATGCATTTCCACTGTTCTTTTCTAGCCATTGTGAATGGAAGGGTGTCTAAGGCTTTCAAGCCTAAGTGTGGTTTGCAACAAAGGGACACCCTTGTCTCTGTTTCTTTTCATATTTTGGGTAGAATGGTGCAACTAGGTGAGGATATGGGAAAGTTTCAAGGAATTCAGAAATGTCCCTAAGATTAATCATTTATTCTTTGCAGATGGTGTCTTACTTTTCTTTAGGTAGTTTTCAAATTCCCGTCAGTCAGTCGATGTTTTCTATTGCCAGTTGGTTCATGTTTGTCTTGGGGAAACAACTGAATCTTTGCAAATCTTTTTGTGGTTTAGTCATAGTGTCTTAGAGTAGGATAAGATTGTTTATACCCTTATGATAAACCCAGTGGATGCCTTTGGATGTCATCTAGGAGCCCTAATTGACATTTCAAGAAGTAAAAAATTGAAGCTATTTTCCTCTTGATTCTCCAAAATGTAATATTGATATACTCGGTGCTAATTTCCAATGCTAGGTTGGTCTTTTCGTTTCTTGAACTCCTAATGTCGATGGAAGCTAAGATAGATTCACTGATGACTTGTTTACTATAGGCTAGGCAATGAGGACCTTAGATTCACTAGGTCAAGCAATAGGTTGTTAACCTTCTAGAAGAAGGAACGGGGGGGACAGGGTATTCGCCGAATAGAGGAACTGGACTAACATAATGATAGAAGTTTGGTGTATGGCCTATAATTTGCTGTTGCTGGTTTCCAGAATGTTTAGTGTTAGATTTTCGTTTACCATGGTTTTGGGAAGAAAACACCCTCTAGGAAGACCACGTGACACTTGGGCTATGTCAAATTTACAAAAAATAGAGAATTTGGTTAAAGAGGGTAGTTATATAGGTGATGGGAACTCGATTTTTGCCCATTTGGATAAATGGTTAATGACAAAGGCCCAACTTGTCGCTCTAATCTTCCTCTATCGGAAGCTTGTACTCTACGGGTTCATGATTGTTTAGAGGCAACATTTGCACTTGGAAATTGATAAAATTATCTTCCTCCTAATGTAACAACATGATTCCCCTTTACTGGCCTTATCACAAATCAAGCAACGTAATAATAAAAGCTTTACTAGTAGAAAAATGTCTATTTGCTGCGGTTTTTTAATCTTATTTGCTGCGGTTATTATACCGCAGCACATATAGCCGAAGCACATGAAAAAACCACAAATGATGCGGTTTTTTGGACGCAACAATTATAATATTATTTGATGCGGTTATTTAAACTTACCGCATCATTAATTAACATTATTTGCTGCGGTTTTTACTTAATAACCGCAGCATTTATTCATAAAATTAAAAATAAAAAATTAATTTAAAATGTTATTTGCTGCGGTTATTATAATAACCGCAGCATTTATTCGTATTATTTGCTTAGGTTTTCTTAACTAACCGCAACATTAAATCATTTAAAACTAAAGACTTAATTTATATTCTGATCAATATGTGTTGCGGTTTTTTTATTTAACCGCAGCAAATAAGTTATATGTACTGCGGTTATTCCAAAAAACAGCAGCAAATATGTCTGTTTTTTTCCTGCTTTCCCGCCATTTCTGACAAGTAGGGAGTGTCTGCTGCCATATATGTATGGATTTATTATGAGTTTATGCCAATGTGTAATCTACAAAAAGAATGTTATTTGAATTGTATATGCCAATGAGTTTACATTATTATCTACAACTAACTTAACCCAATGAATTATATACAAAAAGAATGTTATTTAAATTGTATATGCCAATGAGTTTACATTATTATCTACAACTAACTTAACCCAATGAATTATATACAAAAAGAATGTTTTAATCTAATGAATACAATGAATTCCTACTACCTTTTAATCTAATGTTTTAATAATAACAAAATCGAAGAAGAAGCTAGCTCTACCTATACATATTGCCCGACCCCAATGAAGTATTCCGCCCATAATTCCTTAATCTCCATCAACTCTTGATGTGAGTATGGCGTTGTTCTTTGAATCGCCTGAAAGGGTAAGAAATGGTAGGTTTAGTCTATCTACAAAACAAGATACATAATTTCAAGCGTAAATTTCGGCAGAGTTTCCTCTGTAATTAGTCCTTTTTCCATTTTTTTAATAGTACCTATTTCCACAATCCATCCAAAATTCACAACACAATTATGTGTTCACAACACAATTGTGTATTCTCAACACAATTCACAATACAATTCACAAATCCATTGTGTGTTCACAACACAATTCCCATACACAAGTAGATCTCAAAACAATTCTCATATATGTAGAGTTATCTATATCCTAGATCTCAAAAATAAATTACGGAACTCATGAATACGTACCGTTGAAAGATCCTCACAAGTAGCATGGTTGTGGAGGATTTCAAACAGGTAACGCATAAGAAAGTAGTCACACTCAGTGTTTCTAATCTGCTGAGGATACTGCATTTGGAAACCAAGTAAAATGTAAACCAAACAGATCTAATACAATTCTAAGGCAACGAAATGGTCATATGATTGAAAATAGGGTTACCTGAGCCGGAATCCAGTTCAACTTCAATCCGTTACGGAGGCTGGACTGAACTTTAAAGCTCTTGAAAGCACTAGATTTGGAAAAAAAATATAGTTGTCAATAACTATACTTTAATCTGTTACTCTTGTCAGTGAAATAAAAATTGCAATTACCAAAAAGTTACGTATTTAGCACTTCCTTAATCGCTAAATTATGTTTTCGTTAAAGAGGATCAAAAACGTATATTGTCCTCTTCTCTAAGGATAGAACAAGGAGTATCCAATGACGCCTACAACATGATTGGTAAATGATTAAAATACGAACATACAAGCCGAAGGATACTATGTAAGAAGCTCATACCTTTCATGGTACGGGAAGAAGATGAAACGCTTCCTATGGTGATTGGCCATAAAAGATACCATGTAAGAAGTGATGAAACCCTGGTTGTTGCCGATCATGGTAGCCAAGACCCTAGTTGGGCACATGAAACCAAAGGATCCTAGTCCTTCTTCTTGGACCAACTCATGACAGGCCTTATAATTAATTGAAATAACACCCATTTAGCAACATGAACAAATCGAAAAAACATATTATACTAGGAATTATATTCAATAGTCTGGTAACTTACATCATGAAGACTTGAAGCACAGATACGTTCAGCTCGTCTCCTGTGAGAAGTTGAGTGACGTCCTCTCCTACGATCACGATATCTTGGTCCTCGGGGTACCCGAATATCATCTTCCCACAACGAAAGGAGACGATGCTATCTGGCGGAAGCCTCGACATCCGGGCCCTCATTTGACGACAATTCTCACCAAAATGACTCAAGGCCAGCTTAGTGAGATCGGTCTGGGCAACATCCTTCCTCACGGACTCAGTTGTCTCTGGACCGCTAGGACCGCTGGCAACACCTTCAGCTACGTCCTTTCGACCCGTACCTCTTTGCTGATTCAAATAAATTCAAAACTTAATATCAATACATTAGTAGAATACAACTTCATAAAGTTAGGCGGAATGCATTTACCTCAGACGTCAGGAGCCAAACTAGATGCTTTGGCTACTGTATGAAGGTTCCGTGGGCTTGCTCGAGCCTTTTGATGAAGGCAGAAGGGGCAGGGACAAGGACATCCTTATAGACCTGGTCATAGTCGTCGACGCTGACCTTTACATGACCAGGAAGGATGTCAGCATGGTAGTCTTGAGTCAGAGCTAGATGAACGGTTCCTAAAGCAACAATGATTGCTTCATTGTCGTTCACCATGTGCAACAACTGACAGAAAACTTGCTCCTGCAACAAAAGTGACAAAGATGTCAGTATCTCATTCATTTAAATTAGATGAATTTCAAATGCAATTAGTAGTTTGTAAAACATAAGTAAACAAACCTATAGATCCTGAGAAGGATCTCTAACCCCCGAGCCGCTACTAGATGGGAAGACTGGAGGGTCAGGCCTGCTACGCTCAGGTTCCTGCGGAGGTGGTTGTGGGATACCGAATTGCGTAGCAAACAGCCTGAACTTCTCTTGGAGAATTAGATCCATCTTCTCTTCCATCTCCTTGATCGTATGAGCTCGAACTCGCTGCTCAGCCTCTCTCAAAGCGTTATTGATTCGAGCTTCAACGTCCTCCACCCTCTTCATCAGGACCAAGCTTCTCTTGTCATCCCCGTACACAGTCTTTCGGCCAACACCAATTTCGTAACCGACCACCCGACTTGGGTGGTCTTTTTAGCCGAGGGCACGGGACAGAATGTCATCCCGTGGCTGGGAGACAAACTCTCCCGATTCTTCTCTCCGTCTCCATTCCTCCTGCGTATATATCAAAAGAAAAGTGAATACAATTCACAAAATAAAATAAGATGAATATAATAATGTTGTAAGTAAACATAGCTTACAATGGAGTCTCGGACAACAGCCGGATGCTTTTCAGGCACCACGAGACGTCCTTTGTCGTCAGAGACGGATCTCGCTAGAAGCCAAGTCGTCGTCCTATCCAGTAGACTCAAAACAACAGATGAACAATTGGACGACGACGATGACACCGAAGGAATGAAGCCCTTTTGCCTCCAGATTTCACTCATCTCAGCATGTGAGTGTTGACCCATATGATGAGGATACAAGTTCTGGGCCGCACTCCTCTTTGCCTTCTCGCTTCTTTGTTGTTTATAGGAGACAAGTTATTACATATAAGAAATACCAAAGAAATTGAAGTAATATATATTGTAATTAATAGCAAACGATATTCAACGAAATGCTTACCCTAAACTCCTTTGTAGAATGCATCTTCACAAATGCGTTCCAATCTTTCTCCGAAATAAAGTTGTAGAGCTCCCAAGGTCGCTTCCTGGTCTGGCCCTCCTTATTCCTTGTACAGGAGATCGAACCACTCACGAGCTTGGCCATGAAGTCTCTCCACTTCAAGTCGCAAGAGGTGAGAACTGCCTGCTTCTTTCAAGGATTATCCTCGATTTGGAACTCTTTCTATATTATATAAAAACACAAAAGAACACAGTTAGATTAACAAAAAATAACACAATTAGATTTTCATTTAAGTAACGTAATTCAATACATTAATTACCTTTGCATCCTCCCAAAGCATATCCTTCATGCCTTTCGGTACGGAGCTCCAGTCTGATATCAAGATCGATACTTTCGACCGACTGATCTCCCCCAAATGGCATTTATATGCCTTGTAGTGTGTCCCACAGGGGCGTCCGAGTGTGTCCCACTCTAGAACTCTCTGGACACCGGGGATGGATTTGATCCCTTTTGAAGGACCTCTCCCCACTCTCTTCTTCTTCATCTGCTGGGTGTTGGCAGTAGAAGATGGCTGGGGTCCTCTGTGTTCTTCCATGTCTGTGAATCTGTAAATATAAAATAAATAGGTCAGTCAAGTTAATTGAATTAAGGAGCAAACATCTATATGCAAAATATATAATTTAAAAAAATAACATACAAGAATCATATAACTATATGCAATAAAATTCTATAAATGGAAATTTTGTTGTTTATTAACAGGTTAATTGTTTAGATTCTCCTATACTACTCTATCTATTTTCTTTGTAATACCTTCTTATTGGATAATTTGGTAGTTCATTATTATTCAGACTACCTAGCTATGTAGAATCCTTCATCATGGTCATTATACCTTAGAATATCATCAACATCATCAACAACTAATTTTGGGATATTCCATGTGGATGGCGGGGTTTCATCAAACTGTTCATCATATTCATCTTCATCAACAACATCCCCAATACCAAGAATCTATCTCTTCCCTTCAATAACAACCGACCAATTGTGATCGGCAGGATCGACCATGTAAAAAACTTGCTTCGCCTGTGAAGCTAATATGAATGGATCGGCATGATGTCCTAGGCAATTGGGATTCACTAGGGTTAAATACCCGAGTTCGTCCTTCTTTACCCCATGGTTATTATCAAACCAATTACAATTGAAAAAAGAAATACTGAAATTAACGTAGTCAAGTTCGAAAATATCAACAATAACCCAATAGTATGAACCCCGTTTGTCTATTAATGTTCGATCCTTTGAACTAGATAATTCTAGAGACATGCCAATGACCATTACACTACTATTATGCGTAGTCGACTTCTCATCTTGGCGCTTTAAGTAAAAAGAATAACCGTTGATATCGTATCCCTCATACGACATAACTTGAACTTTAGCACCATATGCCAACCACCTTAATGTGTCACCAACATTGTCAGGTACGTCAGATAATTGATCCATGATCCTTCCTTTGAACCATTCAACAAATGTGACAGTATGCTCCTTTACCAGCTATAAATCCCTTTTAGAGGAATATTGACTTCTTAGAGTATTCATGTGCTCGTCTACATACGGATAGACTTCACTCAGGTTTTGAAAAATAAACAATTCAGCCTTATATTTCAAATCATAATTGAGAGTAATTCATTTCCGACCAATAGTGCCATGACCCTCAAGCCTCCCTACATGTCTTGATATTGGTACCCCTATATCATGCGATCGGGCAAGATAATGTGCGATCCATGATGCAACTTCTTCAGCAACTGTTCTTTGTACTATAATGGCCTCTAGTTTGGCACCCATCTCTCTTTCAAATGGATGCATATACCTCCTCCAAATTGGACCACATAGCTTAATCTCACGAACCAAATGGATGACCAAGTTAGGCATGAATTGAAGAAATAAGGTGGAAAATACATTTCAAATCGACACATGGTCTCAACCACATCAGCTTGCAAGTCATCTAATATCGCTGGATTGATTAGCTTGCTTGAAATAACGTTGAAGAAGATACACAACCTTGTAATTGTGTACCTCACTTGTGGAGGCAATATCCCTTGAATAGCAACGGGAAGAAATTATTGCATCAAAATATGACAATCATGGGATTTCAAACCTACTAACTTCAGATCAGTCATTGAAACAAGTTTTGCAAAATTCGAAGAGAACCCAGATGGAACTTTAAGTCCATGCAAAGACTCGCGGAAGCTGATCTTCTCCTTCTTTGAAAGTGTGGACCAAGAAGGAGGAAGATACCATCGTTTACCATGTTCTTGAGGACCCAATTCAGTTCGCCCCATAGCAGCCATGGTTGTCCTAACTTTAACCCATCCTTGGTTTTACCAGGCAGATTCAAGAGAGTCCCAACAATGGCATCAAAAATATTCTTCTCAATATGTACGACATCAAGGCAATGTTGTATCTCCAAATGGCGCCAATAAGAAAGACTCTAGAACACAGACCTCTTCTTATAACCACCGGCTGATCAGTTTTTAGAGCTCTTTCCAAACCTAGTTTCAATGCCCTTAACCCGATCATATACCTCACTCACACGTAGAGGGAGACGATATTTTCGAAAGTCTATGGAACCATTAACAACTTTCCTCTTTCTTTTGAAAGGATGATCTTTTGGAAGGTACTTACGAAAACCCATGTAAACATGCTTCCTATAATTCTATAAGCAAATAGCTTCTATATCTTATTCACATATCGGGCATGCAGTCTTCCCCTTCACAACATAACCAGAAAGATTTCCATAAGCTGGGAAATTATTGATTGTGCAGAAGATCAAGGCACGCATAGTGAAATTTGGTTTAAAGTAAGCATCAAAAACCTAGACACCTTCCTCCCACAACAATCTCACGTCATCGATAAGAGGAGCAAGATAGACATTTATGTCATTACCAGGTTGTTTAGGTCCAGATATAAGAAGCGATAATATGATGTACTTGTGCTTCATGCATAACCAAGGTGGCAAATTGTAAATAGTGAGAAGAACGAGCCAAGTGCTGTACTGAGTGCTTAAGGTCCCGAACGGATTCATTCCATTAGTGCAAAGACCTAGCCTAAGATTCCGATTTCCCCCCCCCCCCCCCCCCCCCCCCCCCCCAAAACTCGTGAACGTCCTATCAATGTTTCTCCATTGAGGAGAATTAGCAGGATGCCGTAACAACCCATCTTTCTTCCTCCCTTCATCATTCCACCGCAACAATTTTGCATTACTCTCATCTGAGTACAGTCTCTTAAACCTCGGCATAATAGGAAGATACCATAGAACCTTGGCCAGTATCTTCTTCTTTCTCATATCGAGCTCATTATGCTTCTTTTTATAATGAGAAACTCCACATATTGGGCATTCATCTAGATCCTCATACTCATTTCGATATAGAACACAATCATTTTGACATGCATGGATCTTCACATAATCCATTCCCATAAGACACATGAGTTTCTTGGCCTCGTATGTAGAAAGTGGCAATTCATTGCCCTCAGGAAGCATACCCGATATAACTTCTAACAAGTGTGTGAAACTCTTGTCAGTCCAATTGTGGCGTGCCTTTAAGTTGAAGAGCTTCATGACAGCGCTTAATTTAGTGTGTGAAGTACAAGAAGGATACAAAGGCTTCTCTACAGCTCTAAGGATTTCATCGAAGATATGGGGAGGATCGGTGAAATCATCCTCAACATTATGCATCATCTCGTCTATTCTATCCTCTTCCACTCTATCCTGATCTCTAACATCATCATATACCTCATTAACATTCAATCCATCTTCATTGCGAGGTGGCTTCTCCCTACTAGGAAACTTTCTAGTGCTTGACCCGAACTCTATATTTCACCATGCCAATTCTAAGTCCTATAATCCACTCTGAAATCTCGACGAATTAGATGATCTTTGATTTATTAATATCACGATAACCCCTAGAGTTATTATAGTCACAAGACGGATACAGTAATAGCTTCGATTGATTGTCTACTTGATGTCTAAGTGTAACCCTAGCAAATTCCTTAACCCCTTGTATGTATTCCATTGAGGTTCGGTTATCGTACATCCTATCTCGATCCATTTTGAACTTCAAAGAAATAAACCAAAAAATTTGAATTGGTAGTATATATATTAAAAGAAGTCTTAGAGAGAAAAGGAAATTAATGTACACCGAGAGAACCCCTAACGACTTAAACAGTTTCTTCCATTAGCTTTATATAAGGAGAGGATCAGAGTCCCTCCATTACTAGGGCGGGCAGTTGCGTGGTGTGTGGTGCTAATGTAGACGTGTAGGAATGTAGGGTGGTTAGGTCATGAGAACTTAAGAAGTGAGTTTTGTGTGTCTCTACCTCCATATTCCAAGAATAGAGATATCAATCATCAACAATGAAAACCTATCATTCCCCTTTCACTTATTTAATCTAGCTGAATATTATCCATTATTACGGAGTCGAATGTGTAGTCAATTACAAGACTGACAACTACAAAACCCCCTCCACTATTCACGTTAATATCCCAAGAACACTTTTGATATTTATTTAAGGCAGCCAACTATATTTTTATAGTAGAACTCATACTAGAGATGCGCTATACAACAAGAGGTAGTAACTTTATTCACCTAAGCAATCAAACTATACTTGTTGTAAAGCGAACTCAACAGATAAAATTTTGCTATCAAAGGTTTCGCGAGTATGTAGCTAAATCTAGAGTTAGTATTTATATTATTATATATGCTAGGGATTCAAATAATTGAGGACAAAGGATGATGCATGTATAGTATTGCCCCCATTATAATAATGTTATCACCTAGGTTTATATAAGTTATATTCAACAACCATAGCTTAAACTTATCCACCTAAAACGTTAAAATTACAGTGCCAAGGACAAACTCAACAATAACAACATCTGATTCAGAAAAGGGGGTATATGTTGACAAGACATATAATAAGTTTCAGATACAACCAATTCCAACCCCCAACCTACGCCCATCCAAGCCTTTTCCTTTCACTGCTAGCTACTCAGTCCCCAAACCAAGTAAGTCTCAAATGTGATAGATATCAAAAAATTTGTAATCAATAGCAACTAACAAAGTGTCCATCCTACAAAAATTAAGGGGAAGAAAGAAGGCAAAAATCAATATGTAGGAGCCCTAGCAATGAAGTCGCAGAATAGGTATGCCTAGTCAATGAAGTATGCATTCGATAAATGGGAATGAATCTCATGAAGTATGCCCAGTCAATGAAGTCACAGATAGCAATGAAGTTTAAACCCAATTACTAGAGTTATGTCCAGATACTTAAGCAAAGTATATACCGAAATTCCAAGTTATACCAAAACTATACTACATTATCAAAACACGAAATGGGAATACGTACCTCAAATCTCGCGAAGAAGAAGACGCTTTGAAGAATCCCAAATGAGAACCCTTTTCAAAGAGAGAGAGAAAGTTTATAAATGGGTATAATGGGGTTAGGACTAGAGAAGGAATGGTGGACTGGAGAAGACAAAGTTAAATGTAGGGTTTTTTTTTCTTATGCTTCAGTGAGTCTGGGGAAACTTTTGGTCTTTTGAAATGGCCTGAAAAAGTGAAGACAGGGAAATAAATGACCAAATAAGTTTGTGGTTATTTCAAATAACCGCAGCATTTATTCATGCCCAGGAAAATATTATATGACTAAATAAATGTTGCAGTTATTTGAAATAACCACACTTGTCTTTATAAGTGTTGCAGTTATTTCAAATAACTGCAGCATTTATACAGTCATATAATATTTTCCTGGGCATGAATAAATGATGCGGTTATTTGAAATAACCGCAGCACTTGTGATTTATAAGTGTTGCGGTTATTTCAAATAACCGTAGCATTTATTCATGCCTAGGAAAATTTAATATATGACTGAATAAATGCTGCAATTAGTTGAAATAACCACAGTACTTATCGTTTTGTGCTTCGTTATGTATTTAACCGCAGCAATTGAGGCGAAGCAATTGAGGTGTTTTCTACTAGTGCTTGTTATGCTTTTTTAAGGTAAAGGGAATGCAGGCTAGGTGGGTTGGCCAATTTTGATACTCATAGGTTTTATGGACTCTTGTGGCACATCCCTGTCAAACCTATTTGGTTAATTTTTCTATGGAAAATTTCCCACAGAGGGATTCCGATTATTCAACAATTTCAGTGTTGAGGTATGCCAAATATACTAGTAGAATGTTTAGAGTGTGGTTTAGTAGTGGAGGATATAAATCATATTTTTAGGTTTTCTCCCTTTGTTATTAAGGTCTAAAGGAGTGGTTATCTAGGTATCTGCTCAAACTTGAATAAAAGTTTGTTATTTAACGGTTATCTATTATTCCATGTCTAGTTGTTTTATAACATGGATGGTATTCAAAGTTCAAAGTTAGTATTATTCATAATAACACTTTAGGCATTGTAGACTACTAAGAATGACAAGGTTTATAGCGAGCATAAAAGGGAGGTGCGACTATATTTGGAGAAAGTTCCGGGTTACTTTGATGATCACACACCCTATTTGGGATGGAGGAAGACATTCAAAGTTCTTTTCCACCTAGATAGCTTTGAATTGGTTTCCTTACGACAAGGTTCTCATTGGGAGGTGGTAGTCACTCTCCAAATAGATTGACCATGAGACAAGCGGACATGACTAGTGGGGCCAGGTTGGGAGGTAGTGTTTGCTCTAATGGAGAAGACATAAGGAACGAGAGTTTGCTCCTAGGTTTGCTTCTTCAGCTACTATGCTTGTTGTGATCTCTTGTCTTAAAGCTCTGAAATGGTACAAGGATCATACCTGCATTAGTAGAGAAATGTCTAAATAATGCGGTTTTCTAACGTTAAATGTTGTGGTTATTTATAAGAAGCACATATAGGTGAAGCATATGTAAAAACATCAAATGTTGTTGTTTTCTAAACGCAGCAATAAAAACAACAAAATATTGCAGTTTTTTTTTCAAATAACCACAGCACTTATAAGTAATATATATTGCGGTTTTTTCAAATAACTGAAGCATTTATTATTTAAAATAAAAAAAATAATATTTTTTATTAATAATTGCTGCGGTTTTATGAAAAAACTGCAACATATAAGACCATATTTATGGAAAAAATAAAAATATATTTTTTATATTAATATATGTTGCATTTTTTTAATAAAAAACACAACATATATTAATAAAAAAATATTTTTAAAGTAATATATGCTGCGGTTTTTGCAAATAACCTCAACATTTATTCTTTTTTGAATTTTTTAATACTCAGTAATTTTTTATAAGTTCTGCGGTTTTTTAAACTAACCGCAACATTTATTACTCTAAGTGCTATGGTTATTTAGGAAAACTGTAGCATTTATTCTTTTTTAATTTTTTTTATTTATCAACTTTTAGATGTGCTACGGTTTTTTAAAATAACCGTAGCATATATTTCTCTTTTTTTTATTCTGGTTACCCACTCTTTCTATACATTAGGGAACTGATGCTAATATGAGAACATTGCTCCCAAATATATATGAATGTGCTAATAAAATATTTATTTAAATTATCACAAAATTGTTATTAAATTTACAAATCTAATACAAGCTACTTGAATTGAGCTTATAAACTAAGTTTACATCTACAAGAATAGGACTAACTTAACCCAATATATACATAAAATAATGGCATAACCTAATGCTATATACAAAAAAGAATGGCCTAACCTAATGCTATATTTTTAGATTTAACCCTAATGTATTTATGTGAAAACAAAAGAGAAGATTGAGCTAGATGCCTACTTATACATATTGTCTGGCCCCAATGAAGTATTCCGCTCATATTTCCTTAATCTCCATCAACTCTTCAGATGAGTATGGCGTTGTTCTTTGAATAGCGTGAGAGGGTGAGAAAAGATAGGTTTAGTATTACAATATAGAACATATCTACAAAACAGGATACATAATTACAAGTGTAAATTTCGACAGAGTTTCTATTTCCATTTTTTATAAAAACTTTTTCACAATCATTATAGTCTAACACAATCCATCCATTCATAACACAGTTCACTATTCATAACACCATTCATCCATCCATTCTCAATTGAGTTATCTATAGCCTAGATCTCAAAAATAAATTATGAAACAAAGGAATAATACGTACCGTTGAAAGATCCTCACAATTAGCATGGTTGTGGAGGATGTCAAATACAAAACGCATAAGTAAGTAGCCACACTCCATGTTTCCTATCTGTTGAGGACACTGTATTTGAAAAGTAAATAAAATGTAAATCAAACAGATCTAATACAATTCTAAGGCAATGAAATAATCATATTATTCAAAATAGGGATACCTAAGCTAGAATCCAGTCTGTTACGGTGGCCGAACTGAACTTTATAGCTCTTGAAGGCACTACATTTGAAATAAAAAATAGTATACTCTAATTTTTGCTCTTGTAAATGAAATAAAAGATGTAATTAACAAATACTTACGTATTTAACACGTCCTTAATCGCTAAATTACGTTTTCTTTAAAGATGATCGAAAATGTATACTGTCCTTTTCTCTAAGGACAGAACAAGTAGTATCCAGTGATGCCTACAAAATTATTGGTAAATGGTTAAAATATAAACATATTCATACATAAAAAAGCTTACGTTTAGAAGTTCATACCTTTCATGGTACGGGCATAAGATGAAACGCTTGTTATGGTATCTAGACATTGAAGATACCATGTAAGAAATGATAAAATTTTAGTCGTTGTCGATCAAGGTAGCAGAGATCCTAGAAGGGCACATGAAACCAAAGGATCCTAATCCTTCTTCTTGGACCAACTCATAACAAGCCCTATAATTATTTTATCAAATAACAACACCCATTTAGTCACAAGAACAAATTGAAAACATATAATATAGTAGGAATTATATACAATAGTTAGGTATCTTACATCATAAAGACTTGAAGCATAGATACGTTCAACTCGTCTCTTGTGAGAAGCTGAGGGACATCCTCTTCTACGACCATAATATCCTGGTCCTCTGCGTATCCGAATATCATCTTCCCACAACAAAATAAGACGAGGCTGTCTGGCGGAAGCCTCGATAACTAAACCCTCATTTCTCGACAATTATCACCAAGATGACTCAAGACCAACTCAGTGAGATCGGTTCTAGCGACGTCCTTCTTCACATACTCAGTTGTCCCTGGACCACCTCTTGGCTGATTCAAACAAATTCAATTTTTCAAGAATTCAGTAGAATACATTAGTAGAATACAACTAACCAAATTAAGTGAGGTGGAATGCATTTACCACAGTTGTCAGGACCCAAACTAGATGCTTCAACCACTGTATAAAGGTCCTGTGGGCTTACTCAAGCCTTTTGATGAAGGAAGAAGGGGAAGGAACAGGGACATCCTTATATACCTAATCATAGTCGTCGACAGTGACCTTTACATGATCAGGAGAATGCCACAATGGTGGTCTCGAGTCAGAGATAGATAAACGGTTCCTAAAGCAATGACAATTGCTTAATTTTCGTTCAAAATGTGCAATAATTGACAGGAAACTTTCCCTTACTATAAAATTGATAAAGATGTCAATATCTCATGCATTAAAATTATATGAATTTCATATAAGATTATTAGTTTACAAAACATGAGTAAACAAACCTGCAGATCCTGAAAAGGATCTCTAACCCTCGAGAGTCTATTGGATGAGAAAACTAGAGGGTCAGGCTTAATGCTATGCAGCGAACAACCTGAACTTTTCTTGTAGCATAAGATCCATCTTCTCCTTCATCTTCCTCATAGTCTGAGTTCGAACTCGCTGCTCAACTCTTTCACAGCGTTCTCGATTCAAGCTTCCATGCCCTCTACCCTTTTTAGGATCGAGCTCCTTTTCTCAGCCCTATACACAGTTTTTCGGCCTACGCCAATTTCGTAACCGACCACCTAACCCGGGTGGTCTTTCTTGCCGAGGGCACGGAACAAGATGTCGTCCCATGGCTTAGAGACAAACTCTCCCAAATCCTCTCTCCGCCTCCATTCCTCCTGCAGATTTAACAAAAGAAAAAGAAAATATCAATTAGTAAATGATAAGTAATATAACGAATATGGTAATGTTACAAATAAACATAGCTTACAATGGAGTCTCGAACAGCAATGGTCCGCTGGTCAGCGCACCACAAACCGTCTTTTGTCAATAGGGACAGATCTCGCAAGAAGCCAAGTCATCATCCTATCACTAGTGGAAAAAAGGCCAAATACTACTACATATATGAATTGTTTTAGAGCGGTTTTTTTGGGTGTAATTGCAATCTTTATGCTCCAGTTTAAAATGACCGGAATATATAACATGTTTAAGCTCCGGTTTAAAGGAACCGGAGCATATACATTTGTATTGCTTTGCTGCTTCATATACCGCGCGCCCTAACTAATTTAATTTGCAGCCTCCTTCTCATCCCTAACCTTCAACCTACGCAGCACCTTATCCCTAACCTTCAACCTACGCAGCACCTCCCCCCAAAATTGCAAATTACAAACCGAAACTAAATCTCCCCTTGTTCACTCGTCTCTCCCAATATCTTCGGTTGGTAATTAACAATTGCAAGCGTGCATGAAGGGCATCTCGTTCTGTGAATATTTTCGATTGAAAGGTATGTACCCAGCCAATTGCATTCGTGTATTGACAGATTTCTTGGAAGTTTAATGGCATTATTTCAGTGTTTATTTTAGTTTTGCATTTTATGGAACAATATTTGCATGCGGTGAATTGATATGGAATTGTATTTCATTAACAACACTACGAATATATATGATATACTCTAACTTAGAAGATATGGATGAATGATCATCAGAAGTTGATTACAAAGTCGCAACAGATAGATATGTGGGTCATGGTTTCACGAATTTTATTATCTCTGTGTAATTGTCACGGAATAAGATTTTTGTCATGTCATGGGTTGCGATGAAATAAGTGAACTTTTCAATTACAGGCTTTGTAATACCCAATAATTTTTTAACTTTGACCTAATCACAACTATCCCTTTAATCCAAAATATAAAAAATATCGATTATCCAAAACAGGAAACTATCTGTCATGGAGACTAAATGGTGATTTCCTTATCATTGAATGTTTGTACCGACCTTCCTGATTGAGTAATTGCATATCTGGATCTGCCAATTTTGCCCTTACAATAATAATACATGGATAGTTACATTAATATAGTATTATGCTTTTCTAGAAGGATAATAAACGCTATACTTAAGTGAGTCTACTACTAGACTATAGTTTAAATTAGGTTAATGAAGAATCCGCTCATGAAGATTGTGGAATTGTAAAAGAAAACTTTTCAGATTTATAAAATTGATCTACTTTTACTAGTGAGGTGAGGGATGTATTATATGATTATGATTATATGTAATTGTGTTATGCATTAAAATACGGGTACAGTGTTTACTAGTTTGGCTCCGTAGTCAAGTGTTGAGAGTCTATACGCTTAAGTTAGAGTGTGATGGGTTTAATATGGAGACTTGACTTGGGGTATGTTAGTATGTAAGATGAAGAGACAGAGTAAGAGAAAAGAGAGAATGGCATTATTTATAAGGGATGAGCTTTAAACATACTCAACCTCTAGTACATAGTTTTCATGGTAGTTTCTCTCATAAGTCTATTCCACTTCATGGGTGTTATTATGGGATAAATTTACCACCCAAGTTGATAGGAAGAGTTGAGGAATTATAAGAAGCAATGATATACTTCGTGATATCCCATTATCCCCATGAAACTATGGTGATCATGTTCAAATTTCTTGTGGATGAAAATTTCAAGGAATCATTGCATTGTGTTATGATAACTTGCATACAAAGTTTGACAGCGTTATCTACAGTGAACATCATTAGCCAAAAAACCTTGGTGTCGGGTCATGTTTATTAACTCTTTACTCATTTGATCTGTAGAATATAACATTTTTGTTTTTTTGAAGCACTACAACATATAATATATATTATATTACATCATTTATATTACTTTATTTTAACATTAAAAAAGTTATGGGCACTGTAATATGAATACATACTTACGTAGTGCATGCAAATGAAACATTTAAGTAAAGGAGTAGATTCCCAAAAATTTTGGTCCATGTAACATTGAGTTGGGAAAAGAATAGGACGTATAAAGGTGAAAAAAACTGACCAAGTAAATATATATGGTGTATATTTGATGACAATGAAAATTGAATTGATATCTCATGATCAAACCAATAATTAAAAAAGAAATGACAAGTGATAAGTGGCGATTCATAGAGCCCCACTAGCAAATGAGATTTTGAAAACATGTATTCAAAGCTAAGTATGGAAGTTCTTTACTTCCTTTAATTTCCCCCTTTTATTTATTTAGGAATATTTCTATTATATTGTTAGTAAACCAAATTATTTCTAAATGCTCTTTATTTTTAAGGAACTCATTCAAAACTTACTCATTACTTGGGGATCTTGACTATTCCAAGGATGGAAAAAGATCGATTGTGGATGTATGGGGGCATTGAATCATCAGAATTTGTGGATGGGGTCTTGGAATTTTGTAGTATTGCCATCGAACATTAGGCTAGGACAGGGGAAATTGGATTCTATTGCCCATGTGTCAAGTGTGGCAATGTATCAAAGGTTGATAGCGTTGACATCCTTAGGGAGCATATACTTTGGCGTGAATTTAGGCCTCAATATCATGTTTGGGTTTGGCATGGTGAGAAGGGAATTTATAAAGGAAACGTTGTTCCACAGAATGTCCATGTTGAAGAAAATGTTACTCATGTGGTGGAGAATAATGAATATGAGAATGACGAGGATGATGCAAATGGGGACATAAATCGTGTTGATGAGATGATGGAAGGGGTCGAGGATGAGTTAGGAAAACGTCCTCATGTTTTTGACTTGTTGAAAGAGGCCTCTAAGAAGCCTCTCTACCCTGGATGTACAAAATTCACCAAACTGACAGCCGTGTTGACACTTTTCAATGTTAAGTCAAAGTTCAACTGGAGTGATACTAGTTTCACAAGTTTATTGGAAGTGTTAGGTGAGATGTTTCCTAATGGAAATGAACTTCTAAAATCGACATATTATGCCAAAAAGCTCATGTGCCCTTTTGGCTTAGAGTATCAGAAGATACATGCTTGTCCGAATGATTGTGTATTGTATCGAAAGGAACATGAGAGCTTAGAAGAGTGTCCGCATTGTGGGTTATCGCGTTATAAGCATAAAGGGGCTCAAGGTGCTAAAGGTCCTCCAGCTAAGGTGTTATGGTATCTTCCAATAATTCCAAGATTCAAGCGCCTATTTTCTCTAAATAAAGATGCTATGAATTTGAGGTGGCATGCAGATAGGGTGAAAAAAGGTCGTCTCCTCACACATCCAGCTGATTCTCCCGAGTGGAAGACTATTAATAGGTTACATAAGACATTTGGGGATGAAGATCGTAATTTGAGGCTCGGACTGTGTACTGATGGAATGAACCCATTCGGGACTCTTAGTTCTCAACACAGTACATGGCCGGTACTCTTAGTTATCTATAATTTGCCTCCTTGGTTGTGCATAAAACGTAAGTACATTATGCTTTCTCTTCTAATCTCTGGTCCTAAACAACCTGGAAATGATATTGATGTATATCTTGCACCCCTCGTTGAGGATTTGAGAAAGATGTGGGATGAAGGGGTTTTTGTGTACGATGCACATACTAATGATGTGTTCACATTGCGTGCAATGGTTTTATATACCGTCAATGACTTCTCCGCATATGGTAACTTATCAGGGTATAGGAATAAAGGGAAGAAAGCATGCCTAATTTGTATCAATGACATGGAAGCTACGTGGATTCCTAAGTGCAAACATGTCTTCATGCCCCATCGGAAGTTTCTCCCACGTGATCACCCCTATCGTAAGAAAAAAAAGGCATTCGATGGAGAGGTTGAAGAGCGTATAGCTCGTCGACCGTTAACCGAGTATGAGGTTTACGAACAGGTTAAGGGGGTTAAAACAGTTTTTGGTAAACCTGGACAAGGGGGTGAAGGGCTATGGAAGAAAAAGTCAATCTTTTGGAAGATTCCATATTGGAGAGATCTACAGGTTAGACATTGCCTCGACGTTATGCTCATAGAGAAAAATGTATGCGATGCAATACTCGGGACGCTAATGAACATTCCAGGTAATACAAAGGATGTGAAGGCCGTGCGAGATTATTTAGAATGCAAGGGGCTTCGCCCAGAGTTATGGCCACAGGTTAAGGAGGTAAAGAAAAGAAATAGAGCCAAAGAAGGAGGTGACATGAACAAGGGAAAGGGAAAGGGTAAAGAAAAGGTGACAAGTGACAAGAAACAGAACGTAGAAAAGATTTATTTACCACCGGCTTGTTACACATTGTCCAAAGAAGAGAAACGGTTTTTTTGTGAGACTTTGTATGGCATTAAGGTTCCATCAGGGTACTCATCTAACATGAAAAGATTTGTGTCCCTGAATGGTGAGTTGAAGTTGGGAAGCATGAAATCCCACGATTGCCATGTCATGATGCAAGTGTTCCTACCAATTGTAATTCGGGGGATACTTACAAAACATGTGAGATATACTATTACCGAACTATGTTCGTTCTTCAACACAATATGTTATAAAGTGCTTGATCCCTTTAAACTTGATGCCCTTCAAGCGGATGTGATTGAAACTTTATGTAAGTTTGAGATGTATTTCCCACCTTTGTTTTTTGACATTATGGTTCACCTAATTGTCAACCTCATTCGTGAAATCAAGCTTTTAGGTCCCGTTTATTTGAGGTGGTGTTATCCTTTTGAAAGACATATGGGGGTTTTACAAAACAAAGTGAGGAACCCGGCACAACCCGAGGGTAGTATGATTCAAGGCACTATGAGCGATGAGATCGGTAATTTTATAGCTGAGTATATGGCTAGTGCAGAGCCTATTGGACTTCCTTCCTCTCGACATGAAGGGAGACTTCAGGGAAAGGGAACAATTGGTTCAAAGTTAATCACACCTCCTAGAGAACAGCGCCTACAAGCACACTTGTATGTCTTACATTATGTTCCAGATGTCCATCCCTTTTTTAATGAGCATTACGAGGAATTGCGTGTTAGAAATCCTTCTAAAGGGGATAAATCTTTGATGCAGTTGCATAATAAGACATTTATTGATTGGTTTCACAATCGAGTTGTATGTGAACAACTCGAGGATGTGTCTGAAACTGTGAAGTGGTTAGCTTTTGGTCCTCGCGAAAATGTCAACAAATATGAGGGTTATGATGTCAATGGGTACACCTTTTGGACTGAGGGTCAAGATCAAAAGTCCTCTTTCTTGCAGAATAGTGGTGTTTCCGTTTTGGCGTCATCTAAATTTTACGCGAGTGCCAATGATCAATCACTGGTAGATGCCAAGTTGTTATACTATGGGAGAGTACAGGAAATATTGGAGCTTGACTACTCTAGTTTCACTGTTGGTCTTTTTAAATGCAAGTGGGTAGATAACAATCGACGATGTGTTAAAAATGATGACCCTTGTGGATTTACTGTTGTTGACTTGAGTCGGTTGCGTGATAGTGAAGAACCATTTATACTTGCCACACATGCCAAGCAAGTATTCTACATTGTAGACCCCAATGATAAAAATTGGTCTATTGTTATAGCGGGGAAAAGGAGTATCCTCAATATAGGTGCATTCTTTTCAATTGATAAAAGAGTGTAAATTTCTATTAAGGTTTTGCGGAAAATAAAGAACAAAGATGAGGCAAATAAAGAGGGGTTGAAAGTAAAAGAGAAGGAAGCGGAGGAAAGAAGTAAGAACAAGAGAGTGGTATCGTCAAAAGGGTCAACTCTGCTTCTAAAAACAAAGGGAGATCCACTTGTGAGTATTCAAGTGCTTGAAACTTTAAGCAAGGATTGTTTATGGTTGCGTACATGTGTTAGCAATGTGCCTGATGACAAGCCAATTCAAGTTGATTTGGCAAAAGAACAGTTCCACTACATGGAGGACACACTAACATGCGTATATAAAGTGGATGTTCGTGAATTTCTATCAGGGGAAATGTTGAATTTATCCATAATACAAGTTTTCATGAGGTGAAATTTACATACACGTACTACTATATTTCCTCATTTTCTGCACTTCATAATTGGGTGGTTGTGTACAAGTCTTACATATCTTATTTGTTATGAGTTTAGTGCACTTCACGAGGATTTGAGTGAATGTGAGTCTGGATTCAAAGTTGGGTGGTTATGTCCATAACAGATCAATGACACACAATGCATGACAAGCCAACCCGAGGTGAAGGAATACATAGAACAAAGTTTGATAAAATCAATCAAAGATGGGGATAAATTTATTTTGGCTCCGTATATTGAAGAGTATGTTTTAGTCCCAACTGTGAGATTTGTCTTTTGATATCATTATCTAAGTTATCATGTTTCTCTTTATTGACTTCAAATTCGTGTTTGTAGTAAACATTGGTTGCTCCTAGTCATATGTCCTTTGACTCACATAGTATATCAATTCGATTCTGTGTGTCTACAACCACCTCGACATTTACTTATCAAATCTTTGTTGACTAGGTATCTTCAAGTTAACATAATGCGTTTTAGTTTGATTATTAACTTTAATATATATCACATTGATATGACCTATATTTTTCTTGTCGAGTGTAGTGCAATGAAGAAATTACGCAGAAATTTAGGATTACATTCAAGAGCTACATTTCCTAAATGGAAATCAGTGAAGGTACATGTTTTTGAAATTTAAATGTTTTGTAGTAGACTAACCTTTGAATTACTTTGATTTTGACATGAATATTCATTTCATTTCCACTTAGTACGCACAACAACAGAACGGGGTAGATTGTGGCTATTATGTGATGAGATTTATGTATGATTTAGTCACCTCTGCCACAACAGTCGATGATGTAGAAAAGGTATATCTAATTCCTCTATTTATATTTATATAGTAAGCAATGTCGTCCTATGAAGTAAAGTTGATGTTTATGAACATGGAGGATGGGATTGTATGGCCGGCATCAATCGAAAGATTGATGTGGTATGGCATTGTATTGTTGTTGTGTGTTGGTATGTTGAATTGTTGAATTGTATTTCACAGGTTTTTTGGATTAAAAATTGGGAAAATGTTCATTTTACAGGGGAAACTCTGCCGAAATTTTTTGAAAACTTTTATAAGTAATGCCTTCATGCTTGTATACTTCATGCTAAGAATTGAACAAGAATTAATAGAGGTTGGTAATCTAATTGCGTTATTATATGGTGGCTACATTTAGGTTTTCGTCAGATCAAGAGATGAGCCTTTCACCATTGACAAAATCAAAGAAATAAGAGACAAGTTTGCACGATTCCTTGCCAATAACTGTATTTAGTATCAATTTTGCCTCCATGCCAACCACTTCGAGGGTACCAAAGGTAAGGATTATATTATCGGTTCCCTTTCCTTTTGTGGAGTTGATTCTGCCTCCATGTCTCCATGCTTGTTAGTTTTATATATAGGTTTTATATATGTCTCCATGCTTGTTGGTCTCCATGTGGCAGCCAATGAACTTGGAGATAAATTGTAGATGTGTGATACAATGAACTTGTCAACCGAGTGATATAGTGTCTACAGAAAGCATTGATTTAACAAGACCTATCATATCTTACAGTCACAAGAATCCCAGGAGCCCAGAAATTCAATCAACGCAACCGTTGAGCATAACAGAAAATGAAAGCCCCTTAAAACTAGATACAGGTAGTGATGCTTGAGAGAAGCAATCTAGTCTGTCTCTAACAGGCAGCTGTCAGCAAACAACAGAAAAACTCCTACAGATAGGTCTTGTCCAGATCATGGAAGTAGGGATGTTCCATATCTTTCTTGGCCGAGATCCTCTTGGAGGGCTCATAGATTAGCATTTTCTGAAAGACAAAACCAGAGTAGTTTCATCAAACAAAAGAGGAGGCAAAAGTTAAAACAGAGTTCAGTTTCAATACTTACAGATAGCAGGTCGAGCCCGTCTTTGTCCAATCCAGGGACAGCTGACGAAATGTCTTTGGGACTCCATTGAGGGTATTCATGCCAATCCTTCAGTTTGGTCACTCCTCGCCAAACTTGCTCATTTGGGGTACCCAACAACCTATGATGAGGAAGCACTTTCTTGTTACACTAAGATTGCTGCACACTATTTGTCTGACAGGAAGTGAAGAGGGAGCAACAGACCTGAAAATGTGGAGGAGTTGCTGCCAATGTGGTGGATAAACACCTTAAGTAATGGAAATACGGACTTCATAGACATGTCAAGCTGGTACTTTATGTCCACTGACAGGACTCCCAACTACCAACAGTGAAGACAAAATTGAGCTTGGAAGTTTCTCAGGTGTACAAATTGTGATTTATGTTTTTGATAATTGAAATTTGCAAAGTACATTCACACTCTCTTTGGTTGTTAATGTGACTATATGAGTAGTTGTTGATATGTTACTATGTTAATTAGCTCCCTAAATTTTGACTAGGAAAGTTAATTAGATAATTAGACATGTATTTTAGACTTTATGTTTAGCTTGACTGTGTTTATAGTTTTCAACTACATTTAAGGGGGGAAAACGGTTGGGATGCTGGTTTGGTAGTCTAGATACTTTTTATATATTGATTGTGATCTTGTCTAGCTAGCTTTTGTTATATAGCTTGTTCCTTATATTTCATCACTTGTACTGTAGTCTTTCCTCTGCCTTGTTAAGTCTTTGATTTCCTTTATATTCCCGTTGCTTGCTTCTGTCTCTAAATCAAAGAATAAAATGTCTGTAAAGCTAATTCAACCATGATGATTCCTTTGCAGATGAGCTCATTATATTGCCAACGCTGCCTACACGAGTCAACTGGCACCATTAATTGGAAAACGGTTTGCCAGCATCAATATATATGTTGAAAATGTAGAGAGAAACAGGAGGGCTCTTCGTGAGCTTCTTTTGTATTGTATATAATATATATAGACTTTATTGTATTGTATTGTTCCAATAATAATATTAGCATTTTTAAAAAATATATATATATAAACTTTATGCTCCAGTCCACTGAAAACCGGAGCATAAAACCCCATTATATGCTCCGGTTATCAGTGGACCGGAGCATAAAGTTTATTTTTGCTTTGGTTCAAAACGGAGCGTAAAGTCATTTTAAATATGCTCCGGTTATATCTACTTCGGGTCAAAACCGGAGCATTTAAGGTTTTATCCACTAGTGTATCTAGTAGACTCAAAACAACCAATGAACAACTGGACGATGAGATAAAACCGAATAAATGAAGCCCTTTTGCATCCAGACTTCACTCATCTCAGCATATGTGTGTTGACCCATATGATGAGGATACAAGTTCTAGGCCGCACTCTTCTTTGCCTTCTTGCTTCTTTGCTGTTTATAGGAAACAAGTAAATAAATATAAGAAAATATAGTTTCTTTTAGACAATATATTATATTACTATCATACAATATTTAAAAAAATTCTTACCCTCAACTCCTCGATGGAATGCATCTTCATGAATGCATTACAATCTTTCTTGGAGATGAAGTTATAGAGCTCCCAAGGTCACTTCCTAGTTTGTCCCTCCTTATTTCTTGTATAAGAGATCCAACCACCCACGAGCTTCGCCTTGAAGTCTCTCCATTTTAGGTCGCAAGAGGTGAGAACCGCTTACTTCTTTTGAGGATCCTCCTTGATCTAAAACTATATATTTTCGTATGATTTACAAACAAAAAAGAACACAATTAGATTTGCAAAAAAGAACATAATTTAGTATATTACCTTCGCGTCCTCCCAAAGCATATCCTTTACACCTTTTGGGATGGAGCTCCAATCTCTTATCAAGATCGACACTTTCAATCGATTGATCTCCCCCAAATTGTTCTTGTAGTCCTTATAGTACGTCCCATAAGGGCGTTCAAGTGCGTCCCACTCTATAACTCACTTGGGATAGACTTAATCCCTTTCGAGGGGCCTCTCCCCACTCTCTTCTTCTTTGTCTAGGTGTCGGCAGAAGAAGATGGCTCGGGCCCTATATGTTCTTCCATTTCTTTGAATCTGCAAATAAAAAAACAGGTAAAGTTAGTATAAATCACATAGTAAACAAGTAGAACAAAAAATAATATAAAAGAATGTAGAAACTTTATGCAATGAACTTCTATATATGCAAATTTGTTGTTTATTAACAAGTTTAGGTTCTCCTAATCTATCCATTTTCTTAATAGTACCTTTTTATTGGATTTGCAATGTTATATGCTGAATCAATTTCCTTGGTAGTTCATTATCACTCGGACTCCCTAGCTACAAAGAATCCTTTATCATGGTCATTGCACCTTAGAATATCGTCAACAATCAACAACTAATTTCGAGATATTCCATGTGGATGACGGGATTTCATCAAACTGTTCATCATATTCATCTTCATTAACAACATCCCCAATGCTAAGAATCCATCTCTTTCCTTTAATAACAACCGACCAATTGCAACCGACACGATTGACCATGTAAAAAACTTGCTTTGCCTGTGAAGCTAAAATGAATGGATTGGCACGATGTCATAGGCAATTGGGATTCACAAGGATTAAATACCCATTTTTGTCCTTTTTTACCCCACAGTTATTATCAACCCAATTACAATAGAAAAGAGGAATCTTGAAATTCATGTAGTCAAGCTCTTAAATATCCACAATAACCCCATAGTATGAACTCTGTTTGTCGATTAATGTTTGATCCTTTGAACTAGCAAATTCTGGAGACATGACAATGACCATTACACCACTAATCTGGATAGTAGACATCTTATCTTGGCTCTTTGAGTAAAAAGAATAACCGTTGATGTCATTTTCCGCATATGACATAACTTGAACTTTAGCCCCATATGCCAACCACATTAATGTATCAAAAACATCATCGGGTGTGTCGAATAATTGAGCCATAATCCTTGCTTTGAACACTCAATAATTGTCATATATAGTATACTCCTTTACCAGCTACGGATCCCTTTTAGAAGGATATTGACTCCTTAGAGTGTTCATGTGCTCATCTACATACAGATGGATTTCACTCAAGTTTTGCAAAATAAACAATTCGGCCTTATATTTCAAATCAAAACTAAGTGAAATCTGTTTTCGACCAATAGTGCCATGACCCTTAAGCCTCCCTACATGTCTTAATTTTGGCACCCCAATTTCATGCGCTCAGGCAAGATACTATGCAATCCATTATACAACTTCTTCAGCAACTGTTCTATTTACTATACTGGCCTCTAGTTTGGCTGGATTCCTGAATCTACTCTTCAAGGTACCCATCTCTCATTCAAATAAATACATATACCTCCTATAAACTGGCCCACATAGCTTAATCTCATGAACCAAATGAATGACCAAGTAAGGCATGATGTTGAAGAAAGAAGGTGGGAAATACATCTCAAATTGACACATGGTCTCAACCACATCAAATTACAAGTCATCTAATATCATTGGATTTATTACCTTGCTACAAATAGCGTTGAAGAAGATCCACAACCTTGTAATTATGTATCTCACTTGTGAAGGCAATATCCCTCGAATAGAAATGGGAAGAAATTGTTGCATCAAAACATGACAATCATGGGATTTTCATACCTATTAACTTCATATCATTCATTAAAACAAGTCTTGTAAAATTCGAAAAGAACCCAGTTGGAACTTTAAGTCCGTGCAAAGACTCACCAAAGATGATCTTCTCCTTCCTTGAAAGTGTGAACCAAGTTGGAGGAAGATACCATCGAATACCATGTTCTTGAGGAGCCAATTCAGTTTTCCCCATAGCATATTCAAGAGAGTCCTAATAATGGCATCACAAATATTCTTCTCAATGTGCATGACACCAAGGCAATGGCGTACCTCCAAATGGCGCCAATAGGGAAGATTCCAGAACACAGACCTCTTCTTATAACCACCAGCAGATATACTTTTAAAGCTCTTTCCAAACACAATTTCAATGCCCTTCACCAGATCATATACTTCACTCACACGTAGAGGGAGACGAGCTTCTCAAAACTCTATGGAGCCATTAAAAGCTTTCCTCTTTATTCTTAAAGGATGATCTTCTAGAAGGTACTTGTGAAAACCCATGTAAACATGCTTCCCATAATTCTATAGGCACATAGCTTTAATATCTTCTTCACATACCGGGCATGATGTCTTCCCTTAAACAGCATAACTAGAAAGATTTCCATAAGCTGGGAAATCATTGATTGTGCATGATGCCTTAACAACCCATCTTTCTTCCTCCCCTCAGTATGCCACCTCAATAATTTCACATTACTATTATCTGAGTAAAGTCTCTTAAACCTCAGTGTAATTAGAAGATACCATAGAAGCTTGGCTGGTATCCTCTTCTTTCTTAAATTGACCTCATTGTGCTTCTTCTTGTAATGGGGAACTCCACATGCTAGGCATTCATCTAGATCTGCATACTCATTCACATATAAAAAATAATCATTTTAACATGCATGGATCTTCACATAATCCATTTCCATAGAACACATGAGTTTCTTAGCCTCATAGTAGAAAGTGGCAGTTCATTGCCCTCAGGAAGCAACTCGATATAACTTCTAACAAGTGTGTGAAACTCTTGTCAGTCCAATTGTGGCGTGCCTTTAAGTGAAGAGCTTCATGATAGCGTTCAATTTAGTGTGTGAAGTACAAAAAGGATATAGAGGCTTTTCTGCAACTCTAAGGATTTCATCGAAGATATGAGGATAATTTGTGAAACCATACTCAACATCATGCATCATCTCATCTATTCTATCCTCTTTCACTCTAACCTGATCTCTAACATTATCATATACCTCATTAACATTCAATTCATCTTCATTGTGAGGTGGCTCTCCCTACTAAGGCACTTACTAATGCTTGACCCGAATTCTAATATTTCACCATGCCAATTCCCCATCCTATAATCCACTCTAAAACCTCGACGAATTAGATGATCTTTGATTTCACTAATATCACGATAACCACTAGAGTTGTTATAATCACAATAAGGACACAATATTATATTCAAATGATTGTCTACTTGGTGTCTAAGTGCAACCCTAGCAAACTCCTCAACCCCTTGTATGTATTCCATTGAGGTTCGATTACCGTACATCCAATCTTGATCCATTTTGAACTTCTAAGAAATAAAAAAAACTTGAGTTGGTAATTTATAGCAATGAAATCATCATCGAAAAACTTATTTTATATACTAAGGAAATGTTCACTAAAAAATTCGACATAGTTTCTCCTATAATTTCATGGAAAGATAAGCTTTGAGATTTGGAGGATCCAAATGAAGGTTATTCTTATTCAAAATAAATTACAATAATCTCTTTAGTAGCTTACAATAAATTACATTATAATCTAAGGTTTAGTTTTGACATGAAATTAATAAAATGTATCAGTACTTATGCACATGATTATTGAATAAATAGTATACTCAATGCACATTATTGTTGAATTCACATTTTAGTACTTAGGAGCTTCCATGTTTAAGATTTAGGATCTTACAAACTTGTTTATAAAATTTAATTTCCATTACTAACATTTATAGTGTTGATGTCCGAAAACTAGAACAAGTAACTAGGTGGATAAGTTAGACTCAATGATGTAATAACTATCGTTCTTAGTACCAAGACATTAACATAACTAATAACAATGAAGTAATTAAAAAATAGTAATGTCTTACTCCTTGATTTTAAATACTTTACAGCACAAGTACACAACTAATTAAACTCTATCCATTTCTATATATAACTAGTGTGTTATGGGGTTAGGGCTAGAGACGAAAAGGGAGGATGTTAAGTTATGGGGTTAGGGATAGCTAGAGAAGACGAAGGTTATGCGGTTAGGGCTAGCTAGAGAAGATGAAGGTTATGGGGTTAGGGTAGACTTAAGGTTTTTTTTCGTGCGCTGAAGTATTGGGATTCTGGGGAAAATGCTAGTAAACAAAATCCAAACACTTTTCTTCAACCATATTACCCTTTTCCTTTCCTTGTCAGCCCAAGAATTACGCGTCAAATACTCAAATGTAGGGATTCCACCTCCACTGTAAATCAAACCATGAAATTTGTTGGGGAAAATTATAGTTTAGTTGTAAGATTATGAGAACCTGATAGATCCATTCATCCGACACAAAGAGTTCAAGTAGCACACATATTAACAAATAAGAAATTGCATCAATTACAAGGAATTCATTCAGACTTTATAATATAGTTTCTAAGTAGGAAAAAAAGTAAACAAAATACACCACCATCCTAAGAACAAACTGCCGGAGAACACAACTTACTTGATGGGAAGATCTTTCTAGATGCCGGAGAACAAGCACAACAATCGACAAGCAAGGATGAGTGAGAGTGGTGAGGTACTGAGGTAGAAAGGAAGAAAGGAAGAAATAAAATGGTAGAAGAGAAGAAGATACTAGAGACGAAAAGGGGAATGTTAAGGTATGGGGTTAGGGCTAGTTAGAGAAGACGAAGGTTATGGGGTTAGGGCTAGCTAGAGAAGACGGAATTTATGGGGTTAAGGTAGACTTAGGGTTTTTTTCGTGCGCTGAAGTGTTGAGAGTCTAGGGAAAATTTTTTGTGTTTTGAAATGGCCTGGAAAAGGGAAGTCTGGGGTAATATATTAATGAATAAGTGCTGCGGTTTTTCAAATAACCGCAGCACTTATAACTTAAGTGATGCGGTTTTTTAAATAACCGCAACACTTATTCATTAATATATTAACATTTTCCAGACCATTAATAAATGTTGCGGTTTTATAAATAACTGCAACACTTGTGGTTATAAGTGATGCGGTTATTTAAATAACTGCAACACTTATTCAATGATATTTTCCCAGACTTCCCCTTTGCCAGGCCATTTCATGACGGGAATAAATGATGCAATTTTCTAAAAATAGTCGCAGCACTTATAATCACAAGTGCTACGGTTAATTAAAAACCACAACATTTGTAATAAATGTTGTGGTTATTTAAATAACCGCAACACTTGTGGTTATAAGTGCTGCGTTATTTTAAATAACCGCAACATTTAGGTTAAAAATATGTTCTTCCTATTCATGTACTTTAAAATATATTTAACCGCAGCATTTGAGACGAAGCAATTGAAGGGTTTTCTACTAGTGTTGGCTTGCTGTGCGAATTCTATTAAACTCGGTTGCTCTAATAGTGTCTCTCCAACATGGTGCCTTGCAAATTTTAGATATTGCTAATACAATCTAAAGAATGGCATGGGCGGTTATTTCAACTTTGTTTTATCCATTAGGTCGGTCTAGACTAAGTTTCCCAAGGTCATATATAGGTTTATGTTGTCGTTTGGCTTCTTCATTTTTACTTATCTAGTGGGAATGACAATGGATTGGAGTCGGAGTAGATCCAACAAAATCCAAATCCGATTCGACAAGTTTGTGGACCTTAATTTTAGATCCGAATCCGTAAACTCTGACTACAACTCCGATCCGTCGGACTTTCGAATCCGATCCGTTGGACCTTCGAATTCGATCCAAAATTTAATATTTTCTTACCTATTTTTTTGTTAATTTCATTATTAATACTAATAATTCAGTTATAATATATAAAGTATATTAAAAAAAATTTACAACACAAGCAAATACCATGGTTATTTTTTTATTTATTTAATTAATTTATTTTGGGTTATTATATTTGGACTTTTTTTAATACTAGTCTTGATACCACTCATTCGGATCGGACTATTGGACTCTGATCACAATTGAGTCAGATGTAATACAATATCCGAATTCGACCCATCTCCTATTCGGAGTCGTAGTTTTTTTAATGGATTCAGAGTCGAAGTTTTTTTAAAGGGTTTTGGATCAGACTTTCTCCTTCAAATCGGATCGGACTCGATTTAGATTCGAATTGAATTGTCATCCCTATTACCTAAGTTTTCTTTTCACTGTTTAGTTTTTTTTATAGTGCATTGTTTGGGTAAGGAAAATTAAAAAAAAAAAACAAAAGAGAGACAATCCTTTCCTTTTTCTTTTTTTAAATTGTTGCAGTGGGCATTCATTCCCCATCCTTTTCTAACTCTATCTATAAAAAAATGGACCAACCCAAGAACCCTGTCCTTCACCCAAACCTGTCATTACTTTTCACTGATTCTCAAACATCAAGACAAAACTAAGTCTGAAACCCACACAACTCATTCTTCGTGTGCTATCTCCTCCTCCAATTGTTATTATTCTGTTGCAACTTATCGAAAAGCCTAAAGTATATATCAGTTGGCTCTATTTGTCTGATTCTTTTAGTTGATAAGTAAAGCAAAAAGAAGAAGAAAAAATTTGAGGAGAAATGGATGTAGAGATGGGGAAACCAGGGCAAAATTTCGTTAATGAGGACTATAAAGGAGAATCAGTCATAATTAAGGATGCAACTACTACTACTGTTGATTGGAGAGGCAGACCTTCAAATCCTAGCAAACATGGCGGGATGCGAGCCGCTGTCTTAGTTCTTGGTATCATTCCCAACCTTTCCATATCATGAAAGTGTTTTTATTTGAATTTATTTAATAATTATTGTACTTGTACTAAGAATTCATTTATTTTAATTTCATTAGTTGGTGGACTATTGTGTCTCTTCACGAGAATGATACTCATATTTACCATAAATGTAATCATTCCAAATTTAGACGTAACACAATTGATTAACTCAAAATTTTAATAATTCAAAATTGGGCTCTTAGGTAGTACTTTTCTCTGATTATTTAATGGTAATAATGTACTTGTTTTTTACACTATAAACACATATTAATTTGACTATCTTTGAAAATTTTAAAATTAAAAATAAATATAATTACGTAAAATATTATTATAATTATTTTAATATATAGTTTAATAGTACTAGTTTTATAATTTATTAAAGTATAGTTATAGATTTTAATATTTTAAAATGTGCACTACTAACTAGTAAGTGTGAAATGTGAACTACTACGATAAAAAAAACCAGAGAGAATAACAATTACCTTTCCTCTTCATAAATATAATAATAGGCACCACTTCAAAATAAATAAATACTCTTCGTCAACTTATGTACAATTTGAAAATAAATGAATAAAGAAAAAAGTGCCAAATAGTTAAAAAAAATAGCAAATATACCCACTTCATATCATGAAATTTTATGGAGTACTATATGAATTTCCGTACTTAAATTAATCCATATAGTAACAAGAGGGGGAAAAAAATAGAATTAGAGATGAATATGGAGTAACATTATTGGGATAGATTAGTTTAACTACTCACTTGATGGATAAATATGTATATTACAGGGTTACAAGCGTTTGAGATAATGGCTATAGCAGCTGTCGGGAACAATCTAATAACGTACGTGATAAATGAGATGCATTTCCCGCTTTCAAAGGCAGCCAACATCGTTACCAATTTTATTGGCACCATTTTCCTCCTTGCTCTCTTTGGTGGCTACCTATCCGATTCTTATCTTGGCAGCTTTTGGACCATGCTCATATTTGGCTTTGTGGAACTTTCTGTATGTCCACTCAAACTTTTTATCTTCCTCTCTTATTATGTCCATTGTCCAGTATTAATTGACATATTTCGAGTGTTATTTTAAAATTTTATGGGAGAAAAAAAGATAATCAATTTTCTAGTACCTCGTGAGTATTGACTAATCGAGAGAAAAAGAGGATGCGTTGGATTTTTATGAAAGTATCGTAGACAAATATTTTTTGTTGTTGGTTCAAAGTAACAGGTTTAGGATTTTTCGCCTGATGAGTCGCTATCAATAATCAAATATGTAATAATTTTTTTTAATCAAACAACCAAATAATAATAATATTAAAAAATTCATTCAAAATATAAATCATTTGGCCAATCAAAACAATAGTTATATCTGACAATGTTTGTTCAATATCACTATTACATTCGAAGGGTGGGTTTAATTTTTATATAAAAAAAAATATTTCTCGGCCCTTTGGGTTCCCTATAGGTTATGTAATGATATCTTTAGTCCATTTGGAGTGATCTACCTGACCACAGGTGGAAGAGACTTGATTTTTATACTTCATTCTTATTATAAATAATGAAATACGCATGATTTAGATCAACTAGCTATCATTACGTTAAACTTTCATTTGTTGTTTGTATAATAAATATATAAATGTTAGTGGTTCTGCTAATAGATCGCAATTTTGGACCTTAGCAAAATGCGCTCTTAACAACCTCCTCTCATTCTCACGGACGTGGTCCCGTCTTTCTCGTTTCTTTCATAATGCTGGAGTATCATTACAATTTACAATACTACTTTTTAAGTCTGTCACGTCTCCTGAGTTAAATTGTTGTTCTAATTCTAAAGGTAATTATCTTCAATTGAGAATTTTTGTGTCACGTATTTGATAGCTATTTTTACAATTGTCAATTTGGTACTCGAGTGGGGTTTGAATTAGAGTATTTTAGGTTTTATTCTGATTTGGTGTCAAATTGTCATCTAAACAAATTCGGGTTTACGTTAAGTAAGTTGTATTTGAGTCATGTCATATTATTTTCCTTTTTTAGTATAGGTCAGATTCGTTCGTCTAATGTGTATCTTGTTTAATTATTAGTTCAGATTATAATGAATTAGGTTGAGGGTGGATTTATGGTGGGTAATTTCGTACCCAAGTCATAGTTGGATCGAATAATTATCGAATTAGGTAATTATTTGGTTAGATAATTTTGGATTTGAAATCAAATTTGTATCGAATAAGTTAGGTGGATGTTTAACCAACTAATTTCAAGTTCAAATTAGATTTGAGTGAAAAAGTATTAGTACGAATAAATTAAACTTACAAAAAAAATTAGTCCATCTCAAAATATTTCAAATTTATAATGTATTCCATATCAAAAATTATGACTAATACGAAATAGTAAATTATATTTTCACCTTTCAAATTATAATTTCAAAATTTTGATGATTAATATATGTAATTACTAAGGATTACTAATGGCACAATCATTATCCAATAGCTTTTTATGATTTAAAATATACTACTCGGGTTAATAATAGGTTGTGTCAACATTAGTTCAAAATAAAACGACTTACAAGTCACTGTAGGTCAGGATAGTAATAAGATGTAATAGGTCATGATTAGTTTCAGACTCAAGTCAAGTAGAGTGCCATTTCGAGTTGACATCATTGTCTAATCGATTCAAATCAGTTATTAGTTTATATTAGGTCAGGTATATGTTCATATTCAAATTATAAGTGTACTATATATAAGGTCCAATTGAATGTTTGTTAATGTCAGGTCGAATTCAAGCCAAATTACAAATCACTAGTTTCACACAGAAAATAGGTGTAAATCGGGTTTAAATTATTACATATTTAGATCGATTATTTGAATTAGGTCAATTTTTTATAACTCTAGCTACACTTTACAATATTAGTCAAAGAACCACAATCGAAATAAATATTATGATTTTTATCTTCCAAATATTATTAAAGCATAAATTCTTAATATGTGGCTGACTAAGTTTTAAATATAATTTTTTTACATTAAGTGAAACTAGCTAATGCTCCGTATATGCTAAATTAAAATTTTATTACTGAATATTTTGTGGGCCTCACCTTTATGAACATAAGCTAGTGAACTTTATATTATGTATAAGTTGAGTTATCTAACTATACTCCGTAATTTAAAATTATTTATTAACATGTTTTTTGAAATATTGAGTATCCTTTTTTTTAATAGATTCTTATTGATTGTTTATGTTTGTCAATACATTAACTTTACCTTAAATAAATTTAATTATGTATTAGTAAAAAAAAACTGATATAATGAAATTACATGTTCAAACTAATCTAATAAGATTTTACATAAGCATATATATTTTTCTTATGAATAAATAGCTAATGGTGATGAGTTAAAATGACGACAACAATATTAAAAGTATATATATATATATATATATCAAATAAAAAAAAAAGTAAAAGTTGTCAAATTTTTTTTAAAATAGTTTAAGTTTCTTATATATTTCATGCGTCTGTTCTATGAGTGTTCTTTCTACCTTTCACTTAGTGGTGTTCGTTAATTTTCTCATTATTTTTTCTCTAAAAATGATGTCCTTCCTACTTCTATTTTATTTCTTTTGATGAATAAAAAATTGAGTTTTCTTACCCATTATAATTCCATCACATTAAATTACTTATACATAGGACCATTTAATAATAAGAGTCTAAATCTTCTCTAAAACAAATTTATTGTCCGCAAAAGCAAACATATCAATTAACTACATCTATTAGTTAACTGCTTTCAAAATGAAAATCCATTGTTGTTTACTGTACTCCAAGAATTGTACCATTATTTACCCATTAAAAACTTTGAAAACATCAATAATTCCTAATTCGAATGGTATAAATTTAGCAACATTTCCATGGAGAAAGAGAGCAGAGGTTGAGAGGGGTTAAAGAACGAATCAGGTAAACAAGGGAAGATTTAGATTAATATTTTTAAATAATTTTCTTTTTTCCAAAAAACAATTTTCTTTTTTTCCAATCCAAAAAAAATGTAATCTACTTTACACTCCTATACTCCATATTCCTTGTCAAATTTGATTGAAGTAGGAAAAAATTTTAGAACTGCAATAAAAAAAAATTTCAACTTTTTAGGATAAGCTAATTTTTTTTTTTTTTATATAGTTCAAAAACAAATTTGTAAATCATGAATCAACTACAAAATGTTGCGAAATTAAACTCCTAGAGTCGCAGAAGTACTCCTTGTTCACACTTATAACATACCTAAAGTACGTAATAATGCATATAACTAAAATTAAAATTAAAATTTTATAAACTAATGACAAGAAAAGTTATAGACAAAGTAGCCCCCACTTCCCGTTTTGTTCCTCAACTTAAAAGAAGTTGGTATTAATATAAAGGATTATGTACCTAGAAAGTTATACACCCCGTACTCAAAACTTCTTTTAGCCTTTTTCACAAGGATACAAGATGACTTCAAATAAAGTATTCAAGAAGCTTGTGTGTTGTTAATTTGTTGGTATTCAGGCAATTCAGCGTTATACATTTGTGGGAAGTTATAAAAGGCTATAAAGCCTATAATGATATGACTTGGTTTAGTTTAATAGTTCAATTAAAATAGTTGATATTTATATTTTAGATTACTTATATGGTTTATAATGAAGTACTCTTTCCGTTTCTTTTTATTCTTCTCGTTTGGACTCTATAGATTTTAGAGCCAAACTTTGACTATAAATTATTCCTAATTATAAGAAAAAAAAAAACTAGGAAAAAATGTTAAAAATACGCATGTGATCCTGATTACTAAAAAAAGATGTTGAAAAAACAGGGGTTCATCTTGCTATCAGTGCAAGCACACCTACCACAGCTAAAGCCAGCAAAATGCAACATGATTCTACAAGACGGCAGTGGACAGATTTGCGAAGAAGCAAAGGGAATAAAGGCTTTGATATTTTTCGTGGCGCTCTATCTAGTTGCATTAGGGAGTGGGTGTGTGAAGCCTAACATGATTGCTTATGGAGCTGATCAGTTCTACTCCAAGCAGTCTAGTCAACTATCTACCTACTTCAATGCCGCCTACTTTGCCTTCTCTGTCGGGGAACTCACTGCCCTCACCATCCTCGTATGGGTTCAGACTCATTCCGGTATGGATATCGGGTTCGGTATCTCCGCGATTGTTATGGCTATGGGGTTAATCTGCTTGGTTTCGGGCACTCTTGTTTACAAAAACAAGAGACCTCGTGGCAGCATTTTAACTCCTATTGCTCAGGTATGTACGTATACATGCATGCATACACTGCACTTAAATATCAGTGATTCATTATCGTTTGTTTTGTACGCAAAAATAATTAGTTGGTGTTCGAATTAAAGGTATTTTACATCTCTTTGCTAAATAATATGCTCTATCAATCATCCATAGGATTACATTCAAAGTTTACTTTTAAAATACATAATTCTTTTTGAGTTTTAAGTCAGATAAGTCTGCTAGACGAGGCCGCTCTCCATAATTTTGTGGCAAAGATTGTAAGAGAGTTATATTTAAAGACGTTGATTTGAAGCTTTATTTTCACCTTCTCTTTTGAAAAAAAATATTTTGATCTCTAACGTATTAGGAAATGTTAATTATATCTAGCTTAGCTTGGAGGTATTAAACAGCGTATATCTTATTGGCAAATAAAAAGGAAAAGCAATTGAAAGAAAAAAGCGTTAGAAAGCATTAATTTATGGGTGAATTTGCTATATTTGGGTTAAAATGTACCCCTTTATGTGAAAAGTATATTTTTATGTTTTAATATATCAACTTCATTTTCAAAGAACACAACTCTAGTGTAAAACATTAATACAACTTAAAGTTTTTGTTTGGTGAATATAATATATAGTAAATAAGTTTGAAGGTTAAAAAGGAAAACTTTATATTTTTATAGTACAACTCTATTTTTAAAAAGTGCTACATCATTTTCGTATAACACAATTTTAGTTTTATATAACACAAGTTTAATTTTAAATATCACAACTTCAATTTTAAAAAGAACAAATATAATACAACTTAAATGTGTAAAATGACTACTATACCCTTTAAAATATGTACCGTTAGCATATAATATATCTAATATTATAGGACAGAAGTGCTTAGTGAGCAACAAAATTTACTACGTATAACAAGGATTAATGTTTGACTTGATAAAGGTTACAAGTTAAGTATTTTTTTCATTATGTAAAATTTAGATCACTTTAATTTCTGGCTAATTCCCCACCCTCTCACAGGTATTTGTGGCTGCCTTTCTAAAGCGGAATATAGTATGTCCATCAGATGTGAAGAACTTACGTGGGGTTCCTACTATTTCCAACAACCTTCACTATGCCAGTTCCAATGTATCTGACAATCTCATCCATACTGAGAGATTCAGGTAATCTGAACCACTAAAATTTCTCTTTTGTTAAGTCAAACTTGCTCGGCATAGCTTTTTTTTTTTTTTTTTTCTTTTATGCACCCACTACTTAAATAAGTAATTATTACTATTGCATATAAAGCCATAAAAGACGACTCTAAGTGCATGCTATAGTTGATGGAGGCAATGTGTAAACTATGAGACCATAAACTAATAATCCCACTTGTTTTGAGACCTGTTCACACTGTAATGCCTTGTCACTGAAATCATCATCACTATCTCATAATATGTGCATCATATATCCTGACCTTGTAAACAACAGTAACCTAGATTAATACTAGAATAAAGGCCTTGAAGTCTGAATTTGGTCCCAAAAGAGGTGCAGAGTTTGATCAAATATATCCTTTTACTTTCTCAAAACTTAAAATTTTTTTTTTATTAAAATGGATAGACAAGTAGTTGCTAATGTCCATAGATTAGCAACTACAGCTATGGTTAGTTTTTATGTACTCAATCCTTTTGCCAAAAAAAATAATAATAAAAAGCTGAAAGCTTGAAAGAACCCGTTGGACCCTTGGTCTCTTTCAACGTATTGTTTAACTAATTGAAAAAATACTTTTTTATTATATCAATAGACCCTTGCTACATTTTTAAAAAATCTATTCCATATTCATTTGTTTTACATTTTCTTCATATTTTATCAATTCTATATTATATATTCTAAATTTATGTCAACATTTTCATCTATTCTATATTCTAAATTTATGTCAACATTTTCTTCATATTTTATCATCTCTACTTACCTCACTTTAACATATCCATTTACGAAGTGCATACAATTAAAGTATAATAATTTTCTAACCCTAAAAGGCAAAAGTGCCCATATGAATGGTTCCTTTCATAAAACATTATATTGTCTATAGTCTCAAATAATACACCAAATATTTGTTGAGCAAATCAGTTCTCTTGGTCGGTTTACAATTTGGCAAAGGGCATTTATATATCATGAGAGTAGACCACATGATTATATTTTTTTTATAGATAAAAGTCGGTGAAAATTACCTATGTTTTAACTTTGTACCGGAAATTTGGGTTGGAAAGCCAAAGACATTTATCACTATTGCCCCTGAAAAGAGTATAAGCCGGTTAAGTGTTTTGTGGGATGTACCTTTTGTGCACGTCAACGCATTTAACTTTTTTTGGAACATTCCCATCAACGATACTTCTTGACTTCTAATATAAATTAAAAACCACCTTAACTTGTCCCCCTCCATTCTATAATACTATCATGTCATTTCATGCTTCGCGATTTCGCATTATAAAATCAAACAATATTTAATTGTTACGTTAAAGAAACTAATTTGTCTCGTAGCTTCTAGCTAGCTATATATTTTCCCTATACCTTCATCTATCCTTTTCAGAGAGATCTAGCTATGTGCGTGAGTCAAAGCCCTCTATGGGTTTCATTCTTGAGATAAATAATGTCATTTATGGAGTAACAATTAGGCAAAATATTCCTTTTTTTAACCTATTTTTCATTTTCGGCTTTTCGTTAAAAATTATAAAGATTAATTATTCAATTAACAAAAAGTGTATGTAATACGAAATATTCTTAATTAGAAAGTTTAGACAATTTGTCCAATCAAAAGAACAGAAATTTGAGATTGTGTATTTTAATATACATCTCAGATCTGTAGCATTTTTCAAATAGTTTATGAAATTGTCAGGTTCTTGGACAACGCGTGCATCAAAGAAGAAGGATCAAACAACTACAAGTCAGGAGCATGGAGATTATGCACAGTGAATCAAGTAGAACAAGTTAAAATCTTAATCTCAGTGCTCCCTATCTTTGCATGCACCATTGTGTTCAACACCATATTGGCTCAGCTACAAACCTTCTCCGTCCAACAAGGAAGCCAAATGAACACAAGCATCACCAAATCATTTAGCATCCCACCCGCTTCTCTCCAAGCCATCCCTTACATTCTCCTCCTCTTCCTCGTCCCCCTCTACGACAAATTCTTCGTCCCTTTTGCACGTAAATTTACTGGCCACGATTCCGGGCTCTCTCCTCTCCAGCGCATCGGGGCCGGCCTCTTCATCGCGACATTTTCGATGGTTGTGGCTGCCCTTACGGAGAAAGAGAGAAGAGAGATGATGGTTCACAACAAGAAACACCTCTCTATCTTCTACATCACCCCACAGTTTCTTATCTTTGGTTTGTCAGAGATGTTTACTGCTGTAGGACTTATTGAGTTCTTCTACAAGCAGTCCTTAAATGGAATGCAATCTTTTCTCACAGCTATGACTTATTGCTCTTACTCCTTCGGGTTTTACTTGAGCTCTGTCTTGGTTACCCTGATAAACAAGGTCACCTCCTATTCCTCCCCTTCTCGTAAAGGATGGTTGAGTGAGAATGATCTAAACAAAGATAGGTTGGATTTGTTCTATTGGTTATTGGCTGGTCTTAGCATCCTCAACTTTCTGAATTACCTCTTTTGGGCACATTGGTACTCCTATAATCCTTCTGTGATGGTCACTTGTCAGCAGCATGTTTCTCCCGAGGACTTGAACTCTGCCAACATCAACGAGCTAGGATAATACAGTTGCTGCCATAAGTTATAAACCTCAACTAAATTAATTAGATTTAGTATACATTATATAATTTCAGAATATATATAATTGTATCACTAATTATATATATATATATATAGCTTGATTACTAGCTTACTGAGGTTGAAGTAGGAGCGAAATATACCCTCTGCGTACGTTCAGTTTATATAAGTTATCAGGCTTGTCTAAAACTCTTATTAACATTGCTTAGTGATTTATCTATCTTGATTTCATATCAGTCGATGCTTGACGTACACATGATCGATACTTCAGCCATTCATAATCATCCTATCACTCTATCAACACTTCTAATTTGTAATTCACAAAACACTGTTTACGTACTTCATCGGTCTCCTTTAACTGAAATGCTACACTTTCACTTATATAATTCTATATACTTAATTACCATGACCACACTTTTGAAAAAAATTATTAAAAAACTATTTATTACGATATTGAACTTTTCCCAGAAGAAAATGAAAATAAAGGAAAACCGAAATAACGTACAAACAGGAAAGCCGAAAATTTATAAAATTTACAAAAAAAAATATTCGTAGTTGCGTGCTTAGAAAAATTAATACATGAGAAAAAGAAAAAAAAGGAAAAGAAAAGTTTATAAATTTACAAAAACAACCACAAAAAAAAAAAGAACATTTCCTAATTGCATGCTTAGAAAAATTTAAGGAAGAATGACGTTAAGTATTGCGTGGCGCGCAAGTGGATTTTTTTCTGTTTGATCTTTTTAAAAAAAAAATCAAAAAAAATAACCTTGCTTGAAATATGCTTTTGACAAAATTCAATAGTAGAAAACAGTTCAATTGCTTCGCCTTAATTGCTATGGTTAAATATATTTCGAAGTACATAAAAATAAGTGTTGCGGTTATTTGAAATAACCGCAACATTAAATCTTCCCCAGGAAAATATTATATGTACTGATTTAATGCTGCGGTTATTTGAAATAACCGCAACACTTATAATCATAAGTGTTGCGGTTATTTCAAATAACCGCAGCATTAAATCTTCCCCAGGAAAATATTAAATGTACTAATTTAATGCTGCGGTTATTTTAAATAACAACAGCACTTATAATCATAAGTGCTGCGGGTATTTCAAATAATAACGCAGCATTAAATCAGTACATTTATTTCCCTAGCTTCACTTTTCCAGGCCATTTCAAAAGACACAAAAATTTCCCCAGACACAGTAATGAGCGTTCGAAAAAAAAACCATACGAACTTCGTCTTCTCTAGCCCCATTACTTTACATCCTCCATTCCTTCTCTAGTGTCCTACCCCCATTATACCCATTTGAACTTCGTCTTCTCTCTTTGAAAAAGCTTCGGGTCACATTTGGATTTCTTCGAGGAAGTTGAGCCAAGCATTCGTCTTCTTCTTTGCGAGATTTGAGGTACGTATTTCCCTTCTTCTTCGTGTTTGATAGTGGGATTCACTTTAACTTTATGTTCTTCTTCTTCGCGAGTCATTGCATTGTTGAGGATGGTGGTTTGTATGTTGTTATGTGTTCTTTGACTGTTTAATAAATGATAAGGATTGCAAGGGATGTGGTTGGATGAACTGAGAGCAAACCATTTAAAAGTGTGAACTAAACTAAGGATGCAATGAACTTACGTTGGCGCAGCTAGCTACCTTAGCATAGCTAGGGTTTTCAACTTTTCATATATATATTTTTGTCGACCTACCTCTATAACATTATTTCACGCCCCTTTTTTATTAATCCCAACTTTCATCAAAACATAACTTAGTAGTACAAGAATTCAGAGTTGAACAACCGCCCCCTTTAGATTTGACACTAGTTTAAACCCCAAATAGCTACCTAGCAAGCTAGCTACCTAGGTGATTAGTAAGACTCAAAATGTTGAAATGAAGATAATTAACTTTAATGTAAAAAAATAAAATAAAGGTACTCAGTAGTCCCTAGGCTGGCAGGTTCTTTCATTAGAGGTTAAGGGAATTGAAGTGAAAGGAGAAATGAACTAAAAATGGATCCCCAAAACTCATCTATAAATCTTCCCTGAATACATTCTGAATTCTTAGAGAGGGAAGACTTTACTCATCTATACTCCCCTCACATCTTACTCTAAAATTCTCATACGACCTTATGTTACATTATACATTTTAAAAACTATAAAAAGGGAAAGAAAATAATAAAAAAAGAAAATAAAGTTAAAAATATGAATACTCATCACAATCTTGGACTGAAACTGATTATGTCAATTGACCTAATAATGATTTGTATGTGCTCCGTATAGCCCCCAGTAAGTGAAAGTGTTTAAGAGTGATAGTAGTCTTGAAAAGTGTAATTACTTTGGAGATTAAATCATACGAAAGGGTTTGGAGATTAAATCATGTGCTTCGCCCTGGTAATGGAGGGATTATGATCCTCTCCTTATGTAAAGCTAATGGAAGAAACTGTTTAAGCCGTTGGGGGTTCTCTCGGTGTACAATTAATTTCCTTTTCTCTCCAGGACTTCTTTTAATATATATACTACCAACTCAAGTTTTTTGGTTTATATCTTTGAAGTTCAAAATGGATCGAGATTGGATGTACGGTAACCGAACCTCAATGGAATACGTACAAGGGGTTGAGGAGTTTGCTAGGGTTACACTTAGACATCAACTACACAATCATTCAAAGATATTATTGTGTCCGTGTTATGACTGTAACAACTCTAGGGGTTATCATGACATTAATGAAATCAAAGATCATCTAATTTGTCGAGGTTTCAGAGCGGATTATAGGACTTGGAATTGGCATGCTGAAAAATTAGAGTTCGGGTCAAGCGCTAGTAAGTTTCCTAGTAGTGAGAAGCCACCTCGCAATGAAGATGGGTTAAATTTTAATGAGGTATATGATGATGTTAGAGATCGGGATACAGTGAAAGAGGATAGAATAGACGAGATGATGAATAATGTTGAGGATGATTTCACCGATCATCCCCATATTTTCGATGAAATCCTTAGAGCTGCAGAGAAGCCTTTGTATCCTTCTTGTACTTGACACACTAAATTGAGCGCTGTTATGAAGCTCTTCAACTTAAAGGCACGCCACAATTGGACTGACAAGAGTTTCACACACTTGTTAGAAGTTATATCGGGTATGCTCCCTGAGGGCAATGAATTCCCACTTTCTACCTACGAGGCCAAGAAACTCATGTGTCCTATGGGAATGGATTATGTGAAGATCCATGCATGTCGAAATGATTGTGTTCTATATCGAAATGAGTATGAGGATCTAGATGAATGCCCATTATGTGGAGTTTCCCGTTACAAAAAGAATGTCAATGAGCTCAATTTGAGAAAGAAGAGGATACCGGCCAAAGTTCTATGGTATCTTCCCATTATATCGAGGTTTAAGAGACTGTACTCAGATGAGAGTAATGCGAAATTGTTGCGGTGACATGCTAAAGGGAGGAAGAAAGATGGGTTGTTACGGCATCCTGCTGATTCTCCTCAATGGAGAAACATTGATAGGATGTACACGAGTTTTGGGGGGGGGGGGGGGGGGGGGGAAATCGGAATCTTAGGCTAGGTCTTTGCACTGATGGAATGAATCCGTTCGGGACCTTGAGCATTCAGTACAACACTTGGCCCGTTCTTCTTACTATTTACAATTTGCCACCTTGGTTATGCATGAAGCGCAAGTACATCATGTTATCGCTTCTTATATCTGGACCTAAACAACCTCGTAATGACATAGATGTCTATCTTGCTCCTCTTATCAATGACTTGAGATTGTTGTGGGAGGAAGGTGTCCAGGTTTTCGATGCTTACTCAAAATCGAATTTCACTATGCGTGCCTTGATCTTCTGCACAATCAATGATTTCCCGGTTTATGGAAATCTTTCTGGTTATGCTGTGAAAGGGAAGACCGCATGCCCGATATGTGAAGAAGATATAGAAGCTATTCGTCTACAGAATTATGGGAAGCATGTTTACATGGGTTTTCATAAGTATCTTCCAGAAGATCATCCTTTCAGAAGAAAAACAAAAGCTTTTAATGGTTCCATAGAGTTTCGCGAAGCTCGTCTCCCGTTAGGTGTGAGTGAGGTATATGATCGGGTTAAGGGCATTGAAACTATGTTTAGAAAGAGCTCTTAAAATAGATCAGCCAGTGACTATAAGAAGAGGTTTGTGTTCTGGAGTCTTCCTTATTGGCACCATTTGGAGATACGACATTGCCTTGATATCATGCACATTGAGAAGAATATTTGTGATGCGATTGTTGGTACTCTCTTGAATATGCCTGGTAAAACCAAGGACGGGGTTAAAGTTAGGAGAGATATGGCTGCTATGGGGCGAACTGAATTGGCTCCTCAAGAACATGGTAAACGATGGTATCTTCCTCCTGCTTGGTTCACACTTTCAGAGAAGGAGAAGATCAGCTTCTGCGAGTCTTTGCATGGACTTAAAGTTCCATTTGGGTTTTCTTTGAATTTTGCGAAACTTGTTTCAATGACTGATATGAAGTTAGTAGGTATGAAATCCCATGATTGTCATGCTTTAATGCAAAATTTTCTTCCCGTTGCTATTCGAGGGATATTGCCTCCACAAGTGAGGTACTCAATTACAAGGTTGTGCATCTTCTTCAACGCTATTTCAAGCAAGGTAATCAATCCAGCGATATTAGATGACTTGCAAGCTGATGTGGTTGAGACCATGTGTCGATTTGAAATGTATTTTCCATCTTCTTTCTTCGACATCATGCCTCACTTGGTCATCCATTTGGTTCGTGAGATTAAGTTATGTGGTCCAATTTGGGGGAGGTATATGTAAATCAAACAGATATATTTGGATTGATTTAGGAATGTTATGAATTCATACTTGATATATTTGATTTACTTTGACTAAGGACAATCTATTTGGACTGATGTATGCATATTTTAGGTCAAACTTGTTCATTTCTACCCAAATATGTCCTATGACCGAGAGACTACTCTCCAGACTTCGCTTTCCATCTCCATTCCTCCTGTGTATTTTAAAAAATTCTAGAAAAAATCAATTAGTTGATGCTGACTAAGTAATAGGACCAATATGGTACTAAAAAAGTTCAAGTATCTAACAATGGAGTCTAGGATAGTCGCTATCCACTCGTCAGGCATCACCAGATGTCCTTTGTCGTTAGGGACTAATCTCATAAGAAGGTACGTTGTTGTCTTGTTTGGTAGGCTCAAAACAACAAATGAAAACTTAGTCGATGATGAAGACAGAAGGAAGGAAGCCTTTTTGACATAAGACTTCACTCATATCAGCATATGAGTGCTGATCTATATGATGAGGATACAAGTTATGAGCCGCACTTCTCTCTGCCCTCTCGCTTTTTTGCCATTTATAGGAAACAAGCAAATGTGAGTAGAAGAAAGTATTACTAAGTAAATATGAGTAGAAGAAAGTATCATTTTTTTTAGACAATATTATTTATTACATTTAAATGTTATAAGATACTTACCTTAAACTCCTTAGTAGAATGCATCTCCATAAATGAGTCTCAATCCTCCTCAGAGATGAAATTGTAGAGCTCCCAAGGTTGCTTCCTAGTTTGGCCCTCTTTATTCCTCATACAGGAGATCCAGCTACTCACAAGTTTTTCCTTAAAGTCTTTCCATTTGATGTCACAAGAAGTGAGCATCACTTCCTGCTTTCATGGATCCTCTTTTGTAACAGTTGAGTAATGGTCATTGGCTTGTCTTTAGAATTTATTAGTTCACATGATTGAATACTAATCGACAAATGGAATTTATACTACGAGGTCATTGTAGATATTTGCGAGATTGACTACATACATTTAAGATTCCTCTTTTGTATTGTAATTAGGTTGATAATAACTAGCATTTAAACGTTTCTCTACTAGTGATCCTTCCTGCTTTCATGGATCCTCCTTTATCTTAAACTCTTTTTGTATGATTTATAAGAAAAAAAGAATGCAATTATATTTCAAGAAATATGCCGCATGAAAAATACAAATAAACAATGTTGCATATTGCGAATTTCAAATTTTACCTTGGCATAATCCCTGAGTGTATCCTTCACACCTTTCGAGACTGAGGTCTAGTCCTTTATTAAGATGGATACCTTGAATGATTGATCTCCCCTAAATAGTACTTATAGTATCTCCTACAGGGGCTTCTAAGTGCATCCCACTCTAAAAATCTCTGGACAATAGGGATTACCTTAATCCTTTTCGCGGGACCTCTCCATGCTCTTTTCTTCTTCATTTGTTGGGTGTCGACAACAGACAATAGCTAGGGTCCTTTCTCTTAGTCCACTTCTAAGAACCTGTGATAAATAAACAAGTAAACGAACATGAATTTATCTTATAAACAAGTAGAATCAATATGAATAGAAAAATTTACAAGTAGAATCTCTTAGCTTAGCTTAGCTAGGGAGTTAAAGAAGCTATGTAGGGCATCAATTTTTCAACTATATTTTCGGAGAAGTAAAACCCTTATTTCATTTAGTCAATTTAACAATAAATGTAAAATTATTTTAAAAATATATACAATGTGAACAATTTTTAGTAATAATAACAGTGAGATGTAAGAATGAACAACTTTGGGGTTGGTTTATTTCATCTAATTTTCTTGAATTTACTTTCTTTGAAAAGGGAGGAGGAATTAGTGCCTTTTGTTGGATTTGCAATTTCATATGCTAAATCAATGTTCTTGGATCTTATTTATTGTTGGATGTGTTTAAAGTTAATTAGGGTTGATTTCACTAAATATGCACCTTGCCTTATTTAAGTAAATTCCCTTCTTTATTGCCAATTTCACCAAGTGCCTCAATGCCTGATTATCAAAACTTAATTTAGTTTAGGGCAACATTTCTTTGCCTATGAATAGAAAGAAATCTAGAGAAACTAATTAATCATTAAACTTATATTAATCATTGAACTTACTCATGTTATTACTCGGACTCCCTAGTTACATAGAATCCTTCATCATGGTAATGATTTGGGAATATTCCATGTGGATGGTGGGGTCTCATCAAACTGTTCATCGTATTCATATTTATGAACAACATCCCTAATGCCAAGAATCCGTCTCTTCCCTTTAATAACAACCTACCAACTATAATCGACAGGATCAACCATGTAAAAAACTTACTTCTCCTATAAAGCTAAGATGAATAAATCAACACAATACCCTAGGCGATTGGGGTTCGCAAGGGTTAAATATCCGTGTTCATCCTTATTTACACCGTAGTTATTATCAACCCAATTACAATACAAAAGAGGAATCTTAAATGTATGTAGTCAATCTCGCAAATATCTACAATGACCTCGTAGTATAAATACCATTTGTCGATTAGTATTCAATCATGTGAACTAATAAATTCTAAAGACAAGCCAATGACCATTACTCAACTGTTATGCATAGTTGACTTCCCATCTTGGCTCTTTGTGTAAAAGGAATAACCGTTGATATCATATCCCTCATACGATATAACTTGAACTTTAGCGCCATATGCCAAGCATCTTAATGTATAAGAAACATTGTTGGGTGTGTCAGATAATTGATCCATGAGCCTTGTTTTAAACCACTCAAAAAATGTAGCATTATGCTCCTTTACCAACTGAAAATCCTCTTTAAAAGGATATTAACTCCTTAGAGTGTTCATGTGCTCATTTAAGTACGGATGGACTTTACTAAGGTTTTGCAAAATAAACAATTCAACCATATATTTCAAATAAAAAATAAGGGAAATTTATTTTCAAACAATAGTGCCATGACCATCAAGCCTCCTTGCATGTCTTGATTTTGGTACCCTAATTTCATGTGCTCGGGCAAGATACTATGCAATCCAGGATGCAACTTCTTCAGCAACTGTTCTTTGCACTATACTGACCTATGGCTTAATTGGATTCATGACTATGCTCTTTTAGATACCCATCTCTTATTCAAAGAGATTCATATACACCCCAAACTAGCCCACATAGCTTAATATCACGAACCAAACAAATGACCAAGTGAGGCATGATGTCGGAGGAAGACGATGGGAAATACATCTTAAATCGACACAAGGTCTCAACTACATCAACTTGCAAGTCATCTAACATCGATGGATTTATGACCTTACTAGAAATGGCATTGAAGAAGATGCATAGCCTTATAACTATGTATCTCACTTATAGAGTCAATATCCCTTAAATAGCAATAGGAAGAAATTGTTGCAATAACACATGATAATCATGGGATTTCATTCTACTAACTTCAGATCATTCATTAAAGTCTTGTAAAATACGAAGAGAACCCAACTAGAACCTTAAGTCAAGCAAAGACTCACAGAAGATTATCTTCTCCTTCCTTGACAATGTGAACCAAGCTGGAGGAAGTTACCACTGTTTACCATGTTCTTAAGGAGTGAATTTAGTTCGCCCCATAGCAACCATATCTATCCTAATGTTAAACCCATTCTTAGTTTTATCGGGTATATTCAAGATCATTCCAACAATGGCATCACAAATGTTCTTCTTAATGTGCATTGTCAAGGCAATGTCATACCTCTAAATGGGGCCAATAGGGAAGATTCCAAAAGGCATACCTCTTCTTATAACCACCCGCCAATATGCTCTTAGAGCTCTTTTCAAACAGGGTTTCAATGCCCTTCACCCGATCATATACTTCACTCACACGTAAAGGGAGATGACGTTCTCAAAACTCTATGGAGCCATTATGCTTTCCTCTTTCTTTTGAAAGGATGATCTTTAGGAAGGTACTTGCGAAAACCCATGTAAACATGCTTCCCATAGTTCTAAAGGCGCACAACCTCTATTTCTTCTTCACATACCGGGCATGCAATCTACCCCTTTACAGCGTAACTGGAAATAATTCCATAACCTAGGAAATCATTGATTGTGAATGTAGAAGATCATGGCCGTAAAGTAGGGGTGGTTAAAAAATTAGGTGGGTCAGGTAAGTGTTCGGGTCACCTATTTTCGGGTTAGATATACACCAACCCAAACCTGATCTGTTTAACTTTTCGGGTTGAAAACCCAAACCCAAACCTCTTATTTTCAAGTTTGGGTTAACCTAAAATTAACCTGATTTGACTTTTTTTTTAACCTGAATAACCAAAAAGTCCAAAAATACCCTCAAAACTCACAACCTAACAGAATACCCACCTAACCTTTTTTTTACCTAAACAACCTATTTTTTTCAAACATGATTTTTAAACAAAAAGTTTTAAAGAAAATCAATTAAAGTCTAAAAAGTTTAAATATCTTATTAACTATTACATACCAAAATGAAGTCTTAATAAATTACAAACCACAATTAAAAAAACATAAATGCTTTTAAATAAACTCCATAGTGTTCATGAGCAAAATAATATTTGAAGAAGCAATTGGTGTGTCAACCTTATCCCCTAACTTAAGCTCCATAACTGAGTCACATAGTATTTTCATTTGAGCATCCATATTTTCTACAAGAAAAAGATATCAAATTACAATCAATGATAATATAATATATGCCATGTACCGAGTCACTCTAAAATATAGTTTTAAGTCGATGCAATTAACAATTTCATAATATTAATAACAAGGAAGGATTTTTTTAAAAAAGCAATAATGTACCCTAATCAACTGCAAACACCAATTAATGTCGCTCATAATATCCATCCAATTAGCTCAAGAATATTGGATTATTGGTGCATAACCGAGTCACTCTAAAATATAATTGTAAGTCGATGCAATTAACAATTTCATAATATTAATCACAAGGAAGGATTTTTGTAAAAAGCAATAAACTAGCCTAATCCACTACCAACACCAATTAATGCCTCTCATAATATCCATCCAATTAGCTAAAGAACTTACAACTGGTCCAATCAATGCCTTAATTAGAATATTACATGCTCTTATTTTGAGTGCTCATCTAGTAAAAACTGATTGATTTAGGATGCAATATGGCATGCTTAATAAAAATGGGAGTCACTAATTCGGTCAATCTTTTCATATGATTTGTTTAAACTTTGCCCATTGTTTTATCTTAGTATACAATACTGTATGGAGTTAATGTACAGAGGTTGTGGGATCTAAAATGTACAGAGGTTGTGGGTTCTCTTAGTATACAGTACAATATTGTATGGAGTTAATGTACAGAGGTTATCCAAAATTTGTATACATGTATTAGAAACAGGTTCTCGAAGCATCTCGATCTTTATGCTCAACCGTACGTTACTAGATCTAAAAACAATATTTGATTATTGGTGCAGCTGTGTAGTTTTTAGTTCATTTTACAGTTGAATTGATAGTTAAAACAACACAATAGTACTTAATAAGCCAAAAATAAATTATTTAACTCCAAAATAAAAACTCAAAATGCACCCAAAGTCTCAAACATCAGATTTAACACCAAAGATTTTAAAAAACAAAATAAATTAACTAAAAATTACCTTTGAGAACTTGAAGAGAATGAAAGATTTGAGTTTTAAAGAAAGACCAAGAGGCGAGAGAGAAAATCAGAAAATGGAAGTAGAAAACTAGAAAAGAAGAAAACGGTTGAGCAAGATAAGTGCAGAGTGAGCAATGACTTTTTAAGTTTTGCTTCCTTTTAAAAATTTTGGGCTTGGGCTAACCAAGACACCGGGTAAAATTTTTTTTTAAAGAGATTATTTTTAAAATCCACTTAATAATTAATATAGTTGGTTATAAGGTCGGGTTTAGGTTGACCCAACCTAATTTGGACCCGAAAATAATTTCGGGGTTATGTAGGTCATTTTCGGGTTCAAATTTTCAATCCGAACCTAACCCATTAAATTTTAGGTCGGGTTCGTGTCAACCTATTTAAGTTTTTGTGTCAAATATCTCAACCCTAACCTCTTGTTTTCGGGTCGGGATCAGGTAGGGTTTTTGCCACCCTTAACGCAAAGTGAAATTTGATTTAGAGTAAGCATAAAAAACTTTGACACCTTCCTCCCAAAACAACCTCAAATCATTGATAGGAGGGCCAAGATACACATCTATGTCATTACTGGGTTGTTTAGGTCCAAATATAAGCGACAACATGATGTATCTATGTTTTATGCACAACCAAGGTGACAAATTATAGATAGTGAGAAGAATCGACCAAGTGTTGTACTGGGTACTCAAGGTCTTGAACGAATTCATTCCATCCATGCAAAGACCTAGCTGGATGCCTTCCCAATCAAAATCCATGAACATCCAATTAATGTTCCTCCATTTAGGAGAATCAACCGGATGCCTTAACAACCCATCTTTCTTCCTCCCCTCAGCATGCCACAACAATAATTTCTCATTACTATTATCTAAGTAAAGTTTCTTAAACCTCAGTATAATTGGAAGATACCATTGAACTTTGACCGGTATCCTCTTTTTCTTAAAGCGAGCTCATTGTGCTTCTTCTTGTAACGGGGCATTCCACATTTTGGGCATTTATCTAGATCTACATAGTCATTTTGATATATAATAAAATCATTTTCACACGCATAGAACTTCACATACTCCATTTGCATAGGACACATGAGTTTCTTGGCCTCGTAGGTAGAAACTGGCAGTTCATTGCCCTCGAGAAGCATGCCCGATAGAACTTTTAACAAGTGTGTGAAACTCTTGTCAGTCTAGTTATGGTGTGTCTTTAAGTTAAAGAGCTTTATGATAGTGCTCAATTCACTGTGTGAAGTATAAGAAGGATACATAAGCTTCTATGCATCTCTAAGGATTTGATCAAACATATGAGGATGATCTGTGAAATGATCCTCAACATCTTGCATCATCTCATCTATTCTATACTCTTCAACTCCATCCTCATCACTACCCTCATCATATACCTCATAATATTCAATCCATCTTCATTACAAGGTGTCTCCTCTCCACTAGCTCACTTACTAGAGTTTGCCCCAAAATATAATATTGCACCATGCCAATTCCACGTCCTATAATCTGCTCTAAAACTTTGATGAAATAGATGATCTTTGACATCGCTAATGCCACGATAACCCCTTGAGTTGTTACAATTACAATAAGGACACAATATTATGTTAGAATTATTGTCTACTTAGTGTCTAAGTGCAACTGTAGCAAACTTCTCAACCCCTTGTATTTATTCCATTTAAGTCTGATTTTCGTACATCCAATCTCGATCCATTTCGAATAACTTTTAAGAAATAAACCAAAAAACTTGAGTAGGTAGTTCAAAGCAATGTACTTTATGATCAAAAACATTATTTTATACATGAAGCAAATCATTTCAATGCCATATCGAAAACTTTTCACTAAAAAAACCAACTATCATAGCAACTAGTAAATCTAACGATGACATGTACTATAATTTTCAATAAAAATTTCGATAGAGTTTCCTCATAATGGGAAATCAAATCTATTTTCACCATTATATAAATTCAAACTAATATTTCAATCATTAACCATAGTCTAACAAAGAAAATACAGTGATTTCATATATTTGTCTAACTCTAATTATGTGGTAATCTTTACATGAACAACTTCTATGTTTATTTATTCTTCATATACCTTTAAGTGAACAAATATGAACACAAAAAGTACTTGATATAGAAGCCGATCCAAATGTTTTAAAATGCACTTCAGAACACGGCAAATGATCAAATTGGCCCAAATTCGATTTGTAAATTTCAAAACTAAGTATTAAATGAAGTGGAAAGCTAATAGGTATAAAAATAAAAAAATAAAGCATATCTAACCATCTAGCGATGTATATAGAAAATAAAGCTACCCCCTAAATCTTTGCCTACTTTTGACTATGTGTTTCCAATTTCATTATATGAGCAAAAAAGTGTGATTGGATTGTACATGAGCTAGGCTAGAATAGTTCTTTTGGAAGATTATATAACTTAAAATACCCCCATTATTAAGATAAACATAAGCAAAGCATAACTCATCCAATCAAGTTCTCAATAACTCTCATTGTTAGGCTCAAGACTAGTCCCATTCTTTATCTTCTTAAGTAAAAATTCACCAAAAAGCCAATTAATGCCAAGTACTTAAGTCTTCCCATAATTTGACATTCCAAATAAATGCCACTACTATGATCTATCAAGATCATCCATTTTCTTTTTCTTCTAATCAAGGGATATCATCTGCTATTCCATCAATTTGACTAGCTAGCACTATTAAATATTTACCTATAGAGTGGAGACACTATAAAAAAAGTAATTTTAGGTTTACTTAACTATTTTAGTAGTCATTTGAGCATAATTATTTTTCTTAAGGTACATATTTACATGGATGTTTTAAACTAGTTTCTTAAAACCAAATTAGATATTTGGGGAAGATAATATTTATCTTATATCATGCAATATTCAATAATGGGTTAGTACTTAGTAGGTAACCTCACAAAACCATTAGCATATTGGCTTTAAGCTATATTCAACAAGCGGACTCCTCTAATGCACCATAGTTAGATCATGTTAGCTTTAAGCCTATAATATAAGGAATTAAGTTTATCGAAAAAACAAAAAAAAAAAACAGAAAAACCCTAGAAACTTATAGAAATCTAAACAAATGAATCAAGAAGTGTAAACATATTAGGAAAAATAGAAAAACTCTTATAAAGCATAAACTCATGAATCAAACCCTAGAAATTTTGCTCAATATATATAGACAAACACTAGAAATTTTGCGAAAAACTAGAAAAAAAATAAGCCTCCAAATATTGTGGATTAGAATCTATGCTTCTCCAATTATGGTAGAGAGAGGGCGAGAACTGAAAGCAAGCAAGCAAGCAAAGCTCCAAATGACATCAAGAGTGGGAAGAAAAGAAGGGGTGTTATGGGTGCTGGGAAGAGAAAAAGAGGTTATGTGTTCCGAAAGCAAGTAAGCAAAGCTTCAAATGCACTTTGGGCTTCAAATTTTGAAGTTAGGGTTAATGGGGAAAGGAAATATGAGGGATTGAGATTATGGGTGCTTAGAAATATGATGGTTAATAGGGGAGATGGTTAAGGTTTACGGGTTCTTTGAAGAAGGTTAGAGAAAATGGGAGTCCAGCTGATTTTCGTGAGTTAGTTATGTCATACAAAACTATTAATGAGGCTTTGTGAATTTGAAAAATCAATTACAAGTGTTGCGGTAAAAAAACCACAACATTTAATTAACCGCAACAATTATGCTTTTAAGTGTTGCGTTATTTCAAAAAACAACAACATTTAAAATTAAGCTATAATTCAAACCACTAAGTGCTTCAAATTATATATAACCATAACATTTGTATCAAAGCAATTAAATGTTTCTCTACTAGTGGACGACAATCTTGAATAATGTCAAGCTAATGACTATAGAGCTCTTGTAGGGAGGCAACCCGAGTTTTCTAACTTTTCTATTCATTTATTTCTTTTAGTTTTGTTGTTTTAAGATTAGATTTTGATTCTCAATGTATTTATGTATTTCATGGACAATGCACCAAGGAATCGGAGCCAAATATAATGGAATCTTAGAACAAAAGTGATTAAAAGGATTGAAGAAAAGATGAGTTGAAAACAATGGCAATTAGCATTCAACAGTTAGCCGCATAAAAAAATATGAAGACTGATAAATTTTACAAGAGTGGCCACTCAAGAGTTTAACAGAGCAGGTGCTTAGTTCAATATTCAGGAGGAGGCAGAAGAATGCGAAGCAGGCATCAAGCGACCGCTAAGAAGGATTTCTAGATAGAATTATAAACTTTAGCGCCTGCTTAACATCCTATTAAGCGAAAGCTTAGAAGAATTTTGAGCATAGATAGAAGAATGTGAGTAGGGAACAAGTGAGGAGTAAGTACCTGCTCTCAAGGAATCAATAGGCCACAAATTGACTTAAGCGAGCACTTGAAATCTCTTCAAAGCTTCCACTCAAAAGAAAATAATGCCTCAGAATTGCTTATGAGCGGGCGCTCATAAAGTCTTTTAAGCTCTAGCTCAGGCTTCCTCTTTCACTGAAATCTAGGTTTTTTAAACATAACCATAGCTCATTATTCATCCATTACTTTCATATTCATCTTTAACCTTTAAAAACTTGATTCTCTCTCTAAAAACCTTCCTTTAATCCTCTAAATCTTTTACCCATTACTCATCCAATTCTCAACCTTTTCACATCAAATTAGTGCCATTATTGTCCTCTCTTCTAGATATACACTTTAATACCAATTTTTTTTAGAAATACTTAAATGTTAGGGAAGCCCCAAATTTAATCCTTAAGAAAATTTGGGTATAATTTCGTGGTTTTTTGCTTTTAAAGTCGTTTGGCACTTTAGGAGCAATTTGGATATAGTTTAGCTTGGAATTTTTTGTATTTCTTACTCACTTTCTCTTTTCAATTATGGTTTTAAATCTACATGTATTACTGATTTTCTAAAAATTCTTGGTAATTTGTTGTATGTAGTGTATTTTGGTATTATTTGCTTGATTTTGAATATTTTAGAGTACTTGGTTTGGTTGAACCTAGAAAATTTAGGTTGTGAACATAGATTTGGTGATTTTGTATATTGTGATCTCAGAATTGGAGGTGTAGTTGGATTTTGGTGTTAAACATTTGGGTTAAGGCTATTGTTGTGACATTTTGGGATGATTTAATCATCTTGAGGAAAAATGTTTTCCAGGAAGAAATCAAAGACCTCTAAATCATCTAGTGCCTCTAATTCATCATAACCAACAGTACCAACCCTAAAATTCATCACCGTAAATCATAAATCATACTATGGTAAGATAAAACATCGAAAGCTCCTAAGTACCTGATTCTATGACTCAATTTTTATGGAGAAATTAGGAATAAATGTACATCACTTTGACTTGCTCACTATCCTGGGGTGGGATGAGGTTTCTCAACTCCATAACTTTTAAATTTATAGCATCCCTAGAGAGGAGCCAAATCAGGGAAAATGATTACCAGATCACCTTTCAACTATTTAACCAACCGCAATCTATTACCCTAGCCCAACCGAACAAAATTTTAAAATGGGATCCTACCAATGATATCTATGCTTTAGACATGGGATAATTTATGAATTATAATGAAGTAGGATGGTCGAGGACAATCACTAACGATATGGTATACCAATCCAACACCTGCCACGCCTCCCACATTATCCACCCTTGTCTAAGGATCAATCATAGACTATTTGGGTATTCTATTTTTTAATAGACGGACTTAGGGAAGACTACAAGAGATGAGATAGAGCTACTACGGATGACAACAATAGGAAAAGAAAGGTTAGGGAGTATGCTCAACTTTAGGCATCAATTTTTGGTGAGGTGCCTTAAGCACGAGATGGGTGGCCTAACTGGAATATCCATATGGGAGGCATAGTTACCTTAATTGCATATGATTTATGTTTTGTAGAGCACATTCTATGAGAGGATATATTTCCTCTAATACATAGCCGACCCAAAGGTCTATGGGTGTAAGGTGCGAAGGTAGTAAGCTTCTACCTTCCGATCCCTAAGCTGACCGACATAGTGCAAGAAGGAGGCAACGTAGGGAAGGTTCTCATACATGAGGTACAACAACCACATGCCTTCAGTGCCCGTGCAGCCCTGCCTTGACTAGAAGGAGGTAAGTCTTCCTCTCATGTCCCCTCCCCCTCTTTTAACTTAGAGGAAGAATTTAGGAAGCTTAGTATGTTGATGCCGGGCTAAGCTATGGCCCAAAGGGGTATTATGGTTTATGAGAATCAAATTTATGACTATCATGTGAACTATGGAGATTTTAGCCCCTATGTTAACTACCGTTATGATCCCCCTTACCTTGGTCCCGTCCCCTCATGGTTAGGGATGACACACCCACTTACCCCTATTGGATGGATCTTTTCATCCTTAATGTCACACCCCCTTCTTTTCCACCTTATAATTTACTTAGAGTGGGGGATGTGACTACCAAGGTGATCCCTCCTACCCATATGATGGATCGGGTTAGCTCGTTGTTATATAGGTGGGTGGGATGGCCCAGCAGGTGTGCCGCCCTTTGAGAATTACCCTAATGAACTGCAATATAACTAGCCGCCCTACACAGACGCATTGGGTCCCAATGTCAACCCAACCTACAACTTCTCCTCCCATCACGATGATGAGAGGCGTAGGAAGGGTAAGGGCTCAAGTTCTAGCTATTCATACCTCGAATGAATTACCCTCCACTTTTATTTCTTGGTTTTTGCAAAAAGGAATGTGCTTCGCATAAGCTTGGGGGGGGGGGGGGGGGGGGGGGGGTTGTTTGAAAAGGGTCGGGTCTTAGCTTCCTCTACTCTTCCTCCATTATAAAATCCATGTATAGTTTTCTTTTTTGAGCTTTCTTTTCTTTGATTTTGTATGTTTAGAATTAGAGTAGGAACACTTATTCTCATTCTTCTCTTGTTTCTTGCTCACTTTTGTTTGTTCATGAGTATTAGCCAATAAGCAATAGCAAGAGACTAAGGTATAATCTTTCTTATTTCTCTTTTAATTGCTTTCTGTGGTGCATTTTTTTCGTCTATAGGAAGTTGATTGTTCGAGGACTTATGTCATTTTATTGTTAAAAGCGTTTAGCCTGTGTTTGAAGGTTGGTTCATTGGAAACCATTGGTTTTGATGACCATGGTTAATTTGTTGATTGTGTTGATTGTTAGATAACCTTTCCCATATCATACACACGTGCATGTATCTTTCTGCTTTGTTTTTTTTCTTTTATATTGTAAAAATCCAGAAAAGTCCAAAATATTTGGGTTTTACATTGCAAACTAGGCACGTATTTTATTGTCTTTTTTATTTGTTTTTCCTACATTGAGTCAGGCATAAATAGGACATACACCTTGTTGAATATTCTCCTTTAGGATTAAATAGGACATACACCCTGTTGAATATTCTCCTTTAGGATTAAATAGGACATACACCTTGTTGAATATTGTTCTTCCTAACCTTTAAAAGTTTACATGGTTTAGACTTATATTACATTAAATAAAGTTGAGGATGAACTTTTGTTAAGATAGCTAAGGAACTATTGTGATTATGACCCTTAGTTAAGTACCTAACCTTTTCCCTAGTAAGTGTAATCCTTAGGATTAGCATTTGCAATCTATGGTGAGGATCCTTAATTTTTCATCATTTAATCAAGAACTTGTCCTATGCCTACCCAAAACTACCACCGAACTTCTTAGGGAAAGACAAAGGCACTCTTGAACCCTATTCCTTCTTCCTTAACCATTAACCTTTATTCATTTCTTGTAAATATTCTATATTTCCTACCATTTGTTACCTACTTGAGCTTGAATTTCTCCAAAATTAGCCATATTAATAGCCATTGACCCAACATATGCTTTCACTCTTCTATCTAGAAGGGATTTCTTTGGCCAGAAGATCGACATGAGCATGTGAATGGTGATTTAGGAGTCATAAAGCTTAAAAGGTCATTGTGTCTTTCCAATAATATCTCTTTAGAGGTACTCGTCTTTTGTAGTCTCTTTCAAGGAAGAAAATTCTAACAAAAAGAAAATAATTAGAGAAAAAAATCATATATATATATATATATATATATATATATATATATATATATATATATATATATATATATATATATATAAGAAAAAGAAGAAGAAGAAGAACAAAAAAATGTGTATAAGGAAAAAGATAAAAAAGAAGAAATAACTAGGAAAGGAAAATGATAGAAGGACATAGTAGGTTTTATAGGGATCTAAGAACGAGAAACTCAGATATGTTCATCAATAAGCTTGGGGGAAGAGGGTATTTCGTTAAAGTATGAGGGCTCTAAGACTTGGAATGAGGTGAGGGTCAAGATTGTAAGAAATCTTTTTGTTCATTAAACTAAGCTTTACACCACTACCTAGAGCCTTTCCCTATTCTTTTCCAAATCCTTTCCCAATTTTACTCATATTCTACCCCGAAATCCTTTTGACTCTAGGAAGTTGAGTCATAGTCGATATAGGGAGGCAAATGTCAAGTATATTAAGCGAGCATGTTAATTAGGATGTCAATTCATATGTCATTAACCCTATTATGTTATTTATTCAACTCTCTTAAGGAGTAACAAAGAGCTAATTCCATTAGGATGCAAACGAGGCTCAGAAAGAGCATGGTTGTGCTTTAGTTTAGGTGTATGAAAGGTGTTGTTCCCTACTCTTTCTTGGTTTTTCTTTATTCATTCTTATGAAGTGTTTAGCATGTCCTCTCTTATCGTTTAGAAAGTTTAATATCAATTATGATGTTGTCCCGTGAGTGCTCACTCGTTGCATCTTTCTTTTATTTGTTTTCATTTCTCTTATTTTATCTATTTAGTTTTAGAAATTAATGCTTTATATTTCTTTTGTTTTGAGAGTTATGGGTCACCTCCCAAGAAACCCTTTCGAGAACAAACTCATCCTCCTAAGCAATTTGGAGGTTTAAAGGGCTTGTTGATTGATGTTAAAATAAACCGTGATTGCTACGAAAGTGACTTAGGTTTTAATTTTATAGTTGTAGTGTTAGTTCATTTGATGTTCTATCTCCTTTGTCATAGAGTCTTGCTCAAAGACGAGCAAGGACCAAGCTTGGGGGAATTTGGTGTGTCACATTTATGCCACTCATCTGCGCCTTCCTAGCAGAGTTCTTATACGCTTTTGGCCCGAGTTTGCCCCGTTTTGTACCATTTTGCATCATTTTTATACATGATTCTAACTTAGGAGCATTTGTTGTGTTTCTGTTATATTCCCCTTTATTTTCCATGTCTTTTCTACTTTTATATGTGATTTTGTTGTCTTGATAAAGGTTTTTAGTTGGGATAAGCACAAGAATTGATGAATAGATATGTGTAGTAGGACAGCCGAGACAAGAAGCTAAGAGATTGCTCGAGAATGAACCATAAGGCCTCTTAAGTCAAAAATATCTGAGCGACAACTCATAAATATTCTTAAGCAATCTCTTAGTTTAATGTAAGATGATAGTCAGAAGAATACGAGCAGGATGCAAGCAGCCATCAAGAGGGCGCTCAAAAGGCATTTTCCCTTATGAGCAAGCGCTCATTATGTGAAATGAGCGCCTTCTCAGTTCACTGAATCTCCAGGTTTCCTCTTATGAGCAGGCTCTCATAACATGGCCTAAGCACCTACTCACCTACTCAAGCCAATTCTAGGCGATTTCGTGCTGAACTCAAACTCTTTCATGGAGGATATGCAAGGGATACAACATCTTAGCGCACATATTCACTCACTTTTAGAGCTATAGACCTAGTTTTTAGAGAGAATAGAGAGCCTTAGGGTAGAGTATTGGTTTTTTTACTGTATTGGTAGATTAGCTCATATTTTTACTTCAAATTTTTTTATTGTTATCAAGTATTCAAATCAGGTCAATTTAACTCAAATTACCTTTCAATATATTAGTAATTTATAGCACTTCTATTCATTTATCATTCTTCCTTTTCAGTTATTATTTTGATTAATGCTAGGTTGCTTAGATTTCAATCTTAAACTAGATAAGTTCAATTTTAATTTTACAATAATATGTTTCTTTTGATCAAGTCTTTGATTTTTTTATATTAAATCATGAATAGTTAGGTTAGTTAGGGGATAGGGTTAAAAAACTTTTTGATCGTGGATGTTGATTAAAGTTTGGAATTGGTTCATTGGTGAATAATATAGTGATTTAATGTCAGGTTTTTGTTGGAGCCTTTTTTTGTCCATATAGGTTTCTCCCACTCATGTTCCTAAGTAGAAGACATTGAAAAGTGTAGATTTAGGTAGTGACCTGATATTAGATTTGTTAACTTTTCCGCTAATAGTTTATTGTGTTGCTTGGGTCGCTTTAGATAACACTTAGGCAAGAAATCCCAATTGTAGTGCTTGTTTCCTTGAAGATTACCAAGAGGTTGGTTCCTGGATGAAACCCCTTCCCTACAGCATGAGCATAGGTCGATATTGAGTTTGTGAGTACTATATTATCTTATTTTGTGTCCAATCTCCAGCTTTATATTTGGAATTTGTGTTGAATCCCAAAACTCCTAGTATTTTTTTAGTTAGAATTCAGTAACTATTAAGAGCTATTCTTTATGGATCACGACCCTTAATTTCCCATTACTTGTAATAGGTTAAGTCGAGGTTTTCTAATAGTGGGTGTCATAACGACCGATTTCCAGCTCTATCAGCGCCCTATATCAATACCAAGGACTTCTTTCAATCTCTTAATGGCTTCCTTAATAATGAAATCATGCCAATTGTCGAGGAGTCATGCAATTTAAAAAAAATTAAGCATAATATCCTAAGAATCCTAGAAAAATCCATTAAATGTTGTTGTGATGACTTCTCTTACTTTAAATTAGGGTTCTAAATTCAATTAAAATCTAACTTTTGCTACAAACCTAATCACATTCATTAAGCATATTACCTCTAGTACAATAATGAGAATAAAACCAACCATAAAATAAGAAGAATAATAAATAATTAAATTAGGGATTGTGACTAATTCATAGCATCAATACATACTAAAGTTCAACATAGCTATAGAATAACAAAACTAAACTACCATAATTAAAGAAATAAAACAAAACATTATAGAAATAAACAAGAGAAAAAGAAAAGAGAAATACTTTAGATTATTTTATATACTAGTACGATTATTGAGTACAATAATGGAAAACCTTCAGTAAATGTCAACATACTATAAAACCCAAAACGAAAGTCTCCATATCTTTCCCTAAAACTCTAAAAATGTATTTATACTAAGGTTAATTACATTAGGCTTAAACCAATTAAATTCATGAAAATAAGCCTTAAAGCATGGATACGAGCTTGTGTGATTTCCACACACCCATCTGTAAATCTAATGTTGCTCACTGAAGTCTTGATGCTCCTCAAACATGGACGTGTCTGTGTTACACATGTCCATGTGTAACTTTGGCAATGCTCTTTGATCTCTAGTCTTCAGCAAACACGGACTTGTGTTTTTTGTACATGTCTGTATGTAAATCTAGGGAAGCTTTAGCTCATCTTAAAACAACCATATCTTAAGATCCACACCTTTTTTTAAGATATGTGATATATCATTGGAAAAATATTGATGTCTAGTTTCCTACCCAAGTAAAACTACATCAATAAAATTTGAAGATCTTGAGATATGTCCAAAAGAGTGAAGCACTATTAGTTCTTGATCTATATTTTCCAGCTTTTACGAGTCTACACCTTCAACCCACGTGTCCATGCCTATATTAAATCTCCATTTCACAAATTTAGACTTCCTTGTAATGAGCTTCAATGATTCATAGGCTCTCCCATAATGCTTTAATTCTTGAAAAATCTTTGAGATCTCTCCAATATTTTGGAAATTTTCCAAAAACACTAGAAATACCCATAAATGCATCATAAAAGTGTAGATGAGTAAAAATTAGTCAAAGTTATGCCAAATACGCCTATTTTACATGCAATTAACCTTATAATATCCCTAAATTATGCGTTCAAATATGAATTATTATCTTTAGTGGTTATAAGATAAAGGGTAGACATACCCACACCTCAACATTCTGATCATGAAGAAAGTAATGTGAAAGAGACAAAAAAATCCATAGGGATCTCAACGTCAACAAAACCATCCTCTTGGTCCATAGAACTTCGATGACATCAAAGTGGATATACTAGAGTATGATGGCATTTTAGATCGAAATGAATTTGTTGAATGTTCGAGAATAGTGGGGAAAGTCTTTGACTAAAAATCTAATCCTAAAGATAAGAACATGAATATAGTGGCATTGAAGTTTAGGAAGTATGCTTCAACATGGTGGGAAAAAAATTATGAAAGAAAGGTGAGAACTTGGAAAAAGATATATAAGTGTCTCAAGGATAAGTTTATGCCAATTCACTACATCCATAAGAGCTACACTCATCTTTAAAGTTTGAAGTTAAATTCAAAATCTTTTGAAGATTATGATAGGGAGTTCAAGCATTTGTTAATGAAGTGCGATGTAGATAAGGATGAATCAAAGACTTTGGTGAATTTCTTGGGAGGTTTAGATTCAAGAATAACTAATATTGTGGAGTTGTATCAATGTACTACATTAGAAGAGTTGACTATGTTAGCTCACAAGGTGAAGAATCAGCAAAAGAACAAAGGCAAAGTGAAGTCTTCATACACCTTTCTCAAAATGCCTTATTCCTCCAAGCCTAACCAAAACCTCACTTTAAAACCCAATCCACTAGCTGCGACAAAATCGTAAGCTAAGAATAAATCTCCTTCTACATATAAGACATCATATGCGTTATTTTTTATGTCAAGGATTAAGCATATTGCGTTAGATTTCCCTATTAAGAAGATATTAAACTAGGCTAATTTTGAGGAATTTGAAAACCCTACTTGTGCATTAGAGGATAAAGAAGAAGAAGAAGCATTCTTAGAAGTAGATGAAATCAATCCTGATGAGCTTTGAATGTATAACCCATGCATGGAAGAGGAGAATTCAAAGAGAGAGGCAATTTTTTTTCCTCTGTTCTTTTTGGAACTTGTATAAGAAAAAGATGGAGAATTTTTCTGTGGAAAAGAGAGAAAGGAGTCAAAGAGCTAAACTGGTGATGGAACTAAATAAAAGGGCGCGTCTTGCTACGGTTAGGAAGTAGCAGTCGATGAAAGATACTGATGAGGTTGGTAGTAGCCGAATAAAAGATAAAATATGAGGGTTTTGATGGGTGACAATGAGGCTATAGTGATTGATGAAGAAGAGTTTTTAAGAAGGGTTTTTGGATTCATGAGATTTAACCCCTCTTGAAAACTCTTCTTTATCAATTACAACAGCTTCATTGTCATCCATTAAAACTCTCAAATTTTAATCTTTTATTTGGCTAGTACCACCTATATCAGTCTCTTTTATCTATTGCCACTTCCTAACCGCACCAAAATGAGCCCTTTTGTTTTGTTCCATCACCATTTTAGCTCTTTAACTCCTTATTCTCTTTCCAATAGATAAATTCTCCATCTTTTTTTCATAAAAGTCCAAAAAGAATAAAGCCTAACAAAGCATTTAATAGGGAAAATGAGGAATGTGATGAATGCGGAAGAGCAGGAGAATGAAACCTAGGAAACGTTATGAATTACACTATAAATCGAACTAATGGGGGAGATTTTGGGTAGAAATGACCTAAACACTTCAAATACATCTATATGAGTCAATATAGGTCAAATAGGTTGGTTTTGGGTCGATATTGGTGTATTTCCCTTAAAACATGGCCCAAACACCTTGAATAGGACGATATGAGTCAAAGTTGGTCAAATGGGATTGGTTTTGGGTAGAGAAATACGTATTTACCCTAGAACATGTCATAAACACTCGAAATACATTAATTTGAGTCAAAATCGGCCAAATGGAAGAGGTTTTGGGTATAAAATGACCTAAACACTTCAAATATATTAATATGTATAAAGTGACCTAAACATTTCAAATATATTGATATGAGTTAATATAGGTCAAATAAGGCGGTTTAAGGTGATATTGGTGTATTTCCCCTAGTTCATGGCCCAAACACTTTAAATAGGATGATATGAGTCAATATAGGTCAAATAGGAGCGGTTTTGGGTAGAAAATGGCGTATTTACCCTAGAACAGGTCATAAACACTTGAAATACATCGATATGAGTCAATATATGTCAAATAGGGCATTTTGAGTCAATATTTGCCTATTTCCCCTTGAACATGGCCTTAAAACTTCAAATAGGACGATTTGACTCAAAGTAGGTCAAATGGGAGTAGTTTTGGGTAGAAAATGACTTATTTAACTTGATTACATTGATATGAGTCAAAATATATAGGTCAAATTTGTAATTGGGACCATATGTTTAAACTATACATTTCAAATACATTGTATTTTATATATATTTTAATGATACGGTAATCAATCTTAGGTATGGAAAGGATTCAACAAAGAACCCTTCTCCACCAAAGAAATCGATGTCGTCCGCAAAAAACTGGCCAAGTATTGGACAAATAACTTTTTTAGATTATGTATATTACCTTTTTGTGTATTTTGTAGTTTTTATACATCAACTTCATTTATTGGGTTGTAGTTTTGATGTCACTTAATGGGTTATTATACAACCCTATTAGTATATAAATGAGAGATGGATCATCATATGTATATATGTATATTGGTTGATGTAATTGCAAATGTAATATAGCAGGTTTGAATTTGGAAATTTGGGCATAGTAGGGATCAAATTAAAGCGTAAAAAAATCACTTATATACGGCGGGTGTCACCAAGACCTGCCACTTATTACTCTTTTAATAGCAACTTTTCATTCTAGAAAAGTAATAATTTTCGGCATCGCTAAGATAAAAATTGCCGCAAATTAAGGATTAATAAGCGGTGTCATTTATCCTAGAACCGCCGCATATTAATCATTATTATGCGACGTATTTTGCTGTACCCGCCACATTTTAATTATTGTTTTGCAATGTATTTTGTATGCCGTAAATTAATTTGATTAATTTGCTGTCATCCTAAATGATGCTAGCCTTTTGACGCCGCATATAGTAATAAAAAACCTATCGCATATTGATCAATTTCTACCGGTGTAAGTCTGCTCGTCAGGGTTTTTTGTCATCGGATAGCTACATGGGGAGACACCATTTCATGTCTATAGAAGCCCCCACTTTGATCGAGTAATTGTTAAGACAAAGGTCAAAGTACGACTTGGGACTAAGAAAGATTTGAGATAATCTACAACCTCAAAACTCCCTTCTAACTCTAGTACCTATAAAAAATAAGGGTTAGTCTGCAAATACCTATTCGTCAGGTGTCGCTGAGTCATTTTCATTGAGGATTAGACCTTATGTTGATTTGCTTGAATTCATAAGGCCATAGTCTCGAGATGCTCAGTTGGGGAGAGAGGTGTTGATTAGGAGCCGCTATAGACTGGTATGACTTATAGATTAACCTTCTGTGCTAATGGGGAAGCTGCTATGAGGGTAACGCGACTTGGAGACATATCCTACTATGTGAGTCGCTATTAGGGTAGCGCAACATAAAGACATGGCCTACTTTGCCAACAGGGAGACGCTATTAGAAAGGTGCGGCTAAGAGACAAGGTCTTCTATGCCAAAGGGGAGAGTTTATTAGGATGGCGCGGCTAAGAGAAATGGCCTACTGTTCTAGATGGGAGTCGATATTAGGATAACACAGTTGAGAGACATGGCCTATTGTGCCATATGGGAGCCGCTGCAATGACATATAATTGAGGAGGGATCGAGTCTTGTGCTCCTTATGCCCATGCAATTTACTAAGGAAGCTTTAGCACTTTGAGATGGTGCTACCTTGCTTTACTAGGGAGTTTGCATTTATATTAGTCCCTGAATTCATGCTAATTCACAGCTTTAAAACATTTAGCTCAATTTCTGGTTGATTTAGCAGTTATAAGCGTTGCTAGGAAAGACAAACTCCGTTGGAAGGATTTTTTAGTTTTTTTCTTCCACTGAGGAGGTCCGACTTGAGGCTTTTGAATAATTTTTGAGGGTATGATTCCCTTTTTATCCCTGTGAGGATGATTATCCACAGGGATTTTCATTTGCTGAGGAAGAGTTTCTAATGTGGGGCAACTCCGTTGGGGGAAGGATTTTAGTTGGCTCTACTCTGGATTGTAACCCTTAGATGATCCACTGTGGATTTTTTGTGATGCTTAGCATATTGTAGGGATGCCTCTCGAGTCTTGAGCCAATTTACGTATTATAGTGATGCCTCTCAAGCCAATTACGTATTATAGGGACACCTCTTGAGCCACGAGCTAATATGCATATTTTAGGGACGCCTCCTAAGCCATTGAGATAGAGTCATTGGGTCATCCAAGTGCTTAGGAGTCATGCGTGGTTAACTCGGCTTTTGATAGACACTTGGAATGTCACTTTTATATTTCAAGGGCATAATGGTCTTTTTCCTTTGATTTGGAAGAGGATGGGTATGAGTGATGAGGCCCCAATTTTGGTGTGCTTGGGGAAGGGGTTTTAGTGATTGGCCCTCGATTTTGTATTTTTTTGATTGGTAAGCCCTCGGTTTGGAAGGTGTCAGAATTTATGATTTTTTTATTATTTGAGTAGGTCATGAGGATTGTCTTTTGGTTTATTTTATTCATCAGGTTTTTTTGAGACACCAACCTATGGGAGATTTTGTGGCTTTATGCATTTGGTTTTGAAGTTTTAGTTTTGTTTGCTAGGGTCAGAGGCAAATCTTATTCAAAAACCTAGAGTTTTCTTAGTGCATTGTTATGCGACTAATGAGAGCCTTGAGCTTTTTGGATTATGGTAACTCTTTAGGGAGATATCAGAGGACCAAAAGAAGAGGCCCTAGAGGCCTTTAAAAGGGAGATCTTAGCCCTAAGATTTATGCTTGCTTTTGCTCTTTTTTTGTCAGTTTTCAAGATGATAACTTGGTTGTTGATCAATGCTTGATGAATGATTTTCCTACAAGGTCAAGATTTTAGCTTTTCATGGGATTTAAATAGTTTTGGAAAGTTGGGTGACTTTTCTAAGTGTGAGTGTGACAAGGTTTAGACTTATGATGTATGAGCCTAATGCAAATAAGGTTTAGCATGACTTAAAATGTTATGTCTAATGCAAATATGACTTAGCATGACTCATGATACATGTATGATTTTTCATGGAACATACGGGAGCCTGAGTCTCTCCCTACAAGAAGAAAAGGATGAATTGTTTAGGGAAGGCTTTTAGAGAAATTTTGCAAAGAGGCTTTGACAAAGTTTTTTTTGCTAAGAGGAGGCATGAGTCATCAGGGTATGACTGGCTTGATGCGCAAGAATATGAGAGGCATTAGAAGCTTTCACGGGCTAGAAGTATCCCTTTTTTGAGTTTGAAGGGGAGACAATGAGTTTTGAAACTTATGAGACTTTTGTACATGGGAGGTGGCTTGATTTGCTACTTAAGTGAGCCGAATGATTCGTAGACTTCATCTTCATCAAAATCAAACCAAGTTTAATTTACTAGAATCTTGGAGGCATAGGCTGCATCATTGATAAAGAGATTTGGGAAGATGGTGAAGCCGGTCAAAGAAAGGTTCACCGAAGCCTAGAAAAGTGGCTAACCAATTCGGGTTTAGGTTGGGGGCTAAAATTGTAAGATGAAAGATAAAGGGTTTTGATTAGGTTTAAAACCTCTTGCTTTATCTCCTCTGATTTAGACTTATCATTCTTTGAGCTTTGAAATTAAGTTTGTTCAAATTATGAGCTTCCATTAAATGTTTTAAGGATTAAATTTAATTTACACTAAAATCGATTACTAAGACCAAGAGCCTAAGTAATTATGGAAGAATAAGCCATAACTTGTAATAGATTTACTTGAGAATCTACGATTAAAGAAACTGAAATTGAGCTTGTGACATGAGTTCTTTTGCATTGGCACTGAAGATGATCCTTAGAGTGCAAAGCTTGATTATTAATGTGACCGAGCCTCGCGGGAGGTTGCCTATGTATCTTTTGAAGGAATTAGGTCAAAATGTAGCTCTATTATTTTCAAAAGTCTCACTTAGGTGTTAAAAACTCATTTTGCATGCTTTTGAGGTTTCAGATTCATAAACCCATGACTGTAATGAGAATTAATATGTTATTTTTCAAAAGTTTATTTTAGACTTGAGACTTGGGATGGTGCATTTTAAAGGTTTCCTTTTAGATTTAGAAACACATTGGATGTTGTACTTTAAAGGATTCTTTTCAAATTTAGAAACATATAGTCATGGTCAGGCCCCTAGGCAAGGTTATCTATGTATCCTCTAAGGGAATGAGGCCATAACGTAGCTCTAGGAGACAAGGCTAAGTTAGTAGCATTTCAAAAGCTTCATTCACATTTGAAACTCAGAGTTGTGTTGTACTTCAGGGGTTTCTCATTGGATTCAAAAAGTAAGGTTACCTACGTATCCATTGCGGAAATTTAGCCTAGACATAGCACTACATGGACTAACTATGCTAATAATTTCTTTAACTGATTGAGATTCATTAGCGAACAAAACTCATTATCGTCCATGTCTGTAGGATGTTTTTACGGGTTGAGTCCAATACTGAACTTTTTGAGTCGTTCAAAGAATCTTTGGAGGAAAGTGAAAAGCCTTAGATGATCTCTAGATTTTACATTCGTATCAACTATATGTGGCACCCATGTTTTTGATGCCAAATAGTAGGACCGTGTAGCAATTGAGTCATGAAGATGCTATTATCTAGTTGTCGCTTACATATGCATCAATGAACAAGAGCAAGGCAGTTTGTTTTGTCAACCAAAATGCTGATGTGGGGTAGCATAACCTCATCTTTTGGACTAGCCCAATGTAGATCTCGGTAATCCACATAAATTAGGACTCTAAATCCCTTCTTTGGAATAGGTATTATGTTTTTAAGTCAATTAGGATAGTTTACAACTTTGATGAACTTGGTTTCCATCTATATCTCTATCTATCACTGGAATATCTAGGTAGGACTAAGCAAAGATATTAATGCATTCTCTGAGCAGTTATGTCTACTATGCGCATTCTTTAGGGGATATTGCTAGCCCACTTTACGCATGCATTAGCTCCTATTTGGCACATGTTAATCTTTTCAGTTTCTTTTATTTAGGTGATTTGATTTCATGTTCTTCCATGACTTTAATGAATTTAAAGTCATGTTTATTAGAGACAAAGAATTTAGTTTGGATCGGGGTAGGAGAAAAATAATGAATAGAAGAAAGTAATGTTTTGATGTGAATGCATACGAGGAGTTCTTTCAAGCTAGTTGAATCCTATTTTCTCTATGATTTATCATATCTTTACTAATCCTACTTGAATAAGGATTTATTTCTTTTATATTTGGAAGCCATGGAAAGGAGCATTGAGGAAGTTTTCTTGATTAAGAGATTCAATCTTGAAGAGTTTCTTAAAGATTAAAAATTTTGACCAAGGGCAAAAATCATTATTACAATGGTCACTAGGTTAGGACAATAGGCAGTGCTATGGAGTGACGTGGCTAATAAGTCATCATGATAATGACGTGGCTATGATATGGCAAGAGCAAGTGGCGTGGTTACTGATATGCTCGTTTTAGAGCACGTTTACAACCCCATTTTAGTGTCGAGTCTCATGCTTTTATATTGGTTTTATGCACATTTCATTTAATTTTACCTTGATCTTGTCCTCGAGCTGTGTTTAGGTCATTTCAGAAGAATAAGTAATTTCCCCCTTTCCGTTGAGCGATTTCGAGGTAAAATGAGACGTGTTCGAGGCTTTGACACTTTTATCAAGAGTTTGGATGCACGTATCATAGCTTGGGCATGTGTTCCAAGTCACTCTCGAAGATCCCATAAACTCCAGAAGCCATTAGACACTTCAAAGGAGCTGTTCAGCAAGATTCAGGTTAAGATTCGACCGAATCTGACATCCATTCGGTCGAATGGAAGACACGGATTCAAGCACATAAATCAAGCTCTCGAGAAATAGCCGAATGAACACTCATTTGGCCGAATCAAGGCTCATTCGGCCAAATGGTTGCCCTCATTCGGCCGAATGGTGGACAGGGTAAGAAAAGTCGAGGTTTCAAATATGGCCGAATACACCACTCATTCGGCCAAATCTACACTACATTCGGCCGAATGGAGACTGTTAAGGGTAGCATATGCGGCAGCTCGAAATGAAGATACCATTCTTAGAGGCCATGGAGCAAATGCCTCAATATGCTAAGTATCCGAAAACTCTCTTAGGAAATAAGAGAAAGCTTGCGGGATAAGTAATTAATTTGCCAGAGCAGGTGAGTGCCATCATACAGGGGATGTGGGCAAAGAAAGAAAAAGCGAGAGGACCCTTTGTGCTCCCGGTCACCCTTGGAAAGCTCAATTCTAAGGGAGCACTTGCTGACCTTGGGGCCTCCATTAGCCTAATGCCAATGTCCATTGATAAACAGCTAACCTGTGAGCTTAAGCCTTCGAAGAAAACAATCCAACTAGCCGACCGTAGTATAAAAGTGCCATGTAGGGAGTTTGAGGATCCTTATACTCCCCTCATCTTAGGGAGGGATGCTTTAAAGACTTTGGGTGCCCTGATCGATTGTGAATCAGACACTATAACCATCAAGGTAGCCCAAGAGAAGGTTGTGTTTGCCTTTTCTAAGTCTACAAAGGAACCCATGGTCGAGCGGATTTGTTCCTTTGGGGTGGTCGAGAATGAAGCTGCGAAAGAGGTTGAGAGGTGTAATGCTTTTGCTGCCCCAATGTTGGTTGAGGTGTCGGATGAAGAGGAAGCAAGGGAGCGTGTTGTTTTTGAGATTGGAAAGGGAATTGCTCCGCCTACACAGATGTATTACAAATCTGAGGGAACTGACGAGCCAGCCCGCAAACGAAAAAGGGCTAGAAAAAGAAAATCTAAAACGAGACCGATGGCTCCACCCTGGCTTGGGGGAGCCCCGCATTATAACCCACCTCCAGATGACCCTGGTTCTCAATTGCTTACTTCCGCCACTGCGACTCGGTGGAGAGTTTTGACTCCCCACGCTGGAGGTAATGGTGATGCTAGGAGTGAATCCACTCCTACGGCAGGTACGACTTCATTGTTTTCTTTTTCTATATAAACTTGTGCCTATTGTGTTGAACTTACCGACGTTAAACAAAAGTACTTACGGCGGATAACACGGTGTTTGTTTTGTTTGTTTATTTGTATAGCAATAGCTTCCATAATGCTAATCTTTCTCCCTTTTTTTTCTCCTCTCCCAAGTGCCGAGACGGCTCTTGAGCTGGCTTGGGGGAGGATCCTTCTGTTTTCAAAGCTTCGAAAGATCAACATTATTGAAACTATTACCTTGGTTTTTCTTTAAGTTTTTCTTTACATGTCTAGGTGTGTCAAGATTAATGTGCTTGAGTTGTGAAATTGACATGCTAGCTCCTGACATGTACATTATAGTGGTCTTATGCATACTTATGTTTTCCTAGCTTTGTACCTGTTTTAGGACCGAATGATTGACTGTTTTCCACCTGACTTGGGGGATCTAGTCCTGCTTGGTTTGTGGCTTGGATGACTACCTATTAAGGCACATTTCGACTAGCCTCGTGAGGATTGAGCCTTCTTGGACTCCATTATGAGTCCTATGTTATTAAGTGCTAGTTAGAGAGTCTAAGTATTGTGTCTGTTCTCCTCCAACATAGTCTTCTTTTCTAAAGGCTAGGGATGATAACACGTTTGTAGTTACAGCTACATGGCCAAATTGCCTACCATGAATATTGATTAACTTTAGGGTAAGCCAATTTTGTGCCTTTACTTTTTCTTCATAGCTACATCACCTAAGTCCACATGAGCCAAATATTCCCTCTTCTTGCCTAGAGGATAGTTAAGTGATCACAATGAAGTGGTGCCCCTTGCATTGTGGTGAAAGATTTTGGTTTAAAAAATCATTGTTTTATGATATGACTCTTTACATTACTCTTAGTTTATTTCAGACACATTAGCTTGAAAACAAAAAGAAAAAAAGAAAAAAAAGAAAGAAAAAGAAAAGAAAAAGAAAAGAAACAGAAAAAAAAATAGAAAAAGAGAAATTCGAGAATAAAGTTGGTTTAATGAGTTCATTTATGCGTATCTAGAGAATTTTGGAAAGTGGCATTAACGTCGAAAGTCGTAGCCGTCCTTGGTTTGATTGCCTTGGATTGCTTACTATCCTCTATTTGAACTCCACATCCCCAAATTTTACCCTACCTTGATCCCAGCCTACATTGCAACCGTTTCCAAACCTGTTTGACTTGGCCTGATTAGCAAGTTCTATGCTGGAGAGTAGATAGGAAACAATCCCTAAGATTTCTCCTTGATTGAGTGTTTAATTCCCAACTCATCTTAAGTTGGATGATTTTGAGCGAAACACGTACTGTACAGAACACAAGAGCGTACTAGAAATTTCCCACATCTTTTGGGAAATAGCACGGGGAGCGTGGACTTGTGACCTCATTAGGTAGTGGGTGGCATGGCCTGTGTTGTAGCATTTCCAGTAATCCCAAGTCTATGGAAAACATTGTTCATCTTGGTATTATGCTCTTTTGAGCCCATTGTACTTGCACACCCATGGCTAGGGAAAAGTTTTGCGCGTACACGGCTGGCATTGTCTTGTTTTCCACTCACTTGCTTTTCATGAGCTTTGCTCACGGTGTTGCCTTGCTAGTTCATTTGCTAGGTACTAACAAAGGTTTGACTTGGGGGAAGTTGATATGCTCATTTTAGAGCACGTTTACAACCCCATTTTAGTGTCGAGTCTCATGCTTTTATATTGGTTTTATGCACATTACATTCAATTTTACCTTGATCTTGTCCTTGAGCTGTTTTTAGGTCATTTCAGGTGATTTTGATGATTTCGAGGTAAAATGAGACGTGTTCGAGGCTTTGACACTTTTATCAAGAGTTTGGATGCACGTATCATAGCTTGGGCATGCGTTCCAAGTCAGTCTCGAAGATCCCATAAACTCCAGAAGCCATTAGACACTTCAAAGGAGCTGTTCAGCAAGATTCAGGTTCTGATTCAACCGAATCTGACATCCATTCGGTCGAATGGAAGACAGGAATTCAAGCACATAAATCAAGCTCTCGGGTAATAGCCGAATGAACACTCATTCGGCCGAATCAAGGCTCATTCGACCAAATGGTTGCCCTCATTCGGCCGAATGGTGGACAGGGTGAGAAAAGTCGAGGTTTCTGATATGGCCGACTACACCACTCATTCGGCCGAATACACCACTCATTCGGCTGAATCTACACTACATTCGGCCAAATGGAGACTGTTTCCGAAGATCTTGGTTCTTTCTTAGGCCGGCGCTCGAGAGTTTTTTCTAGGGTTTTACCCCTTATGTCCCTAGGGTATAAATACCCTCTTACTCTGTAAATAACCCTCATGCCTACTTTGAGAGCTTTTGTGCCCCAACCTAGAACATCACTTTAAAGCTTTTCATTTCATTCATGCATTAGTTTAGATTTACAGCTTTTGTTGTTCTCGTTTTCAAGCTTTGTATTTCGGATTCGGATTCTATTTCGTTCACGCTATTTCATTTATGCAAGGTATTGATTCTTTTCTATTTTATTTCGTTTAATGCTTTGAAGTATTGTTTTTCTGAATTTCATTCCTCTTGCTACTATTGTTGTTTCATTTACAGTTTTGATAGAGTAGTTGTCGGTTTTGTTATAGGTCTTCGTTTTTGTTCTCTTGTTCATTACATTCAGTTCGTTTGTCCTTTCAATCATGTTCTTTTTCGTTGTGTATGCTCTAGTCTTTATTATTATGTGTGAGTAGTTTTCCTAGGGGTTTGATTGGTGAAACCCTAGGTTGGCTCGTTTTTCACGCGTAAAGTTAGGGTTTGAGATTGTTGATGATTGATTGATTGATATTCGATGCGAATCTTGTCATGCCACTCCTTTGGAGACATAGGGCGCTTATAGGTTGTTCATGTGATTTATAGGGTCACAAACTTCTTCTCGTCATCTTGAGTGTCATGATTTATTGTTGACTGATTTCTCCTAATTTAGCGTATTGATAGTTTGATTGTCCTTCCTAGGGTGGAACTGATCTGTCCCCGTTTTCCTTCCATAGCTTATTATCGTTTTAGTTCTTGCTTTATTTTTCTGTTATTAGTATAGTTCTATCCAATCCCTATATAAACCCTTTGCATCAAGTCTAGAAACTATTGCCCCTTGTCCTTGTGGTTCGATACCTGACTTACCACTACACTAGTTGTAGTAGTATTAGTGTGTTTACAAATTTAGTTTGCATAACTATTCTTTTAGTTAAACGACCTAAAAGAACGGTTATCAGTTACACACATGTGATTGGATAATTAGTGTTTTACTTTAAATAAAATAGGTTAAGAGTAGTTAATTTGTAATTTTATCATTTGGGGTAGGATATAATTCTAATTAAAATAAGATAGTGTTAGAGTTTTGGTAGGATTATGTAATAAATAGGTGTCATTATCCTATTTGTTATTACGTGGTTATTAGGAATCCTTTTAGAAGTAGGATTCCTAGTTTCAATGTGATTCAAACTCTCAAGCTTAGGGTATAAATAGATGTGTGCCCAAGCTGAGGAAAATAAGGAAACTTTGAGGTTTTCTTTTCTTTGTTGAGTGATACAAAGAGTTGTGAGTTGGTGTTATCTTATAGTCACGTGTTTGAGGGTAGTTTGAGAGTTGAGGGTGCCTTTCTATAATCAACTCAATAGCTATTCAACCTAGACTTTGAATCCTTAGTGCATTGCTTTAGAGGATTTAAATTCTAGTTTCTATCCCTTTGTGTGGATTAAGGTTTTAATACCTAGATTCACATCATGTTTATTTATTGATTTCTGGCACTAGTAGAAATTTATTAATATGCGGTGGGTTTTTTTAATACTATATGTGGCGTCAAAAGGCTAGCAGCATTTAGGACGGCAACAACTTAAGGGAAGATTTTTGTGTTTCTTCATGAAACACAACCTACTCAAACCTAGACTCAATGCATTTAAACTCGACTAACTTAGACTTAGATTCAAATTATGACTCACACGACTCGACTAATTAAGCTTTGCACCTTCTCAGGTGTCAATCTTCAGCTTCACTCCACTAGGAGTTATGATCTTTGGTGTTTTCTTCATCTATGCATCATGTCAGAAAATTGCACTATCAGTTTTGATAGATGAATTTCATGACTTAGGAGAGACATTTGAACTTCTTTTTTCATAATTCAATCCTAGAGAGTAAGGACGAAGCCTTGCGATTAGCGCATTCAGGTGGCTTTGATGATTCTTTAGATTTATCATTTCTTTCATATGAACCATATCTTGAGTTTTATCACGAGATGGTTTTCCCATTCGGTGATGGAATTCCATTAGAGGTGATCAAGGAAAAAGGGTTGTTAGTAGAGGTATTCACCTAAACATATAGAATTGGCAGACGAGTCTTCGATAGAGTCATTGTTATTATTAGTGTCATCTTGAGATGCAAGAGCCTCAAGAATGTTGATTTCATCATAGTTGGAAAGGGAGTCGGTTTCGGTTTCATTCCCCACCCATTGCTCAATTCTTGGAGCAATATGATCCTTTGCAAGGTTATCTTCAATGTTGCTCCCAATGTTATAGGCATGCTCAAAAGATATGAGATCCAAGTGCTTCATGTGGTTCTTGTACTCGAATCGAAGACTTGGGATGAAGGTTCTCACATGTTCTTTCTCAGATGGCCTCGAGACCATTTGAGAGGATAATTTCCTCCAACGATTCAGGTAGGTCGTGATTCCTTCATTAATGCTTTGTCAAAGAATCTCTAACTCTCTAACTCTTGGAGAGTTTTTTGTAATTACACATTGAGTCTGTACTGGTTTTCAAAGGCATTGGTGATGTCCTCCCATGTCTTAGTTTACTTATCCTTCAGGGTATATAACCACTTTTAGAAGATTAGCTCTAGGGATATAGGAAAAATTACTTGGAATAATTTAGGTCCTATCCCATTGATGGCTATGGTGGCTCTAAAGTTGTGAAGATGATATCTTGGATCATTTGTTAACATGAACATTAGGATGTCTTACGTGAAGACATTCACCTAGAAGTTTATTTTCCCTTTCAATTTATCTTGAGCTATGTCAAAGTATTGTCCATTGCTAGTGATTTGATGGGCTATACTTTCAACTGTTCTTGTCAGATTGGCACCCTTGATTTGCGCTAGATGAGCATTCATTCCCTCCAACAACTTGACTAAATCATTGACCGCAACCAGGAGCTGAGTCATTTGTTCTGCAGTTGTCATTGGTTGAGAGGAGATGTGATGATGTTCTATTCAACTTATACCCAATCTTCGTGCCTAAGTTGACTAACTCCTACAAAAGGACATGAGACAATGACTTGACTTAATTAGGGTTGTGTGTTTTTGGGTTAGCATCAAGAGAGAGATTATACCTATTTATGATACAATTACAAGTATGATATAACTAGATAATCACCTCTAATGAAAATGAATGCATGGTCCATGTTAGGGTTAAGGCTTTTTGTGGTGCTTGAGGGTAATTTAAAATTTTTACTTGGGGGGGGGGGGGGGGGGGGGGGGGGAATTTTGGGTTTTTTTTATTAAGGGATGGTTTTAGGATTCTACCTCATATAAGGTTTCGGTGGAAAGGTCATTCTCTTACCAATTGGATGGGGCGATTTCAGATTTTCACCCCAATATGATTTCGGTGGGAAGGTCAAGGCCTTACTAGTTAATGGGGAGTTTTAGATTTTTACCCTCAATAAGGTTTTGATAGGAAGATCAGGGTCTTACTAATTAAAGGGGTAATTTTAGTATTTCACCCCTATAGGATTTTGGTGGGAAGATTAGGGTTTTACTAATAGAGTTTTAGTGGGAAGATCAAGGTCTTACTGGTACGGCAGTTTAGGGGTAAACTAAGGATTTTATCGGGCGGCAATTCTTAGGTAAATTCAGGTTTTTAAAAGGGGTTATAAAGCATTTAAGAGGTAAACTCAAGATTTTACCGAGGGCATGGGTCATTTCGGAGGTAAGGTAGGCTTTTTTACCATTGTTAGAGATATTTCGGAGGTAAGGTAGGCTTTTTACCGGTGGCTTGAGACATTTCAGAGGTATGGTAAGATTTTTATTGGTAGCATGAGACATTTCAGAGATAAGATAAGATTTTTACTGATGGCTTGAGGAACTTTAGAGGTAAAGTAGATTTTTACCGGATTTGAATATCTTTGAGACATTTGAGAGATGAGGTTAGCCTTTCATCGTGTTTGAGGCAATTTGAGAGGCAATTTAAGTCATTATTAGGTAATGTCAAAAATTTACCTTATTTGGGTCATTTTTTAGAGGTAAGGTCAGGTTTTTACCGTGTTTGGGTCATTTATATAGTGTGAGGCATGATTTTCGGGCGGTATGGTATGGCATGACGTGGATATAATGAGACTTGGGACTAACATGACGCGGTTTTGATGCATGCAAATGAGCCAAATTGATGATTGTGACAAAGGATGCATGTAATTCATTTTTTAGGGGTTTAGGTTTCCCAAGGGTTTTGTAAATCTAGATTCCAACGTTAGAACGAAAAACATGGCAATAACATGTAACTTCACGTAGTCATACTAACATGCTTGGATATATGCGACAAATACAAGTGTCAACCTAGTTAAGGATATAAGTATTAACATAAACTAAGGTTTGAAAGATGACTCAAAGGGTCCATGGCCTTGACGAATTTCCATTTACGAAGAGCCACTACTTAAAAGAGGCTAAGATACGAGGATAACCCCCCTCAAAACAACGCTAGGGGCACGTCCTAGATGCCACAGTTTGGTAAGTTTTGGAAAAGCTAAAGGTTGGGTCAGGGGCCTTTATCGTTGTTGGCTAATCTTCCACTCCCAAGGTGTCTTGAATGTAGACCACATTCATATGAGACGAAGACCTAGTGTGTAACTTTCATAAGTGGAGAGTTACGTGTATGAATGCAAGTATGCCTAACACAATCTCTTCCCAATTGTAAGAACTCAAATCAGATTTTTTTTATTGCTCATCCAGACATAGCCAAGTAAGCTTTAGGCTTACAACTCTCTAGCGGAATCGCCAATTTATAGGGGCTTTTTTGCGAGTGTAATTAAAAGGGTCTAGAAATCAAACTAGATTTCGGGTGGAAAATTTGATGAGTGAATTTCCACTAGAGAGCCCAATTTTAGCAACATAACCTTCCCTTTTCATTGATGAAAATAAGAAGAGAATCTCCCCCACTAGTGCCCTACAAATTTGTGCATTGGTAAGGATTGGATATGCAGCTTTAGAGACATCGAATGGGTCAAGAATTTGTCACCAAACATTTAATGGGTTGTTTAGAAACCTATGGGATTGAATCCCTATATGACTCAGGTAAGTCGTCTGTGAACCATGAGAAGATTCAAGAATGAGCAACTTATTTCAATCTTAAGATGTGTGGAAAATAATTGGCATAGAGATGGAGAACATGTAAGATTTAGTTCCTAAGAAAACATGTAAAATCAAGGCAAAGCACACTCTAGATTTAGTTGATTTGGCAACTTGAGAATTATGCACATTTATCTAGAGTTTGTGACCACTTGGTTAAATATCCACAAGATTAATGGGTAACAATGTTTGGTAAACCATTATTTATCTTATTAGGTGTGGTATTCAATCAATAGGTCTTGATTATAAGCACAAGTAAAAAGTGATCATACAATTGTAATACAAAGTAAGGATTATGTATAAAACTGTATAATTGAAATAAAGCCATAGAGTCAAGTGTTAGTGTCTTAGATTAGTTAGGATGCAAGGTAAGTATTATGCATAGTAATAATTAGTTGATGATTTACTTATCAAGTGAAGATTTAGGCCTAAAGATACCCTTATCCATGACATAATTAAACTAAAGAGACAAGAGTCAAGAGTCTATTTCATGAAGACTTATGTGCTTTAGTCTTAGAGCATCATTAACAAAGAGAGGCATGATCAAGAATAAAATATGCTTTATGATGCTTGAATAAAAAATGAGCTTTAAGGATTACTCCTAAATGTACATTCAAGTATGATCTACACCTAGGGTTTACTCATGAAAAGTGTCAAAGATTGATTAATTCTAGAGAGAGTGGAGATGTCTAAGTCTCATCATCATAGACAAAAGGAAAAAGAAACTTGCATAAATATAAGTAGATTACAATATAAGGAATACAAGGGAAAAGGGTTGCTTTAGAGATTAAGAGGAGACCAATCTATGGAGATAGTTCCTTGAATGAGGTACTCAAAGTTAGGGTTTGGAGGCTTGACCTAGTGAAGTAGGAGTTTCTCTTAGCTCTTCACATCATAGGCAAAAGAAAAATTGAAATAAAGTAGTGTGAGTTGATCACAAGAGACCATCAAGGATGATTTCTCTTTGGTTGATCAAGATTCATTAAAAATGACAAGAAGATTGAAAAAGATGTGCATGTGGAAAGGGGTTTGCACGTCCCATAATCATCACCAAATGAATCCAATCTTAGGTTCATTAGTGGATGGAAACCAGTTGATCCAAAGAGTAGAGGGTGAATGGAAGTTGACAAAGAAATAGAGATAAAAATTAGGTTGCTCGCTGTTTATTGTTGAAAAGAGTCCTTTTGCTTGAGTCTCTGCTTGAGTTTGTGTTGAAAAGGTAAGATTTCCTTGCTTAGTTGTGTCAAATGTTGTTACATTGATCCTTGGTAAGTATGAAGGATGTTTGAGAGGATTTTGTTGTATTTAAGAGTGTATTTTGGGTAGAGTGATGGCACTTGAGATTGGAGAAAATGTTGTCCCATTGGTCTTTAAATGAGGGGAGATTTATAGGAAAAAAAGTCAGTTTCCGAGCGTTAAGCGCTAGGTTTGAGCGCGAAACGCGGGTAGAGCGTCAAACGCCTGTGGTTTGTGCATCAGATGCTCAAGAAGAAATCTTTTACTTAATTAAAAAGAGGCATGAAATGAATCAGAAGCGCTTTTGACTAACGCTTAAAGGTTGTGCGTCAAGCGCTGAAGCCATTTATTAGGAACTTGAAGAGGTTAGGGTGAGCAAAAATGAGTAAGCATGGCTCTGAGCGCCTTATGCCTAGAGGATGGGCGCTTGATGCTGAGTCTGGCATTGGACACCCACCTGGTTGCTCAAGCATGCTTTGTACATTTATCGCTTGTTATGTGCTTGACGCTTGCTTCATGCGTTAGACGCTTGCTACGTGTTGGATACTTGAACTAGCTAGGCATTTGAAGCTAAGACTTAATGTTGAACGCTCGATTCTAATAGAGATTCAATTCTTACATTTGACACCTAAGCTTTAGGGCTTGCACAGGATTAAGGTTTATTTTTGGTGTATGGATGAGGTGATTTTGTGATTTGGATTTTGTATTTGGCCAAAGTAAGGTTCGTGTGCTCAGGTATGTGTTTGGGCCTTTTTGGGGGTTCAGTTTTGAGGTTTTATGGGTATACATATACTTAAGCTCGACCTAAGCTAAGTCCACTCGCCAGGGTTGTTTCATCATTGGACCGCTACTTGGGGATAAACGATTTTGCATCTATAAGCACACTCTAGATTTAATCAATTTGGCAAGATAAGAATTATACACATAAATCTAGATTAGGTGACCACTTTGTTAATAGTCCACTATATTAATAGGTCATTATGGGTGGTTGTCCAAATTTATCTTATTAGGCGTGATTTGCAATGATTAAGGTCTTGATTAATGCATAAGATAAAAGTGGTCATACACATTCATAAAATAGTAAGGATAATGAAAAAATAGTGCATAATTAAAAGTGCAAAATTGAAATAAAGTAATAAGAGTCAATGTTAGTAAGATAAGAGGTATGATTTGTGCATGATGATGAGTTGAAGATTCACTAATAAAATGAAGATTCAAGTCTAAATAGACCTTTCTCCATGACATACTTCAACTAGGAATAGATTCAAGTTCATGAAGACTTATGCGTTTTAGTCTTAGAACATCATTGACATGAAGAGGTAAAAATGAGATCAAAATATGCTTAGTGATTCTTAAACAAGAAATTATCCTTAAGGATAACACCTAAATGTACATTCAAGTATGATGTACACCTAGGGTTTGCTCATAAAAAGCACCAACGAATGATTTAGTCTAGAGAAAATGGATATGTAAAAATCTCTTCATCATAAACTAAAGAATAATAAACTTTCATAATGTATATATATTACAATAAATACAACACAATGCCATGAATGCATGTCAAGTACCACAGTTTGCTAAGTTTTGTAAAAGCCAAAGGCTGGGCCATGAGCCTAGTGGAGTCGCCAAGAATCTAGGGGTATTTTTATAAGTTTTAAGTGCCAATGAATCCAACTAGGTTTCGGGTGGGTGATTCGATTAGTGAATCATCACTAGAGAGCCCGGTTTTTTACAACCCAACCTTCCTTTTTCGATAAAGAGAAAGGAAGGGGCTCTCCCCCACTAGTGCTTACTTAATTTACGTGTCATTAAAGGTCGGCTATGAGGCTTTGCAAAGTTGTACAGGTAAAGGAGTTGCCACCAAACATTTAAGGGTTGTCCAGACACCCATTGGGTTTGAATCCCAAAATGATTCACATTAGTGGTCTTTGAACCATGACAAGGTTCGGGAATGAGCAACTTATTTCAACTAAAGAATTATGTGCAAAAAAAATTTCTTAAGATGAAGAACAAATTTGATTTAGTTCCTAGGAAAAATGAAAATACAAGTATAAAACACTCTCTAATTTAATTAGTTGGCAAGTTGAGCATCATGCACTCAAGTCTAAACTAGGTGATCACTTTGTTAATGTCCACAACTTTAAGGGTCCCTATGGCGAATTTGTCCGTGGATTATACATTTTATCCATGATTTGCATTATAATAGGTCTTGCATGATTAAGTGCATAATGATGAGTTGAAGGATTTTGTATAATCAAATGAAGAATGGAGTCTATAGAGACTCTTCCTCATGAATAACTTTAAATTAGAATAGAGTCTAGTTCATGAAGTATTATATGATTTAGCCTTAGAGAATCATTGGCTTAAGAATGCAATATAAACATTAAGGCATGCTTGATGATGTCATGAAATGGGCCTTTGAATATATCTGAAATATACATCCAAGTATGATGTATGCCTAAGGTTTGCTCATGAAAATAAGACAATTGTTGAGTCTAGAGAGATTAGAGATGTCTAAATCTCAACATCATATACTAAAGGAAAAGAAGAAAAAGAGACATGAAATAAATTACAAAAAATAAGATGCAAGGGAGAGGGTTTGATAAGATTTTTAAGAGGAAACCAATCTACGGAGATGGTTCCATGATTAAAGTCCTTAAAATTAGGATTTTGAGGCATAGCCTAGTGAAGTAAAGAATTGCTCTTAACTCTTCACATTATAGGAAAAAGGAGGCATAAATATAGAGATGTAGGAGTTGATTACAAGAAAGCATCAAAATTGAAGGCTCTTTGGTTGATCAAGGCTCACTAAGTAGTACATAAAAAGTTGAAATAATAGTTTATGTAGAAGAGGTTTGCATCTTCTAAAATCATTACAAAAAAAGAGGCTAATCTCTTGAATGGATGTATGTAGAACCATTAAGACCAAATATTAAAGAGTGAATGGAGTTGGTTTCCTAAGCACTTGATGCCAACTAGGGCATCAGTCACTAATGCTAGGCATTGAACACTCTAAAAGGAAATATTTTGCTCAGCTGAAGAGAGGCTTCAAACGAGAGAGGGGCGCTTTTGATGGAGTGATCAAGTCTAGGCGTTAGACACTAGGGCTAGGCTTTAAATGCTAGAATCGGATTCCATTTCAATTCAGGCGCTAAAAGTAGAGTGGGCGTTTGATGCCAAAGGTTCAGCGTCAAAAGTTGTGCTAGAGTTGACCGCAATAACTTAGCATTGGAGGCCTGAAGGTGACCAAAATTCAGTTCTTACACTTGATGCCAACTTTGCATTGGGCATTTGTGCTCTGAGAAACTTGCTTTTGTACAGCTTGTGGGGTTTAATTTTGGGTGTTATTTAGTGATTTTGGGTTATGTGTTTGGGCCAAGGTAATTATTTTGGGCTCGGGTTTTGTTTAGGGCCTTTCAGGGTTTAGCTTTGTGATGATTTTGGGTTTTTGTATACTTAACTTTGATCCAAGCTAAGTCCACTATTACTAAGCTCCAAAAATAACCTCGAGCCTGTAAGTAATATCAAGAGTATTATAGTAAAATTCTAACAAAATATCTAAACCTTGAGCCTTAACTTCAGGGTCAAAAATAGTAGTTATGCAGTAAAGGACGAGGAAATCCATGAAATAAGCATACCATTTACTCAGCATGCTCGAAAGAAATGAACTAATATGCCAAACTTAGAATTGCTCATTAATAGTGTTAAGTATTGAAACCAACTCTAATATAACTTAATGAGTGTTAGGGTCATAGATTTGAGAAAAAAATCTTGGTTTCATGGTCAGAGGCAACTAAAACATCAAGGATAAAAATAACGATATTTCATTGTTCATTCGTAATTAGCTCATTGGGATTCACCCGAGTTTCATTGTAAAGAAGGGTCAAAACCACACGATACTCAATAGCATCATTGAACAATATCTATAGGTTGGGTTCCAATGAGTTGGGGTATCGATGCACCATTGCCTTTCTCTCTCTACATAAGGCCATGTACCTCTTTCTAACCACGACGGTAATTCTAATTTATTTAATTACATTACACTTCTAATGGGGTCAAGCAAAGGAGTTAATTCACCTAAAGCTTCTTGGAACGATAAATTCAAAATGTAAGCACAATAATGAACATGCAAAAGTTCACCATTATGCAACAACTTCAAACTAGGGTCATCCTTCAAGTATTCAATACATTAGGTGTTGGATGTAGAATTATAAAGGAAAAGGAAAAAGATTTTATAAAGCAAATGGAAATTCTTAAGGCATTCAATAATCTAGACCTTTATGTGGAACTTGATATGTCTCTCCTCCATTCCTCTAAACAAATTTTACATTTTTAATAAACCACTCATAATCAATCAAATGGGCGATAGTGCAAAGAAAAGGTTCATCAAAGCTAGAAGTCCATGTATCACTAGTAAGGCTAACACAAGCATTGAAATTACAAAATTTTTTTTATCTAATAGCTCCTATATTTATAATAGTTAGTTTGAGTGTGACGTTTAAGGGTGTTCCTACGAAAATGTCTAAATGTAGGTTGTAAAGCAACTCGAGTAAAATATTCAAAATTCTACCTTTCACCATGGCTAAAGCGCAATCTATCTGCAATAACAAAGTTTGCTCATTCATCAATCATTTTATCTCTATTATATGTGAAAGACATACCTCCTCCAGGCATATTACCCATGAATCCGTGTAGTTGAGTTTGATCACTCAATGATTCTCCTCCCCTTCCGTAGCCTAGAGATCTATTCCATGTACTCTCAAATGTTAGGACAATGTTTCCTTTCAAATTCGGCCCTCCACTTGAAAACTGTGGTCGGCTTTTTTCCCGTTTGTTAACAAATAAGGCAATGACACATGAACTTCTTCCCAGTCAAAGGCGAATCCGTGATTGGAACTTTGTCATAGTATGGCCATAAAAGAGAAGGTTACTTTCGACATTGAGAGCTATCGGGTACAACGAACACCTCCACTAACATTGTCGTCATCACCACCGTTATCATCACCATGGACTATATATGAAATATTCAAACAATAAGTTTAAATTTAAACAAATATTCAAATGACATCAATATATTCAAATAAAGAAAATATTGAAACTAAAATTTAAATAAAGTAAAAAAATTTCAAATAAATTAACATTCAAATAAACTAAACTTCTAAACAATATGTAAATAAACTAACATTAAAATAAACGTTAAACAAACGAAAGTAAATTCATATAAACTAAAGTATATACCAAATAAACTAAGATTCAAATTTCTTTCAAATATTTCGATAATAAATGCAAATAAACTAAACTATATTAAAATAATTTAAACTTCAATAAAATTCAAATAATTCAATAATTTCTTAGTACATTCGAATAAGCTTAATTCATAATATTGTACTTTGGATTTGAATGTCATATTCAAATTAATTTTCAAATCAACTAAATTAATTATAATCAAATTCTATAACACATTCAAATAAATTAAAAATTCAATTATACTAAACAAAATTAGAACTCACCTTGTCAACCACAAGGAGGTCCCATCCCCTACGTTGATGATTGAGGAACTTAGTACTTGGAACGACTACAAAAATTTGTTGTTCGAAATGTTGAGCAAAAATATCAGTGTTCATTTCATGTGATTGAAATGAATCTTGAACGAGTTGCTAGCACCACTACTTCTTCCCATGAAGCCTTTTTTTTATTTTGTGTAATGAAATTTTTAAGAAAATATTAATAATAAAGCAAATAGAACTAAATTATGAAGAGAAAAAAATTAAGAATAGGAGAGAAATTAAGATTATTACTTAGAAATTGAGATATTACTAAGTATTAAAATAATTAAACTTGAGAGTTATTAAGAAATTGAGAAATTGAGAGTAATTGAAGATTTGTAAGGAGATTTAAGTAAGGAATGAAGAAGAATTAGAGTAAGTATCTAAAAGAATTCCAATGGCATAAGCACAATGCTAATACTCAATTTTTGAATCCAATGACTATTGGGCCAGATCTAATGGGATATGAGCCGTATCGAGTTTTTCAAGCTAAGTTGTTGTTGGATTAGGTTAGGATTTCCTAATTCATAACCTATTCACTCAACTAGTAGACCGATTTGCTTTTAGGCCGAGTTCACTATAGATGGGGCTGGTCATGAGTCTTTCCAACACTAGCCACTGGCCACCTCTAATCACAATCCATGTTGAAGACACTTGGAGAATAGTGGCCTAAAAATAAAAGATTCAAAAGCATGAAAAGACAAAGAAACATCTTCAGCCTCACCTCAACGATAAGAAAATCCCAATCCGAATTCTCAAACACCAACCAAACAATCATATATATATATATCAATCCCACGCTCCCCATTTTTTCCTGTAAAGAAAAAGTGATATTTCACTGTGTCTGTGCATCCATCTTACAATGGCATCAACTGCAGCAGCACCCACCTCATTATCCCACCTCCAATCCTCCTCTTCTCCCTCCACCTCCTCCACTCGCTCCCCCTCCTTCGTCCGCCTCGCTTCCACCCTGCGCCCCCCTCTCCGCCGCTTGGGATTCGCCGGAGCTGCTGCTGATGCTAGTTTCAGCCTCCATGTCCTCTCCAAGATCCACTCCTTCAAATCCCTCTCTTCTAAGCCCATTCGTGGGGTCGCTTCTATGGCTAAGAAGAGTGTTGGTGACCTCACATCTGCTGACTTGAAGGGTAAGAAGGTGTTCGTTAGAGCAGACCTTAATGTCCCTCTTGATGATAGCCAGAACATCACTGATGATACTCGAATTCGTGCCGCTATCCCTACCATCAAGCATTTGATCAACAATGGTGCTAAAGTCATTCTTTCCAGTCATTTGGTATGTTGAGCTTTCAATCTTTTACGCAAATTCTTGAAAAAGACGCTCTAACGTGTTCTATTTCTGTATACGATTAACTAGTCTTATCAAAACATTTGGTCAGACCGTCTGATGATCTACTCCAATATTTAGCGCAGTTACTACTCGTCATTTCTTTGACGTTAGTGTTTGGACTTTCGAGAATTATTTTTGATGGATCAGTCATTGGTTAATTTGGATCATTGAGGTTTTACTTTGTTTTGCTGATCATATGATTACACTGTGGTGATTCCATTGTGTTTAGTATATTGGTGTTATTGTAATGTGTGTTATAGTGTTAATCACTTAAGCCTATCAGAATGTACTGCTCTGTTTACGATTTCAGGTTTTTCGTAAATCTGTTGAAAGCTACGTCAAATGTTGGATAATTGCGTATCATGGAGAATTGATCTTATCTTGTCGTGGAGGCTTTTGATAATTGTTTTCAATGGGTCAGCCATTGATTAATTCGAATTGTTGAGGTTTTTGATTTGCTTCGTTTAGTTTATGTTACATGGCGTTTAATTCGTGTTATTGCAATGTATGTTCTTGCTTAAACTGCCCAGAAATGTCTTTACTTTCTGGTTCGAAATTTGTGTGAACAGGCTGTGTTTGGGGTTTGGCCTCTTGTCAATTTCAGTTTTCTCATATAATTTAGCGAATAGAGTGACTGTTTGCTATGAGTAATTGATCTAATCTTGTTAACTTTGTGTTCATGTGTGTTGTTATGCCCTGTTGATCATAAATTAGTTGATTACTTGCTGATTTGTAACTTGCAGAAAGGTCTTCAGCAGAGGGACTTAGATGCTTGTCCTTTGTTTTTTGGGTATTTGATAAATATGTAGAATGATCATTGTTTTGTATAAACATGAATTATAGTGCTTGGGTTTTGAATGAAAATGTACTATGATCATACTTTTGCATAAGTTAGAATCATAGTGCTTTCCATTATAAATTTAACATCTTTAGCTAAAGATGCACTTGCGACTTTTTTTCATGAATCTCTTACAATATGAAGAACTTCAACAGTTTTAGCTGACGCTTTCCATCATATATAAACAATACTAGGGTGCCTATTTGTTTCGTCAAGCTGGATTCTTATTTTCCCACATGTTGTATATGAGTCTGATCAATGGTCAATATCTGTAAACATTCGCTTTATGCATGGGGCAGTGATTTAAATGTTTGAAATAGTAGAAAATATGGAGTGGTTGATTGCAGTTGAAATGTTCTCCTATTTTTTTTACCTCTGATTTTGACTTCGTCTATTAATGAGAAAACAGGTTGATTTTTTGCCAAGTAAATTGTTGGTGTATTGATGTACTGCATTACTTAAAGTTCCTGAATTTGCTGTTTAGGGACGACCCAAAGGTGTTACTCCAAAATACAGCTTGGCACCACTTGTACCCAGACTTTCCGAGCTTCTTGGTCTTCAGGTACCCTTCCTGTGCTCCATGCTACACATTCTTGGTTGTTACATGTCTGAAAATGATAACTGATCTTTTAGAGAATTTTTCATCATGATATTATCAATGTTAGTCAAACTTTCACATGTCTTTCTTGCACTGCTGACAGTAACTGAACATGGTTTGAAATCTACAGGTTGTGAAGGCTGATGATTGCATTGGCCCAGAGGTTGAGAAATTAGTTGCTGGACTCCCTGAAGGTGGTGTTTTACTTCTTGAAAATGTCAGATTCTACAAGGAAGAGGAAAAGAATGATCCAGAGTTTGCAAAGAAGCTGGCCTCCTTGGCAGATCTGTTTGTGAATGATGCTTTTGGAACAGCTCACAGAGCCCATGCATCAACTGAGGGAGTTACCAAGTTTTTGAAGCCATCTGTTGCTGGCTTTCTTTTACAGAAGGTAGGCTCTTTTCTCCAAGGTGCTTTGAGAAATTTATGAAAGTGGTAAAGAAATATTTGGAAGGTTTTATCATGCAATTATGTCTGTGGTAAATGTCTGAATTATTCATTTTGAAAAACCAAATATGGTTAGAGATAATGCTGAAAGATCTTTGCTTACTTACCACACCCCCCCCCTGCAAAGACATGATGGTAGAAGCTCTTAAGCTGGCTGTAAGCCTTCCTGTCCTCATATTTGAGGAGGTTAACCGGTGAATCATTTTCATTGTGTCCACTCTTACCTAACTCGCTGAACTTAATTTGCCACCTAAGTATGTTAAATTAGCCTAAAAGTGTTCCATTGTACCAATTTGCGCCTACCAATCTTGAGTTTTGGTTCATATTTCACGGGGGTAATCAGCAAATTAGGTAACACTGATTGTGTCTATTGGAATTGTTGATCGTGTCTACTAACTTTGGATTCATTTGGTCATGGATTAGGAATTGGATTACCTTGTTGGAGCTGTTTCAAATCCGAAGAGACCATTTGCTGCTATAGTTGGTGGTTCAAAGGTCTCATCCAAAATTGGAGTGATAGAGTCACTTTTGGAGAAATGTGATATCCTACTCCTTGGAGGCGGCATGATCTTTACTTTCTACAAAGCTCAAGGTCTATCTGTGGGATCTTCTCTGGTGGAAAATGATAAGCTTGACCTTGCAACTTCTCTCCTTGAGAAGGCGAAGGCTAAAGGTGTGTCTCTTTTGTTGCCTTCTGATGTCGTTGTAGCTGACAAGTTCGCTGCTGATGCAGACAGCAAGGTAAATTTTCTGATGACCATTGCTCTTTCAGTTTCAGCTATTTTGCCTTTTGGGCTCTAATTTTCCTCTTTTCACTTGCTGCAATTTAATCTGAATTATAGTATTTTGTTAAAGGAAGATAAATATTTTACGACATTTTCTTGAATTTTTGTGGCTGGGAATGAAAAGTAAGATATTTATATAATGATATTTTGTTACTTACTAGCGGTATGATGTGTTAATGTAGATTGTCCCTGCGGATGGAATCCCTGATGGCTGGATGGGATTGGACATTGGACCTGATTCTATTAAGAAATTTAGTGAAGCTTTGGACACTACCCAGACCGTCATCTGGAATGGTCCCATGGGAGTTTTTGAATTTGACAAGTTTGCTGTTGGTACAGAGGTAAGGCAGTGTTTGCTTATGCCTTGGGTTAATTTTGAGGAACTCCCAACGTTCATGATTGATCTACAGTAGAGCCTCAAGAGCCATAGCTCCGTGGTATCCAATAACCAATGTTCGAGAATAAATGCTCATTGATTTTTGTTTATTTTTTCCCTTTTACAGGCTATTGCTAAGAAGCTAGAGGAGATTAGCAAGAAGGGTGCAACCACGATTATTGGAGGTGGTGACTCTGTTGCAGCAGTAGAGAAGGTAGGAGTGGCAGAGGCAATGAGCCACATATCAACTGGTGGTGGTGCAAGTTTAGAGTTATTGGAAGGCAAAGAGCTTCCTGGAGTGCTTGCTCTTAATGAGGCCGAACCCGTTCCAGTGTAGAAAAGATATATTTTCAGTAATTTTATTTTCTTGTTTCCTCTTTCCTTGGTTCAGCCGCATAGCATGTATTTGTATCCCATAAACACATAGAAAATGAGCCACTTTGTAGATGTCTACCATTGTTTGCAATAAATGTGTTCGATGTTGAACATTTGAAGATGCTACGCTAATTATTGTGACGATTCATTCCATATTTATGGTGAGAATCTCCTTGTACAATTTTTTTAAAAAAAGAGCTTACAGGCTGTTTTGGGTTGATCTATTAATATGATTTTGTTTTTCCATACGAGTTTCACAAAATCAAGGTGTTAGATTTACAGCAAAAGTGCGTAAACTAAAGATTTGATCAAATGAATCAATTCAAAACCAATGTTGAAATCTTGGATTGGGCGAATAAGTATCTCACCTACTCATAAGATTTTACACAAAACTTTGAATTTCATTTCAGTCATTATAGGGGGATTTTTCTTAACTAGTTAGCATGGGTGGATAGTTGATGATTGAATTGCCACTAAAATACTTGGTTTTTTACAACCTAACTCTCATTCTATCTCGGTGAAAGGAAGAGAATGAGCTTTTCCACTAGGCATGCGATTTGTATAAACGATTAGAGTTGGCATTGCGGCTTTGTGACTATCTTCATATGAAGTGGGGCCGAAGGGTCAATGGAGGAGACACCACTAAAAACTTAAGGTAGTTTGGACACTTATTTGAGATAAAATTCAAAGTGACTCACGAATAGGTCATGATACCAAAGATGGGTTTGAGAATAAGCTATCTGTTTCGATTGTGATGGAATAACATAAGATACTAGCTCTAAGGCACATGAATAAGCAAAACATAATCTCTAGATTTAGTTGGCTTACGGAGTTAGAGTAATGTAAAATCTAGATTTAGATGATCACTTCTTAATGTCCAAAAGATTAAGGAGTCCTACAATCGGTTGTCTAAAAATTATCTTATTAAGCACGGAGCATTCCAATAGGTCTTGAATTAGTGTAAAATTAAAGGTGGAACATAATATTACAACAATGTAAGAATCTTGTGTAAAAATGCACGAAAATTTAAATAATGCAATAAAGGTGCAATGTTTAAATGTGTAGAATTATAAAGATATTATGTATGATTTATGCTTGCAGAGGTTGAAAATTTATCTTATCAAATGAAAAGAAAATTTATGCAAGTTCCTCCCCATTATATACTCCAACATTGACTAGTAGACAAAGATAATTAATTTAAGAAGACACATTTGGGTTAGTCTTCAAAACATCATCAATTGATGAAAGTAACAATAAAATTGGATGGATAGGATTAAAATATCAAAGTATAAATTACAATATGCAAATAAAAGTGAGCTTTGGGTACTCTTAGATAGTCATTCAAGGATGATAATTTCTCTAAGTGTGCTCATGAAATAAGTCATGTGACTCTAAAGAAAAGAAATGGTTCTCCATAACAAATCATTAGCTTAAGTAAAAGAAAAATACGGATAAGCAAGAAATTAAATAAAAATGCAAGGGAAAGGGGTTGATTGAGAAGACATCATCCTAGAGGGATGAATTCTTAGATTAGATGCTCAAAATTAAGTTATTGATTAGACTTTGAAAAATCTAGGGTTTATGGAAGTTTTTCCTTTACTATCACATCATAGATTTACATACAGAACTAACAAAATAAGAGAGTTGGTTATAAGATGAACGTCAAGTTTGATGTATCTTCGGAAGGTCATGAACTCTAAAGAAAACGAAGAGAAAAACTAGTAAAGAAGATGGACTTCCATCTTAATACATCATTAACTATACAAGCTAATGATTAAAGCAAGAAAATAAAAAGAGAAGAAGTGAAGGATTAAAATGAAAAGATCCTCACTTTGCTTATCATTGAGGATGATATCTTGTTTGGACTCTTAATCAATTGGAAGGAGTACTAAGAGTATTAATTTTTCTTTCCTAAGGAGCGCTAGATTGCCTTAAAATGTCCTTAGTATGATTTGAAGGATGCTTGATAGGATAGTTTGATAGAGAAATAATGCTATTAGAGTTGGAAAATTTCAACCCCTTGCTCATAGATATTGGAACATTCACTAGTAGAAAAAGGCTTATTTACTTCGGTTTTCTAGAGCTATTTGCTTCAGTTTTCAATATCAAGCACTTATAGACGAAGAATTAAAAAAAATACATGTGTTTTGATTTTTTGGGTGAAGCAATAAATTCTACAAGTGCTTCGGTTTTTTCATAAGACTGGAGCCATCAATTGGTTTATTTGCTTTGATATTTTAACAAAACTGAAGCAATTAATTATATTATTGCTTCATTTAAAAAAATCAAAGCAAATAATGTGTTTTTTAATTTTTTTATTATTTTTATTTCTACAATAAGTTGATTATTTGCTTTGATTATTTAAAAAACCAAATCATTTAATACATAAGTGCTTCGATTTTTTTTTAAAATCGAAGCAAATATTTGTTTATTGCTTTAGTTTTTTTAAAAAAACCAAAGCACTTATGTAATTAGCATTTTGTTTTACTTATTGTGGAATTATATGATTTTTGTTATATATAAAATATTAATTGTATACAAATATATTGTTTCAATTTCTCAATAATAATACCAATATCACAAGGGAATATATGTAAGATTAATATTATAAAAATCAAATCAAATATTTGCATATATATACAAATTATCATTGATCTTTTTATTGATAAGAGAAGTTATAAGTACTACAAAATTGTACAACTAATATAATTGGCCTAGATATAAAAGTACCAAATTTCCTTAATTTCATTCATCTCTTCATCAGAGTTAGGCGTTGTTCCTAAAAAGTGCTAAAATATTGATAGAATCACAATTAGTACATGCAACATATGATACATATTGATAAGTCCTAATATGATAAAAACATATTGAAAAGTCCTAAAATATATTATATATGCAACATAAACATACCAGCAACACACTTGTGAGTGTAAATTATATTTCAATAAAGGTTCCTTTATAAATAGGACTATTTCCAATTTCTAAAAGTCATAGGGTATCTGTTTGCACACTTCAATAATCACAACACAACGTAATTTTAGGGCATACCACGTTAACCTTTATATTACTGCCGGTCAATCATTCCCATCCACCTCCATTATAAATCACTCAAAACATATAAGTCAACATTCATTTTTGGCTACCAAAGTAGAATTCAGCACAAAATCTTTCTCTAATCCATCATAATTAATTTATGTTCATATGGAATAGTAAGGCAAACATACCCTATCAAGATTTTCACTACTATGGTGGGTTTGAATCCTGTCAAATACGAACCACATAACAAAGTACCCACACTCTGTTCTTCCCAACTATCGAAGGCACTACATTTATAAAATTATAAAGTACGGGGTGTAAATCAATCTCGATAAAGCATAGAAAAATCTTTTATTATCTCGATGAAATATATATTGAAACAAGAAGAACATACTACCTGTGCAAGAAACCAGCTCAATTTACATCCTAGTCTATGGCCAATTGATAGTCTATAACTTTTGAAAGCACTACAATGTTTGGAACAAATAACAATATTCATGTCATACTTGCATCATATCAAAAAAAAGTCAAAGCATACCCTTTAACACCATGAAATGTTTAGGATATTTCACTAATACTTATGTATTCATGAGATCCTTTATAGCCCAATTACGTTTTCTATGAAGAAGATCAAAAGCGTATACCATCTTTTTCTCTATACAAAGAACCAAAAGAACCCAATGATCCCTGCAAAATGATTGATCATTAATATGAGAGAAACTATTACTTACAATTTGGAGAAAATGTGAGATTTTCATACTTCTCTTGGTATGGGCACATGATAAAATGCTTAGTTCTCATACTTCCATTGCACTTGTCTTGTAGGATACCACGAACTGCTTATCCAATGATGCCATGGTCGCGGAAATCTATGATAGGCACATGAATTTAATGGACTTAACTCCCTATTGATTACACAATTCATGGCAGGCCCTACAAGGCAAACTAATAGTAATAATCATATTAAATTAAATCGAGGTAAGTGCTACATGTATCTAGGACAACGAATAATATTAGCTCTCACGGCATGAAGACTTATAGCACTGATACATTGATACATACTTCTTGTAAGAAGTTGAGTGACATTGTCTTGCGTGACCATAATTTAATGGTCTTCTTCATAAAGAAATGTCCTCCTCCCATCATGAAATATCACACCGCTACCTAGGTTTGGAGTTGACATATAAGCCTTCATTTGAGTACAGTTCTCACCCAAAATCTTTAGGGCATAGTCTATGAGAGAGTATTATACTAAATCCTTTATGACAAATTCAATTGTCTTAGGGCCACTAACAACATCCTTAGGTTTGTCCTTTCCCTTTCCAACAAAATTCACTAGAGAAATTATTTTAATTGCTTCCCCTTAATTGCTTTGGTTATGATAAATTCAAAGCACTTGTAATATCCTAATATGATATAAAACTTGAATACTTCAGTTATCTAAGAATTAACGCATTATAGTGTACAAGTGCTTCGGTTCTTAAATAACCAAAGCATTTAAGTAAACAAGTGCTTCGGTTATTCATGAGCCAAAGCACTTTTAAGATTTAATGCTTGTATGCTTAAATGCACTTGTATGCTTAAATGCTTTGGTTATTCAAGAACCGAAACATTCAATGTTTAAAAAAATACAAAATTTTAATTTGATGAATATCCTTAATTAATTTTAAGGAAACCAATAAGAAAGTTAAATTAAGTAGTGTAAGAAGATTAATTTTATGGAAATCAATAAGACAATAATTACTTTGTATAAAATGTTATCCATAATTATTCACTATATTTAAAGAATATGTGTATACATATATATATATATATATACATATATATATACATATATATATATATTATTGCATAAGCCAATCTGCCAAGTTCTTCGGTTATCATTAGACCCAAAGCATTAAATCTTATCAGATTTCTAAACAGTGTACACATATCTCACTGTTACAACTACATTTTTTATCTAATGCAACGGTATAAAAGGACCTAATACAACAACCCTTCTATTACCGATGCATCAGACAAGGCTAATACGACAACACCATATTCATTATATAAAAAATTGGGCTAATACAACGATTTTAAAAGTAGACATGCTAATCCAATGGCACATATGTTCTAATCCAACGGCAGTAAGCTAATCCAACGGCTACTACTCTAATCCAACGGTTGGGCGTAAAAATGGAAAATTCATTTTTGAATTCCCTCCCAATCTAATTTTCTCCACATAAGCTTTTACAATACTTCTTTGTTCTTCCCCGGCCAATTCCCATGCCATATTGCAAATCTTGAATTCACAAATCACATTTTTCCACCTTCGTCCTTCTGCTTCCCAACCAATTCCTCCAATTCAACATCTTCCCTCCTATAATCCTAGCTTCAATCCCTCACACATTTTTCCCTAATTCAATTGCTTCCTAACTTCATTCAAGTGGTGGCGATGCTCGAGTAGGAAAAGGTGGTTAAGGCGGTGTCGTTGCTCGTATAGGTGAAGCTGATTGTTCGAGTCTTTTGAGGTATATCTCACTTTGCTCGATTATCTGGTGTATTTGTGTTTAGGGTTTGGTTTTAATTTGGGGTATAAATTTTCTTAGGATGCATCTAAATTACCACCTTGATTTATCCAATGATTATTATTTTGGAAACATGACTTTCCTGGTGACTTGAAGACCAATTTCATTAAGAGTTTTAACATCTAACATTGTCACGTTGGGGAAGAGAAAGAGCCATGAGAAGAGTGGTATAAGCAGAATATATAGAATTCCAAATTGTAACTAGGGTCTAATTATGTTAACAAGTTTTTTATATTCAAGTAATTTCATAGATTATTACTATAGAATTTTGGAGTGTGATACAATTTCTTATGTTTGCACTACTTTATGCATTAAAATCATGGTGCCTATGCTTCATCATTGGTTGATGACCTTTAAGGTCACCATAATATATGGGCATACCATCCAAGTTGTAAACATCTAATGCTAGAGGGCAGAATAGGTAAAAGAGTATCATGATAATAGCTTTACCTATACACATTTATAAGTAGACCTCTTTACCTTATAAGTTGTTTGTTCACATTTAAACAGAATTAGCTTTAGCAAGATATTATAGAAGCTCATTTTGAGATCCTTCTTATAAGAGAGTTTGATGGGGTCATTAGGGTCGTATATGGGGCTCCTGCATTGCACTAATTTATACTCCTGTATTTCTGAATACTTGTTTTCTGTTATAAGAGCATTTCCTTACAACTAATCCTCCCTCTATTATAAATACAATGGAAAACAATGGAAAATATTACCTCTAATATCTTGCTAAAAGGATATTTTTGTAGAAACTTCCTTATCACCCTTTAGTCTTGGAAATATGCTAGACAGTCTTTAGTATTACCTGTTTGGATTATTTTTCTTCCGTATGATTTGGCAAGGGACCAAGGTTATAACAAGAAAAGAGCTTTACTGATGTTTTTTATAATAGCTTGAAGTCTTGTATGAAAATTTTAGTTCACCTTTGAATTTCGGTCAAATTTTTGAAATTAAAGCACTTGTATAATGTCTTGCTCCCTAGAGAATGTTGATCTCTCTTGGACTACAACAATAAAAATTCGAGTCAATTATTAGAAAATTATGTGTTTCCTAATCTATCTTATAGAGTAGAACAGAAAAGTATTGAATGCATCTTATGAAGCCCATTATTTTCAGTGCAAGAGGGCTTTCTTGCAAAGGATCACTAATATGCTAGGGAATTTAGGATCTTGATGAACATAATAACTTTCTGTAGAATGTTTATTTTAAACTCTGAAAGTGAATTCTTAACTGTGATCTATATACCATAATCTACCTTAATTGTGATCTAATAGAAAAGTATTAAATGCATCTTGCCAATTGTTTTATGCATGTAGCATCGCACTATCCAATTATTTTATGCATGTATCTAAGTTTAGAGTGAGGAAGTTGTATCTGACTTGCTCTATTTTTTTTCTTGCCAAGTGCTAACAACAAGGCAGGTAGTGTCAGGAGAGTGTGGGCCACATGGTGAATGATAAGGATGTTCCAATTAGTGGATATGTGGTAGTGTGGTAGTTGTTTGAAATAAAAACATGTCCATGTTACTTTTCCTTTCTTTCCATTTACTCTGTACTTTTTGTTAGGGAAAGGTAAGATATATGTACTTGGTAAATGACTAACATATAAAAGTTTTGAACATAATAATTTCGTATGAAATTAAGTTGGCTTAAATCAGTCAAGGGCTTAAGGCCATTCACTGTCAAGTTCAAGTATGTGAGCACTGTAGGAATGTGGATGGACAAAGAGAAATTTCAAGAAAAAATTTATTGCATCTATAACAGGATCTCATACACATTTTAATACGAATTATATGAATAGAATTACATACCCTTGAAGCGTGATTTCCACATAGCAAAAGGGGACTTCACACTCCTAAAATGGAGATCTTTAGAATATCAAATGTTATTCCTCTAATGTTGGTCCACCAACAATGATCAAATCTCCCACGTATGCTAGTATGGAATCAAGAACAATTCTTGATTGATTTTTAAGGTGATGGAAAAGAGGGAGAGAGAACTTTTTTAGAATGATGGAAGTAGGAATGAATCTCTTCACCTCACAAGTACTTCCTTACCTTGGCTTATATATAAGCCTTGGCCTTGTTATCACATCCCATGTTGTATCATATACCATAACGTCAATACTTCACATAAGTATGACTCTTTAGCTTCTTAACCTCTTTTCCGCTTTTTCCAATCGTATGCTTATATGTGTGACCTTATAGGACTCGGTTAAAGTTAGTAGTATATTAATATAATTAACATACAAATTATAGCTGATTTCTAGAAAAACACTATAATCACCTAAATTAACCAAATATTATCATCTCCATATTTATTCCTAATTATATTTAGTTTGTTACATTTGTTGAGGACACTTCCTTCAGGCACAATTCATGTACTAAGTCCTTAAGGACTATGAGAAAACACTATATTTTCATAGTAAGAGTGCCAATTATATTATGATTAGCATGCTTAAAAATTATATGTGATGTGTAAAAATGTATACTTTAGTTAGTAATTATACAACCTTGTGAACTACAAAATATAAGGATTTAATGGCATACACTCCCTACTTGCCTAGAATACTTCTATATGCTTATATAGCATACTTTGTTATTTTGTATTTGAAATCTAGAATCCAAAAATGAGAAACACCTGAGATCTTTGAAGTCAAGTAGTATATAGTTAATGTTTTGGGGAACAATTTCCTTTCCACTGATTAGTGACTTTGATGATGCTTTCTCTCTTAATTTTTGAATAAAATTACTTATATATTTTACATATTAAATTCTTAACTATCAGTCTCATCGGAGCACTTTTTTAGCCTTTCAAATGGAAATCAAGCTCTAGTTATCTGCAAGTCTTTTTCTATATGTGATGTGCTCGTTTTAGAGCACGTTTACAACCCCATTTTAGAGTCGAGTCTCATGCTTTTATATTGGTTTATGCACATTACATTCAATTTTACCTTGATCTTGTCCTCGAGCTGTTTTTAGGTCATTTCAGGTGATTTCGATGATTTCGAGGTAAAATGAGACGTGTTCGAGGCTTTGACACTTTTATCAAGAGTTTGGATGCACGTATCATAGCTTGGGCATGTGTTCCAAGTCCCTCTCGAAGATCCCATAAACTCCAGAAGCCATTAGACACTTTAAAGGAGCTGTTCAGCAAGATTCAGGTTCAGATTCGACCGAATCGAACATCCATTCAGTCAAAGGGAAGACAGGGATTCAAGCACATAAATCAAGTTTTTGGACATAGCCAAATGAACACTCATTCGGCCAAATCAAGGCCCATTCGGCCTAATCAAGGCCCATTCGGACGAATGGTGGACAGGGTGAAAAAAGTTGAGGTTTCTGATATGGCCGAATACACCACTCATTCGGCCGAATCTACACTATATTCGGCCGAATGGAGACTGTTTCCGAAGATCTAGGTTCTTTCTTAGGCCGACGCTCGAGGGTTTTTTCTAGGGTTTTACCCCTTATGTCCCTAGGGTATAAATACCCTCTTGCTCTATAAATAACCCTCATGCCTACTCTGAGAGCTTTTGTGCCTCAACCTAGAACATCACTTTAAAGCTTTTCATTTCATTCATGCATTAGTTTAGATTTACAGCTTTCGTTGTTCTCGTTTTCAAGCTTTGTATTTCGGATTCAGATTCTCTTTCGTTCACGCTATTTCATTTATGCAAGGTATTGATTCTTTTTTGTTTTATTTCGTTTAATGCTTTCAAGTATTGTTTTTCTGAATTTCATTCCTCTTGCTATTATCGTTATTTCATTTACAATTTTGATAAAGTAGTTGTCGGTTTTGTTATAGGTCTTTGTTTTCGTTCTCTTGTTTATTACATTCAATTCGTTCGTCCTTTCAATCATGTTCTTTTTCGTTGTTTATGCCCTAGTCTTTATTACTATGTGTGAGTAGTTTTCTTAGGGGTTTGATTGGTGAAACCCTAGGTTGGTTCGTTCTTCATGTGTAGAGTTAGGATTTGAGATTGTTGATGATTGATTGATTGATATTCGATGCGACTCTTGTCTTGCCACTTCTTTGGAGACATAGGGTGATTATAGGTTGTTCGTGTGATTTATAGGGTCACAAACTTCCTCTCGTCATTTTGAGTGTCATGATTCATTGTTGACTGATTTCTCCTAATTTAGCGTATTGATAGTTTGATTATCCTTCCTAGGGTGGAACTGATCTGTCCCCGTTTTCCTTCCATAGCTTATTATCTTATTAGTTCTTGCTTAATTTTTCTATTATTAGTATAGTTCTATCCAATCCCCATATAAACCCTTTGCATCGAGTCTAGAAACTATCGCCCCTTGTCCTTGTGGTTCGATCCTCGACTTACCACTACACTAGTTGTAGTAGTATTAGGGTGTTTACAAATTTTGTTTGCATAACTATTCTTTTAGTTAAATGACCTAAAAGAACGGTTATCAAAATGGAGCTGTTGCCGGGGAGAAGGCGTTGTGTTTAGGTTATAGTCTTGGTGTAAGTCATTTTTGTTTTATTTATATTATTGTCTATTAATTTACTTGTCAGTACTTACGCTTGGTCTCTAGTGTTGTTTGCATGCCATATAGCACACGTAGATCAAATCAACAACTAGAAACATACAACCCTGAGGTTCAACGCAGCAAACGGAGAATTCCAATCCAAACCTCATCACAACCAAATACTACCAACCCTCTTACACCACCCATGGACGAAAACCAACAATTGTTTGGTCAATTTGGGACTCCTGGGTCCCAAGAATTTCAAGGAGGTGTAGTGTTACCCATAGCCCCGAACCCTTATCACATACATCCTCAATTCACCCGGATGGTGAAGGAGACCCCTTTTTGCGGTTTGAAAAATGAGTGCCCTCTCCAACACTTAGAGGCATTCTCAGATATTTGCGGTCTCATACCTCCATGCCCCAATAGCCCGAATTATGTACGGATGCATTTATTTCACTTGAGTTTATCTGGTGATGCTCGGGATTGGTATAAATGCTTAGAGCCTAACTCCATCATTAATTAGGCTCAATTAAAGACAACATTTCTAGAAAGGTTCTATCCCACAGTTCGAACACAGGATTGGCATAAGAAAATTGCGTCATTCACTCAAGAGGATGATGAGAACCTTAGTGCTACTTGGAGTCGGTTTAAGAGAATGATAAGAGCATGACCCCATCATGAGTACGGGGAGAACCATCTCAATACATTCTTCTATGATGGTCTAAATGACTCCACCAAGGCACTCCTAGACTCGGTTGTTGGTGGCCAACTCTCTAAGGTCCCATGCAATCAGGTGAAAGCTAAGATTGAGGAAGTTGCTAAAAAATAGTTCTTGGGGAGGAGCAAGGGGTAATGGATTATCTAGAGGAGGAATGGATTCAAGCAACTTGGACACGATTAGTTCAAAAATCGAAGCTATCATGGATAAGAAGCTGTCCAAGTTTAAATTTGCACAAGGTAGTGTCAATGTATCATCGGTTAAAGAGATGCCCTTTTCATGTAGAATCTGCGGGGGCACCAACCATGATACATCCTATTGTGGGGGTTCGAATTCCGAACATATAGCGGCCATCAACTACGGAGGGTATAACCAAGAAGGAACCCCAGTCATGAACTATGATGGATACAGGTATAATCCCGATTATGTGGTAGCTGTAGGGTATGGTGGTCAAAACCAAGGGTTTGCTCAGCAAGGTCCTTATAACAATCAACCCTTTAGACCTCCCTTTAATCAAAATTCTAACCAAGGAAACTCCTACCAATGGTACGACTCCACCAATCAAGCGAATGGGAGTTTTCCTAGGCGGAATGGGAATAGGCTGTACCCTCAAATGCCAAGACCCAATACCAACCTACCCTATCCATCTACACAACCTCAACCAAACCCGCCTCCAACTAATGAATTCCTTTCCACCCAAGTGAACTCCCTTGTGCAGCAAAATCAACCCTCTCGCAAATCAATCAAACTTTGATAAATCAAATGCAATAACTTCAAGCGCAGCAGAAGTTTTTTGAATCACAGCTTGCGTAGATGGCTAGCCCACCCCCACCATTGCTACTTCCTTCTCACCCTCAACAAAACACATCCACCCAACCTCCTCCACAAAACCCTCCTGACTCCAACCCTAAGCATCACACCTGTAAGGCGATCTTCCTAAGACTTGGAACCTCATACCCTGCTCCAGTTGTAGCTAATGGAGATGATTTAGGGGAAGATTTCTCGAAGGATAGCGGTTGCTTAAGAGAAAATGAGCACAAGGAGAATCTTGAGGGGAGTGAAGAAAAGGGGGGTGGCGAAGAGGATGAGGGAAACAATGTCAAAGTAAATGGGCTTGAGACAAAGAAGAAGGATGAGGATGAGAGATGGAGGGAGATACAGGAATGGAGGAAACTTGAGCATCAACATGCAACACCTCTACCTTTTCCTTATAAAAAGGTAGAGAAGCAATTGCAAGAGAAGTTTCTCAAATTCCTAGAGCATATACGGCAGCTCGAAATAAAGATATCATTCTTAGAGGCCATGGAGCAAATGCCTCAATATGCTATATATCTGAAAACCCTCCTAGGAAATAAGAGAAATCTTAGGGGAGAAGTAATTAATTTTCCGGAGCAGGTGAGTGCCATCATACAGGGGAGGTGGGCAAAGAAAGAAAAAGCAAGAGGACCCTTTGTGCTCCTGGTCACCCTTGGAAAGCTCAATTCTAAGGGAGAACTTACTAACCTTGGGGCCTCCATTAGCCTAATGCCGATGTCCATTACCAAACAGCTAACCTGTGAGTTTAAGCCTTCAAAGAAAATAATCCAACTAGCCGACCATAGTATAAAAGTGCCATGTGGGGAGTTTGAGGACCTTCCGATCCAAGTAGGGAACATAGCGGTACCATATGACTTCGTGGTGCTTGATATGGCTGAGGATCCTTATACTCCCCTCATCTTATGGAGGGATGCTTTGAAGACTTTGGGTGCCCTGATCGACTGTGAATCAGAAACTATAATCGTCAGGGTAGCCCAAGAGAAGGTTGTGTTTGCCTTTTCTAAGTCTTCAAAGGAACCCATGGTCGAGCGGATTTGGTCCTTTGGGGTGGTCGAGAATGAAGCTACGAAAGAGGTTGAGAGGTGTAATGCTTTTGCTGCCCCAATGTTGGTTGAGGTGTCAGATGAGGATGAGGCAAGGGAGCGTGTTGTTTTTGAGATTGCAAAGGGAATTGCTCCGCCAACGGAGATGTATTACAAATCTGAGAGACCTGACGAGCCAGCCCGCAAACGAAAAAGGGCTAGAAAAAGAAAATCTAAAAAGAGACCAATGGCTCCACCCTGGCTTGGGGGAGCCTCGCATTATAACCCACCTCCAGATGACCCTGGTTTTCAATTTCTTACTTCCGCCACTGCGGCTCGGTGGAGAATTTTGACTCCCCACGCTGGAGGTGATGGTGATGCTAGGAGTGATACCACTCCTACGGCAGGTACGATTTCGTTGTTTTCTTTTTCTGTATAAACTTGTGCCTAATTGTGTCAAACTTATCGACGTTAAACAAAAGTACTTACGAGAGATAACCCGGTGTTTTTTTTGTTTGTTTATTTGTATAGCAATAGCTTCCATAATGCTGATCTTTCTCCCTTTTATTTCTCCTCTCCTAAGTGCCGAGATGGCTCTTGAGCTGGCTTGGGGGAGGGTCCTTGTGTTTTCAAAGCTTTGAAAGATCAGCATTATTGAAACTATTACCTTGGTTTTTGTTTAAGTTTTTCTTTGCATGTCTAGGTGTGTTAAGATTAATGTGCTTGAGTTGTGATACTGACATGCTAGCTCCTGACATGCACATTATAGTTGTCTTATGCATACTCATGTTTTCCTAGCTTTGTACCTGTTTTGGGACCGAATGATCGACTGTTTTCCACCTTACTTGGGGGATCTGGTCCTGCTTGGTTTATGGCTTGGATGACTACCTATTGAGACACATTTTGACTAGCCTAGTGAGGATTGAGTCATCTAGGACTCCATTATGAGTCTTATGTTATTAAGTGCTAGTTAGAGAGTCTAAGTCTTGTGTCTGTTCTCCTCTAGCATAGTGTTCTTTTCTAAAGGCCAGGGATGATGACACGTTTGTAGTTACAGCTACATGGCCAAATTGCCTACCATGAATATCGATAGACTTTATGGTATGCCAATTTTATGCCTTTACTTTTTCTTCATAGCTACATCACCTAACTCCATATGAGCCAAATATTCCCTCTTCTTACCTAGAGGATAGTCAAGTGATCACTATGAAGTGGTGCCCGTTGCATTGTGGTGAAAGATTTTGGTTTGAAAAATCGTTATCGTATGATATGACTCTTTACATTAATCTTAGTTTATTTCAGAAACATTAGCTTGAAAACAAAAAGAAAAAAAAAAGAAAAAAAGAAAAGAAAAAGAAAAGAAATAGAAAAAAATAGAAAAAGAGAAATTCGAGAATAAAGTTGGTGTAATGAGTTTATTTACGCGTATCTAGAGAATTTTGGAAAGTGGAATTGTCGTCGGAAGTCAAAGCCGTCCTTGGTTTGATTACCTTGGATTGCTTACTATCCTCTATTTGAACTCCACATCCCCAAATTTTACCCTACCTTGATCCCAGCCTACATTGCAACCGTTTCCAAACCTGTTCGACTTGGCCTGATTAGCAAGTTCTATGCTGGAGAGTAGATAGGATACAATCCCTAAGATTTCTCCTTGATTGAGTGTTTAATTCCCAACTCATCTTAAGTCAGATGATTTTGAGCGAAACACGTACCGTATTAAACACACGAGCGTACTAGAAATTTCCCACATCTTTTGGGAAATAGCATGGGGAGCATGGACTTGTGACCTTATTAGGTAGTGGGTGGCATGACCTGTGTTGTAGCTTTTCCAGTAATCCCGAGTCTATGGACAACGTTGTTCATCTTGGTATTATGGCCTTTTGAGCCCATTGTACTTGCACACCCATGGCTAGGGAAGAATTTTGCGCGTACACGGCTGGCATTGTCCTGTTTTTCGATCACCTTGCTTTTCATGAGCTTTGCTCACGGTGTTGCCTTGCTAATTCATTTGGTAGGGACTAGCAAATGTTTGGCTTGGGGGAAGTTGATGTGCTCGTTTTAGAGCACATTTACAACCCCATTTTAGTATCGAGTCTCATGCTTTTATATTGGTTTTATGCACATTACATTTAATTTTACCTTGATCTTGTCCTCGAGCTGTTTTTAGGTCATTTCAGGTGATTTCGATGATTTCGAGGTAAAATGAGACGTGTTTGAGGCTTTGACACTTTTATCAAGAGTTTGGATGCATGTATCATAGCTTTGGCGTGCGTTCCAAGTCACTCTCGAAGATCCCATAAACTCCAGAAGCCATTAGACACTTCAAAGGAGCTGTTCAGCAAGATTCAAGTTCAGATTCGACCGAATCTTACATCCATTCGGTCGAATGGAAGACAGGGATTCAAGCACATAAATCAAGCTCTCGGGAATAGCCGAATGAACACTCATTCGGCCGAGTCAAGGCCCATTTGGCCGAATGGTGGACAGGGTGAGAAAAGTCAAGATTTCTGATATGGCCGAATACACCACTCATTTGGCCGAATACACCACTCATTCGGCCGAATACACCACTCATTCGGCCGAATCTACACTACATTCGGCCGAATGGAGACTGTTTCCGAAGATCTTGGTTCTTTCTTAGGCCGGTGCTCGAGGGTTTTTTCTAAGGTTTTACCCCTTATGTCCCTAGGGTATAAATACCCTATTGCTCTGTAAATAACCCTCATGCCTACTTTGACAGCTTTTGTGCCTCAACCTAGAACATCACTTTAAAGCTTTTCATTTCATTCATGCATTAGTTTAGATTTACAGCTTTCGTTGTTCTCGTTTTCAAGCTTTGTATTTTGGATTCAGATTCTCTTTCGTTCACGCTATTTCATTTATGCAAGGTATTGATTCTTTTCTGTTTTATTTTGTTTAATGCTTTCAAGTATTGTTTTTCTGAATTTCATTCCTCTTGCTATTATCGTTATTTCATTTACAAAATTTGATAGAGTAGTTGTCGGTTTTGTTATAGGTCTTTGTTTTCATTCTCTTTTTTATTACATTCAATTCGTTCGTCCTTTTAATCATGTTCTTTTTTGTTGTTTATGCCCTAGTCTTTATTACTATGTGTGAGTAGTTTTCTTAGGGGTTTGATTGGTGAAACCCTAGGTTGGTTCGTTCTTCATGAGTAGAGTTAGGATTTGAGATTTTTGATGATTGATTGATTGATATTCGATGCGAATCTTGTCTTGCCACTTCTTTGGAGACATAGGGCGATTATAGGTTGTTCATGTGATTTATAAGGTCACAAACTTCCTCTCGTCATCTTGAGTGTCATTATTCATTGTTGACTGATTTCTCCTAATTTAGCGTATTGATAGTTTGAGTGTCCTTCCTAGGGTGGAACTGATATGTCCCCGTTTTCCTTCCATAGCTTATTATCGTTTTAGTTCTTGCTTTATTTTTCTGTTATTAGTATAGTTCTATCCAATCCCCAAATAAACCCTTTGCATCGAGTCTAGAAACTATTGCCCCTTGTCCTTGTGGTTCGATCCCCGACTTACCACTATTCTAGTTGTAGTAGTATTAGGGTGTTTACAAATTTTGGTTGCATAACTATTCTTTTAGTTAAACGACCTAAAAGAACGGTTATCAATATGCATTGTTTGTCATGGTTCCTTCACACTCAATTGTCTGTCATGGTTTGAAATCAAGGTCTAGTTGCTTGTCATGGTAAGACATACAGAGATCATGAACTACTTTGGTGATTGTCTCTTTTTTCTGAAACACATTTCAATATTTTGCACGGGAGTATCATCATCTTCCAGTAGATCCAAAATGGCCTTCATTTTCTCATTTGCATATGTTAAAGTAACATATATAGCATATTTAGATAGAATTATACTCTTTTTCATTATATGAATGCATTAGATTCTTATTGATTCTTTTGCTTACTATTTGATTCTTCAGAAGCATAACAAATACTTTAGGAGAAATGGGCAAAATAGCATAACAAATACTTTAGGAGAAATGGGCAAAATCGCATAACAAATACTTTAGGAGAAATCAGTTATTACTTATTTACTTTTACTATACAAGAATTACAAGCATTCAAATTTCAATCTTAGACTAATGATCTTTGTCAAAATTCCATGAAAACATTGGTTTCAGGATTCTTCCCTCATATTTTAACAAGTCAGACAAAATTTTCTGATTTGCTTCTGATGTCAAAATTGTTTTGTATCGCATCATACCTTAAAAATTTATTTCTTTAACTAATCGATTTCTCAACTAATTACTCTTTCAACTTGGAGTTATAATTTTTGACCTCTTTTTTATACAAAATAGTTTATACGCATTATACCTTTTACTTGATGACCTATAAGTAAGCTACACTTTCTATTTGTAGCATCATGGAGCTGGCAATTCTTTTTCCTTTATATCTCAATGATGGTATACTTTTTACTTTAGGGGGGGGGGGGGGGGGGGGGGGGGGGGGGGGTTGGTGGTGGTTAGGACAGGCTCCCTTCAAAATAGGTTCGACCTCCACTCAAATATTTTTGGAGGTAGATTCTTTTCTCCTCCTTAACCTAAAGTATTAAATCATCTCTGCTTTATTTTTATTTTAATTATTATTCTCTAAAAGTTAGTCTGATAATAGAATAATAGGCTAGAAATCTATTCCTAGCATGTTTATATTAAAGTTGTTTTACCTCTATTCTCTAAAACTTTACTTTTAGACTTTTCGCTTAGGTCGTTGATAGATAGGATGGCATGATTTTGCATCCTCTCTCTTTCCAATAGATTGAGTGCATATAGTTGAGTTGGATACACTGACCACAAGCTCATTAGGGAACTTCAAAGGATCAATTCTTTGGTGCACTATAGTTGGATCAACTTTACCTCTACAGAATTGTACTTCAGATCTTAAATTGATTTATGCAGTATAGAGTATTAGAAGATTAAACCACTACTCTTGTTATTTTTACTTCTATGTGCTTATTGTGCTTTTCATGATCTTTTCAGACTAATGCCCCCCTGCACAGCCCCCTGAATAATGGAGATGAATGAATAAATTCGATCAAGCATGTGAAGATTTCGCAAATTAGCAAATTATCAAAATATGTATTGCAAAATTGTAATTATTAGTAAACTTTTGTTTATTATAAGTAAGATAGTATCGCGCTGTATATGTATGATGGTTATGCATGTCATACACATAATATATATATATATATATATATATATATATATATATATATATATATATATATATATATATATATATATATATATATATATATATATATATATATATATATATGTATGTATGTATGTATGTATGTATGTATGTCTGTATGTATGTATGTCTGTATGGGATAATATTTAATTTTGTAATGTTACGTGTGTGTGTGTGTATATATATATATAGGGGAGGGATCATGTGAGAACCCTCTCCTTATATGAGAACCTTTTAGAATATGCGAACATATCTCCCACCGTTGATAAAATGATCTGATGGCCCAAAAAGTTTCAAGTTTTTATGGCAAAAGTGTAATTTATTAGAACTTTTTTGTACTCCCGCTATCAATATACAACACATTTCCCCTAACTTTTCAAAAGTCATGATGTACGTACAGTACCTCGTTTTTCGTGATATTGGAAACTTTTCATCTTCTGATTATTTATTCTATTGTTCTAAAAATTAGTATAGATTATTTCAAACATTTATTCTGTTGTTCTAAAATTTAGTACTGATGTTCTAAAACTTCTATTCTATTATTTTAAACGATTGTTCTAATGTTTAAAACTTTAGCCTATTGCTCTAAACATCAATTATAATGCTCTAAACTTTTGTTCTAATGTTCTAAACATCTGTCAATTGTTCTAAACTTCTATTCTAATGTTCTAAAGTTTTGTTCTAATGTTCTAAACTTTTATTTTATTGTTATAAACTATTGTCCTAATGTTCTAGACTTCTGTTATATTATTCTAAACTTCTATTCTATTGTTCTATTATTCGAAACTTCTATTGATCTAAATTATTTTTCTAATATTCTAAACTTTTGTTTAATTGTTCTATTGTTCTAAACTATTGTTTTAAACTATTGTCCTAATGTTCTAAACTTCTGGTCTATTGTTCTAAAAGTCTATTATGTTGTTCTAAACTTTTGTTCTAATGTTCAAAACATTAGAATCAGACCTTAGAACAATAGTTTTTACTTTAGGACATTAGTATTAGACCTTAGACAATAGAATAAATATTTAGAACATACGTGTCAATCTTTAGAACAATAGAATATGAGTTTAAAATAATTACATACAAGTGTAGAACAATAGAATAAAAGTTTAAAACAATAGAATATGAGTTTAAAATAATTGCATACAAGTGTAGAATAATAGAATAAAAGTTTAAAATATTAGAACAATTGTTTAGAATAATATAATAGAAGTTTAGAACATTAGAATAATAGTTTATAACATTAGAACAATAGTTTAGAACAATATAACAGAAGTTTAGAACATTAGAACAATAGTTTAGAATAATATAACACAAGCTTAGAACATTAGAACAATAGTTTAGAACAATAGAACAATAGATTAAAACATTAGAAAACCAGAACAGAAGTTTAGAACAACGAAACAGATCTCTAGAATAATAAAATAAAAGTTTAAAACATTATAACAAAAGTGTAGAACATTAGAACATAAATTTAGAGCAATATATCATACATTTAGAACAATAAAATAAAACAAATGTTTTGGAGAAAGTATAGATGAAATGATGTCAGAAAGTACAACTTTTTCTTGGGGTTTTACAAAAAGTGGTTTTGTCTCAGTATATTTCTAAAAATGGGGAAACGTGTGTTGAATTTTTTTAAAATTAATGAAGTATGTCAGTTTTGTTATTATTTACGTTTTTGCCATTCTTTTTCACTCAACCTCATCAATATATATATATATATATATATATATATACAATAATGCATAACTCTATATTTTTTGTCTATATTTATAAAAAAAAGTAATCTAGGTTGTATCTAATCCAACGGCATAACGCATCTAATACAACAACATTAATAATGCCGTTGGATTAGGTACCTACCAACTATCTAATCCAACGACAGCCATTGTATTAGGTTGTACCTAATCCAACGACAATATTGATGTCGTTGTATTAGATCCCTTGTGCCATTGAATTAGGCCTAAGACAACGCTAACAGATGTGATGGTACAAAGGCGTCGGATTAGATCTAATACAACGGTTTTTGACACCCAATACTACGAAATTTGCCGTTGGATTAGATTGAAAATGTAGTAGTGTGAATTTGCACTTAGTTTTGTTGAGTCATATGACAATCCAACTCATTATGGTCGGGGCCGCTATGATCGTCATATGAGACCTGACATCACGATTTAACAATGGAGAAAGAAGGCTCAATTAGGGGTGGCAAAAATTGACCCGACCTAAAAATAGCGGGTTAGGGTTGAGATTTTTGACACGAAAACTGAAATGGGTTGACATGACCTTGACCCGGAATTAAATGGTTTAGGTTAAGGTTGAAAATTCCAACTCGAAAATGACCCAAGTAACCCGAAATTATTTTCGGGTCAAATAAGGTTGGGTCAACCCAAACCCGACCTTATAACCAAACTATATTAAATAGATTAAAAAAAATTACTTGGCCAGTCACGCACTCTGCCCAAACCCTAAAAGACAATTAAACTACTACTATCAACTTATCAATTATTTCATATCAACTCTAAAAGTTTTCTCTTTTTTTTCAGCCACTCTATTGAATAACCACATCTCAAGGTTGGTAAAAGTAACCCAACCCGATTCGAACCCGACCCGAAAATAGCAGACATGATTGATATTTTTCATCACAAAAACTTAAATGGGTTGATACGAACCTGACCCAAAATTAAATGGGTTAGGTTGGGGTTTTCAACCCAATAACTTAAATGGAGTAGGTTCAGGTTAGGCGATAGCCTACCCGAAAATAGGTGACCCGAATACGAACCCAACCCGACCTGATCCTTTTGTCACCCCTAGGCTTAATGGTTCAAGATTAACCCAGCTTTGTCCTTGAGATCATATTAGATAACAAATACTATGGTCTGTTTAGGAAAAACTGCCATCCACCTTACTTCCCCGATGTGCACTACATTGCTAATCTCCTCAACATATTCTATTTCTCTCTTAATTCCAATCGAACCTTAACTAGGGTGGAAATGTCGTTGGAAGGACCTCATCCTACAACATTTATAAGGGAGAATATTATAGAAGATTTTATATAGAATATTAGGACTTTTAGAAAAGGGTGTCGATATAATGCAAAGAATATCAGGAATTTTTTCTTGCAAGTCTGCTTTAAGTGCATTAGGGCCCTTGCTCAATTGAAGTTCAAAGGTTGGGATTCTGAAAACTTTACTTAAATAGCAGCCCCGACGAAGAGCTTTGTTTATATTAAATTGAAGCATTAAATCTTAAGTGCTTTGGTTAAGAATAGAAGCATCTAGGTTTAAATAAAAAAAATCTCCCTAGCACGTAAACAAAACACAACATGCAATTGCTCCAGTTCATCTTCTCCATTCCTATCTCCTCTAAGCCTTCTTTAATTATCCATAAACCCTAAAATAATCCTCATTAAACTAGGAACATTCACGCACTCCATTCGTGGCTAGTTCATCATCTTCTCCGTTCGTATGCTCCAGTCCCAATCACGTAGCGCACGATTTTAAGAAGGTGAGTACATGTTACAATTTGATATGTTAATTATATGATAATGAGCTAGACCCTAAAAGATTCTTTCTTAATGTTACATTGAAAGAGATAGGCTTCAATTCATACTTCTAGCTTAATCATTGCTTTAATTTGCACTTCTTATCGCTTAAGTGCTTGTGTGGTTTGCTTTATTCTTGGGTTTTCTTGAATTATATTCTTTTTGAATTATGTACATTGAGATATTGGTGTATGAAGATTGGTGTATGCTACATACGCATGAATTTATATAAAGGGTTAAGGTGTTTGCTTATTCTAGCTTGATATGTTTTCTTATTCTTCTAGCTTAATAGGTTAATGTGTACACATGAAATTAATCTTCTGGGTGGTGTGGGTTTTCTTATTCTTAATTACTTCTTGCTTCTGGCCTGTGTTTATCCTTGGACACCATAAGTACTATCCCTTCTTCTTTGACAAGAGTAAAAACCTCCCTGCACCAACAAATTCAAAGCTATAATAGAAGCACAAAATCACCCACAAACACATAAGAAAATTGGTGAATTTGGTGATGGGGTTAAGAAAGAGTTAGCATCAACCTAGGACCATGGTAGGCCTTGAGTTTCCAAACATGAAAGGTATGGTGGATTTAGCGTTTGGTGATAGTTGAGGTGTATAGGGTACTAGTTCCACCTTCTAAGTATTAAGTAAGGACCAAAGTATCTTGAAGCTATTTTATGATTCTTCCTTTGCTCCATTGACTGTTTTCGATGAGGTTACAGCTTAAGAAGGACCCAAATACCTACTTTAAATAATCTCTCAAATCTATGCTTGTCTGCTAACTATTTCATACAATTCTGAGCCTTTTATAAGTGCTCTTTAAGAAGCTAGATAGTGGCTTCTCTCTAATGCAAGGTTCTATTAACATTGTCAACTTGGCTTGTATTGTTAAGGTAAGGAACATGATTTAGTGGACATAGGGAGTCTTTTTTATGGCTAAGTAGAAGGCGATGTTGTACCAAAACTCGACCAGAGCTAACCACTTTGACCATTCCTGAGGGAAATCACTACACATTCACCTCAAGTAGGTTTCCAAGCACTTGCTCAATACCTCTGACAGCCTATCAATTTGGGGATGATAGGTCATTGACAATTTATGTTTAAAGACTCTACCTTTATGTGATCTAACTTGGCTTATTTTGTGATGGAAGTCAAGCTTGTGGATTGATATACAAATGCAAATGCACGTACTAAGCTAAATCCCATGCATGCTACTATACTATACTTTATACTTTGAAACCTAATTACTTTGTTGTAGGATAACTATACTATTTTATTAAGTCTCAAAAGATCATGATTGCCTAACCCCTTAAAATATCATAGTGGAGTTTGTTTTGCATGGTTAAAATTGCATGGACTTGATAAGCACGTATATAATGGATAATATCATATTGCTTATATGATATATCTGGTGTGGAGGTAGGTCAACATTTCTATTGGCAAATAGGAGGTTTCCAAATCCCTGGCCAGGTACTTATAACTTCTTGGGTTGTTTGCTTATTGCTCGGCATATGCAAATACTGTTTCAAATTAGATAATTTTGGAGTAAAGATATTTAGCTAATATCAAGGAGCAAAAGAGAGGCAAATTATCCTTTGATATAGGGAAAGATAAGGTGGAGCTTGAGCTCCAAAAGGTAATGACGACCCCATCAACCCAATATGAGTGTTTCAGTGTGGGTATTATAGAGAAGAAAGCATTGGAGTCTTCATGGGAACCTAAGGTTGATGCCCTTTAGTTATGCCTAGAAGGAAGAATGAAGAGTGATGTTAAAATCCTCGTGGATGAATGCATTCTCAACGAAGATCTTTTTGGTGATCCCTTTTCCTATTTGGAGACTATGAATACAAAAGAGGAAGTGCATGAGAGATCTATGACTCTTAAGGTAGAACTAGAACCCTTACCTTCTTATTTGAAATATATTTATTTGGGTGAAAATTCTACCTAACCTATTATCATTAATTGCAAACTTAATGGAGGCAAGTTGACTCAACTCGTAAACCTTGTACATGATTACCTAAGGACCATTGGGTATGTCTTTGGCGATATAAAGGAGATAAGTCCCGCTTAATGTGCTCACAAATTATGTGGGAAAGATGAAGTGGACCCAAGATGTTGGAATGATAAGCTCGTTGAGAAGTGTTGTCTCATGGTGGAAGATCACATCATAGTGTGCAATAATCACTTCAAGGACTATAACATCACCTCAATAGTGTTGGGGCTTGATCTAGCCTTAACTAGGGGATAATCATGAGAAATGTCAAGTTAGTGACAATAAAAGATTGCTTGCGAGAGGCAACTTCAGTTTTCTAACTTTTCTTTTCATTTCTTTAAGTTTTGCTTTTTTATATTGGATTCTGATTTTTAATGCACTATATGTTTCAAAAATAGTATACCAAGTATTTGAAGCTAAATAAGAGGTCGAGTTAGAGTAAAAGTGACTAAAATGATTGAGGAAGCGCTGGGTTGAAAACAGTGGCATATGAACATTCAATGAATACTCTATAGTTGGCCACACAAAAAGTAAGAGTATTAAAAAATTTGAGCTAAGTGGGCGCCTAAGGTAGACCTGAGCGAGCGCTTAATTTGATAAGTGGAATTAAATAAAGGAATGCAAGCAGTCACTAAGTGGGCAACAAGCGCCCACATAAAAGGAATTTCCAAGTAAAGAACTGAACTAAGCGGCCGCTCAAAGTTCCGTTTGAGCAACTACTTAGATCGAAAATAAGGGCAAGTTAGTAAAATGTGAGCAAGCATCAAGCAAGGAACAAGCGCTTGCTCACGAGGAATTAGAAGGCCCATATTTATACTAAACGGGCGCTCATAATAAGAGCTAAGCGCCCACTCAAAAGACTTTGGTAGCAGCAGGGGCTTATAAGCGGGCGCTCATAATCCCTCTTGAGCGCCTACTTAGGCCAGATTTTCGCATAGCTCCAGTTTTATCAAACTCAAATTCGATTCTTTCATACACCCCCATTCTTCATTCATTTTCTTTAATCTTCAAAATCCTTTTCTCTCTCTAGAAACCTCCCACTCACCCTCATAACTTTTTCATATATCTCATCAAATTCTCAACCTTTTCACTCTAAAGTACTATTAATCTTCTTCCCTTAACTTGATCTACAAACTAGTAACAAAATTTCTAAAATTTACACACATTTGAGAAATGCCCCAAATTGAAACCACAAATATTTTTGGATTGATTTTCAAGGATTTAAGCTTCTCAAGTTGGATTGGGCACAAAAAGTGATTTGGAGGAGGTTTTTCTTGGTATTTTTCAGTACTTCTTCCTTAACTTCTCCTTTTAAATTTTTTCTTTAATTCTCATGTGTTATTGTTAAAATTTCTGAAAATTCTTGGTATATTGTTTTAGTTGGTGTAGTAGACAAGTATTTTGGTTGATATTGAACACATTGGAACACTTATTTTGGTTTAACCTAGTGATATTAGGTTCTGAAACTTGGATTTGGTGATATTGGTTGTGTTTTGTAGCTTGTGATCATAGAATGGTGAATTTCAACACTTTGTAGTTGGATTTTGGGATTGAATATTTAGGTTTATGTGATTATTGTGGCATTCAGGAATTACATAATCAACTTTGAGGAACCATGTTTTCTAGGAAGAAGTACAAGACCTCAAAAACATCAAGAGCCTCCCAATCATCACAATTGACCATACCTAACCTGAAGTTTTATAAAACCCAACCACAAGTCTTACTTTGTTAAATCAAAAGCAGAAAGCTTTTGAGTACTCAATTTTATGAGACCGACTCTACAATAAGGTTAGGAATACCAGAGGACCTCTACACCTTGCTCACAAACTTAAGGTAGGACGAGTTTTTCCTCCTCCGATCCACAACTTTAATTATGAGCTCCTTGCATTTGAATTCCTAGCTTTCTTAGAAAGGACCCCGATTGGGGAAAATGATTACTAAATCACATTTCAATTTTTCAACCAACCTCAATCCATCACTCTAGTTGAGTTAAACTAGATATTCAAATGGGATCCCATTAATAACATTTTTGCCTTTGATATAGGGCAATTCATGAACAATAATGAAGTAGGATGGTGGAGGATGATCACCAATGACATGGACTACCAATCCAACACCTCTCATGCCTCCCACATCATCCACCCTTATCTTAGGATCCTACATAGGTTATTTGGTTATTCTATTTATGATAAAAAGGGCTTAAGAAAGACCGCTAGAGATGATATTGAGCTGCTCTGGATGGTTGTTGTAGGTAGAGAGAGATCAGGTAGCATACTCAATTTTGGACATCAGTTTCTAATAATGTTCTTAAAGCACAAGAGGGGAGGACTAATACGGGATATACACATGAGGGCATGGATACTATTGTTGCCCATGCTTTAGACGTTGTAGAGCAGTGTCAAGTCTTTATCCACATTGATGTACATGACATCTACATTGAAGCCAAGAAGAAGATAGATTTCCTTAAATATACGGCTGACCCGAAGGTCTTCTGATGGAAGGTGCGAAAGATATTTAGATTCTACCTTCCAAACCCTGATTTGACTAGCATAATGCGCAAAGGGGGTAACTTGTGGAAGATCTCTCTACACGATACAAAGTAGCCTGGTGCCTCTAGTGTCCGCACAACCGCATTGAGAGTCTAAGGAGGCACTTCTTCTTCCCATGTCCCCTCCCCCTCATTTAATTTAGAGTAAGAGTTTAAAAAGCTAAGTATGCTTACACATGGCTAAGCTGAGGCCCAAAAGGGTAGTATAACTCATGAGAATCAAATATACAATTATCATGTTAACCGTGGGGATTTTAGCCCTTACGTTAACTACCCCTATGATCCACCTCAACCTAGTCCCTTCCCCTCATGGTCGGGGGACGCTACACCTACTTACTATTTGATAAGATTTTAGGGTATTCTTGAACCTAGTTTATTCGATTAATTTGTATTTTGGTTCACTTTTACTCTATTATTATGCAATTTTTGTGTATCTTATGCTTCACGGGTTGTTAGTGTTTTTGGTTGAGATTCTAGGTCCAAAGATGGCCAAATAAAGCCCATGGATACTAAACCGAGTTCAAAAGCAAGAAGATGGTACAAGGAAGCCAAGTAAAGAAGCAAAAGAGAAGAAAGAAATGGGCTCAGAAGACCCTGCACGGTCGTGCCATTCCTTGCACGTCCGTGCAGGAGTATGCAAGAAGTCAGCACATTCTTGCGCATGGTGAAATATTAGAATTCGGGTCAAGCGCTAGTAAGTGCCTTAGTAGGGAGAAGCCACCTTGTAATGAAGATGGGTTGAATGTTAATGAGGTATATGATGATGTTAGAGATCAGGATAGAGTGGAAAAGGATAGAATAGATGAGATGATGCATGATGTTGAGGATGATTTTACAAATCGTCCTCATATCTTCAATGAAATCCTTAGAGTTTCATAAAAGCCTCTATATACTTCTTGTAGTTCACACACTAAATTGAGCGCTATCATTAAGCTCTTTAACTTAAAGGCACGACACAATTGGATTGACAAGAGTTTCACACACTTGTTAGAAGTTATATCGGGTGTGCTTTCTAAGGGCAATGAGCTGGCACTTTTTACCTATGAGGCCAAGAAACTCATGTGTCCTATAGGAATAGATTATATGAAAATCCTTGTGTGTAAAAATAATTGTGTTTTATATCGGAATGAGTATGCGGATCTAGATGAATGCCTAGTATATGGAGTTCCCCATCACAAGAAGAAGCACAATTAGCTCAATTTGAGAAAGAAGAGGATATCGGCCAAGTATCTATGGTATCTTCCAATTATACCGAGGTTTAAGAGACTTTACTCAGATGATAGTAATGTGAAATTATTGCAGTGGCATGCTGAGGAGAGGAAGAAAGATGGGTTGTTAAGGCATCCTACTGATTATCCTTAATGGAGAAACATCGATAGGATGCATGCAAGGGTATGGATCCTAATTATCTGAGGTTTACTAACCTCCATATACGGATGCATCGGGTCTCGATGTCAACCCTACCTATAACTTCTTCTCCCATCACGATGAGGAGAGGCATAAGAAGGGTAAGAGCCCTGGTTCTAACTAGTCATACCCCAAATTAACCACCTTTCCCTTTCGTTTCTCGATTTTTACCCCGAGGACTGCTCTTCACTTAAGCTTGGGGGGGGGGGGGGGGGGGGGGGGGGGGGGGAGTTGTTACAAAAGGGTCAAATTCTAGCTTTTTCCACTCTTCCTTCATTGTAGAATCCATTTTAGTTTTCTTTTTTAGTTTTGCTTTGTTTTGGTGTGTTTAGAATCAGAGTAGGATTTATTATTTACATGCTTCTCTTATTTTTTCCACTTAGGTGACCATTGATCACCATTCGACTAACCAATTTTTTCTCATGAGTGTTAATGAGTGATTGAAGGCACGAAGCTAAGGTATAATCTTGCCTACTCCCCCTTTTATTGCTTTTATTAGTGTGTTTTATTTTTCTTTTTAGTCTAGAAGAAGTTGATTGTTCAAGGATGTATGACACTTTATTGTTGAAGGCGTTTAGCCTGTATTTTAGAATTGGTTAGTTGTAAACCATTTGTTTTGATGACTATGGTTAGTTATTGGTTGTGTTGATTGCTTAGATAACCTTTCCCATAGTATACTCTTGTGCATGAATCTTCTTGTTTTCCTTTCTTTTCTTTTACAAAAATCTAGAAAATAATTTTTTTTTTAGTTTTACTTTACAAGGCAAGTAGTTGTTTTCCTTTTTGTTTTGTTTTTTTCTTTGCATTGAGTTGGGCATAAATCGGGCATTCATCTTGTTGAATATTCTCCTTCTTAAACGTTAAGAGTTTACATGGTTTGACCTAAATTGCATAGGAAAGAGTTTAGGATGGACGTTTGCATGTTAAGGTAGCTAAGGAACTATGGTAATCATAACCCTTTGCTAAGTACCCCACATTTTCCCTTGCTTTGTGAAATCCTTAGGATTAGTATTTACAACCCATGGTGATCGAGGAAATCTTTTAAAGTCGTCAACATAATTTTCATTGAATGGCAAGAATCCTTAATTTTTGTCATGCTTTGATCGAGAACTTTTCATATGCCTATCCGAGACCGCGGTCGAACTTCTTAGGAAAAGACAAAGGCACTCTTGAACTCTATTCCTTCTTCCCTAACCATTAACCTTTCTTCCTTTCTTGTATATTCTATCTTTACTTCCATTTGTTACCTACTTGAGCTTAACCTATTCAAAATTTTCCATATTAAAAGCCATTAACCCAGTATATATTTTTATTACCTTCATCTTGATAGGATTTTTTTAATTACCGAGAAGATTGATATGAACATATGAATGGTGAATTAGGAGTGATGAGCTTAAGGGAAAAAAATTGTTTCTGCTTGAATAATTTCTCTTTAAGCTACTCCACCTAAGTAGTCTCTTTCAAAAAAATAAAAAAAAGACAAAAAAAGGACAAAAAAAGAAGAAAAAAAAAGAAAAAAAAGAGAGAGAAATAATGAGGAAAGAAAATGATGAAAAGAGGAATGTAATATGTTTTGTGGGGATTTGAGAATGAGGAACTCAGATGTGGTTTAACAATAAGCTTGGGGGAGGAGACTAAGTGGTATTTTATTAAAGTATAAGGGCTTAAGGCCTTGGAATGAGGTAAAGATCAAGAAAAAAGAAATCCTATTATTCATAAAGCTTAGCCTAACACCACTACCCAATCCTTTCCCCATTTTACTCATATTCTACCCTGAAGTCCTTTCGACCCTAGGAAGTTTAGTCATAGTCTGTGTAGGGAGGCAAATGTCAAGCATATTTAACGATCATGGCAATTGATATGTCGAGTCATATGTCATTACCCCTATTGTGTTATTTGTTCAACTCCCTTAAGGACTATTAAGAAACTAATTCCATAATAATGGAAACAAAGCTTAGGAAGAACATGGTTATACTTTAGTTTAGGTGCATGAGAGCTGTAATTCCCTACTCTTTTCTTGGTTATCCTTTGTTCATTCAATACATTCTTTAGCATGTCCTCTCTTATTATTTAGAAAGTTGGATATCTATGATGATGTTGTCCCGCAAGTGCCCACTCATTGCACCTTTCTTATCTTTCTTTTCATTTTTCGTGTTTTCTCTTTTTAGTTTTAAAATTCTTGCCTTGGTTTTCTATTTGTTTTAAGAGATATGGGTCACCTCCTAGGAAACCCTTACAAGACACACTTGTCATCCTAAGTGATTAGGAGATTCAAAGGGCTTTTAAACCGATGCTAAAATCAATTGTGATTCATACAAAAGTGATTTAGGTTTTAGTATTGTAGTTTGTATTGTTAGTTCATTTATGCTCTCTCTCTCCCTTGTCATAGAGTCTTGCTAGAGGACGAGAAAGGGACAAGCTTAGGGAAATTTGATAAGTTACATTTATGTTACTCATTAGTGCTTTCCTAGCAGAATTTTCATACTCTTTTGGCTCGAGTTTGGTCCATTTTATACCATATTGCATCACTTTATGCATGATCTAAACTTAAGAGCATTTGTCATTTTCAACCTTGTTTCCCCTTTATTTCCCCATGCCTTTTCTACTTTTATGCATGTTCTGGTTGGCTTAATGAAGGAATATAGTTGGTATGAGCACGAGAACAAGGAACAAAGATGTGTAGTAGAAAGCCAAGAAAAGAACCAAGAGACCGCTTGAGAAAAGAGGCAAGAGGCCTCTTAAGTCAAGAAGGCTTGAGCAGCTGCTTAGAAGGATTCCTAAGTGGCTGCTCAATTTAATGCAAAGAAGGAAATAGAAGAATGCGAGCAGGAGTTGAGCGGGCACCAAGAGGGCGCTTAGAATGAAAAATCTCTTTCTGAGCGAGCACTCATAAGGTGAACTAAGCGCCCACTCAGTTGCCTGAAATCTCTTTATGAGCGAGTGTTCATAACTTGGACACAGCGCCCTCTTAGGCATAATCTAGGTGATTTCATGCCAAACTCAAACTCTTTCACAGAGGGTATGCAAGGGGAGCAGCAACAGGCAACTAAAAAAAATTATTGATAGTTTTTTAGCCGTAGTTTAGATAGTGGGAAACATTAGTTGTTAGGTTTTATTTTCCATCGAAAAAATTGCTAAATTAGTTGGAGATTTGCTTGAGAATTTGCTTTTAACATAAACTAGCATGAAGGCTTGTTAAAATACAGATTTTTTTTCTATTTAAATTAATAATTTCTTCTATTTCTCATATTCTAGATTTCATTACTTTCTCTTTTTTTTCTGTCTTGGATTTATATATGTTTACTTTATATTTCAATCGTAAAGTAGTTAATTCCTATTATAATTTCAAAAAATGTTTATCTTGATTAATTCCATAGGGGTTGTTATTCAAAGTATGAGTAGTTAGATAGTTAGGGGATAGGGTCAAAACCCAATCTCGAGCATGAATGTTGATTGAAGTTTGGAGTTTGTTCATTGATGGATAATTTAGTGATTTGATGTTGGGTTTTGTTGGGAGACTAGATTTGGTCATAGATTTCACCCATTTATGTTTCTAGAACGAATACATTGAAAAATGCAGTTTTCGATAGTGACCCGATGTTGGATTGTTAACTTTTGAGCCATTTGGATGTTATGTTGTCTCTATTGTGTTGTTTGGGTTGCCGTAGATAATAATTAGGTAAGAAATCCCAATTGTAATGCTTGTTTCCTTGAAGATGATCAAGAGGTTGATTCTTGGATGAAACTCATTCCTTGCAGCATGTTTTAGGTTCGGTTCATAGGTCGATAGTGAGTTTATGAACCCCATGTTTTCACATTTACGTATGCAAATCTCTCTTTAGCTCATTTATGTATGGAGTTTATGTTGAATCCCAAAAACCCTAGCATTTTCCCCATATAGAATCAGCTGCTTAGAACCTCACATTAGTATTTTAGGTAGAATTAGAATCTTCTCTAGTTTAGTTAGAACTAGCTTGTAGCTAAACAATTAAAATTTGGTATCTATTAATATCCATTCTTTGTGAATCATGACCCTTTTTCCCATTACTAGTAATAAGTAAAGTCAAGGTTTTCTAATAGTGGGTGTCATAATGACCGATTCCCCATACTATCAGTTCACAAGCGTTTTTGATATTTTTGATAGATTTCAGGAATATTAGAGAATTCTTAGAGTTATAGCACGAGCTTGAGTCATCATAAGCGATCCCCAAGACTTTGAGTGAAGATACACGAGTCTTTGGAGCCAAAAGATTAAAAACTTGATCATGTGAGAAACGAAAATGAGTTTGACGGAGGAAACTCGGACGTGAAGATAAAAAACTAAAAGTGCTTTAATATTTTAAATGTATCTCAAGATCTACAAATGGTATTGATGTAATTATAATTGGGTTGGAAACTAGACTTTGCTAGCTTTCCAACAACGTATCACATGCTTCAAACAAAGGTCTCGATATTAAGATATGACTATTTTAAGATGAGCTAAAGTTTGACTGAATTCGAGAAAATCAAGAGACTCGGACGAGTGCTCAAAGCACTCGCCCGAGTTTGTGTTAGAAAGTTGATATTGCTTCTGATCTCCTAATTTTGGAAAATGGGAGATGACTCAAACAAGTGTGTAGAACACTCGTGCGAATGTGCTTTTATGGGCTGTTTTCCATGGTTTCCTTAATTAAGTCCATTGTAATTATTAGTTATTTAAGTTAACTTTTCTAGGTTTTTAAACCAAGAAAGTACCAGAGAAAAAGTTTTCCCCTAGTTTTTCGCAATACTTTAAAGCACCTATTGATATTTGAAGGTTTTATACTATTGTAATCTACAATTCTCGCCAGATTCTTATTATTTCACAAGTATTTGATTCTCCCTTTAAATCTCTTAATTATTTATGCTATTTAATCATGTTTTATCTAATATTGTGTTGTTTTCATGTTCAATATGATTGAATAGTTTCTTAATCTAGGGTATTGATAAAACATAATATGGATTGATTATAGATGATTCATGCACCCTTAAATCTCTAATATTTATGCAATTCCTTTAACCTAGGGTTGGTTTTAATCTCATTAAAAGACTAGACGTAGTAGATTAATAATATGGATTAAGTTCTTACCGAAAGTTGGTTTATAATCTATTCTAGAATCCTAGTTTAAGATGTAAGTGTCATCACAAAGTACATGTCATGAACATTAAGACTTAAAAATGTCGTGTTTAATGTTTTTCTATGCATGATTCCACGAAAGTGGGTTTGATTGCATTAGAGGGAAGATATTTATTGAAGGTTCAATGGGCACTCAAGAGGGGGGGGGGGGTGAATTGAGTGTTAAGTAATCTTTAGCAATTTTTGCTTCTTTTCGAATTATGTGTAAGGAACCAGTTGTGCTGGTTCCCTTATGCAGCGGAATAAAACAAAGCAATAAAGAACACCACAGATTTAACGAGGTTCAGCCAACTCTGGCCTACGTCCTCCTATCCTAAGTCCTTTATTAATCTACTCCGAAAATTAAAGACAAAGAACACTCTACTGTTTCCCTACTCCGGGAACCAGTAAACCCCACACTCTACTCCGAATGTGCTCTAAACTTACCCTCGTAAGTTCCTAGTGTGTTTGAACTCACAAACACTCACCAAGTCTTCAACCCCTCTGTCAAAGACTTAATACAAGATCAAGAACTCTCTAATGATCTAACTCTCAAAAGTCAAATAGAGAAAAACGTTAAAACACTATTATGCTCTTGTGTATCACTTAATAATTAAATTAGTGCTTTTAGCTCTCAAAGATCGATCTCTATTAAAAATGCGTGAGAACTGTATCGATGATTATTCAGAGTAAGATGTATTTATAGGTTAGTTGGCTAAACCCTAAAATCATGCATATAAGATATATGCGATTTTATGATAAGTATTTATCCTAATTTATTTGATCACAAGATAAGATCAATTTAGGATAAGATACTTCCTAGTTTTTAGCTACCAAAAATATCATCTTATCTTTAGCTGCTTGGATATATTTTAAATCAATATTTTTCGGAAAATATCCTTTTTGTAAAATCTTTGTAAAAACAGCAGCTTAAATAATCTGTTCAGTTAACCTGGTTCCCTGAACTGGTTCCCTGAACTGAATATGTTATGAAATTTGTTCCAAACCTTGTACCAAATTTCATAACGATATTTAATATACTAAAAGCACTTTATATACTCAATTATATAAGTTATACTACGGAGCATTTACATGAAGTTCCTAAATAACTCTTTGAGTGTAGTCTTCCTTCATGCATTCGTTAAGTCTTGAAAGCTTCCATGAATGAACTCAATTATTGACCAAAGGACCTTCCTTTAAGTTGATCGAAAATCCTTTCAAGCTTCCAATCTTAGAAATCAACTTAGATACTGCACATTTAACAAAGTTAATGTACAATACTAAATAAGTAACTGCCTTTCATAAAAGCAGTTTGAGAGAACAGTTTATACTGGTTCCCTACCAGTGCATAGCTCATTTATCATCTAACTGTTTCCTGTATAAAGATAAGTTAGTTCAACAAATATCTCATATAAGTAATAACTTATCTAGGGAAACAGTGTTCTATTTTAGCTGGTTTCCCTAACTGTATTGAACACTTTCAAAGACCTGTTTCCCTTAGTTGTTTGTCATCATTCAAAACTATCAATCAAAACCTAAGGGACTCAACAAATTCCCCCTTTTTGATGATGACAAACATTTGAAGTTTCTACACCTGTGAACATACTCAAAAGAAGGTAGTCAAAAACTTCAAGAACTTAAGACTCAATGGAACAAGTCAGTTAAGCCAACTGGTTCCCTAAACAGAAACAAAAAATAAAATAAAGTCAAAGTAAAAGTAAAAAGACTCAAAAACGACTCAATCTAAACTAGTAAAGACTCTAGGCTTCAACTTCAACTATTTTCCCCCTTTTGGCATCATTAAAAAGATATGCAAAAGTAGCATCTTATGCATAAAGTAACGTGCTAAACCATCCAATGGCATCAACCATTATACAAATAAAGTGCTGCAAAAGAAGGTCAGAATAGTCAAAATTAAGCCATGCCATCAATAAAGATCATAGTTTAATACAAACCAACAAAAGTGAACGATAAAGCCCAAATCCATATCAAAACAAGTTCATGGATTGGGAGGAATAAAAACAGTCCAACAAAATCAGTTATTTAGAATATAATATGATAAAGGTAGGCTAAATGAAAAAGAGAACAGATTCAATCATCATCATCATTGTCATCATCTCCTTCCTCTTCTTCAGTGTCAGCCTCCTCAGCTGTTTCTTCCTGGTTCTCCTCCTCTTCATTGTCATCTTCCTGCTGGTCTACTTGCTGGTCCTCCTCAACTTGTTCCTTCTCAATTCCAGAACTACCAGCAATCTGTTTCTCCAACTTGCTCATCCTCATAATAAGCGAAGTAGATAGACCTTCCACTAAGGTCACTAACTTGCTAAGCTGATCCCCCACAGCACTCATCTTCTCTTCCTGACTCTCCAGCCTCTTAAGAATAACCTTCTGACCTGCTGGTTCTTCTGCCTTCTGTTTCTTCTTGGCAGGCTTAGGAGTCTCTACTGAGTCCTCCTCCCTAAACTTCAACACCCCAGTACTTATGATCAACCCCTTTTATTTCAGAATACCTTTGGTAAACACTATTACAGGAGCAGTTGATCCTCTAAGAGAAACATTATTCTCTTTAAGAAGCTTAGTTATGTAAGAACCATAAGGAAGAGAGTGGTGGGATGAGTTATAGTAATTCATCATATGGTTTATCATTAGGGAAGGAAGATTTATCTTAATCCTTTTCATCAGCAAATATATAAGCACCATTTCCATGATGCGCACAAAACCCCTACCTTGTGCTCGAGGGATAATCATCTTGTTACACAAAGAGTGAAGGGCCAGCATCACTGGTTCCTTCAAGCTACCAGTTTTAAACGTTCCAGCTTTTTTTGGAACTTTCCCTCCAAACACAAAGTCATGCACTTCATCTGGACTGACCCCTATAAGTGTGGGCCATCCATCTCCAGAGTACTCATCAAAACCATCTCTGGGTATATTCAACAACCCAGCCAAACTTGCAACAGACACATTCACTTCAACATCATTCACAACTGAGCTTAACGACCTATCCAACATTTGTTTCAAATTCACATAAAACCTTCTAACACCATCAATATTAGCATCACAGACATCAAACAAGGGCATCCAACCCTGATATTCTAACAACTCTTTCACATCACTTAAGGCAACTTCATCAAAATAACCAACTTCTGTTTTACACCCAGATAACACAACCCTAGAACCTAAATCAGTCATACCAACAGATGGAGATTCTACTGACATACCTCTTGTAGACTTCCGTGCTGTTCTCTTTTGTTTGGAACCAGCAGAGTCCATCGACTATTCCTCTACTACTACTACTTCACCAATCCTTTTCAGGAAAGACCTAGTCACTCTGCTGCAAACCAAGGGTTTTGTAGTCCCCTTTTTCTGCCTAATAATCTGTAGATCCTCTTCTTCACTTCTAACTTCCTCCTCTTCCCTTTCTCCAACAGTATTGAAGAATTCTTTAGCGCTTTTGGGCTGGTCCCCCTGAGATGAGGCAGGTTCTTTGATGATGGAATCATCAGCCTCAGGGGTTTTGGGTAAAGGTGCATTTTTGGGAGGTGGAGGTGAGGGAGATTTAGAAGATGGAGACGGAGTTGGTGATGGGTTCTTAGTGGTGGTAGGAGGTGAGTTGCTCGATGAAGTCGGAGCAGGGGTAATTTCAGTGATGGAGGTCTCCTTCAATTGAGTGGACTCACTTGCTTGAGTCTTGTCCTTCCTTTTCTTAGCTGGAGCCTTGGTTGTTTTCCTTCCCATTGTAGCAAACACGCTTCACAACTTAGTAGGAATTTGAGGGAGATGAAAATGGAGTGAACAGTGATCAGGGTACCACTTTTGAACGAGAGAGAGGATGAATAGAATGATGATGTGATGTGAAGCTGTATCAATGTGTTGATGTGTATTTATATCAATTGCACAGACATAGGAATTCCAAGAATTAGCCGGTTTAGAATCAAAATAAACGGAAGAGATAATTTCAAAAATTGAAAATTTAAAAATTATAGTTATCTTTTTACAAGAAAATCAACCAACTATAAATTAGGCAATTAAATATATTTGCCTCTTTGTAGGATAAGAATAATTGAAATAAGATAATTCTTTCCAAAAAGAAATTATCTTATAGTAATCTTCCAAAAGTAAGATATTTTCGGATGACATATCAGAGCTGAACTGCTGTTTCCTCTTGCTGGTACCTGTACTGAACCAGTCATTCTATTTTCAGCATGTTTCAAAATAACTTCTCCTATTTCTATGCAACAATAATCCACTTAGGTTATTTTCACATTATTTGTAAGTAAGCAACGTAGTTATATACATAATCAATACAAAAGCATACTTATTCTAACCAATCATTGAAGGAAATAATTGAAGCCAACGCCTAAAATCTAACTAGACCTAAAAGGACTCTTAACCTACAAAAAGACTCTCTACATAAAGGCTTTGTGAAGATATCAGCTATTTGATCTTCACTTTTACAAAACAACATCTCCACCAATCCTTTTTCCACATTGTCTCTTAGAAAATGGTGTCTTATCTCAATGTGTTTGGTCTTGGAGTGTTGCATGGGGTTCTTTGAAATATTGATTGCACTAGTGTTATCACAAAAGATAGGAACACTTTTATAAATAACACCAAAATCTTTCAGCTGGTTCCTTATCCACAGTAGCTGGGAACAGCATGAAGCTGCAGCTATATATTCTGACTCTGCTGTGGATAGGGCCACTGAATTTTGCTTTTTAGAGCCCCATGATATAAGACAAGAGCCAAGGAAGTGTGCCATACCTGATGTGCTCTTTCTATCAACTAGGAAACCAGCATAATCTGCATCTGTATATCCAATGAGATCGATGGTACTGCCTTTGGGGTACCACAAAAACAGATCTGTTGTTCCCACAAGATACCTAAGTATCCTTCTAACAACCTTCAAGTGAGATTCCTTTGGATTGCTTTGAAACCTAGCACACAGACCAACAGAAAACACAATGTCAGGTTGTTAGGTAAAGTAGAGAACCAATCATTTTTCTATAAAGCGTAGCTTCAACATTTTTTCCCTTAAGATCAGCATCCAACTTTGTGGATGTGGGAACAGGTGTATCATAAGCTTTGTTGTTCTCCATGCCAAACTTTTTTAGCAGCTCTTTTAAGTACTTTTGTTGATGGATCATTATACCATCATTTTTTTGCTTAATCTGCAGCCCTAGGAAGAACCCTAGTTCTCCCATCATACTCATTTCAAATTCACTCTGCATAAGATTTGCAAATTCATCACACAAAGTTTGATTAGTAGCACCAAATAAAATATCATCAACATAAATTTGTACTACTATCAAGTGTTTCCCCTGGTTCTTGTGAACAAGGTCTTGTCTACTGTTCCCCTCTTGTAATCATTAGCCATCAAGAAATTGGACAGTCTTTCATACCAAGCCCTTGGAGCTTGTTTCAAGCCATATAATGCTTTATCCAACTTATATACATGTTGGAGAAACAGTGTATCTTCAAAACCAGGTGGCTGCTCCACATATACTTCTTCCTTCAAATAGCCATTAAGGAAGGCAGTCTTCACATCCATCTGAAACAGTTTAAAATTCATGTGAGCAGCATAAGCAATTAAAATCCTAATAGCCTCTAGCCTAGCTACTGGTGTAAACGTCTCATCATAGTCAATTCCTTCTTATTGATTGTACCCTTGCACCACTAGCCTTGCTTTGTTTCTGACTATAGTACCGAGGTCATCTAACTTGTTTCTAAAGACCCATCTAGTACCAATGACTGATCTTTCCTTTAGACGGGGAACCAGGTGCCAAACCTGGTTCCTCTGAAACTGATTTAACTCATCTTGCATAGCTAGTACCCAATCAGGATCAGTCAATGCCATTTTATAGTCAGTAGGCTCTACATTAGACAAGAAAGAATAGAAGGCGCAAAAGTTTTGAAAGACACTTCTTCTCGTTTGAATCCCCATATTTATATCACTAATTATTTGATTAGTGGGATGAAAAGATTGATATCTAAAACTTTTGACATTAATACTGTTTTGTGCTTCCTCATTAAGTTGGGAACTAGCATGTTCATGAATCTCTTCTCCTTCTGAAGAACCAGGAGGATTCACATTCATGCTGTTTCCTCTATCATTACTTACCTCAGGTTTAGGGGTGGTACCTTCTTCTGTTCCCCCTGAACTCATTACCTGTCTATTATATGAGGAACCATCAGGACTTGGTTCCCCTTCAGAATCCTCATTATCTCCATTTTCTTCTCTAGGCACTTCATCATTATCATCTGGTAGAGTATTTGGTAGGCCTAGCTCTGCTTGCACTTCATCTGAGGGACCAGTATACTGGTTCCCCGTGAAATCCATCAATCCAATCACTTCATCAGGTTGTACCTGCGCAATCTTAGAAGACATGTTAAATTCATCAAAAATGACATGGACATTCTCCTCAACACAGAGAGTCCTTTTATTGAAGACTCTATATGCTTTGCTGTGAGAGGAGTATCCAAGAAAGGTTCCCTCATTACTTCTAGGATCAAATTTATCAAGCTGGTCCTTCCCATTATTATGCACATAACATTTACATCCAAAGACACGAAAGTATGTGATGTTGGGCTTTCGACCTTTAAGAAGTTCATAGGGAGTCTTATTTAACTTTGGTCTAATGAGACCTCTATTCAATATATAGCAAGCAGTGTCAACAGCTTCACCCCAAAAACTCTTTGGGAGACCACTCTCAATGAGCATTGTCCTCGCCATCTCCTCAAGAGTTCTGTTCTTCCTTTCTACAACACCATTTTGTTGAGGTGTTCTAGGGGCTGAGAAGTTATGATTAACTCCATGTTCCCTACAATAATCAATAAAGTTAGCATTATCAAATTCAGTACCATGGTATGATCTTATCGAGACCAGCTTATGGGTGAGCTGGTTCTCCACTTGTTTCACCAATGTTACCCATTCTTCAAACGTTTCATCCTTTGTGTGTAACATCATTACCCAAGTGTACCTGGAATAATCATCAACCATAACACAAACATATCTATGACCTCTTCGACTTTGTACTCTCATGGGACCACACAAGTCAATGTGTACAAGTTCGAAGGGTCTGCTGGTACTCAAAACAGTTTTAGGCTTAAAAGAGATTTTGACCTGTTTTCCCCTTACACATTCAGAACAAACTTTATCAGCTTCGTACTTAATGTTAGGAAGACCTACCACTAAGTCACGTGCTTTAAGTTTGTTTAGAAGTGTTAGGCTAGCATGTCCAAACCTCTTATGCCAAATCTATTGATTATTTTCAGAAACAGCTCTCAAACAGATGGACTTGTCTTGAGGGATTTTATCTAAGATGGTGATGTAGACATCATGCTTCCTGGTTCCCTCACATATAAATTCTCCTGTTTGTGAGTTAACTATGTGACATAGGTTGGCTTGAAACTCAACTCTATTACCTTTGTCACATAATTGAGAAATACTCAAGAGATTATGTTGCAAGCCTTCAACATAATAAACATCATCTATTGCGTTAGAAAGTGTCTTACCAACCTTACCTAAACCAGTGATGGTTCCCTTGCTGTTATCCCCAAAGGTGACACTTCCTCCATCAAAGGCCACTAGTGAGAGGAATTGATCTTTATCCCCGGACATGTGTCTTGAGCAACCACTGTCCAAATACCAATAGGTGTCTCCCTTCACTCTAGCCTGCAAGAGTAAATCAAACATTAGTTTTAGGAACCCAAACACACTTGGGTCCCTTTTCAACAACATTAACATCTTGTTGATCCTTTCTTCTCCACACATACATTACACTCTTGCTGTTCTTATTAGCACTAATTTTCTTAGCTGGACATTCATGTATCTTATGTCCATTCTTACCACAATGAAAACACACGTGCATCTCTTTAGTCATGACATACTTACCTCGCTGATATTCTGTGATCCAGGTGGTTTCTCTAGGAGACCAGTTAGTCCTGGTTCTCTGTCTAGTATAACCAAGACCAAATTTTCCTTTGTTTCCTCCTGACGAAGTCAGATGGTTTAAAGTTCTTTGTGCATTTAGTAGCTTATCCGCATGTCTATGACTGTCATGCAATTCCCTTTCTTTTGTTTCAAGTGTCTTAACTAACAACTCGTTTTTCTCTTTCAAAAACTCAAAGTTACTTTTTAAAGTTGCAAGTTGTAAGTTAAGATCTAAAACCGTAGGGTCATTAGACATGTCAATAACTACTGATTGCTTTTCACTTTTTAGTTGATTAAATTCAGCATGTAACTTACAGATAGTACTTTCATATTCATTAATCATACTGTTGACTTCAACGCTGGTTCTAGTACGTGAACCAGGGGACTGAACAGCTTTAAGTGAAGCAATTTCTTTGTGAGAATTTTCTAAGTTGAAAGCCAATGTTTCAAAGGCCTTCAACAGAGAAGTTCTATTGCAAGAATTTGCTTTACTTATGACTGTTGAAAAATCAAGGACTTCACTAGTGGTTGATAAGTCTCTGGGGAACCAGGAGATCAGATCTTCTTCACCATCACTCGGATAGTCAAGTTCAGAAGATCTTGCCCTTTCTAGTTCTACCTTGCACTTGTCCAATTCAACTTCTAGTTCAGCAACTTGATTTTTCAAGTTATGGCAAACCATCTCTAGGTGATCACAACTAGCAATAGCAATTTCACATTCATTGAGTTTTTCTTTTAATTCTCTTTTGCCAGTTATATAAGTTTCACCTAGTTTATAGCATTCATCTAATAAAGAATCTATACAAGCAAGCATATTTTCTCTATCATATTCATGCATATCTATTCTAATTTGTTCAAGGTTTACCTTATGTCTTTGTAGTACATCCTTCTTAGCCATCAAGCATTTCTTGAATGTACTGGTTCCCCCTCTGGTTCCCGGACCAGTGCTGTTCTCCTTGATGTTTGTGAAAGCAGTTAAGCAAACATCAGAACTAGGTGTATCTTCTTCTTCATCAGATCCTAAGTCAAATTCTCCCCACATAGATGCTATCATGGCATTCTTGAAAGCCCTCTTATCTCTAGATTGAGATTGCTTGTCCTTCCATTTTGGACAATCACGAATGATGTGTCCTTTCTCACCACACTTGAAGCAACCTGAAGATTAAGACGAGTTAGATTTTTTAGTATTTTTGAAATTCCTACCTTTGAAATTCCTCTTTTGATCACGAAGAGATCTTTTAAATCTTTTTGCGATCAAGCTGATCTCATCTTCTTCTTCTTCTACTCAGTGCCATGCCTCTGGCTGGTTCCTTCTCAGACTTAGAGTCAATCAGCATCTCATGAGTCATAAGGGAACCAATCAGTTGTTCCAAAGATAAGGTAGACAGATCCTTTGCTTCATATACTGCTGTTACCTTAGCTGTCCATGTATCTGTTAAACTACGCAAAATTTTTCTCACAAGATCCTCATCAGAAAATTTTTTACCAAGTGATCTAAGATCATTAACAATAGTCATAAACCTACGAAAGCCATCATTGATTTTTTCATTTTTATTCATGGCAAACAATTCATATTTAGACATGATTAAATCAATTTTAGACCGTTTTACCTCACTGGTTCCCTCAAACGCAAGTTCAAGGGTGTCCCATATCTCCTTAGCACTACTACAACCAGAGATACGATTTGTTTCGGTCTCACCTATTGCTTGTTGTAGAATTGACATTGCCTTAGCATTTTTCTCCAGCAACTTGTAATCAGCAGTGACCAATTCGCTATCCTTCTTGGGAACCTGTTTCCCATCAGCTTCTGTCTTAAGAATGATATTAGGACCATTTTTAACTACGAGCCAGCATTCATAATCAATACCCATGATAACATTCTGGATCCTGTTCTTCCACCAGGCATAATTATTTCCATTAAACTTTGGTGTCTTGTTGTCATAACCGATTGCATTTAATGAGTACTCATTCTTAACTCCTCTAGATGTTACTCTTTCGAGAAGCTTAGGCTCTGATACCAATTGAAGGTTCAATGGGCACTCAAGAGGGAGGGGGGGGGGGGGGGGGGGTGAATTGAGTGTTAAGTAATCTTTAGCAATTTTTGCTTCTTTTCGAATTATGTGTAAGGAACCAGTTGTGCTGGTTCCCTTATGCAGCGGAATAAAACAAAGCAATAAAGAACACCACAGATTTAACGAGGTTCAGCCAACTCTGGCCTACGTCCTCCTATCCTAAGTCCTTTATTAATCTACTCCGAAAATTAAAGACAAAGAACACTCTACTGTTTCCCTACTCCGGGAACCAGTAAACCCCACACTCTACTCCGAATGTGCTCTAAACTTACCCTCGTAAGTTCCTAGTGTGTTTGAACTCACAAACACTCACCAAGTCTTCAACCCCTCTGTCAAAGACTTAATACAAGATCAAGAACTCTCTAATGATCTAACTCTCAAAAGTCAAATAGAGAAAAACGTTAAAATACTATTATGCTCTTGTGTATCACTTAATAATTAAATTAGTGCTTTTAGCTCTCAAAGATCGATCTCTATTAAAAATGCGTGAGAGTTGTATCGATGATTATTCAGAGTAAGATATATTTATAGGTTAGTTGGCTAAACCCTAAAATCATGCATATAAGATATATGCGATTTTATGATAAGTATTTATCCTAATTTATTTGATCACAAGATAAGATCAATTTAGGATAAGATACTTCCTAGTTTTTAGCTAACCAAAAATATCATCTTATCTTTAGCTGCTTGGATATATTTTAAATCAATATTTTTCGGAAAATATCCTTTTTGTAAAATCTTTGTAAAAACAGCAGCTTAAATAATCTGTTCAGTTAACCTGGTTCCCTGAACTGGTTCCCTGAACTGAATATGTTATGAAATTTATTCCAAATCTTGTACCAAATTTCATAACGATATTTAATATACTAAAAGCACTTTATATACTCAATTATATAAGTTATACTACGGAGCATTTACATGAAGTTCCTAAATAACTCTTTGAGTGTAGTCTTCCTTCATGCATTCGTTAAGTCTTGAAAGCTTCCATGAATGAACTCAATTATTGACCAAAGGACCTTCCTTTAAGTTGATCGAAAATCCTTTCAAGCTTCCAATCTTAGAAATCAACTTAGACACTGCACATTTAACAAAGTTAATGTACAATACTAAATAAGTAACTGCCTTTCATAAAAGCAGTTTGAGAGAACAGTTTATACTGGTTCCCTACCAGTGCATAGCTCATTTATCATCTAACTGTTTCCTGTATAAAGATAAGTTAGTTCAACAAATTTCTCATATAAGTAATAACTTATCTAGGGAAACAGTGTTCTATTTTAGCTGGTTTCCCCAACTGTATTGAACACTTTCAAAGACCTGTTTCCCTTAGCTGTTTGTCATCATTCAAAACTATCAATCAAAAACTAAGGGACTCAACATTTATACTCGAAAGAGAACCTTAGTAATGTTTAGGGAGTATTTGTCTTAGAAATAGGTTAATCAATTGAGTTCGAGGGTCAGGAGCATAAATCTATGTTAGTCCATATTGGTGGGGATTCACTATCGTAGGTGTATTTACCTATTTGGTTACCTTAATTTTTGTCATTTAGAAATTGTTTTAGCTTTTAGTTCACTCAATCCACTGTTCAACATAACTCAATTTATTAGATTCATAGCAATTCAATAAATTGTCCCACCTTCTCTTTGGAATTCGATCCTTGCTTCCTCGACTACATAATAGTAGGAATAATTAGGTATTTTTGATGGTATTGGGATAACCTCAATAAGTAACTTTGCTATTAAAAATGCAATAACATTGTCACTCTTTCTAGTGCTTGTGCTTTTAACATTGGCAGAAGCAAATGTCTCTTCATAGTGATATCTTGCTAGTTATTGATTATGCATAAAAAATATAATCATCGAAGGCAACAACATTATAGTAATGAAATCAATGCAAACTTCATAGGCAATTCCTTTGCAAATTGATTGCTTTGCTACTTATATTTGGACTCTTCTTAGCAAGTTTAATAATTGGGAGACTCACCACATTTACATAAACAAATCGAGGAACAAAATAATATTGATGATGTTAAACATCTTATTATAAATCAAAACTATATCCTATGCTTATATTTAGCGTATTATATGTTAACCTTGTGAAGAAGATCTCGTAATGCTTTAGTTTTTTGTAGAGTTCGCAAAAAGTGACCCAACTAGCCACCCTGACCTAAATCCAACCCATTAATAGAGGGTTGGGTATGAAATTTTAGTATAATTTTTTAAAAGGTTTAACCCAGCTCAACCTGAGAAAAAAAAAGTTGGGTAAGGTTTTAACCCGATTTACCTTAATGTTCTGCCTTTTTGGATTGGGTTAACCCAACCATCTGTCTAGATGGATTAAACTTGACTTTCATTAGGAACGATAATGGATTGGAGTCAGGGCAGACCCAACAAAATGCGAAACCGATCCGACAAGTTTGCAGACCTTAATTTAGGATCTGAATCCGATTCTGACTCTATGGACTCTGTCTTTGACTCCGATTCGATTAGGAGTTTTGGACCTCCGAATTAGATTTGATCCGTCAAACCTCCATTATGATCTGAAATTTTATCTATTTTAAATTATGTACTTTCCTTACCTATTATTTTTCGTTAATTTTACTACTAATATTGTAATTCCTTTATAAAATATAAAAAGTAATATAAAAAATTATACTACACAAGCATAATACTATTTGTGTAAGAGTTTAACCATATTTGGCCGAGCATCTAAGAAACAAGCATTGTTCTTTCAAATACATACTACCATGGATAATCATACATCCTAAGATCCTAATGGGGCAGTGCTTGATGTAGGTTAGGAAGGGAAGGGTCAAGGGTAATAGGGCTTTTCATTTTTTTTTCATTACTTTGGATTTTGGATTGTAATATTTGGGGTTTTTTTTGTTAATGTTGCCCTTATTGAGCTGTTTACACTAGTCGTTCGGAGAGAACTCAAATCATATCCGAGTCGAATGTAATATAATATTAGAACTCGACCTATCTCCTATTTGGAGTCAAACTTTTTTTATGGGATTTGGAGTCGAATTTTTGTTAAACAGGATTGAATTGGATTTTTTTTCCTTTAGATCAGATCATACTCTATTCGTATTCAAATTGAATTTCCATCCCAAGCTTTCACTTTTCATTTCTCACCCTGGTGGTTCATTCTCATTTCTCACTTTGCCTCTTCGTTTTGAATTCTCACTTTTTTTGTTCGTTATGAATTCTCACTTTTTTGTTCGTTCTTATTCTCTTCGTTTCGCCTGATTGCCTCTTTGTTCTCACTCATTACCTAACTGCTTCATTACTTGAAAAATTATACAATGCTTCGAGAATTAGGAATTTTAAGACTATTTTATTGTTGAAATCAAGTTATGTTCGGGTTGACCAAACCCATATCGAATTAGGCTTGGTTTAAAATTTCAATCGACTCGACCCAATCTATTGTCAACGCTAGTTTTTTGCACCTTTGTAAAAAAATTAAAAAAGAGACAACGTATCAATCTCATCCGCCAGTTGTTAGTTGTTAGTTGTTAGTCGTTAGCCGCCAATTAACCTCAGCATCATAAGAGGAAGTGAGGAGCACAGCTCACCGAATACTCGCACAACCGAATATGACGATGCTCTTATCAGCAGCAATAGCAACAACATCCACGCTATACCCGAAGCCAATACCATCAGTCATACTATATCCCTCAACTAGTCGGACCAAATTCATCATTTCAAACAACCAGAAAAACCGAGCACGAGCGTCGCCTCCTACAATTGGAAACTTCGAGCATTTATTCGGAGCCGTCAAGAAGGATGTTGAATTCCTGAAAAATGGTGTTAGTAAAAGTGTTGAGTGGGCAAAGCAGCATTTACAAGTTCCAAAAATTGCTAAGAAAGTTGAAGATGTTGTTTGGCTTCGTAATTTGGAAGACCCTAATTCTTCTCCATTTCAGTCTCCTTCTTGGCCTCAACCTTCTTATCCAGGTTTTACTTCTCTTCCTTTCTTCCTCGAATCGATTTCGATATAAGCCGTGACTGCAGTGTTTAGAGAAGCATCTATGTATGTATACTTTCTATAGTTGTGATTGCTGGGAAAACCCTAAATCTGGAATGCTTAAGTCAGATGTAAATTGTAGCTCTCTAATCCCTACTACTGTTACATTTCTGGTCTTTACTAATCTTATCCTTCAGTGCTGTGCAACTAATTTGGTTTTGTTGATGGATCATGCATAGGACACTACTATAATTGTTCTTCGTGGTTGCTTTTTTGCTAATAAATTATCCAAGTTAACAGCAAATTCGCATATGTGACTTTACTTTATTTTTTAAATACCAATAGTTGATATATCATACCAATGGGCTTTGCTCTTAGGCTATAGCCCCAGCGAATGTGAGTTCCAAGAAATTCACAAATTAAGAAAGCATGCCTAAATTTTCTTTTTATTGTTTATATAAGTGTGTTACTATAACATGTTATGAAAGACAAAGATGCTTTAGGTGATGAATTGATTTTGATTTAGTGATCACCTCTGTGACTCTGTTTCTTCATTGTCCTGTAATTTTTACTTGTTTCATTTTCCAGATCCAGTTGGTAGATTCTTTATTCCTTGACCAAATAATGGATTATATGAGTTTCAAAATGCTTGTTCATTTGGCAGCACTCTCTGGGATGGATTTGGTAATGGCTGATATCCAAGCCTTGGCTGTGTATGGTCATTACTTCTACTGTATGTCAAAGATTTGGGCAAGTCCGCTGCCTGAGGTCTATGATGCTGAGGTTGTCTCTGACTATTTCAATTGCAGGCCTCATATAATTGCCCTAAGACTTGTAGAGGTATCTCTAAACTGTAACTGATATTTGCCAAATGGAAATAATTATGTAATTGATGTTAATATTTATTCAGATGAGCAAGAGTTTGATTTTTCAAAATTTTGCAACAGCTATATGCCTATATCCATTTGTTTCCATGAATGAAATTTTCATCAGGCAAAAAAATAAATGTTGTCATGATGAAACGGAAAATGCAGTTTACAAGTTATTTGAGATATAATTAGTGATTGAAGAAATTTAGAAAATAGGAAACTTTTTTTGTTGTTTTTCAGATATTCAAAAATGTTATACAAAGCTGATATTTGTACTGTTTGCTATGACCTCAGGATAACCAAGATCACTAAGAAGAGTTTGATTTTAATTCTACTTACTTGTATTATATCCTGTCTTTATACTATTTTATCAAATACTGATTTAATCCTATGTTATTTGTTTGCTTATCTTTTCCGACACTCCCCCTCAAGTTGAGTTTTGGGATTTTCAATTCCCTACTTTCACAGCATATTTTCAAACACACGAGCATTTACTCCCTTCATGAGAATATCAGCTAACTGGTCTTCTGATCGAACAAACTTCAAGTCGACAACTTTCGCTTTTAAATCGTCTTTTATAAAATGTCTGTCAATTTCAACGTGCTTTGTTCCATCATGTTGCACCAGGTTCTCTGAAATGCTTATTATTGCTTTGTTATCACAACATAACTCACACTTTTCTTGTGGAGTAAACCCCAATTCTCCTAATAGTTTTCTCAGCCATAATGCTTCGGTGATTCCCTTTGCTATTCCTCGGAACTCTGGCTTAGCACTAGACATAGCCACAACTTTCTGTTTCTTTCTTCTCCAGGTTACTAAATTCCCTCCCTCTAGGGCAAAGTATCATGAGGTAGATTTCTTGCTGTAACGATCTCTTGCCCAATCTGCATCTGTATATACTTTAAGATTCAGATGTTCATTATTCCTGAACATAAGGTGTTCCTTTTAGAAATCTCAAGATCCTATACATCGCTTCCATATGATGAGTCTAAGGATTATGCATAAATCTACTAACCACTCCTACTGCATATGCAATATCAGGTGCGCCAAGTAAATCAATCTTCCCACTAGCCTTTAATACTGCATTTGATGTGCTAATTTAGCATCTTTGATTGCTTTGAAGTCCATGATTCGACTAATAGATCGAGAATATACTTCAGCTGGGAGATAAAAATCCCTTTATTCGTCTTCTGCACCTCAATTCCCAGAAAATACTTTAGTTGTCCTAGGTCTTTCATTTCAAATTCCTGGAACAACTTCCTTTTTAGTTGTTTTATTTCTTCCTCGTCCCCGGTAATAATCATATCGTCAACATAGATGATAAGACATGTTGTCAAACCATCCTTTCTTTTTAGAAATAGAATATGATCAGAATTGCTTTGCCTATATCCAAATCTCTTCAAAGCAAGAGTGAACCTTCCAAACCAAGCTCTATAAGGCCTTTCTTAAGCTGTATCCTTCTCCTGCTGAGAATTGTTGTGAGAATCCCGGAAGAACCTCCATTTACACTTGCTCCGTTATTTCTCCATGCAAGAACGCATTTTTTACATCAAATTGATACAATGGCCACTTATTATTTGCTTTAATTGAAACAAGATCCTTATTGTATCAATCTTTGCTACTGTTGAAAAGTCTCAGAGTAGTCAATCCCATACACCTGAGTGTATCCTTTTGCCACCAATCTCGCTTTGTATCTTTCGACCTTCCCATCTGCTTTATACTTCACGGTGAAGACTCATCTGCAACCCACTTCTTTTTTACCCTTTGGGATGGTACATCATTTCCATGTACCATTTTTGATAAGAGCGTCAATCTCATCCTTCATCGCTTTTCTCCATTTCTCACTCTGTAGGGCTTCATTGACTGTTATTGGAATCTTTTCAGAGTACACAACTCCATTGGATAAACCGCTCATGGGATACCTTGGCCTTTGTGTCTCGTATTCAGGGTCATAACGTCTAGGTGGGACGCCTTTAGTACTTCTGGGTGGCAACTCATAACTTTTAACTTCTTCTTGTAACACTTCATCATTTATTACACTGTTAGAATTAGATAAAATCTCAAGTGAAGGAGATCTTACCTCATCCACAAGAAATTCAGGCAATGGAGAGTCAATTGGAGCAGGTGTGATATTATGGACTGCACTATTTGATCTTCTCCTGTATTATCTAATGCCTTAGGCATCACACTCAAAGTTAACCAACTTAGATCGTGTATTTTTGATTTCTCTACCTGACATCAAAGTTGGGAGTAGAAATATGTTCTCTCTAAAAATCGCAATCCATGGACGTGTACAATTGATAGGTTAAGGGTCAAAACACCTATATTCCTTCTGAGATACTCTATACCCAACAAAAACGCACTTGACTACGCTGCCCTTTCTTCTTGACTCGTAACCTCGGCTTTATCTTTCACCCTTCTTGCCCTCTTGCCACCACTCTGTGTAGCTGATTAACCGGAAACAACCATCTTTGGTGTGGCGTGTTCCCCCACAGTGGGTCGTCTCACTGGAGTGATGCTCCTCCTAACCGGCTTTGTGGGGCAAGGCCACTTCCTACGCTATGGTTCTCTGACGTTGAGAGTAAGTTAGGAAAGGGCTTCATAATCTCACGTCTTGCTATTTCTCATCTGATCAAACTATATGCTGTGTCCATTGTTGGTAGTGGATCTTAATTAACTAGTTCTTTTCGGTCTTTATCATGAGATTCATCCAACTAAGAACTGGTATAACCGATTCTGTTGTGTTAATTTATTAAAAATTGTGATGTCATTGGATTTGGCATGCGTCTGTCTATCTCCTTCCAAATTGTGATCAATTTGTCGTAGAATACCTCAATGGGATCTCAACCCTGCTTGATTGTGTTTGCTCTCATTGTGAGATCAAACACTTGTAGGCCATCTCTGCCATTGTTGTAAACCGCTTCAATACCTTTCCATAATCCCCCTGCTATTGGGAAATCAAGAAATTGATTAACGAGGTCTGATTCAATGTTTTCAACAATCTAGGTTTTGACTATGTCATCTCGCTAGCACCACAGGCTGTACTTTCTGTGTCAGGAGGAGGTTTGGCTGTGATATGATTGAACCGACCCCTTTCTCAGCAACATGGAGTGAGGATCCATGGTTATCTTGGCTCTTATTGCTATTGAGTTTTTCCAACAATTGCAATAATTGAGCCATAGTAACGTGCTCCTCACTTGGTTCCTTTGGGTGTTTTGGTGGTCCATCCATGGTGGTTCAGGTAAGGTAAGGTCTTGGTAAATGATGAAGAATATGGCCAAAACACCACCGGGGAAAGAGTAGCAAAAGGCCTGGCTCTGATGCCAAGAAATTCAGATAATAGGAAACTTTTTTTGCTGTTTTTCATATATTCAAAACTGTTATACAAAGCTGATATTTCTACTGTTTGCTATGACCTCAGGATAACCAAGATCACTTGGAAGAGTTTGATTCTAATTCTAATTCTACTTGTATTGTATCCTATCTTTATACTATTTTATCTAATACTGATCTTATCCTATGTTATTTGTTTGCTTATCTTTTCCAACAATTGACAGTTTTTTTTTCAAATATTTGAAGGTTTTTGCTGCATTCTCTTTTGCTGTGATTAAAATTCGTGCTTCAAGAGTCAAAAGGTTCATCAACTCAAGGTTTGATGAGGACAAAACAGCCAACATGTCACAGTATGATTTTGGAAAGGTTCTTAAAGAAACCATGCTTAATCTGGGTCCCACGTTCATCAAAGGTTAGCAGCAATCTGAAGCAATGAGAATCATATTTTCTTGGCCTACTTTTGTATTGTTATGTGATTTTTGGAAAACATGTTGAGTTCCTTAAACCAATACCAGAAAACCTATGTACTGATAGAAGTGTCTGTTTTTATTTTTTTCCTTTGTTGTTAGTTGATTGTACTTATAAGCTGGCAGTTACAGATCCTTGTTGTCTATGCAGTCGGCCAATCTCTCTCAACAAGGCCAGATATTATTGGTTCTGAGATATCCAAGGTCAGATAAAGATGGAATTTTGCTTTTCTTGGCAGTTTCATTCATGTTGGTGCTCTCTGTTATTATTTAGTCTTTACAAACTTTATTCTTTATTATATCGATGTCTATGTATATGGATTTGCATACAGCTATAATTTATATACTCTTCACTATTTTACATTGTTGTCCATGAACCCTTTCATAATTTCAATTTCTGTTTGACCATTCTGGGTACTGTGTGTTCACCTGAGTAACACTTAACAAATGTCATGTACTGGCTGGGATGAAGTTAAACATACTATATCTTTACTGTATTGTACCGAATGTCAGGATCTTGCATGGAACTGCTCCTGAATGTTAAAAATGTAATATTCAAGGATGAAGGAAATTCACAAAAATGAAGGGTATTAACATGTCCAATTTACATAGTAGTCTCTTGTTAAAGATACTAGAAGGGTCAAGACATGGACCCAAATCCACCAGCATCCAAAAATAATATTAAACCTTGATCATTCAAACTGGGAATTTTCCTAATATTTCTTCCAATGTGTTAGAAATATGATGAACTCTCCTTTGTTTTTTCAGCTGTGTTTTCTGTTTAATCTATAAATGCAGGCACTATCTGAGCTTCATGATCAAATCCCTCCTTTCCCTAGAGCTGATGCAATGAAGATCATCGAGGATGAATTAGGTGCTCCTGTGGCAAGACTTTTTAGTTATATATCCGATGAACCTGTTGGTGCAGCTTCTTTTGGTCAGGTAGTCTTGATATTTACAATGTCCAATCCTTTTTCGAAGGTTAAAGTTTGAATTTGATGAGTTATTATTGTAGTTTATTAAGGTGTCACCAGATGATATTGACTTTGCCAAATTTTGTCCCCTGGTCCACTTTCATAGCCTTGGTTAGTTATTGTTGTATAAGTTTTAGGTGCTGGTTCTGATACGGTATGTATATTCATAATTTGTGAAAGATGTAATCTGGGCTGTCAGGGATCAGAATCCTCTTTAACTGCTCGCCTTTGAAAAGGTTGAGTTTTTATTAAATAGAAAATTTGGCAAATCAAGTGGTTCCTGCCCTTGCGAAACTGGTTAGTGGTGGATGTGTAGTTGACAGCATCTGCTCTGTTACATATTTTGTGAATCTGTGTTCACAAGATTTTTGGTGTTACAGGTCTATAGAGGAACCACGTTTGAAGGCTGTGCTGTTGCTATCAAAGTTCAGCGACCAAATCTACATCACCTAGTTGCTCGAGATATATACATCCTTCGTTTTGGGGTTCGTCTTCAATTATTTTTGTATGTTTGACTGGTTTTCTTAAAGGAATCTAAATTACAACATTTTTAGGTTATTCCAGCTTGGCCTTTTGAAAAAGATTGCCAAGAGAAAAAATGATATTCGCTTGTACGCTGATGAACTTGGAAAAGGTTTAATTGGAGAATTAGACTACAGATTGGAAGCAGAAAATGCTTCCCGATTCTTGGTATGCTTCTATTTTGATTAATTTTTTTATATTTTCTACTATCTTTGAAGTGTATTTAGTGGTACAAGACATTGTTCGATGGTAAATAGCTATATTGACAATATGATGATCAGATTTGAGATTGGTTGACAGACTCGTATTGATTAAGTTTTTTTTTAGTAGTTTTAGTTTTCTTGATTAAGCTTTGGCAAAACCTCTATGCATCTTTTTGAGAGCTAAAAACTTTTCCTTTTTGTTGATTTTTAGTGATAACTTGTTTGAAAGGGAAGGAGAAGCCAAGGGATTATCATTAATATTATTATTACTTTTATTATTATTTACTGCGTCTGTTCCACAAAGTTTTCCTATAGCTACAAAGACCGAGGAATAACACTAAGTTAATGCAACTAGTAGAGTAAACCATAAAATAAGCCCTTTGCCAAAAGTTTGTGTTAGCTGCCTAAAGTTTCAAAAGTTAGAGTTAGCCCCCTAAACCATAAAATAAATTTAAAATAAGAAAATTAAATAAAAACCACATAAGTCAAGGAAAGTAGTTTTTGTTTACCGAACCCACTAAAAAAATTAAAAAGCATAGCAACTCAAATAAAAATGAAAAAAAGAGGACCACTAAAAACGGCTTGTGGTCTTAGATATCCCACACCAGTGCACAAGGACACAACATGGTGGAATGAGGATGTAAATGTTACTTGGACATTAAAAAATCTAATGATGAAGAAACTATCGTTAGATATAGGGAAGCTTAAGTTAAAGCAAGGGGAAGTAATTTGAGAGGCTAAGGATAAGGTGTATAAGGATATTTATAAGAAATTGAATTATGAGGAAGGAAAAATAGAGATATATAGGATAGCCTAGAGGAGACAAATGTTTCCCAAGGATCTTTCTATGGTTAAGCATATTCCCAACAAATACCAAAGGATTTTGGTCTAGAATGATGAGATCAAAAGTAAAACAAGGGAGTATTTTAATGAGTTGTTCAATGGAGGTCAAGTGGTGTGCATGTGCATAGGTGACACCACTCTTGAAGATAATGAAGTTAACTTTGAGTATATGAGAAGGAATCAAGATTCAAGGTGAAGAAGGCATTGAAGAGGATGAAATTAAAGAAGGTTGTTAGTTTAGATGGTATCCCCATCGAGATTTGGAGATACCTAGGCAAAATTGGTATTGATTAATTAACTAACCTTTTCAACAAGATTTGGTGGACAAGTAAAATGCCACAAGAATGGAGGAGAAAGCACCTTAATGCCTATTTATAAGAATAAAGGAGATGCTAAGAGTGCTTAAAAATAGCTTATGAGTCACACCATAAATTATAGGATAGAGTGATTGAGTAATTGAGGAAGTGTGCTGATATTTCGGAAAATCAGTTTGGATTTATACCACATAAGCTCTCTATACAATATTGCCAAAATGAGAATTATGTTGAACTGTAGCAAATAAAAAAGAAGGGATTGAAGTAGAAAGTTTGACTATTATAAAGGAAAGGAGGGAGTATTAACTTTCATGAATATGAAAACCTCCAAATATTTTATTTAATATCCAATCATTGAGAGTCCAAAAGGAAGGGATTGAAGTAGAAAGTGTACCATGATAAAGGAATGGAGGGAATGTTAACTTTCATGAATATGAAAATCTACAAATATTTTATTTAACATCTAATCATTGAGAGTCCAATTCAATGTAAATTATAATTTTAATAATTAAAATAAATGTTAATTTATATGTATTAAAATAAATTCTTTTATCACGAGTGAGCCCAAATATTAGTAGTTAAGGGAATGGGAGAGGGACATAGATCATGAAAACTTTCTTTCTTTGTGAAAAACTCCTAAAATATGTTGATGTTTGAAGCCGAACCTATTGTGAATCAGTTTGAATTTGGAAAATAAGTTTTAAAAGTTTTTCTTCCTCTATTACTCATGGAAATGGGGAAATAAAGATGAAGTGATAGTTAGGTAAGATGATGGAAGAATTAAGGGTTTCATTCGTCATATTGCCAATTTTATTGTAGCCTCTTATTTCCTTATAAAAACTATTTGATCACAGATTCTAGATGAAAAAAGTTTGGATTATGGGTATTCTAACAATATTAAGAGATGGGACCTCTAAATTTATATTAATTCCAACAAAACACTTTCCCTCTGTCCTTAAATCGTGAGTTTTAGGCCCCCACCATTCTTGAAGATCATTTTTAATTAATAAATTGAGTGTTGGAAAGTACTTGCCATATTGTTTATGCTATTTGTTGTTAAGTACCTTAAAATATGTTGTCAAGTGTGTGATCAAATTATAATCCTTAACTTTGCTTATGGAAATGTTATGACCATTACATAGTTATATACTTGTCTCAAGTCTCATGCACGATACTGTTCAAGTGTATATTATAAATTTTATGGGCATTCGTGTAAGAGTAGAGAAATGGTGTCGAATGCTTCCGATTGATGACTTTATATAATATGAATTTGTATGAACATTCCTGGAACATTAGAAATTCTATTAAACTTCTGGGTTATTACATTCTTCATTGAAATAACTCACTCAAGTTTATTTACTGTGTTTGTTATCAACTTGACATTTGCTTCATGGGGGACCTTGAGTCTAATACTAATATACTTCCAGGAGGCTCATTCATCGTTTTCATTCATACTCGTTCCAAAAGTCTTTCCACAGCTCACAAGAAAAAAAGTGCTGACCATGGAATGGGTGAATGGTGAAAATCCAAATGACTTACTATTAGCTTGTGTTGGAGCTAAAGATGATAGTTCCGCATATTCTGAGAAACAGAAGGTTGAAGCAAAGCAACATCTTCTTGACTTGGTGAGATATATTTTATTTCTAAGACTGTGAACCATTGTGTAGGGATTAATCTGTATGGTTGCTTGTATGCATGATTTTTAATTACTGCAATGGGCTACATTCTATATGACCTCTGTGAACTTAGTCATTTGAGGGATAGGAGTAGGTGTTGTATGTTTCTGGTGGTGTGCCTTACTGTAGCAGTATTCCAAAATGGTTGTTGCTTAAAAAATGGAATGTTTAGAATTACTATACAGAAACTAGAGAGGTTTGCTGGTTTATTTCTACTGTTTCTACTTACCAAAAAAGAAAATCATAGTGTCCGAGTATAATGTTGAAGATATTCAAATTAATAATTTGTTGCAGTAGTTAGGATTCTATCAGGGTCTAGCTTGAACATAGAGTATGAGTTTAATGACAAAGCCAATCCGTACTCCCGAAAAGACGGGTCATCTACATGAACCAAGAGTCTATCTTAAGTGTTCATCCTCATATTCAGTCTCTTCTATTCCTTTCTATTTAGAGCCATAGCTTCTTACTAACCATTTTCTCCGTATCTATATATTTGCCTTGATCACGTTTAACCAATGCACCTATTATTCAACGTCTCACATACCCAAACCGTCGTAATTGATTCTCCCTTATCATATTTCAATATTCGTTGCTCCAACTTTCTAACTTTCTTTTAAATATCCACATTTCTAATTTTGTCACTTTAGGTGTTTCCGCACATGCACCTTAACATACATGTCACTGCTACACTCATGTTCTTGACATGCTCATTCTTGAAAGGACAACATTTTGACCCATATGATAATTCTAGTTTAATTGACGTCCTATATAATTCATTTTTGACCTTAAGGGTATAATATGAGCCACCTAGATTTTATATAATGGGTGACATCTTTATCTATGTTTCCATTCCTTTGAAGAACTAATCCTAGGTATTTCATCACATACAAATATCTTATTGCCATCTAAACTCTCACAATCTTCTCTTGTTCCATTCCCAACGCTAAAATAAAACTCCATATACTCTGTTTTACTCCTACTAACTCTGAAACCTTTAAATTCCAACATTTATCTCTATTTCTTTAATTTAATATCCTCCCCTATGTTAGTCTCCAGTATCATCAAAAAGCAAAAAGAAAAAAGCAAAAACCATGATATTTCATTTTGTATTGATCTTATTACTTAGTATAAGGTTGTTGTGAAAAGGAAGGAACTTAGGAAGATTATTCGCTTGACACAATTGTAGTAATGGGGAAATCCTTTGTCACTCCACCACAACTTCATGCTTGTATTGTTACATTTTGATACATATTCTTAACTAAGTCGATATACTAACATAGTACGTCCTTCTCAGTCATTGTTCATCAAAGTTAGTACCTTGTTTAAGCTCCAAATCAATGAACACCATATGTAAATGTTTTTTTCTTGCACGATAATGCTCTGTTGTTTCCCTAATAAGGTGGATAACTTTTGTGGTCGACCTAGCATAGACCCAAACTGATTTTCTAAAATATTGCTCAATCCTTCTCTCTTATAATTTCATAGTGTGACTCATAAGCTTTATTACCTTGATAGTTTGAACACTCTTGAGCATCTTCTTTGTACTTATAAATGAGTGTGAGTTTAGTGGCTTACAATAATCGTCTCTAGTATAATACTTGAGATATAGCATGTATATTTTGTTCTGGGAAGAGAGTAGTGAACGCATGAAGTTTCACTATGCATTTGAGTGAGCTGCTATTTTTGGAGGTGTTAAGAGTTGTAGTTTTTCTTGGTTTCTTCAGACTTCAAAACGTGGTTGGAAATTATCTGTTTTACTTAATTATTAATTTATCTTAGAATCTGATCATGTGAGAGAAGGGCCTTGTGTTCGACTTCCCAATTTTTTTGCAAAGTCATGAAGGACATAGGACTTTCTATTAGTATTTCTCCTCATTTTCATGTTGTATTTACCTTTTGAGATTTCTATCTTGGGAGGAACTGTTGAACTCCTGCTTTGTTAAATATTGTCTGTCTCTTTTCTTGCTTACCTTTATGGAAGAGAGAGTTTAAAAGGCTGATTCTTATTATCCCTCTGGTATGTTTCAGCAATAACCACTAAGAAGGAAACTCGAGACTTTTACGCTCCCATTACATATATTGAATTTGGAAATATATGGACCTAAGTTTGTGAAAGTTCTTGTTTATGGCAGTGGTACCTAACTCGTTTTCCCTATTTCTTGTGTGAGCCACATTTCAACACATCTTAATCGGTGTATGTTGTTGCAAAGAACCTGAATAAACCACCTATTCGTGTCACATATCAAGAAGGAAAAAGAAAGCAATCAACGGGAAGCTGAAAGCTAGAAAGGGGTATAAGGGTTTTTTTAAGGACAATTAGAATCTTGTAAAATGGGGGGAGGGAACATGCTCAGTAGTTTGTTAGCCAAGTTGGTTAGGATATTAAATAGGGGGGGGGGGGGGGGGGGGAGATCACTTAGGGGAGGTTATGCAAAAATAGTAAAAACTCATCATACTTGTGGAGAGAACCTTCCTCTCGAATTGAAGGAACTTGTAAATTTCAGCAATCATCAATTTATAGCTTCGGCTGAATTCTCAGAAGTTGGTATCAGAGCAACCCAATTCCGATGACCACCATAGGTCCGTCGACACATAGCCACAACTAGGAGAACGTAGAGGCTAACCTAGCACACTTGATGAAAGAATTGCCCTAGTTGTCTCACGGGCTATGATGACTATGGAGTAGAGACTAGCCAGTCAACTCACGGCTGCGCACCATACCCAATAATTGAGGGTCGATATGTCAGCGTTATCATTACACCTTGAGCAATGACCGAATTTTGGTTAGGTAGCATCAAAGGGTACCCAGTAAGAAACTGGTGGTAGAGGAGTGTGAATCAGAAGGATTACACATGTCTCGAATGATGAAGGCATGGGTTTGTTTTCAGAAGGGCCACAACCCTAACCTGGATTTACTGGGGGAATGTTGGCGAGTTGGAGAATGAGGAAGCTTGACCTACCAGTTTGACGGATTTAACCCCGACGGGTGGATTATGAGAGTCGAGAGTTTTTTCCGGTTTTACCATTCTAACGAAGAGGTCAAACTAGAAGCGGTCGTTGTAGCGTTGGATGGAGATGCCCTCCTCTGTTAATGGGAACATTAGACTATTGCGTGTTGTGTTGGGAGGAGTTAAAAGGGTTATTGCTCCTTCAGTTTCGATCGACGTTATTGGGAACTCTACAGGAACAATGATTGTCCCACGGGCAAACTAGTGACGTCTTGGAGAAGATTTATTGAGTTGATTGCGCCGTTAGGATCTTGCGCACAGTCAATACATAAATGGGCTAACAGGTATGTTTGCTCGGTCCTCGAACCCTTGACGTGGCAATGGATATGTCTTCTAAGGTAGAAGAAAAGTTGTGGTTTGGAGTGCATCGAAGGTTAGAATACAAAATCACCCTCTTATCAACACCCGGGAAAAACTGGCTAGTGTCCTCAACACTAGTGGTGTCTAGGTCCATTCCATATCCAACGTATTTTCCTCCCCAGAACCCCATAGTTAAGACATCTTCACCTATACCTGTAGCTAAGGACCTAGGGGTGGTGAGGAGGTTAAGTGGTAAGGATTATGTTTTCGCTATGGCGACAAGTGGTCAACAAGCCACTAATGCCCACAGAGGGAGCTGAGTGTCATGCTGACGATGGAGGGGGGCAACGAGGAGGTTCTTGGGGAAGAGGAGACAAACTGTAGTGAGGATTATATTGTGGAATTTGAAAACCCCATAATGACTTGTCTCGTCTTTCCCAATGCTCTTTTCCGTGGCTTCCACATACAATATGATGGTTTAGAATCCTACCGAATATAAAAGAAACAAATCATAATTCAAGTAGGATTTGTAAAGATATGATAAATCCTAGAGGAAATAAGATTCAACTAGCTTGAAAGAATTCCATGCATGCATTCACATCACCTCATCTCTCTGATTTTACATCACAAATTCTGAAGGAGTATCATGATACTCCATTGGAGGTCACTCTGGTGATTACAAGACATACCAAAAAATTGCTGCAGAATGGTGGCAGGTATGAGGAAGGATGTTATGAGGTATGTATTAGCATGCAATGTGTGTCAGCAATAGAAAAAATCATCTCTAAGTCCTATGGGATTGCTTCAACCTCTTCCCATACCAGAGGAAGTGTGGCAAGACATATCAATGGATTTCGTGGAGGGGTTACCTAAGTCTAGTGGATGGGACATAGTGCTTGTGGACGTGGTGGTGGGCAGGTTGACTAAATACGCGCATTTTGTGAAGCTGGAACATCCTTTCATAGCTTAGGATGTAGGCCAGATTTTTGTTCAAGAGATAGTGAAATTGCATGGGTTTCCTTCTACGACTGTGCCATATAGTAATTAGATCTTTCTCAGTCACTTTTGGAAGGAGATGTTCAAGCTACAGGGATCCAATATACATAGTAGTACAACTTACCATCCACGAAGTGATGGGCAAACTGAGGTCGTTAACAAGGGATTGGAAGCATACTTGCACTGCTTTGTCAATGGAAAGCCAAAATCTTGGTCTAAGTGGTTGCATTGGGTTGAATTCCATTATAACACAGCTTGACATACAGCTATCAATTATACACCATTTCAAGCATTTTATATTCGTTTTGAAAGTGGAAGCACATCTATATCCTCATTGGAAGAGAGTTTGAAGGAAAGAGATGTTGTGATTGATTATTTACAGTACCATTTGGCTTGTTCACAAAATCAGATGAAGTAATATGAAGACAAGAAGAGGAGAAGACAAAATCATAAAATCGAGAATTTGGGGTGGGGGATTTAGTATATTTGAAGTTACAACCCTACAAGCAGCATTCCCTAGCTAAGAAATTGAATGAAAAACTCGCTCCTAGATACTATAAACCATCTGAATTGTTGGAACGTGTTGGGGCTGTGGCATACAAGCTTGCCCTTCCGGATCACAGCAGAATTCATCTAGTGTTCCACATATCTCAGTTGAAGAAGATGGTTGCTAATGCTCCAGTTTCTCCTAGTGTTCCACCACAACTCTCTTCAGACTTGGTGTTGGAAGTTGCTCCAAATTCAGTGCTGGCAGTAAGTTGAGTAATGGGAGCCTGGAAGTGCTGATTCAGTAGGACAGATTATCTAACTTTAACGCCATCTGGGAGAATGTTGAAGCCTTCTCTCAACAATTTCCTTATTTTTCCACCTTGAGGACAAGGCGGATGTTTGGGTGGCGGGTAATTCAAGGAACCTGAATAAACCACCAATTCGGATATTAAAGAAGGGGGGAGATCACTTAGGGGAGGTTATGCAAAAAAAGTAAAAAGTCATCATACCTGTGGAGAGAACCTTCTTCTCGAATTGAAGGAACTTGTAAATTTCTGTAATCATCAATCTATAGCTTCGGCTGAATTCTCAGCAGCAGTGTGGTACTTTTGCACACATTTGGACTGGTTAGACAAAGTTAGATAGGAATTTTCTTTCCAGTGCCTATTCCGCATCCCATTGTATCGTGTTCCCAGTAAGTTTGGTTTCCATTTTGGATAACTGCACACTTAAAAAACTACTTGTAGTTTTTAAACCCGTTGAGGCACTGTATCATTTTCTGATTTATCTCTGATACGTTTTGTCTGAAGCAATCTTGAGGTTGTAGGAATGCTGGCATGGAGTGGTTTTGTCCAATTACTTATATCGACGCCTTCAATTTTCTTTGTTGAGTTTTGCCACCTATAATGGGAAAGTTCCTATCTGATGATAGCTTTACTGTGTTGATTTGGATCCTATAGGTTGACAGGAATGACTGTATTTTCTCAAAGTTTTCTTACCGATCTATGAATCAAAATTGAGCTCTTTTGACGATGTACCTCTGAAACTTTTCTTGGAATGCTTGTGTTTAGACAGAATTTGTTCTTTTATGCTTTTTTGTTTCAAAGAACTCTTGATTCTCCATATTTGCTTTGCTCCTTTTGACTATCAATAAAATATTCTTAACTTAAAATAGAAGAAAATCTTTTGATGCACTATGGTTATAGATTCTGGATTGCTGAAGATGTCCAAAACAGCAATGATGATATTATCCCATTATCTCTATGGAAGATCCTGTAATGAAGGGCGTTAGGGAATTTGAATGTACTAAACCTTAACTAAGCATTAGCGAAGAGATTTTTATTTGTCCTATTATTTGAAACTCAATGGTCATCTCTGACTTTTCTGTTATCAAATGAGTGCTCTATATTATCTATTTGGTCTGAATTTTGCTGTTTTACCTTGACTCTTTTGTAAATGGTCGTTGTGAAAGATATCCATGACTATTATGATTCAATTTAATCTTCATTTATAATCCATATCTTTCCAGGTGAGCAAAGGTGTGGAAGCATCACTTGTTCAGCTTCTTGAAACAGGATTTATGCATGCTGATCCACACCCTGGAAATCTGCGTTACACAAGTACTGGGCAGATAGGGTACTTTAATATATTGCATGACTAGTAATCAACTGGATGATGTTTACTATAATTAACTTGTTAATGTTATCTCATTCTGTTGTTTCACCTGCCAGGTTTCTTGATTTTGGTCTCATGTGTCAAATGGAAAGGAAACATCAGTTGGCAATGCTTTCTTCCATTATACATATTGTAAATGGGGACTGGGCCTCTCTTGTTCAGGCTCTTTCAGAAATGGATGTCACTAATCCTGGGACCAACACCCGTCTTGTGACAATGGTATTTCAGCTGTCTCTATCCTCCCTTCATCAATCACTACACCTTTACCCCTACCCCATCCCTTAAGAAAAACACTTGGTCTCCATTGAGAATTTCTTTAAGAAAGAAAACTTACTAAAGGGAAAGGTTTTGAGAAACAGAAATTAAGTCTAAGAGAAAGACAAAAGAGAATTCCCCAATCACTGTTGCAGCTGATAATGGCATGCTAGGTGCTGTCCATGAGCATTTTTTAAAAGAGAGGTTAGAATTATCCTTCAGGCTTCACTAGACACCCCACTGTCAGAAGACCTGTCATTTCTTGCTATCAAAGTACTTACAAATTGCTGAAATATTTGAAATAAAATTTTGTGCACTCTTTGGCTCCAAAAGCTTGCATAATGAACTTTCAGTTGCTCCTAACAGTTTCTGGATTGGCAAACCATATTAAGACAGCACTAAGGGCTTCTGTGTTCAATTTACAATGCATGAACCAGTGTTTAGCTTCAAATAAGTATCAAGCAGTCTTCATTAACGAGATTTGCGATTGATATCTGAAACTAATTTGGGTGAAAGGAATTTCTGCCTTCGCTATGCTGGTCAAAGTTAGTACAGTACTCCACCTTCCAGGGTATCTAAACTTCTAATTTCTTTACTTGTTTTCATTGGATGTGGGCTATCTGCAAGACAATTTTTTTATCCCAGAGTTGGTGAGCAGCTCTTAACCCAGTGCCTTACCATACTTGCTTCAGACTCAATTTGAGCCTTTGAGGTTTAAGGTTGGAACAAGGTGACGTTTTGATTGTTTTGAGACAAAGAGAATAACTTTATACTTTGACGACTAAGTCATTCATTGAAAGTGACGGCAGTAAGGATGAACTCTTCTGATAGGAATTAGGATATGCATTCACTAAATGAAAATATTAGTCTATGGGGTGATTATTCATTAGTCATTCCTTGATACTAAAGTCAGAAATCTTTTTATATTGCTGTTTTGGATGTAAAATATAGTTAATATTTTTCCAATTGCTGCAGGAATTGGATAATGCCTTAGGAGAGGTAGAGTTTAATGACGGTATACCAGATATCAAGTTTAGTAAGGTAATATGTGTTGATATTTTGTCTTCATGGTCTTTTACTCTGTAGCTGATAATCTTTTATTGTTGTTCTTGAATGATGATTCTATCTTAGACGACTCCAGTGGTGAGGAAAATTTTAGCAAAAATGTTGTTTTTATATGTAAAAAATATATCAATGGCCATATTTTGTTTATATTCTTAAGAGAGAGATTATATGTTCATGTGTTCCTTAGGAAATCAAAGTGAGATAACAGGAATGTTAGAATTATAGTTTGAAAAGAGCAAATGTATCCCTAAAAATCAGATTTCAATCCTTCTAATAATATATTTGAGTCTGAGCTTATAGGGTATGTGGCTGTCAAAAACTTTAACTTACAGAAAAAGCAGTTCTGGATATGCCCTTGAGGCCTTGACAATCAGTTTGTTCTCTTTTTCTAAACTGAAATATTTCACTTAATAATTTGTTTCGCTCTTGCTTTCATGTTGCTTAATGCTGTTCTGTAACTTGTAAAAGTCAAGTTTGTTTGACAATGCCAATTCAAATTTGTATATTGAAAAGAAGAATGATTCTGAGTTTAGAATATCCCTTTTTCTGGTTAATTTTTTTCTTACTTCTATTTAAGTTTTGAAGTATAATCTAGTAGACCTCAAATTATCACTTCAGTTTTATATTGTTATTATTTTTATAATCATTTCAATTCTAACTGTTGGACATGGGAACTATTTCAGTTTCTCATGGTTGATTTCATTCTCTAAATTTATTTTCCCTATTTATTCTATGATTTATGTCCTGTGAAGGTCCTCGGGAAAATCTTTTCAGTGGCCTTCAAGTATAATTTTCGCATGCCCCCATACTATACACTTTTGCTCCGTTCTATGGCTTCTTTGGAAGGTAATACTGTCTTCATATCATTTCAATATTATTTGGTTGCTCTGTTTAAATTTATGTAATTAATTTCATTGGATTTCCTTTTTGAGTAGCAAATAATAAATCTGGTATGATGAGAGAAACCTTTATGGAAGACCATGAATGTAATTTTTGATAACATTTCCATAGATTTAGCAGCCATGAATGTTGCAAATACCCATTTTGAAGAGTCTATCTGTTGTCATGCTCTGAGTGTTTAGCCACAGGATCGTGTGGTGCACTCTTGCCTTTTGATGGAGAAGGTGCAAGCCTATTGCGGAGGGAGCTTGTGTATGTGTAGCTAGTACTAGCTTGCCTTTAGTACTGGGAATGGAGGTTGTTGGATGTTTGGCTCTTGGATGTGCTTTTGCCACGAAGAGATAGAAAGTAGCATCTTTGATAACATTCAATAATTGAGTGTCCTAGGGGGGGATTCAACATATAATTAATTTTTATTACTCATGTGCTAAACTGGAGCGCTTTGTTTCTTATTCATTGACCATAGCCTCTAGTGAGACTTATTTTTGAGATGGGATTTTACCCCCATGAAAATTGAAACATCACTAAACTCCTAAAGCTTACAAATCCTTAAAAATAAAGTTCAAGAGAGTATGAGATAAAAACTAAGAAAGTACATGAAAAAGGGGAGTGGATTTTGACACACTACCTCATGGTTAGTCCCCTCTCACCATGGTAGTTTAGGCAGTGATCTGCCAACCGAGGTACTAACTGACTTAATGGAATAGGTGGCTCCACATTGTTTCTCAACATGTCTATTTTTAAACATCATCTCCAAGTCCAGCTTGCTAACTTTAAGGTTAGACGGACTCCCACAAAATCCCCAACTTCTATATCTTGCCTTCCTTTGTAAAGATTGCATGACTTATATGTGCATTTTTCTTGTATGTTAGGTTATGATGAAATGTTTGTATATTCTCATCCCCCTTTTCAAGTCAATGCAATTTTTCTTGCGTTCAAAGTATTAGATTTGGGCTTTTGTGATAAATGCTGAACGCAAGGATTTTTTTAAGTAAAGGACTTGTCTCCTGATGATATTGAATGAGAGTTATTACTTCGTATGCTATGGAAGGAGGCCTTATAGGCTTGGCTAGACCTGCAAAAAATGACTAAAATCAACCCACCTAAGAAGGGATCCGAAGATCAAGTTAAAATGTGTTTTAAATAGAGAAAGTAGTGTAGAGAAAGAACTCACTTTTGAGAGGGATGTGCTTATATTGGAATGTGTGATTTCCTTTATTTATGGGGAATTTATAGTCATGAGTAGTGTGCACCCTTGATGTGACAAACTTCCTCGATTGGGTTCCCTCATTTGAGGATGTTTCATCACTCAAATAACTTCCTTCTTAGGCTTTGTAACTTGTGGGTCCTAACAGTCTTTGGCCTTAATTTTTTGGATTTGGTTTGTTTCTTCATTAAAACACCTTCTTGAGGTGACTCTTGGTGTCGTACACATGGCATTCTCTAATTAGCTGGGGTTTTTGCCCCAACATAAATGATACTTCTTTTCCAAGGTGGCTAAATTCTTATTCTAGAGGGTTTGTTGTACTTGTTCATGCACCTCTAGCAACTGCTTGTAATGCCTATTGAGCCTGTGTTGTTGTTACCTCGCGGGTTTAAATTTGTTCAATTTTAATTATTTGAATCACCGTTTGATGGTCATATCTCCCTTAGACAAGTAACTAGCCTCCTCTCCATCAGCATAATCTACCTCCTCTACAGTTATTAGAACTCTCATATTCTTTCTATTGTTCGGTCCTTTTTTAAGTTCCGTGTACAATGCCTACCCCGAGTCCTTGGGCTAGTGCATTTGTTTATTGTGATCATAAAAGCTCTTGGCTCCATCCAATCATAAGTGTTCCATTCACATGAAATTATGAATTTAAGTAAATACTAATTTAGACAAACATAAATATAAAATTAACCAAATTCAGGTGCCTTTACCCTTGTTTCTATGAGGCTAGACTGAGTTTGAATCATTCTTTTCATTTCTTATTGCTTCCATTTCAACTTCCTCCTTCAAAATCATTATTTTATTCATTTGGCTTAGAAGTGTTGCTTTTTTCTTTCATATTTTCTGTTGGTCATGATATTTTCTGATTGTTCACACAATTCAACATCATTAGCATGTTCTAATGTTTGAATTGGTAGATTGAACTAGGGGTGCTTAATCATAGAGCCAAGTTGGAATAGTTTTAGGCTTTCTCAAGCCCATTATATTAAACTTGGCTTAGCTCAAGCTCAATGCTCTATGACCTTGTAAATTTAGGCTCGGCTAAGTTCATGGCCTGAACTTCAAGTTTGGCTCTAGCTTGATTAATCAATCCTGGACATATACTAAAATTTTTGTTAAAGACAAAGTTTAACTTTTTCCAAGGCCAAAATGAGCCCTAAGTTCAAATCAACACGAGCATGAATTTGGCCTGTTTTGGTTTAGTTAGTTGTGGGCTGATTGTGCTTTACTTTATTAGCCACTCACCTTCTATTACTTTTTTCTCTTGGTCGATGTGGGACAGAAACTTCATGCTCTCTCTGCAAGCAAGTTTCACGTATGAAACTCTTTTCAGTTTACTTCACCTCCAACCATGTTTCAGTCTACCTCCATAAATTCATCAGCTCTCTTTGTCTGAAATCTAATCCGCACTTCCCAATTTTTCTTCACTGATACGTTTCCACTTAATAAATCAGACTACCCCTTTCTCTCTCAAAAAAGAAATTTCATACTCCCTTTACACTTTCTAGAAATTTTTGATTCTACTCAGCTAAATAAAATTCCCACAAAGATCCAGATGCTTAAATTGAGAACTAGGTCAAAATTTTCGTTGTTTAACTATGTCTATATATATATTGGGCTATAATGAAATGGTTTGAAGAAAAGATGGTTTCATTTATGCAAGTGAATTGTTTGAATTACACAAAGTAACAAGAATATTAAGGTTAGATAAGATATCATCCTAACCATAGACAAAGAGATAAACATGACTAACAAATGAAATAATTATCCTAACTTGCCAATATACGCTGCTATATAATGTTAGTGAAGTATAACCTTGTGTTGTTGTGTAAGATTAATAGATTGTTTTTGACACACATTTTTAAGAGTATTATTATCTTTTTGGAATTTACCATTATGTATAATTAAAATTAGTCGTGCTTGTTCATGAGTTTTTTGAGCCGAGCTCAACTTTGCTTGGCTTGGCTTATTTAGGTCTTGAGCTAAGCCCAAGCTTCATTAGGGGCCGATGAGCTGAGTTTTGACCTTGTTGAGCTGGAGTTGTTCAAGAACTACGTGCTTATTTATCACCCTTAATTTTTAATATAGAGGTTCTATACTTTTCTTCTCTTGGCACCCAACCTGGAAACCTTCCTTTTGCTGCTTGCTGTCCCGACACCTTCTTTACTATAATTGGCTGCACCTTGTACACTTTTGACTCTCCACATCTTACCTATGCATATGCAGATGTTGCATGCCAATATTCTATGCACTTTTGGCATATAATTGGCCTCCAATAATACAAAACATTTTGGAGTCTACAATCACCCCCTGTACATTCTTGAAAACATTGGCTTAACAAAAGGCTGATTGTGCTGGACCTTCACAAGCATTTTAGAGAAGAGAATTTCTCCTTTTTCATAGTGACTTGTTCAACTTTTAGAAATTTCCCAACCATTCCAAAAATTCTGGGTAAGCTTCCCCCCCTTATATCTATATCAAAGATGGTAGCTTAATCTTAATTGATTTTGTTTTGACATTCTCCATGACATCCATATCAGGGCCCCATGGGTTGTTTATGAAGATTTTTGAATCATAAAATTTAAAATTTCTATGGATTACCTTAGAACAATCTCAATTGTTGTAACAAGGAAAAAAAATACTAATGATTAACCATCAAACCCTTAGCTGCAATTGCAATTTTATAAACCTTATATTTTCTGAATTCTTCTCGGAAAGCCTTTCATAATGTTTTATGTCAGATTAGGACCTAAAATAGCACACCGCTGCTCATTTCCGGATATTCATCTGTTCTTCAATGTCATCAGAATGAATTGGATTCATACATATTCTCGATCGTCCTTTCTAGTTTTCTTCGAATTTGTTGTTCTATTCACAATTTGACGTGAGGAAAGGACTTGGATTTGGTAAATAAAATGACTCCCTAGGGTTAGGAGGAATCAAAGCCCATAATAGTTATATTTTTAGATAGTTTGAAGTCTAAACTTTCATCTTGTATATTAATCAATAATCATCATCACCTTTTTCTTTTGTTTTGTGCTTTTGAGCCATATTCCCAACATTCTATTGTAATGAACCTCCCGAAGGCACGAGGCATCATGCATATGTATCAAAGGCGAGGTAAGGCATAAACAAGGGGACAAGCAATGCGAGCACAAGCACAACAGAATATGTAACAGAATGGAGACGAGGAAAGCATGACACCAGCTAAAGTATAAATAAATGATGTAACTAATTTCTATTAGAAAAGGGTACATTGGGAATTCTTTGTAACGGGGGTAAACAGTAGTATAAGTAGAGAAATACAAGAATGGCAAAGCACGCTGTATTTTACAAGGGAGAGACTAGCCTCTCGAAAGCCAGGAGTTATGATTTTACAATATTATAGCAATACAATATAATATACAATACTTCTATTTCCATAGTTGTCTCCGTCCGTAGCTCGCTTACTAGCTGAATGTGACTGTTTTGATACTGGATAGCTTGTTGCAGAGAGTAACTGACTGAACCATTACATTTGGTATCAGAGCAATCAGTCATGGCCCTGCCGGCGTTAGGCTCTCGAGTAGACCATCTGGAGGAGCAGATGGAGTTGGTCAACACAACGGTGGCTGGGTTAAACGGGACAGTGGGTACGATGAAGAATGAGTTGACCGAGCACATGCGAAGGACGAAGCACTGACAGGGGAAGAGGAAGCAGGGGCTAGGAGAACAGGAAGAATCAACCATGGTGTCTTTACATTCAATTGTAGGACTCTCTGACCCAAAAACAATGAAAATGAAAGGAAGAATAGGGGAGGGTGAAGTAGTTGTGATGATTGACCCAGATGCCACTCATAACTTCATCTCAATCTCCTCTGTCCAGGCTTTACAAATCCCTTCATCGGAGTCGAAGGAGTTTGGCTTGTCCTTGAGAAATGGGGAGGCCATCAGAGGAACGGGAATATGTAGACAGGTAGAGTTGATTTTGGAAGGGGGAACGAGGGTGGTTGAAGATTTCTTGCTCTTGGGGCTGGGAAATACAGATGTGATTTTGGGGGTACAGTGGTTGGAAAATTTGGGACCAGTGATGACCAACTGGAAGACTCAATTGATGACTTATCAACAGGGTGGAAAGACCATGACCTTACGCGGAGATCCGATTTTGACGCACACCAAAGTCTCCCGCAAATCTATGGTTCGGATATTGCACAAGGAAGGAAAGGGATGGTGGGTGGAATGTAACACGTTGAATGCTGGACAGAAACCCCTTTTGGAGACTCAGAGGGATATACCTACATTTCTACAAGAGGTAATAAAAAAGTATGATCGAGTATTCGAGTGGAAAGGGGAGTTGCCTCCTATCCGGGGGCATGAGCATGCAATGGTACTTAAGGAGGGAAGCAACCCCATCAGTGTGAGACCATATTGTTACCCACATATTCACAAAGATAAAATAGAGCAATTGATCACGGAAATGTTGGCTGTAGAGATCATCAAGCCTTCTTTTAGTCCATTCTCGAGTCCAGTCCTCTTGGTGAAGAAGAAGGATGGCTCTTGGAGGTTTTGCGTGGACTGCAGGGCCCTGAACAAAGAGACAGTACCTGACAAGTACCCTATTCTGGTGATAGACGAGCTATTAGACGAGCTCTGCGGGTCAAGGATGTTCTCTAAGCTCGACTTGAAGTCTGGATATCATCAAATACGAGTCCGCGAAGAAGATACGTATAAGACATCTTTTCGTACACATGAAGGCCACTATGAGTTCCTTGTTATGCCTTTTGGGCTAACCAACGCTCCAGCAACATTCCAGTCCTTAATGAACGAGATATTTCGACCTTATCTTCGTAAGTTTGTCCTTGTATTCTTCGATGATATCCTTATCTATAGTAAGGGAGCAAAGGAGCATAAAAAACATGTGTCTATGGTTTTGGAGACCCTGGTAGCCCATAAGCTCTATGCAAATCTCAATAAATGTGAGTTTGGAAAAATGGAAGTGGCATATCTGGGGCATGTCATCTCATAGTAGGGTGTGGCAATGGATAAGGAGAAGGTTAAGGCCATACTTGAGTGGGAAATTCCCAGTAATCTTCTGAGAGGGTTCCTGGGTTTGACAGGGTACTACCGAAAATTCATTGGTAGGTATGCCCAAATCGCCTCACCCCTTACTGATCAACTCCGCAAAGATGCCTTTGGGTGGAGTCTTGAGGCCACGCTTGCATTTGAGAAGCTTAAGGAAGCCATGGTGACATCCCCTGTTTTATCAATGCTGGATTTCTCCAAGATGTTCATAGTGGAAACCGACGCTTCGGGGCATGGGTTGGGAGCAGTTTTAATGCAAGACCAACTCAGTAGAATTTTTGGACCGAAGGCTCGATTGAAGTCAGTATATGAGGAGTTGATGGCAATATGCTTAGCAGTGGAGAAATGGAAATACTACCTGCTGGGAAGGCATTTTGTCATTCGCACATACAAGCAGAGTCTTAAGTTCATTACGGAGCAGAGGGAAATTGGAGTGGCTTTCCTGAAGTGGGTACAAAAGCTGATAGGTTATGACTTCGAAATTTAATACAAACCCAGAGCCTTGAATAGGGTAGCAGATGCGCTCTCTAGGAAAAATGTGGGCGATATTGAACTTGGAGCAATGCTCACCACGACTAGTGTGGACTGGGGAGACCTGGAAAAAGAAGTGGCTGCAGACCCCTTGTTGAGCCACATCATGTTAGAGCTGAATGGAAGATGGGAAGAGAAAGGCAGAGGAATTTTCGTTGGAGGGGAACAGACTCCTTTACAAGGACAGGGTGGTGATTCCAAAATCTTCTTCCTTGGTTCCGACTTTGTTGTATGAATTTCATGATTCTCCGACCGGGGGTCATGCAGGAGACCTCAAAACTTACATGAGGTTGAAGGGGAGTTGGTATTGGCAGGGAATGAGGAAGGACGTGGCTAACTATGTAAGACAATGTGGAGCGTGCCAGGAGAACAAAGCTTCCAACTTGAGCCCAGCGGGGTTACTTCAACCTCTGCAAATTCCTACCACAGTTTGGGACGAGCTTTCTATGGATTTCATAGAGGGCCTTCCCAAATCAAGAGGGATAACTACCATCTTGGTGGTTGTAGACCGACTCTCAAAATACGCGTATTTTATCGGATTGAAACATCCCTACACTGCTCGTTCTGTGGCGGAGGTATTTATCAAGGAGATCGTGAGGTCGCATGTTTTCCCTTCATCTATAGCAAGCGACATGGACAAGGTCTTTATGAGTAATTTCTGGAAGGAAATGTTTAGGCTCTAAGGTACTGCCCTAAGGCATAGCACCGCATATCATCCGTAAACCGATGGCCAAACGGAGAATGTAAACAAAACACTGGAGACTTACCTGCGATGTTTCTCTTCGGGCGCTCCAAAGACCTGGGCCAACTGGTTAGTCTGGGCAGAGTATTCATATAATACCTCTCCACATTTGGCAACAAAGTTCACTCCTTTTAAAGTCCTATATGGCAGAGATCCACCTCCTCTACTCAAAGTCAACAGGGGTCAGACCGTGGTGGGGAAATTGGAAGAGATGTTATGGGAGAGGGAGGCTGTCTTAGATGAGCTTAAAATGCATTTGACCAAAGCTCACCAACGAATGAAAGCGCAAGCTGATGTACACAGAAGGGAGGTAATGTTTGAAATAGGAGACTTAGTTTACTTGAAGCTGCAACCATACAGGCAGAAATCTGTAGCCAAGAAACCCTTTGACAAATTGGCATCCAGGTTCTATGGTCCTTATCCTATTTTACAGAAAATTGGGACAGTGGCATATAAACTGGGCTTGCCAGAGGGGAGCAAAATTCACCCTGTATTTCACGTGTCTCAATTGAAGAGATCAGTGGGAAATTTTGGAACTACAACTCAATTACCTGACCAGATGACTGATGAACTAGACCTGTGGGTGCATCCTAGTAAGGTGCTAGATGTGCGCAAGGTCAGGATAAGGGGAGAGCCTGAGGTAGAAGTGCTCATTCACTGGCAGGTATGCCAGAATTTGAGGCCACTTGGGAAGAGGCGAAGGAAATTGATGCAAGGTTCCCGGATTTCCACCTTGAGGACAAGGTAAGTCTTTGGGAGGCGGGCAATGTAATGAACCTCCTGAAGGCACGAGGCATCATGCATACGTATCAAAAGCGAGGCAAGGCAGAAACAAGGGGACAAGCAATGCGAGCACAAGCACAACAGAATATGTAACAGAATGGAGATGAGGAAAGCATGACACTAGCTAATGTATAAATAAATGACGTAACTAATTTCTGTTAGAAAAGGTACATTGGGAATTCTTTGTAACGGGGGAAAACAGTAGTATAAGTAGAGAAATACAAGAATGACAAAGCAGGCTGTATTTTACAAGGGAGAGACTGGCCTCTCGAAAGCCAGGAGTTATGAATTTATAATATTATAGCAATACAATATAATATACAATACTTCCTTCTATTTCCATAGTTGTCTCCATCCGTAGCTCGCTTACTAGCTGAATGTGACTGTTTTGATACTGGAAGAGAGTAACTGACTGAACCATTACATCTATCTTTTCCACTAAAAAATTGTTGGTGTTCTGGAGATTTTCTCTTTTGAAGTTTGATACTCTTGTAAGTTCACTAATGATGGATTTGAAAACTAAGGACAAGTTAAAACATCACAATTGTTGAACAAGCTCATTTACATGGTAAGAACTCCAAATTGTTCCTTTGGATGGAGAATATACCTGAATGTGCTTTAGAGGTATGCTTGTTGCCCTAAATTTCAGATATGAACTTTACAAAAGACATAATTATTACCTCGATAACCATTCATCCTAGCATCCCTAAACAATATGGCTATACTATTGATTTGAATAATTATAGAAGTCATTCACTGGCTTTATTTTTATTAGGAACAAATTTTTAGTGTATATTCCAACTCTTGAGTTTGGGTCAAAGAAGTGATTGTCATTTTTACCCCTTATTAAGCTCATTTGATAAAACAAAAACAAACATCCATAGAAAAAGGGAAAATTAAGGAAAATGTACTACAATTTTTTAAAAGATAATATTCAATTTTTTTTTGTGAATGAATGTTATGGTAGCATAATGTTCTTCCCTTATTTTACAAGGTCAATAAAACGTATTGGTTTTGCTTCTATTGAAGCTTTTCTTATCTTGATCTCAGAAAATCTTTTTCCTTATTTTTTCTTGGCTACCCATGTGAACACGATTGGTTTTCCTTTGCTTCCTTACAAATATGTGATTGTTTCAATGCCCTTTTCAGCTGTCATACTCTTAAAGACGTTAAAGTTGTATTTAAATTCTTACTCTCCAAATGTATGGATTTGTTTCATTACTTGTAAAATGTGGTTTGAATGTTTATTTAGTTTCACCTTGTACATTGACGTTTGTAAAACTCAGCATATACCCCTTAGTTTTTGCTCTTAACTAAAAAATTCACATACCCCTTAGTTTTTGCTCTTAACTAAAAAATGCACATACACCTTACATATATCGAGCTCTTTCATTGAAAGGATCCTAAAGGGCTTAAGCCTAATGGAGAAGGGAGAGATCGTGTAGGAGGGCATAATGGTGAAGGCACAAAGTGACGAGCTTGAGATTTCCCTTCTTGAATCTGGCATATTGAGGTTCAGGGATACTTTTTTAATTATTGTTTTCCTTGTAGGTACATAATGAGGTTTTGTACAAGTTGGTGGGGGGGCATTGTGGTAATGTGAAATCATCGTAATGGTGAAAATTCATAAATAGTACCTTCTCTTTGTATCAGAAAAATACTAGTGTGCTTATAAAAAGAGTATCTCCAGAAAATTTTGTTGTACGTTCTGGATACTGCTGTATAATTTAATGGCCGATAAGTCTAGTCTAGCATACTGGCATTTGTTGTAATTCAATGTAATTTCAGGTTTAGCAATTGCTGCGGATGAGAACTTCAAGACTTTTGAAGCCGCTTACCCATATGTTGTGCGCAAGTTGCTAACTGATAATTCTGACGCTTCAAGGAGAATTCTGCATTCAGTAAGTGTGTTTGATCTTTATGCTTTTAATTGGGTTCATTTCATCTTGAACCCTTGTCTCTGCTAGGTGGTGGTAAATCTGTGATGAATGGCTTAGCTTACAGTTCTTGGCTACAGTATCTATTGGAAAACCTATTATGGTCAAATTTATTAAAATCAACTAATATCTAATAAGGAGGAATGGTTAGTTGTAAGTTGTAACTTAAAGCTGCTTGGTGAATACTGATTGAATTGTATGCTCAGAACGACCAAAATACCACTCTTTTTATTCTTCCTCCTCTTCAAAATACTTGGAACCAAGCTTCTTGATATGCCATTTTGGAAAGAGGATCAAGAGGGTAGTATGGGGTTTGAGAGAAAGGTTAGGTTATTAAAGGTACTTAATAGTAAATAAAAATCTTTTGTCCATACACCTTATCTTTCATCAAATTCATTCCTATGAGCTTGGTTGCAAGTATTTTGCGAACGGAGGAGGTATTAAGCTATCATGATAGATGTTCTTGTCTGACAAAACCCTCCCATTCATACGAGAATAGTAGCTTGCTTACCTTGTAATCACATATGTTGAATATTGAGATCTTGTTGCTTTCGAGTTACTTGTGTTAAACCCTCATATGGGGTTTTATGTTTTCCCTTGAAACTTTTATTTTTAATGTTTCTGCTTTTTGAATGAAAGAGCCACATGATCCAGTTTGAGTCAACTTCATATTTTGTCTGACTAATCTATACTTGTTATGGTTACTTAAGCTTAGCTCTTGGATTTTGATTACATTATGCAAATCTCCACTCAAGTTTTGATCTACTTTTTATTTGTTCAAAATTTTAAACTCTAAAGACAACACCCTTCAAAAATTATCATCTTATGGCAAAGATTTGTTGGGGATGATGATCAGAAAATATCCTTGGTAACGTCTCCTCTAGATACAAGATATGGGGGTGCCATGTTTCACCGAGTGTGCTTAAAAAATTGAATTGCAAAAGTATTTTCTTTCACATTCAACTAGGAAGAGAATATGAAAGACCCACCTTTGGTTAGGAGTAGAAAATCTCTGCTTTAAGATAGATGGTAAGCAAATTTTCAAAGCAGTTGTCCTCTCTTTCTATTGCTGAGGATTTCTTTCCCCAACACCCCCCCGCATGTTTCTGTTTGAATTATAAAAACCCTTTTATTAATTTGGAGAAGATTCTACTAAATGTGTTCTCTGCAGGTGATCTTGAATAAAAGGCGGGAGTTCCGATGGCAGAGACTTGTTCTTTTCTTGAGAGTAGGTGCAACCAGGTACAACATTATGCCACATTTGAGGTGAATTTGTTACGTTGTTTGAGATTGTGATGCTACTCTATTGAGAAAACTCAAGGGTAGTATTGTTTATTTGAAATTAATATAATGGAAAAACTCAAGATTTTGGAATCTGTGAAATTTTTAATAGTCTTGGGATGCTGTTAGAATTGATAAATTTTCTCCATCTCCATGGATTCAGAAGGTCCTTTGGAATAGGGTGACCAAACATTATTCAATCCTATGGTGTCTTCAGTAGATTGTAGATAAAAGTATATCATGAAAAAATTGTGAACAGACCTGGAAGACAAGAAGTTGTCCCAGATTATTACAAGTTACAAGGAATTTTCTCTTTTATATCTTATGGATTACCACAAAATCTTCGGAAAAGGTTTCTGGATATGTAGATTGTAAATCCTTTTTCTGTTGCCATGTAGCAAAGAAAACAATCTGGTGGGGAGGATGGGTGTTCTGGGGAAGGGGCTGGTATAAACAAGTATTTTTTTTTGAAGGGCATTTGATTGGGAAGTTTCAAGGAAGGGAAAGGAGATCATCTCCTTTGATTCCTTTTGTAGATATTTGGTTCAAATTGTCTCCAGAACTTATTCGCCCCAACATGCTCTTCTATTTCTCCAAATCCCATCATAAGAGTTTCAGGCTTCATGAGGTTCACCACAGCTGATCTATCATATTCCATCTTCTACTATCTATCATTCTCTTCCATCCTCATAAACAAATTTTCCGTACCCAAATTTTCCACAATAGTTAACACTGCAATGGAGTTAAATCGATGTAACACTGGTAGCTGTGAATAATGGCTATTTGATATATTTGATCTAGAAAAGACCAAATAAAGTGTGGAAACTTAACTTTAGAAAAAACTCCAAAGGCCAAGCCACCAAGTTTTAAACTAAAGGATCGAATTGCTTACGGTCGTGTAAAGAAAAACCACCAACAAAATCTTACAATACTGATACTACCTATGTCCCTTTATTTTTTCCCCATTTCTATTTATGGAGTCAAAGTTTAAAAAGTTTGACCACATATTCTCATCACGTTATAAGAAAAAGTAGATTCAAGTGGGATCTTGTCGGATGCATCTTAATATAAATTTTTTGAATATCAAGTTTTTATAATTTTTTGTGTTTCGGAAATAAAAGTGTTTTAAGTCGTGTCTTAGAGACTGTGAAAAGTCAAATGGGGGAAACAATATAGGACAAAGGGAGTAATATGTAAGGTAAATGACGAACCACTACTTTCAAGGAAGAAACATTTTTAACAAATCAAAGCTTCAAAATTCTTATTCATAACCTGGTACTAATTGATAGAAAAGGTCCTTATTTATAAGGCCTTAAAATCAAACTACACTAGAAAAAGAACTAGTTTCTTTCTTGACAACAAAAGATTATTGAAATGAAATAATTCTAAGGTCTTCAAAACATATAAAACTTATGGTAAAACCATGCTATGATTTTCTATTACAACTAAGAAAAGAAAATCCAAACACTATTAGAATTAGTAAAAGAAAAGCATTCCAACTCAATTGTGAGATGTAAATCGTTCCAAAACCTCATACGAATCAATTTTACCAAACTCTAAAAATCCTAATCTAATTAGGATTAGTAAATATATGAAGAATCCTAGAGGGAACAAGAACTATTAGTTACTATATGAAGGATCCATGCATGAATGTGCAGAATTATTGCTAGTGGTAGTGGTAGGATTAAGTATGGGAGTAAGTGTGAGTGTGTGTGTTTATGTAGGGGAGATAAGAGGAGGTGTTGAAAATTTTTGCACTCGCTTTTTATAGGGGCGAAATAAGGATTTTTTAGGGTTGAGAATCCAACTAGGTTTTGGATGAACGATACGATTAGTGAATTGCCACTAAAGGATCAGTTTTTCACATCCAACCTTCCCTTCTTAGCGAAGACAAAGGGAAAAAGCCCTCCCCTTATTGTGCTCTACTAATTTCGCGCGTCGTTTATGGTTTGCTATGTGGGTTTAAGCTATCCTCGTATGTGTTGGGTACGACGAGTTAAGAGGTATTACCACCACACTATTTAGAGCGGTTTGGATGCCCAAAAGTTTGAATCCCAAAATTGACTCTCGTCAGTGGTCATCAAATAAAAGGAGGGTTTGAGAATGAGAAGTTTACATCAATTCATGAATGAAATGCAAGCAATTTTCACTAAAATGGAATAATGTTAGATTTGATATCTCCTAAGGCACATGAAAGAACAATAAAAGAGCTCACTTTAGATTGGTTGGTTTATATATTAAGAATCATGTAATTATCTAGATTAGGTTGCCACTTCTTTTAAAGTCCTTAAGATTAAGGGTCCTAAAACCGGTTTTTCAACTTTATCTTATTTAGGCATGGTAGCGCATCAATAGGTCTTTATAAGGTGTAATAAGATAAATATAATAGTGTATATTACAAAAAATTAATGATTATGCGTAATAAAAGGTCAGAATTTAAATAAAGCAAGCAAAAATGCATTGAAGATTGAGCCTATAAAGGCTACTATTCATAACATACTTCAATTAAGTAGGAGGGTCTAGTGAAGAGGACTCATGTGATTTAGCTTCAAAATATCATAGACTTTAAATCATTGCGATGAACATCTATAAAATTAATCAGAATTTAGAACTAAAATTATTGAAACGTCATAAAAAATTAAAATGCTCTTCTTAACTTCATCTTATCCCTCGTTAAATTCATTAATGTCAAACAAACTTATCTTTAACTAACTTAACAGCATAATACCTGGTTTTGTGAACAAAACAAACACAAAATTAAACTCCTCTCTTTCCCATGTCTCCTTATTTATCCCTCTTTAAAAGTTACTGGCTGTTTCCTTGTAGCCACATTATAGCACAATGATTCCCCCAAACGCTATTGTTTGAGGGTTTTTGAAATTAATGTTTTCCCCAAAACATCATGACTAATCGTATGAGATTATTTTACTTAACCTTAGTTTAGGTTTTCAGTGCATTAAAGTAAAATTTCTAAAGTATGGTATTTTTCATGTTACTATCAAAAATTATAAATAATAGTTTTGTAATAGGTGTACTGACAATTAGGTGTTTGCTAATAGCTATGCTTGTATAAAATGTATTCAGTTATGCATGTGAATGTAAAATCAAAGATCATTCTTTTAAAACACATGAACGTAGTTATTAAATCTAGTTAGAGATATGAAACCACTATGGTGGGCTTATTTTATAATGTTTTCAGAAACTTAAATACCTTTGGTATACTGTATTTTGGGCTATAAATAAATTGGAAATGCTGAATTTTGTATTAATAAACAATTTAATTCCTTTGGTATACTGAGGACAGAGTAATCAGTCAGTAAAGGAGATCAAACCATGATCTTTTCACTTCACATTGCTGATAGGATGTAAAAGGCCGGAGAAAGATGGGAATTGGTTATTTTGGTGTTACTGGGCAGTTCGGTGTACTCATGCCATAAAAGTTTACAAGTAGTTTAATTTCTCTATAAATTTGCTGGTGCCTGACAATGTGGCATCTGTAGTTCGTAGCTATTCATGGTATGTGCTGTAGGTTCTTTGCTATGTAATATGTAGATAGTTGTCAAAGAGTTTTCTTTTGTTATACTCATTTTTGGTGAGGGTTTTCTTTTGTTAATGATGAATCTTAATTTAATTGATTCTTTTCTATTATTTTTGAGAGGTTTTGGAGATATTAAATATTCTGTTGGTATATCATCCTCTTGCAGAAAACGCTTGCCCAAGGTTATGGAGTCTTCTATTGATGAGCTTTCTATGTCCTCAAGTAGCACCGATAATATCTTTAATGTTACAACTTTTGTCTTGAAGCTGCTACCTTCTAAAGATGGTACTGTGCTTAGAAGGCTATTGATGACTGCTGTAAGTTTCTGCACGTATGATTACATGGCTTCTACTGGTTTTCTTACTACTATTTTTTATGAGAATATTCCTCATGTACATTAAATGAATAAAGGTTGAGATGGTTTTTTGTGCAATAGTGCATTCATTCCTACATTCTTATAGGACTTTTAAGTGCGTAAGCTGCCATAAAGTTGTAAATTTATCTCCCATTTGATTTTTCTTTTACATATTTATTCTTCTCAACAGGATGGTGTTTCATTGCTTAAAGCATTTCTTTCCAAAGAGGCTGCCATTGTTCGTCAACGACTTTGTAGGACAATTGCAGGTGTAATGTACCAGTGGATGGCTGGGATTATTGGAAAGGATTTTTGTACCCCTACTACTTCTCAATCATTTACAGCGGACTCCAATTATGAGTTACTCCTTACAGATCGGCGCCTAAAAGTGGTGTTCAAAAAAGTACTTAATGATGCAAAGACAGATTGGTTGTTGATGTTGCGCGTCTCCTGGACTGCCATTGTCATGTTTATCACTGCTTCAGTTATGGCGTGTCATCAGTTAATAATATCTCTCTCAGAATCCTATATAAGTCGATTTTCGTTATCTCCAATCCAAGTTCTTGCCAGCTCATAGTAAACATCGGCAGAATATCAGAGACCAACTATTAGCAGTCATGAAGCTGATATTTATACTAAATGAATGTCATAGCAAAGCTGAGAGATATGGTCCTCATATAATGGAGTGGGACTCTTATTTTAGGACAACTCAAGTTTTGATTCGAAGGAGATGAATTAATTTTCCTGATTACCTATATTTATTCTAGTTAGTGTTGCAATCTTTGATCAGAACACTATATTCTGGCTAGTATCATTACTCGAACACTTTCAGTCCTATTTGATGGAGGCCTGAAAATAGTTGGACATAATGTTCACGGGCATCACAGAAATGATTTGTACAATCAACTGGGTGCATTGTCAGCCCTATCTGATGGAGGCTTGAAAATAGTAGGACATAATGTTCACGGGCATCACAGAAATGATTTGTGCAATCAACTGGGTGCATTGTCAGCCCTATCTGATGGAGGCTTGAAAATAGTAGGACATAATGTGCACGGGCATCACAGAAATGATTTGTGCAACTGTGTGCATTTCTCATGTGAGGGGATGTATTATTGTACATCTATTTTGTACAAAGCTGACTGCCAAAGCAAGTCATAATACTTGCTCATCTCAACATTTTAAAGCTATTTTCTCGGTGCTTCTATAGCCCTACTCTCTGTTTCAGGTTAAGGCCTTTGTATATGAAACACTCAGTAGTGAAATTACTTGAACTGATGAACTGATGATACTAGCATTTGTATAATGTGAGTTTTCTTTTAAAAACAAAAAGAGAAATGTTGAATGTATGAAATAAAATGGCTGATGGACATGAAAATATTTAAAACGAATATTAGACACATTGTGGGTGTATATATTATAGCTAGGAATGAGTGGGAAAGTTGAGAAATAGTAAGTTGTTTGTTGCACTATAAAACTACACCGATGTATTGAAATCATTATGAAATAACATTACATGTTCCTATCCGAAGATTGGAAAAAAAACTGCGTGTTGGAGAAATAAGGTAGTGTTGGTGGACAATGTTGTATTAGGCCTTGATAGGAGTCGTCCTTGAACTAAGTCGAGAAAACCTATGTAGACAATCTTAACTTGTCTCGGGGTGGTGTTCGAGTAAACCTACTTTTGATACCTAAGTCATAAAATTTTACTTAAATTAGTAAAGCCTCCAAGGCAACAATGTGTTTTAGGTATTTACTCAACTAATGAAAAATTGTATTGCCCTATTCCCATTAATGAGGTGTTTATAGGTTGTTGATGAACAAGCGATGAGGCTTATGCATTTCATCATATTGGAATGGTCATAACTTTAGGTTATTGGGCTAATCACAATACCACCTTCTCATGTTCTTGACGAGCTTGGTAAATTGGTTGCTGACTATAGGGTTTCAAATAGAACCAAATGACTTTCACCCCATGAGCAAATAGCAGGCCCATATAATTTGGCCACCAAACCCCATTAATCTACTGGTAGACTAGTGGATGTGGTTATTGTCAAGTAGAATTTGTCCATTTGGCTCTAGCCTTGGCTTGAGACCTTAAAAATAGACAGTGGAGACTAAGCCTAACAAGTTGTCTCTATTTGTTCCAATCCATCAAATTTGGTTTGTCCAAGCTTATTTAACACATGAACTATTTCAAATTTGGACTTCATAGGAAGTTTGAACATCTTTGGAGCACTTGAGTGTAGTGGAAAATTTTTGAATTAACAGTTGCCTTAGTGGGAGAATATTTCATTGTCCCACTTAACTTTGCGAAATTTTAGGGCATGATTGCCACTTGAATATGAAACATCGTTCCAAAACTCTATAAATTCAACTGAATGAGGCTGCCGCAAACCTATCAAAAATACCTAACTATTTCTATTGTTATGTAGCCGAGCAAGCAAGGGTCGAATTCCACTTAGAAGGTGAGGCAAAATATTGAATTTCTATTAATCTAATAATTTGAGTCTATTCAAACAATGGGTTGAGTGAATTATGGTCTAATAAACTAATCAATAAAAAAGAGCCTACAATTAAGTATCCCCACTAATATAAATCTATTTAATCCTTAATTCTTTCCTAAATAATCATATTATGTTCAACTAGATAGATGCGTCTTATATCAATACCAAGGATTTTTTTCAATCAATCAATGACTTCCTTAATAATACAATTGTGCCTACTATCATGGAGTCATGCAATTTAAAGACATTAAGTATATCATCTAAAAAATCCTAGCAAAATCCGTCAAACTATAGTCATGATGACATCTCATACATTAAATTAGTCTTTTAAAGTCAGTTAAGAGCTAAATTTCATAGCACACATAATTACATTCATTAAACATATATCTACTAGAATAATAAGAATAATAAGAATAAAAAGAATCCTAAAATAAGAAGAACAATAAATAATTAAATTGAGACCTAGAGACTTAGCACAAGTTCACCTTCAAAACGAGATGTTTCCTATTAAGAGGCGCTCGAAGTAAAGCCCGAAATTGGGTGAACCTTTTAAGATCATTGAGAATGTGAACGATAAAGCATATAAGGTAGATATGCTCGGATAGTATGGAGTTTTGGCTACTTTCAATTTTTCTAACCTTAGCCCCTAATATGTTTTGATCCTCGTGAGGAGATTCCAAGTTTAAGGACAAACTTTCCAGAAAAAGGGTAGGATGTTAGCAAGAATCTTGGGATTGTGAAGTCACCATCCTTAAAGATGGATTATAAGAAAATACACTTAGTTACAAAGGACTTGAGAAGACCAATGGGCTTTATGAAGTGTATTAGAGAGGTTAGAGGGCATAGGAAGGGTGTTGGTCTAGCAGCTAGCGTGGCTTAGGAGGTTGCTTATATTTGGAGGACCCTGTATTTGAGTAGGCTTATGTGTGTCAAGCTTGAGGGACTACGCGACTTTGTGGAGCTTAAAGAGTCGAAGACTTGGAGGATAGTGAAGAGTCCAAGAATTCAAGGTTTGTGAAGAGTCAAAGACTTTAAGGATTCTAGCAAGGAAGAGGAGTCCAACAAGCAGCAAATTCCTTAGAGTCCGACTTAGTTTAAGTAAAAGTTTTAATGTAACTCAAAGTCAATTAATTAAACGTGCATCAGTAGTGTTTTTATCTCTTTATTTGCTGATCCGTTCTACATGTATTTTATTTAGTGAACTTCTTAAAAGATGAAATTAAGGTTTGTGTAGGTGATATATTTAAGTGTTTTATGTGTGTTTAAATTTGCAAGGCTTTTTCTATATAATGGCAACCGTGGATCAATAAGATCATTCAGAAATTTTATAAAAAATACACCTATTTTGCTTTGAGTATTACACGAGTGATTGTGAGTGCTAGTCCTTTATTGGTACGTTGGATGGCATTCCTGGAAATCTTGAATCCTTTAAGTGGTGAATCAGTATCAAGGGCACCCAAAGGTATCATTTTACTTGATGAAATATGTACAGTAATTTGATAATTTTGCTTATCTTAGTATCTTGTTAGTTTGGTTTATGTGTTGTGCATGTTTGGAATTGTTGTTGAATTATTAAAGGCTATGTGATAGAAAGAATACTATATGATATTGTTTTACTCATCAAATCTAGTTAATTGTTATCGTAATTAGTGCATATAATCTATGTAGCCAGTCGTGAAAATTTGTTCTAGTTGTGTGAAGTTAAGGAAGAGAGAATATTAGGTTTAGCTTGAAATCCTTCTTCAAGCATTATTAATGAGTTAGAATCAACATAAAACTTTCAAGTCATCCACTTAGTTAAAATCAAGCATGCAAAGATAAAGTATCTTCTACTATTGCGCATTTGTTTTATTATGCTTTGACGGGGCTGTCGCTACCCTATCAAAAATAACTTATCCACCTATAATGTAGTTCAGGTAAGTAGGATTGAGATCCCAAGAGACTATCAGGATCTAATGTTGTCAACTATTTTAATATCTATTAGGAATGTCACAAACTAAAAAGAGTTATGTTCTAAGCTAGGAACTAAGCAGAACAAAACTAAGACACAAATTATAACTAGAATTGATATCAATATAAGATGAACATGTTACAATGAATCCCCACTAATATGACTTAGACATAGATTTCTATCCCAATCCCTCAAATTCAACACATAAAGCAATTCCTAAGACAAATAGCCCTAAATAATACTAAGGATCTCTCTTAAGTATCAATAGCTTCCTCCTAAAGCAATCCTACCTATTCTCTTGGATTCATGCAATAGAAAGACCTTAAACACGATATTCTAAAAGTCTTAATGGTCTTGATGTCTACTTTCATGATCATCTCACACCTTAACCTATGAGTCTAATTTAGATTATAAACCAACTCTCGTCGTGAACTTAATCCATGCCATAAACCAACTACGTCTAGCATTTTAATGTTGTTAAAGCCAATCAAAGATTAAAAGAATTGTTTTATGCATCTAGATTCGATTTTTGGGATTCGTCTACACTAACACATACTAGTGTTCATTGGGATCCTAGAGTAAGGAACTAAATCACACGTATTGAATGTAAAATCAATAAAAGCGATAATAAAAAACATGATCAATACCAAAAATAGTACTATAGGAATTGAGAGAAAAAATACTAGTATTACTAAATATAAAACAAACTGACATACAATGTTCACAAGGCTAGATGCTGCAAATCCAAAGCTTCAACAGAAAATCCAAAGCTTTTGAGAGAATCTAATGAAAAATAATGAAAACCTAAAGCAATACTGCTATCTAGCCTCTCATAAACGTTTGAATAACCTAGAAAAGTATAAGATATATATATATATATATATATATATATATATATATATATATATATATATATATATATATATATATATATATATATATATATATATAAAGAGTCTGTGCTTCAATTGAATACGCACAGAAAAACGGCCCAAAGCTAAGGCACTCGATCGAGTGCGGGGAGTACTCAATTGAGTGTGTAATCTTTCTTTCGATTTTGAATCAATTTAGAATTGGCTAAACGAGGGAGAACTCTATCGAGTGCTCTGCACACTTTATGAGTGTCCTTCCTTTCTTCACTTTTTTGTCAGGAAGCCACTTTCTGCCTATTCTGGCACTTCCACTCGATCGAGCCCGCTACATACTCGACCGAGTCCTCTTGATTTTGAATCCTATTATGTTCTTTTGCTTCATTCTTTATTTGGGTTCCCATAACTTTGTGTTCATCATCCAGATAAAGCCTCAAAGGATCCTTCCGTAGATCTTGAACTCTTCCCATGATACTGAGTCCTCAGAAATCCTAAAAAAATGACATAAACACTACAAAAATTGTGAATGCATCATATGATAACAAATGAATAGAATTCGATTAAAACTAAACTAAAACATATCTCTCAAACGCAATATAAAGAAAAATTAGCTTTGTATTACATTGGCTATTGACTAAATTTTTATATGGATTATAGTCATTAAATGATTTGAGGGTCTCATGATTTCTTAAAGCATTAATATTTTGATGTACTGTGTCAGTTAGAGATGGCTTCATATCAAAACCATCTATTTGTATTAGTACTTGCTAATGTCATAATATATCTAAAAGTTTGATTGTGGTATATGTCTTACATATATTGTTGTCTCTATTCGCATGAGCCTTGGGACAAAATATTTATTTTTCTTCTTTTTTGTTTTCACTCTATTTGCATGAGAATTTAAGGCTTCCATTGATCAAACACAGAAAGTTGCCCATTGATCAAACCATTGATACACAATATTTTCCTTGATTAAACTCGTGAACACTGTATAAATTAACAGAGACTAACTAGCATGAATTAAGCCATATTATTTATTAGAATATGATCATAGACTTATTTTACTTTATTTACTAAGTCATATTGTTGGTTTTTTAAAGATATCAAAGAAATTCATCTTAGCTGCCCAACTCCACAACGTATGAATACATGGAGATTGCTGTTGTTCAAAGAGCGAAGATGAATGGATTCAACGTACAAATTTAGGATAGAGAGTCCTAGAGTGGTATGATATAGCCAAAATACTGCATGATCTTAGGCGTTGAAAGTTTCGATTAGTAGGTCTCTCATTTTAAGGCGTCATATCTTTAGATTTTATTTTATTGGGTTGGTATTAGCAATTTGATCACCTGCATACAGTAATTCATAAGCAAAATTTAATCTTAATGTATTTGGAATATCATAGAAGCCACGTGATAATAAATTTTCGTAGTAACAAAGAATGGAAATAATTTTCAAGAAAATCTCGTTTCAATCGTCCATACTAATTTATCAATAGTGCTACTCTTTGTTTGGATAGTTTAACTGCAAGTTTTATTATGTTATCGAAATTACTAGATAATGACCATAAACATTGTGTACTAATGCAACATAATAACCAGATATAACCAATCAGATTAGTTCTTCGCAAGCCCGTTTCTGACATTTTAGAGGCCTAGAGCGGAATAAGAAATTTGGGCCCTAAAATTTAATAATATATTTTGTATTATTTTATTTTCTTGTTTAAAAAATATAAAAAATTAAATAGTGGTTTCACAAAATAAATAAACTAATAAGATTATGATTAAAAATAATACTATGCATTATAATCACATAAATCATTAATAAAAAAAATTCAATTTAAACAATATCCTGAGCAATCCACTTCATAAAAGTTTTTATTTACCAAGTATCTTATTATTATGGTCATTTTACTATAATATTATAAATAGTTCTCTTCACAAATTAATAAATGTGGTATACATTTTAAATATAATGAATTAATAAGATGTTATTGCATTAACAAAATGAGAAACAATGATAACTATGTACAAATAAAAGACAAAATAATTAGATGAATTTCTTACATTTTTTATTTGTGATATAAGTAGCTATTTTGGTGACAATAATATTTAGTATGTTATATTTAGTTTTAGTAGGTTGTTGCTAATTTTTTTTAATTCATGTGAAGTATATATATAGTATGGGTTTAAGAAAAAATGAATGGAACGGACAATTGATAACCGGCTTTTAGCGTCGTTTTACTAAAAGAATAGTTATACAAACAATACTTATAATCTCCCTCATACTACTACAACTAGTGTAATGGTAAGTCGGGGGTCAAACCACAAGGACAAGGGATGCTAGTTTCTAGACTTGATGTAAAGATTTTATTCAAGATTTTAATTGAATGAACTACACTAATAACAAAAAAGAGAAGCAAGAATAAAAACTATAACAAATAGCAATGAAAAAAAAACTGGGATAGATTAGCTCCACCCTAGGTAGGGCAATCAAACTAGCAGTTACGTTAGGTTAGGGGAAATCGATCAACAATCAATCATGACACTCAAGATGACGAGAAGAAGTTTGCGACCCTATAAATCACATGAATAACCTATAATTGCCCAATGTCTCCAAAGGAGTGGCAGGACAAGATTCGCATCGAATATCAATCAAACAATCATTGATAATCTCAAACCCTAACACTACGCATGAAGAACAAGCCAACCTAGGGTTTCACCAATCAAACCCCTAAGAAAACTACTCACTCATATGCATAAATAAAAACATAAAAACAACAAAGGTAATTAAATCAACAAAAGCAACAAATGAAAGCATTAAACGAAATAGAACAATAAACGAAACGATAACTTACGTGATTAAAATTGCGTGAACGAAAGTAACTCTGAATCCGAAATACAAAGCTTGAAAAGAAGTGCAACAAAAGCTTTAAATCTAAACTAAAGCATGAATGAAATCAAAAGCAATGAAAGTGATGTTCTAAGTTGAGGAACAAAAGCTCTCAAAGTAGGCATGAGGGTTTTTTACAAAGCAAGGGGGTATTTATACCCTAGGGACATAAGGGGGTAAAACCCTAGAAAAACCCTCAAGGGCCAACATAAGAAAGAACCAAAAACTACGAAAACAGGGGCCATTCGGCCGAATGAAGAGTGTATTCGGCCGAATGAGTGGCCATTCGACCGAATGAAGAGTGTATTCGCCCATTACAGAAGCTTCGAGTTTTCTCAACCTGTCCACCATTCGACCGAAGGAGAGCACCCATTCGGCCGAATGGGCCTTGATTCGGCCGAATGGAAGTTCAGTTGGATATTCCCAAGAGCTTAAGTCATATTCTTGAGTTCCTGTCTTCCATTCAACCGAATGGATGTCAGATTCGGTCGAATCTGAACCTTAACCTTGCTGAACAACTTCTTTGAAGTGTCTAATGGCTTCTGGAGTTTGTGGGATCTTTGAGAGTGACTTGGAACGCATGCCTAAGCCATGATACGCGCATCTAAACTCTTGATAAGAGTGTTAAAGCCTCAAACACGTCACCTTTTACCTTGAAATCATCGAAAGTACCTGAAATGACCTAAAAACAGCTCGAGGACAAGATCAAGGTAAAATCGAATGTAATGTGCATAAAATCTATCTAAAACCGCGAGACTCGATACTAAAATGGGGTTGTAAACGTTCTCTAAAATGATCACATCAACTTCCCCCAAGCCAAACCTTTGCTAGTCCCTAGTAGATGAACTAGCAAGGCAACACCATGAGTAAAGCACATGAAAAGCAAGGCGAGCGGAAAACAAGACAATGCCAGCCGTGTACCCGCAAAACTCTTCCTTAGCCATGGGTGTGCAAGTACAATGGGCTCAAAAGAGCATAATACCAAGATGAACAACATTTTCCACATACTCGGGATCACTGGAAAAGCTACAACACAACTATGCCACCCACTACCTAATGAGGTCACAAGTCTACGCTCCCCATGCTATTTCCCAAAAGATGTGGGAAATTTCTAATACGCTCGTGTCTTTAATAAGGTATGTGTTTTGCTCAAAGTCATCCGACTAAAGATGAGTCGGGAATTAAACACCTAAACAGGGAGAAATCTTGGGAACTGTATCTTATCTACCCTCCAGCACAAAACTTGCTAATCAGGCCAAGTCGAACAGGTTTGGAAATGGTTGCAATGTAGGCTAGGATCAAGGTAGAGTAAAATTTGGGGATGTAGAGTTAAAATAGAGGATAGTAAGTAATCCAAGGTAATGAAACCAAGGATGGCTACGACTTCTGACAACAATGCCACTCCCAAAATTCTCAAGATACGCATAAATGAACTCTAGTACATTACACCAACTTTATTCTCGAATTTTTCTTTTTCCTATTTTTTTCTTTTTCTTTTCTTTTTCTTTTCTCTTTTTTTTTCTCTTTTTTTTCTCTTTTTTTTTTCTTTTTCTTTTCTCTTTTTTATCTTTTTCTTTTCTCTTTTTTTTTTCTTTTTCTTTTCTCATTTTTTTCTTTTTTTGTCTTTTTCATGCTAATGTTTCTGAAATATACTAAGAGTAATGCATAGAGTCATATCATCCGACTACGACTTTTCCAACCGAAATCATTCACCACAATGCAACGGAAACCACTTCACTGTGATCACTTGACTATCCTCTAGGTAAAGAGAGGGAATATTTGGCTCATGTAGAGTTAGGTAGTGTAGCTACGAAGAAAACGTAAAGGCACAAAATTGGCTTACCCTAAAGTCAATCAATATTCATGGTAGGCAATTTGGCCATGTAGCTGTAACTACAAACGTGTTATTATCCCTAACCTTTAGAAAAGCGGACTATGCTGGAGGAGAATAGACACAATATTTAGGTTCTCTAACTAGCACTCGATGACATAGGACTCATAATGGAGTCCTAGAAGGCTCAATCCTTACTAGGCTAGTCGAAATGTGCCTCAATAGGTAGTCATCCAAGCTACAAACCAAGCAAGTCAGGTGAAAAGCAATCAATCATTTGGTCCCAAAACAGGCACAAGGCTAGGAAAACATGAATATGCGTAGGACCACTAGAATGTACACATCAGAAGCTTGCATGTCGGTTTCACAACTCAAGCACATCAACTTGACACACCTAAACATGCAGAAAAACTAAAACAAAAACTAAGGCAATAGTTTTAATAATGTGGATCTTTTGAAACTTTGAAAACACAAGGATCCTCCCCCAAGTTAGCTGAAGAGCCGTCTCGGCACTTGGGAAAGATGGAGAAGAGAACCAAAAGGGAGAAAGATCAGCATTATGGAAACTATTGCTATACCAACAAACAAATAAAACAAACATCGGGTTATCTCCCATAAGTACTTTTGTTTAACGTCGGTAAGATCGACACAGTCAGCCACATGTTTATACAGAAAAAGAAAACACAGAAATTATACCTGTTGTAGGAGTGGAATCACTCCTAGCATCTCCATCACCTCTAGCGTGGGGAGTCAAAACTCTCCACCGAGCAGCAGTAGCAGAAGTAAGCAAAGTAGAGCTGAGGTCATTGGGAGGTGGGATATAATGTGGGACTCCCCCAAGCCACGGTGGAGCCATCGGTCTCTTTCTAGATTTTTTTTTTCTTTTTCTAGCCCTCTTCTTTTTGCGGGCTGGCTTGTCAGCTCCCTTAGACTTTTCACAATTTTCTTCCATCTAAAAAATCTCCTTCTTAACATCAAGAACAACATTCTTGATCATTTTCTCCTCCTTTGTCACCTTAACCAATACTAGGGCAGCAAAAATATCACACCCATCACCCTTTTGTTCAACATTCCTTTTGTTTAATAGTATTCTAAAAAACATCAAAGGAACAGATCTGCTCGACCATGGGTTCCTTGGAAGACTTAGAAAAGGCAAATATAACCTTTTCTTGGGCCAACCTTACAATGATAGTCTCTGTTTCACAGTCTATCAAGGCACCCAAAGTCTTCAAAGCATCCCTCCCTAAGATGAGGGGGGTATAAGGATCCTCAACCATACGAAGTCACATGGAACCACAATGTTCCCTACTTGGATTGGAAGGTCCTCAAACTCCCCACATGGCACTTTTATACAACGATCGGCCAATTAGATGGTCTTCTTTGATGGCCTGAGCTCAAAGGTTAGCTGTTTGGCAATGGACATCGGCATTAGGCTAATGGAGGCTCCAAGGTCAGCAAGTGCTCCCTTAGAATTGAGTTTTCCAAGGGTGACTGGGAGCACAAAGGGTCCTCTAGCCTTTTCTTTCTTTGCCCACGTGCCCTGAATGATGGCACTCACCTGCTCTAGCAAACTAATCATTTCGCCCCCAAGCTTTCTCTTATTTCCTAAGAGGGTTTTCAAATACTTAGTGTATTGAGGCATTTGCTCCATGGCCTCTAAGAATGGTATCTTTATTTCAAGCTGCCGTATATGCTCTAGGAATTTGAGAAACTTTTCTTGCAATTATTTCTCTACCTTTTTGTAAGGAAAAGGTAGAGGCGGAGCATATTGACGCTCAAGTTTCCTCCTTTACTTTATCTCCCTCCCTCCATCTCTCTTCCTCATCCTTCTTCTTCCTCTCATACCCATCTTCTTCAATATTGTTTTCCTCGTCCTCTTCACTACCCTCCTTCTCTTCTCTCCCCTCAAGATCCTCCTTAAGCTCAGTTTCTCTTTGAAAACCACTATCTTTTGAGAACCCTTCCCCTAAATCATCTTGTGGAGCTGCAACTGGACCTGAATATGAGGTTCCCGATCTTAAGAAGATCGCCTTGCATGTGTGATGTTTGGGGTTGGAGTCAGGAGTGTTTTGTGGTGGAGGTTGGGTGGATGGGTTTTGTTGAGGGTGAGATGGGAATAACAAAGGTGGTTGTGGACTGGCTATCTGAGCAAGCTGGGATTTAAACAACTTTTGTTGTGCTTGAAGTTGTTGCATTTGAGCGATTAAGGTTTGATTTATTTGGGAGAGAGTTTGATTTTGCTGTACAAGGAAGCTCACTTGGGTGGAAAGGTAATCATGATTTAGAGGCGGGTTTAGTGGTGGCTATGTAGAAGGATAGGGTAGGTTGGGGTTGGGCCTTGGCACCTGAGGATATGGCCTATTCCCATTCGGCCTAGGAAAACTCCCATTTGCTTGGTTGGTGGAGTTGTACCCTTGGTTGAAATTGCTTTGGCTAGAATTTGGATTGAAGGGAGGTCTAAAGGGTTGATTGTTGTAAGGACCTTGTTCAGCAAACCCTTGGTTTTGACCACCATACCCCACAGCTGCCACATAATCGGGATTGTAACCATAACCATCATAGTTCATGACCGGAGTTCCTTCTTGGTTATGCCCCCCATAGTTCACAGCCGCCACATGTTCGGAATTTGAACCCCCATAATAGGATGTATCATGATTGGTGCCCCCACAGATTCTACATGAAAAGGGTCTCTTTAACCGATGATATATTGGAGCTACCTTGAGCAAATTTGAACTTGGAAAGTTTCTTATCCATGATAGCCTCAATTTTTGAACTAATTGTGTCCAAGTTACTTGAATCAATCGTTCCTCTCGGTAATCCATTACCTCTTGCTCCTCCCCAAGAGCTTTTTTTGGATACCTCCTTAATCTTAGCTTTCACTTGATTACATGGGACCTTTGAGAGTTGGCCACCAACTACCGAGTCTAGAAGTGCCTTGGTTGAGTCATTTAAAACATCATAGAAGAATGTATTAAGATGGTTCTCCCCGTACTCATGATGGGGGCATGCTCTAATCATTCTCTTAAATCTACTCCAAGTAGCACTAAGGTCCTCATCATCCTCTTGAGTGAAGGACACATTTTTCTTTTTCTAATCTTGCGTTCGAACTGTAGGATAGAACCTCTCAAGAAAAGCTGTTTTCAATTGAGCCCAATTAATGATTGAGTTGGGCTCTAGGCATTTATACCAATCCTTAGCATCACCAGCTAAATTCAATGAAACAAGTGCATTCGCACATAGTCTAAATTGTTGGGGCATGGAGGAATGAGACCGCAAATATTTGAGAATGCCTCCAAGTGTTGGAGAGGGCATTCATTTTTCAAACCGCAAAAAGGGGTCTCCTCCACCATCCAAGTGAATTGAGGATGTATGTGATAAGGGTTTGGAGCTATGGGTAACACTACACCTCCTTGAAATTCTTGGGACCCAAGTGTCCCAAATTGACCAAATAATTGCTGGTTTTCATCCATTGGTGGTGTAGGAGGATTGGGAGTATTTGGTTATAACAGAATTTAGGATGGAACTCGCCCTTTACTACGTTGAATCTCAGGGTTGTATGGTTCTAGCTATTGATTTGATCTACGTGTACTATAGGACATGACACAACACTAGAGACAAAGCGTAAGCACTGACAAGACAAACTAAAAGATAATAAATAAAACAAAAATGAATTACAGCAAGACTATACTCTAAACATAACGCCTTGTCCCCGGCAACGATGCCATTTTGATAACCGACTTTTAGCGTCGTTTTATAAAGGACTAGTTATACAAACAATACTTATAATCTCCCTGATACTACTACAACTAGTGTAATGGTAAGTCAGGGGGTCGAACCACAAGGACGTACAAGGGATGCTAGTTTCTAGACTTGATGTAAAGAGTTTATTCGAGATTTTAATTGAATGAACTACACTAAAAATAGAAAAGTGAAGCAAGAACAAAAAACGATAACAAATAGCAATGAAAGAAAACAGGGATAGATTAGCTCCACCCTAGGTAGGACAATCAAACTAGCAGTTACGTTAGGTTAGGGGAAATCAATCAACAATCAATCATGACACTCAAGATGACGAGAAGAAGTTTGTGATCCTATAAATCATATGAACAACCTATAATTTCCCTATCTCTCCAAAGGAGTGGCAGGACAAGATTCACATCGAATATCAATCAAACAATCATGAAGAACAAGGGGGTATTTATAATCTCAAACCCTAACTCTATGTATGAAGAACAAGCCAACCTAGGGTTTCACCAATCAAACCCCTAAGAAACCACTCACTCATATGCATAAATGAAAACATAAAAATAGTAAGGGTTATAAAATCAACAAAAGAAATAAACGAATGCATTAAACGAAATAGAACAATAAACAAAACGATAACTTACGTGATTGAAATGGCGTGAACGAAAGTAATTCTAAATCCGAAATACAAAGCTTGAAAAGAAGTGCAACAAAAGATTTAAATCAAAACTAAATCATGAATAAAATCAAAAGCAATGAAAGTGATGTTCTAAGTTGAGGAACAAAAGCTCTCAAAGTAGGTATGAGGGTTTTTTATAGAGCAAGGGGGTATTTATACCCTCGGGACATAAGGGGGTAAAACCCTAGAAAAACCCTCAAGGGCTGACTTAAGAAAGAACCAAAAACTACGGAAACAGGGGCCATTCAGCCGAATGAAGAGTGTATTCGCCCATTACAGAAGCTTCAAATTTTCTCAACCTGTCCACCATTCGAACAAAGGAGTGTACCCATTCGGCCAAATGGGCCTTGATTCGACTGAATGGGAGTTTATTCGGCTATTCCTGAGAGCTTGAGTCATATGCTTAAGTTCCTGTCTTCCATTCGACCGAATGGATGTCAGATTCGGTCGAATCTGAACCTGATCCTTGCTGAACAGCTTCTTTGAAGTGTCTAATGGCTTCTGGAGTTTGTGGGATCTATGAGAGTGACTTGGAACGCGTGTCCAAGCCATGATATGCACATTTAAACTCTTGATAAGAGTGTCAAGACCTCAAACACGTCAACTTTTACCTTGAAATCATCGAAAGTACCTAAAATTACCTAAAAACAGCTCGAGGACAAGATCAAGGTAAAATCGAATGTAATGTGCATAAAATCTATCTAAAATCGCGAGAATCGATACTAAAATGGGGTTGTAAACGTGCTATAAAATAAGCACATCAGCAATCATAAAATATGCAAGTAAAGGGAATCGAATCCATGTCAAATTACATTAAAAACTTTATTCAAGTAGGCCATTTACCATTGAGGTACTTCAATTAATATGATAAATTTACGCATATTATGTTTATATCCCTTTTATTTTTATCTTAGCATTAAAAAATAGACCTTATTTAACAGAGCCCTGGGCAGCCGCCCCGCTCGCCCCACCCTAGGGACGGGGCTGGTTCTTCGTTTGTGGCATAAGAAGTTTTGTACCACCTATGACCTTGATAAAGGGTTGTCCTCAATTTTAGTTGTTTTCCTGAACTTTTTGAATTTATAATAGAGATTCGAATAATGATAATGTAGAGAATTGAATAATTATCCCATACTTTGTGAAAAAAAATGAAAAACATCTTATTAATTATTTAGGAAGTATTTGTTGGACTATGATTTTGATTGTTGGACTATATATATTTGTTGATCTATATGCTTGGTGATTGTTGTACTATATTTATCTATTATCTAATGTTAAAGGTAGGTTTTGAATGAATGATATTATTTTATTCGAATTGTCCATTTACAAGGAAACCTCTACCAAAATTTATCGGGGCTAGGAAATAATATACATTTTCATTAGGATCTTAGTCATTCATTTTGTATCATTAGGTCCTTATAATGTAATGATTTGAACCACCTATTCAAGTATGTCCTTTTATATTTTTTAGTTTTTCAAAGTGGATCAAAAATAGATGTATGGTAAATGGACTTCAATCGAGTTTTTTTAAAGGGTGTTAAAGAGTTTAGTAGAGTTGCCCTTGAACACCAAGTACATAATCAATCAAGGATAATTCTTTGTCCTTAGCTTGTTGTGATTTCAATGACTCAAGGAGTGAAGGTTTTAGAGCACTCAAGAGGGGGGGGGGGGGGGGGGGGGGGGGGGGGGAATTGAGTGTTAAGTAGCCTTGGCCTATTTTTCTTTCTTTTCGATCTAAGAGAGGAACCAGTTGGGCTGGTTCCTGTAAGCAGCGGAATGTAAGAAAGGCAATAACAAAAACACAAGATTTAACGAGGTTCAGCCAACTATGGCCTACGTCCTCCTACCCTATGCTCTTTTATTAATCTACTACGAAAAATAAAGATCACAGACGCTCTACTGTTACCCTACTCCAGGAACTAGTATACCCCACACTCTACTCCGAATGTGCGCTCGACTTACACTAGTAAGCCCCTTGTGTTTGAAATCATAAACACACACCCAGCCTTTCAACCCCTCTGTTGAAGGCTTTGACAGAATCAAATGTTCTCTTTTAATCTCACTTCTGAAAGCTAATTAAGAGAAATTATTTAAGCTCTAATAGTGCTCTTGTATATGACTCGATGAATAGGCTTTTGTGCTTAAGTGTATATGTCTCTCAAATATCCTCCTTTTTAATTTCAGAGAGACTTATCAGAATATGAGAGACTAGATGGGTTTATATACTTAGATACAAAAACCCTAGTTTCCTTAAATCACGTAAACTTGATGAGCAAGTAATAGCGTGATTTTAGGAAAGTATCTATCTTATATGATTTAATCATAAAGATATAATCAAATAAGATAGATACTCCTAGTTTTTAGGTAACCATAATATTATCATCTTATTTCCAGCTGCTTAGGATATTTTTGGAATATTCCTTAAAAAATATTTTTACGAAATCTTTTATTTTTCTCAAAACGTGAAGCTCGGATATTATGTCCAGTGAACCTGGTTCCTCAACCTAGTTCCCTGAATTGAGTATGTTATGAATTCTGTTCCATCTTTGTGCCAGAATTCATAATATGACTCGATACACTTGTAAGCACTTATTTTACCCAAAATGCAAGTCATACTACGGAGCACATTACATGATTTAAGCATTAAAGTACAGATCTTCTTTTCTTCATGTAATCTTCAAGACTTGAATCTTCCTTGAATACTTCCATTTTGAGCAATGTATTTTTCTTCGAATGTCTTCGAAAGGCCTCCATGCTCCAAGTCTTGGAATCAACTTCACTACTGCACATGTAACATGGTTGATGTACAATAGAGAGTATGTGACTGCTTTTTAGCATAGCAGTCTAGGAAACAGTTCCTACTGGTTTCCCACCAGTACATGGATCAATTTACATCCAACCATTTCCTACATATAGACAAGTTAGTAAAATGAATAACATGAATAAGTAATAACTTCTCTAGGAAAACAATGTTCAATTTCAGCTGGTTTCCTGCCGACTATTCGCAATGCTTATTGTAACCTGTTTCCTGTAACCGTTTGTCATCACTCAAAACCTAAGGGACTCAACAAATTCCCCCTTTTTTATGATGACAAACTAATTGAAGTTCCTGCAACCAATTAAGTCAAAAACATAGAAAAACTCCAATTAAGTACTCAAATATTTTTGAGTACAACTAACAAACTCAAGACTCAACTGAACAAGTTAGTGAAGCTAACTGGTTCCAAAAACTAACTATTAAACAGACTTCCCTAAACTATCAAACTGAGCTACTTGACACAATCTAAACTGACTTAGGCTTTGGCACACTACTTCCCCCTTTTGGCATCATTAAAAAGTACTCTTAAGTAAAAGTGATGTGCACAAATTGTTAAATGTGTTCATCCATGCAGTGGCATCAACCACCATTCAAGTAGTATGTTGCAGGAGAAGATTAGTCAGACATTATATACCATAGCAGAATTAATGGTCCATACAAGCCAACAAAGTTCAACAAAAGGAACCCAAATCCATATCAAAAGGAAAGTTCATGGATTGGGTGAGAAATATACAGACCAACAGAATCAGTTATTGTTGAATAAAAATAAAGGGGAGGGAAAACAAGAGCGGGAACCAACATCACTCATCATTATCATTCTCTTCTTCTTCCTCCTCCTCGGACTTAGCATCATCGTCTGCATCAGCAACTGGTTCCTCTTCATCTTCCTCATCTTCTTCACCAGGCTCTTCTTCCTCGGGCTGAGTCTGTGGAGTACCCGAACCTATACCCGGAGCCATCTGAGCTTGAGTGTCAGCTAGCATTTTTTCCATCTGCTCCATCCTGGTACTGAAAGAAGATGACAAGCTTTGAACCAAACTGATTATCTTTCTCAGCATATCCTCCTGATTCTCCAACCGTTTCAGAATCATTTCCTAACCTGTTGGTTCCTCTACCTTCTTCTTCTTCTTTGATGGGGGCCTCATCTCCTCTGCTGGTTCCTCAAGCTTAAAACTTAACATATCACCACTTATGTCAAGACCCTTTAGCTTCAAGATTGCTTTTGTGAACACCGTGACAGGCACGGTGGACCCACTCATAGCAACATTTTTATCCATAAGCAATTGAGTAATGACAGAACCATAAGGAAGAGAATGGTGAGATGAACCATAACAATTCATAATGTGATCCAGCATCAAGGAGGGGAGATTAATCTTAATTCTCTTCATCATGAGATACATCAGAACCATCTCCATGATGCGCACTGTTCCCCTTCCTTGAGCCCGTGGGATCAAGACTTTATTGCACAATGAATTAGAACCAACATTACTGGTTCCTTCAAATTGGCAGATTTAAAGACACCCAGTTTCTTAGACATCTTTCCTCCAAACAAATGCTCATAAATCTCATCAGGAGTAACCCCTACCAACACGGGCCACCAATCACTCGAATACTTATCAAAACCATCCCTGAGCACCCTTAACATGCTAGAAAAAGTGGCAACAGACAAGCTTACATCCACATCATTCACAAGAGAACCAACAGACATATCAGGCAACTGCTTTAAATTTACATAAAAGTCTCTAACTCCAGACACATTAGCAACACTACAATCAAACAATGGCATCCATCCTTGATACTCAATTAAACTTTTAAACTCAGACAAAGCAGGCACATTAAAATATCCCTTCTCAACTCGACAACCAGAAAGAACCAATCGAGCATTTAAATCAGTAGAACCAGTAGTTAGAGATTCTACAGATGTACCTTTTGTAGTACGAGGTGTTCTTGCTGGTACCCGTTTCCTCTTGGTTCCCTGAACAGAACAAGTGGATTGATCCTCCGGAACTTCCTCAATAATCTTCTTTACTGAAGATCGAGTTACTCTATCACGTACCAGGACTCCTTCCGTGAATGTTCCCTCCTTATGACCAGTGATCTCTACGTCATCATCTCCTACACTCTGACTGATATCTTCCAACTCTTGGCTTAGTGTTCTTCATGCTTCATGTTGATATTCCCCCAAAGACTGAGCTGGTTCCTTGATGATGGAACCATGAGCTTCTGAAGGATCAATAACAAGCACGGTTTGTTGTGATTTTGGTTGGGTTGATTTTGGTGGTGAGGTAGATTTTTGTGGTGGATCGAGGATGGGGGTTGGTAATTTTGTGGGTGAGGAAGTTGTGGAAGTGAAATTGGGTGGTGGTTTGGTTGGATTTTGATCGAGGTGAGGAGAGTGAGGAGTGACATCAGTGTTCCCCTAAGATTTTGAGGAATCACTTGCATGTCCCCTTCCCTTGGCTCTTTTAGATGCGCTTGATTTTCTACCCATGTTGATTATGTAATATTAGATCAGAGAGTGAAGAGGAGGTTGATGAACAGTAGCCGTTGTGAGCAGAGATTTATGAATAGAGCACAAGAGAGAGAGAGAGTTTCGAATGATGATGAGAGTTGTGAGCTGCACAAGGGGTTAGAGATCATATATTTATAGCATAAAAGGAGGAGAGAAGAGAGGAGAAAATTAGTAGGTCAAGCCAAAGGGAGCAACGGCACAAAATTTAAAAATTGAAATCGATTTTGGCAATGATTTTTGCCTTAAATATCTCAACCGACCTAAAATTTAGGCATGTGATATATTGCCTTGATCAATAGGTCAAATAACTGAAATAAGATTATTTCCTTCCAAAAGGAAAAGATCTTATAGTAATCTTCCAAAAAATATAAAAATATTAATCGGATGACATATCTGAGCTGATATGCTATTTCCCTTTGCTGGTACCTATACAGAACCACGTCACCCTGTTTTTGGTAACTTAGCCTGATTTTACCTGTTTCTTGCACCAATAATTCTCAACCCATTTGGGATCTTAAACCATTTACACAAAACTTGAAGGATTTCGACATAGGTATATACACATACTATACAAAAGAATACCATTCTAGCCAATCATTGAGGGAAGTAATTGAAGCTAAAAACCTAAAATCTAACTAGACCTAATAAGACTCTTAACTTACAAAAAGACTCTCGACACAAAGGTTTTGTGAAGATATCAGCGATCTGATCTTCACTTTTACAAAACAACAACTACACCAAACATTTTTCCATATTGTCTCTTAAAAAGTGATGTCCTATCTCAATGTGTTTGGTTTTGGAAGGTTGGACATGATTCTTTGAAATATTAATAGCACTAGTGTTGTCACAATAGATAGGAACACTATCATAAACAACACCAAAATCCTTCAGCTGGTTCCTTATCCACAGTAACTGGGAACAGCATGAAGCTGCAGCAATATACTCTGTTTCTGCTGTGGATAAAGCCACTGAATTTTGCTTTTTAGAACCCCAAGAAATTAGGCAAGAGCCAAGAAAGTGTGCCATACCTGAAGTGCTCTTCCTATCAATAAGAAAGCCAGCATAATCTGCATCTGTGTACCCAATAAGATCAATTGAACTACCTTTGGGGTACCACAAGCACAGATCTGTTGTTCCCACAAGATATGTAAGTATCCTTCTAACAGCCTTCAAATGAGACTCTTTTGGATTGCTTTGAAACCTGGCACATAATCCAACAGAGAGCACAATGTCAAGCCTACTTGCTGTTAGATAAAGGAGGGAGCCAATCATCCCTCTATATAGTGAAGCTTCAACATCTTTTCCCTTTAGATCAGAATCTAATTTAGTGGATGTGGGAACAGGTGTATCATAGGCCTTGCTGTTCTCCATGCCGAATTTCTTCAGCAACTCTTTTAAGTACTTTTGCTGATGAATCATGATTTCATTTTCCATTTGCTTAATCTGCAGTCCTAGGAAGAATCCTAATTCTCCCATCATGCTCATCTCAAATTCACTCTGCATAAGATTAGCAAACTCATCACATAGTACCTGATTAGTAGCACCAAATAAAATATCATCAACATAAATTTGTAATATAATCAAGTGGTTCCCTCTGGTTTTGATGAACAAAGTCTTATCCACTGTTCCCCTCTTATATTCATTCTCCATCAAAAATATAGACAACCTTTCATACCAAGCTCTTGGAGCTTGTTTCAATCCATATTACGCTTTGTCAAGCTTGTATACATGATGAGGGAACAACTTGTCATCAAAACCAGGTGGCTGCTCTACATATACCTCTTCCTTCAAGTAGCCATTCAGGAAGGCAGTCTTTACATCCATCTGAAACAGTTTCATATTCATGTGAGCAGCATAAGCAATCAAAATTCTAATGGCCTCTAGTCTAGCTACAGGTGTAAAAGTTTCATCATAGTCAATTCCTTCTTATTGATTGTAACCTTGCACCACTAGCCTTGCTTTATTTCTGACTATTGTACCTAGGTCATCCAATTTGTTTCTAAAGACCCATTTTGTACCAATGACTGACCTGTCCTTTGGTCTAGGTACCAGGTGCCAAACCTGATTCCTATGAAACTGATTTAATTCATCTTGTATTGCTAGAACCCAATCAGGATCAGTCAAAGCCATTTTGTAGTCAGTTGGCTCTACACTAGACAGAAAAGAATGAAAAGCACAAAAGTTTTGAAAAGCATTTCTTCTCGTTTGAATTCCCTTGTTAATGTTACTAATGACCTGATCTGGGGGATGAGAGGATAAGTATTTATAACTTTTGAAAGTGAAATCATTTTGTGCTTCTTTATTAGGTTGAGAACCAGCATGATCGTGAATCACTTCTTCTTCTGTGGAACCAGAAGAATTCATGTTCACACTGTTTCCATTTACATCACTTACCTCAGGTTCAGAGGAAGCCTCTTCATCCATTCCCCCTGAACTTCTTACCTGTCTGTCACTTGGGAAACCATTAGGTCTTGGTTCCCCTTCTGAGATCTCGTTGTTCACATTTTCTTCTCTAGGCTCTTCACCATTATCATCTGGTGGAGCATTAGGAAAGCTTAGGTCTGCTTGTACTTCACTTAGAGAACCAGTGTCATGGTTCCCCGTAAACTCCATCAGTCCAATCATTTCATCAGGTTGTACCTGCGCAATCTCAGAAGACATGTTAAATTCATCAAAAATGACATGGACACTCTCCTTAATACACAAAGTCCTCTTATTAAAGACTCTATATGCTTTGCTTTGAGTAGAATATCTAAGAAAGATTCCTTCATCACTCCTAGGATCAAATTTATCTAGCTGGTTCTTCCCATTGTTATGTACATAGCATTAGCATCCAAAGTCACGAAAGTATGCAATATTAGGCTTTCGACCTTTAAGGAGTTCATAGGGAGTCTTATTTAACTTTGTTCTAATGAGACCTCTATTCAGTATATAACAAGCAGTGTCAACAGCTTCACCCCAGAAACTATTAGGGAGACCACTCTCAATGAGCATCGTCCTCGCCATTTCCTCAAGAGTTCTATTCTTTCTTTCAACAACACCATTTTGTTGTGGTGTTTTGGGGGCTGAAAAGTTGTGACTAACTCCTTGTTCCCTGCAATAATCAACAAAGTTAGCATTATCAAATTCAGTACCATGGTCTGATCTTACCGAGACCAGCTTGTGAGAAAGCTGGTTCTCAATCTGCTTCACCAATGCTACCCACTCGTCAAATGTTTCATCTTTTGAATGTAGCATTATCACCCAAGTGTACCTGGAATAATCATCAACCATAACACAGACATATCTATGACCTCTTCGACTTTGCACTCTCGTGGGACCACATAAATCAATGTGTACAAGTTCGAAGGGTCTTCTGGTACTCAAAACTGTTTTAGGCTTAAAAGAGATCTTGACCTGTTTCCCTTTGACACATTCTGAACACACTTTATATGCCTCGTACGTGATGTTAGGGAGTCCTACCACCAAGTCACGAGATTTTAGTTTATTCAAGAGTGTCAAGCTAGCATGTCCAAATCTCTTATGCCAAATCCATTGAATATTGTTAGACATAGCTCTCAAATAGGCAGACTTGTCTTGAGGAATTTTATCCAGAAAGGTAATGTAAACATCATGTTTCCTGATTCCCTCACACACAAGCTCGCCTGTTAGAGAGTTAATTATGTGACAGAAATTGGCATGGAACTCAACTTTATTACCTTTGTCACATAATTGAGAAATACTCAAAAGATTATGTTATAAGCCTTCAACATAATACACATCATCAATTGCATTTGAAAGTGTCTTACCTACTTTACCTAAACCAGTGATGGTTCCCTTGCTGTTGTCTCCAAAGGTGACACTTCCACCATCAAAGGCTACTAGTGAAAGGAATTGCTTCTTATCCCCGGACATGTGTCTTGAGCACCCACTGTCCAAATACCAATAGGTACTTCCCTTCACTTTAGCCTGCAAGAACAAATTAAACATTAGATTTAGGAACCCAAACATTCTTGGGTTCCTTTTCAACAACAATAAGCTCTAGTTGATCTTTTCTTCTCCAGACTAATTCCATATGTTTATTGTTCTTATTCACACTGTTCTTCCTAGCTAGACATTCATGAATCTTATGTCCATTCATACCACAATGATAGTAGACAAACATCTTTTTAGTCATAACATACTTACCTCGTTTGAATTCTTTAATCCATGTGGTTTCTCTAGGGGACCAGTTAGTCCTGGTTCTCTGTTTGGTATATCCAAGACCAACCTTCCCTTTGTTACCTTTCGATGAGGTTAAAAAGTTCAAAGTTTCCTGAGCAGTCAATAATTTTTCAACATGTCTACGACTATCATGAAGTTCCTTTTCTCTGGTTTCAAGAGTCTTAGTCAACAACTCGTTTTTCTCTTTTAGAAAATCAAAATTACTTTTTAAGGTTTCAAGTTGTAAATTAAGCTTTGAAACCATAGAATCAATAGTCATGTTAATAACTACTGGCTGCTTGCTTTTTTTTAATTGATAGATATCAGCATGCAATTCACAAATAGAATTTTCATATTTATCTATCACATCACTAATTTCTATGCTGGTACCTGAAGAGGATACAGTGAACTGAGCAGCTTTAAGTGAAGTAATTTCCTTGTGAGAATCTTCCAAATTACGAGCCAATATCTCAAAGGCTTTCAACAAGGAAGTTCTACTACAGGAATTTGCTTTACCCCTAGCTGCTGAAAAATCAAGAGATTCACTAGTGGTTGTTAAGTCTCTGGGGAACCAGGAGGTCAGATCTTCTTCACCATCACTAGGATAGTTAGGTTTAGAGGATCTTGCCTTTTCCAGTTCCACTTTACACTTGTCCAATTCAACTTCTAGCTCTGGCACTTGACTTTTCAGTTTATGGCAAACTTCTTCTAGGTGATCACAACTAGCAACAGCAATTTCACATTCAACACGTTTTTCTTTAAGCTTTCTTTTGCCAGTTATGTAAGTTTCACCCATTTTATAGCATTCATCTAATAAAGAGTTAATACAAGCAATCATATTATCTCTATCATATTCATGCATATCTTCTCTAACTTGTTCTAAGTTTACCTTGTGTTCATGTAGTACATCCTTCTTTGCCATAAAACATTCTTTGAATGTACTGGTTCCCCCTTTGGTTCCTAGATTAGTGTTGTTTCCCTTAGTGTTTGCAAAGGCGGTCAAGCAAACATCAGAGTTAGGTGATTCTTCATCCTCATCAGACCCTGAATCAGAATCACCCCACATGGATGCTATCATAGCATTCTTGAAGGCACATTTATCTCCAGATTGGGATTGTTTGTCCTTCCACCTAGGATAATCTCGAATAAGATGTCCCTTATCACCACACTTGAAGCATCTTGCAGAAGAGGAGTTAGACTTCTTAAAATTCTTACTTTTGAAGTTCTTCCTCTGGTCTCGAAGTGATCTCTCAAATCTTTTAGCAATCATGTTGATCTCATCTTCTTCTTCTTCTACTGTTCCCTTAAGAGTCATGCCTCTGGCTGGTTCTTTCTCAGTCTTAGAATCAATCAACATCTCATGAGTCATGAGGGAACTAATCAGCTGTTCCAGAGACAGGGTGGATAGATCTTTTGCTTCATAGACTGCTGTTACTTTGGTTGTCCATGCATCTGTTAAGCTGCGCAAAACTTTTCTCATAAGATCCTCATCAGAAAAGTTCTTACCAAGAGATCTAAGATCATTGATAATTGTCATAAATCTACGAAAACAATCATTAATCTTTTCATTTTTATTCATAGCAAACAGCTCATACTTAGACATAAGTAAATTAATTTTGGACCTTTTTACCTCGCTGGTTCCCTCAAAAGCAAGTTCGAGGGTATCCCAAATCTCTTTTGCATTGCTGCAACCTGAGATCCGATTTATTTCACTCTCACCTATAGCCTCTTGTAGAATTGACATTGCTTTGGCATTCTTCTCCAACAGTTTGTAATCAGCAGATACTAATTCACTGTCTTTCTTGGGAACCAGGTTACCCTCAGCATCTGTCTTGAGGATGATGTTGGGACCATTCTTGACAACTAGCCAACATTCATAATCAATTCCCATGATTACGTTCTTGATCTTATTCTTCCACCAAGCATATTTATTTCCGTTGAACTTTGGTGTCTTGTTGTCATAGCCCATAGCATTTAGATCTTGAGTACTCATGCTTGACTCCTCTAGATGTTACTCTTGTGAGAAGCCTAGGCTCTGATACTAATTGAAGGTTTTAGAGCACTCAAGAGGGGGGGGGGGGGGGGGGGGTGAATTGAGTGTTAAGTAGCCTTGGCCTATTTTTCTTTCTTTTCGATCTACGAGAGGAACCAGTTGGGCTGGTTCCTGTAAGCAGCGGAATGTAAGAAAGGAAATAACGAAAACACAAGATTTAACGAGGTTCAGCCAACTATGGCCTACGTCCTCCTACCCTATGCTCTTTTATTAATCTACTACGAAAAATAAAGATCACAGACGCTCTACTGTTTCCCTACTCCGGAAACCAGTATACCCCACACTCTACTCCGAATGTGCGCTCGACTTACACTAGTAAGCCCCTTGTGTTTGAAATCATAAACACACACCCAGCCTTTCAACCCCTCTGTTGAAGGCTTTGACAGAATCAAATGTTCTCTTTTAATCTCACTTCTGAAAGCTAATTAAGAGAAATTATTTAAGCTCTAATAGTGTTCTTGTATTTGACTCGATGAATAGGCTTTTGTGCTTAAGTGTATATGTCTCTCAAATATCCTCCTTTTTAATTTCAGAGAGACTTATCAGAATATGAGAGACTAGATGGGTTTATATACTTGGATACAAAAACCCTAGTTTCCTTAAATCACGTAAACTTGATGAGCAAGTAATAGCGTGATTTTAGGAAAGTATTTATCTTATATGATTTAATCATAAAGATATAATCAAATAAGATAGATACTCCTAGTTTTTAGGTAAGCATAATATTATTATCTAATCTCCAGCTGCTTAGGATATTTTTGGAATATTCCTTCAAAAATATTTTTACGAAATCTTTTATTTTTCTCAAAACGTGCAGCTCGGATATTCTGTCCAGTGAACTTGGTTCCTCAACCTGGTTCACTGAATTGAGTATGTTATGAATTCTATTCCAGCTTTGTGCCGGAATTCATAATATGACTCGATACACTTGTAAGCACTTATTTTACCCAAACATGCAAGTTATAATACGGAGCACATTACATGATTTAAGCATTAAAGTACAGATCTTCTTTTCTTCATGTAATCTTCAAGACTTGAATCTTCCTTGAATACTTCCATTTTGAGCAATGTATTTTTCTTCGAATGTCTTTGAAAGGCCTCCATGCTCCAAGTCTTGGAATCAACTTCACTACTGCACATGTAACATGGTTAATGTACAATAGAGAGTATGTGACTGCTTTTTAGCATAGCAGTCCAGGAAACAGTTCCTACTTGTTTCCCACCAGTACATGGATCAATTTACATCCAACCATTTCCTACATATAGACAAGTTAGTAAAATGAATAACATGAATAAGTAATAACTTGTCTAGGAAAACAGTGTTCAATTTCAGTTGGTTTCCTGCCAACTATTCGCAATGCTTATTGTAACCTGTTTCTTGTAACCGTTTGTCATCACTCAAAACCTAAGGGACTCAATAAGGAGGTATCGTGATATTAATGAGGTTAAATTTCACTTAATTTATCGTGGGTTTAAAGCTTGCTACTCAAGGTGGATATTGCGTGGCGAAATGATATAAAGTGGGGTAAACACTAGAAATTGTGAGTTAGGGTAAAAATGTTGGCACTGATGAGTTTGAGAATGTAAATGTTGATAATGATGATAATAGAGTGCAAGAGGATAAGATAGATGAGATGATGCATGACGTAGAGGACCATTTCACATAACGTCCCCATATTTTTTATAATACTATGAGAGTTTCATAAATGTAGTCCTTACACTAAAGTATCTTCTATCATGAAAGTTTTCAATTTAAAGGCACGCCATGGCTGGGTTGACAAGAATTTCACACATTTATTAGAACTTTTATTAGAAATTCTTTTAGAGGGCAATGAATTCCAAACATCTACGTATGAAGTTGATGAGTGACGTTTATGTCACTCATTTGTATCTTCCTAGCTGAGTTTCCTACACTTTCGGAACCAAGTTCGTTCTGTTTTGTCCCATTTTGCATCATTTTGTGCATGTTTTAGGCTTAGAAGCATTCTTTTCGTTTTTATCCTATTTTACTTGATTTCCCGTATCTTTTCTACTTTTATGCGTTTTTTATGGCTTGATATAGGTATCTAGCGAGCTTAAACATGAGAACCGAGGAATAAAGATGCATTATAGAAAAGCTATGAAGAGAAGCTAAGAGGTCCCTGAAGAATTGAACTAAAAGGCATCTTAAGAAAAAAGACTTGAGCAATCGCTCTGAAGAATCCCGAGAAACCACTCAATTCAAAGGAAGTTGGCAGCCAAAAAATCATGAGTGGCATTGAGCGGATTTCAAGAGGGCGCTTTGAGGATTAAGCGGGTGTTCAAAGTTGAACTGAGCAGCCGCTTAGTTCACTTGAATTCTAAATTTTACCTTATGAGCGGGCGCTTGCCCTTGAACTGAGCATCCACTCAGTTCTATTTTGGCGACTTTGATATTCTTTGAAACTCTTCTACAGGAAAAAGAGTAGCAAGGAGGGCACGAGGAGAGGATTCATTCAATAGCACATATTAAGCATAATTTAGCCTAGTTTAGAGTAGAGAGCATAGTTCTAGGGTTTCTTATTTTTCATTCACAAAAACTCTTAGATTATTCATAGATTTTGTTATTGATTTTTGTTATTTTCATAAGGATTGCAATTAAAGCTTGTCAGATATCAATTTTTCATTAAGATATTAGTATTTCTATTACTCTCTCTCTCGCTCTATATTTCATAAGGATTGCAATCAATGTTTGATTATTTTCAGTTTTCTTTGCATAGTATTATCATTTGTATTTAGTTAGGGGATAGGATGAAATTCCAATCCCGAGCATGGATTTAGTTTGGAGTTGGTTTCCCGATGAATAATGTGTGATTTCATTTCGGGCTTTGGTTGGAGCCTAGATTGGCCATATAGGTTACTTCCATTTATGTTCCTAGGTAAAAAACATTGAGAAATGTTAATTTAAGTAGTGACCCAATATTAAATGTTGTTGATTTTTCGAGCTATTGGTTGTTGTTTTGAATCAATTGGGTTGCTTGGATGCTTTAGAATAGGATTAGGCGAGATTCCCAATTGTAATTCTCCTTCCTTGAAGGTGACCGAGAGGTTAGTTCCTAGTTGAATCCCCTTATGTGCAGTATAGTTTAGATTCACTACATAAATAAGTAGTGAGTTTGTGAGCCTCACATTATTTCATTTTGAATCCAATTTTAAGCCTTAGCTTGTTTATGTTAGGAATCAGTGTTGAATCTCGAACCCTTAGTACTTTTATCCCATAGTACAAACTTCTTAGAACCTTACATTAGTTCTTGTTTAGATTTAAACTCTTTTCTTACCTTAGTTAGAACTACATTATAGTCGGATTACTAGAATTTAGTATCTATTAAGAGCCTTTCCCTGTGAATTCGACCCTTACTTTCCCATTACTTCAAATAGGTTAAGTCGAGGTTTCGTTGATAGAAGGTGTCATGACGACCGATCCTTGACCCTATCAAATGGCATTGTTCCCGAGGAATGGCGTTTAGTATTGAGTTTTTAGCGGTTTTTACGAGTCTAGTTTGCCTTTTGTTCATTTCATTTACTCTGTTTTTGTTGCTTTTTCATTGTCATTATCAATACTAACCTTCTAGTTAGTTTTGATTTTGTATACCATCAAGTAGGAGTAGCAGAGCACAACTATTAGGTCCACTGAATCCAGAAATAGAGCGTACAATTCGAGCTATAAGAAGAGGATTGAGAGCAGGAAGTAGTTCATTCCATGTAGAGGGCGAAAAGGCTAATTTAGATTTATCTAGCCCTATTCCTACAAAAGCAGAGTTTAGTCAGAACCTATTTTCCACTCACTTAATTCCACTATTTACTATACAGATGGTACAAATTGACCATTGAGGTAGTATGGAGCTCTTAAAGCTTACCAAGTCTAGAGTGGTATAGTGTAACCCATTACAAAGGATAACAACTTTGAGTTGAAGCCCACACTAATTACATTGGTGGAGAGCCATCCATTCGGAGGAGAGAAATATGAGTCACCACATGCCCATCTTAAGGAGTTCATAAGATACTATAATATAGTCAATGTAAATTGTGTGACTCAAGATTACATCAGATTACTCTATTCAATTTTTCTCTAACGAGCAAAGCTAGTGAATGGATTGAGAAGATGTATCCTAATTCTTAGAAGACATGGGAAGAGGTGACTAGAGCATTCTTACATAAGTTCTTCCCATAATCAAAGACCGTTGAAATAAGGACCAAGATTCCAATGTTTTGTGAAAAAAGTAGATGAAAATTTATTTGAAGCAAGGGAACGATTTAAGGGGTTGATTGAAGCATACACACAATCATGGAATAGATAAGTGGTTACTTCTTCATAGCTTTTATAATGGATTATCTTAGCAGAATAAGACAAGTCTTGATGTAGGAGCTAGTGGAGCTATTATGAGATTGAGTCCTGGCATTCAAGGTGATTGAGCAAGCTGTCAAGAATTTTGCTAATTGGAACAAAAGTTAGAGGGTGCGACCCAAATAAGGAGGAAGGTATAAAGTAGACTCTATTAGTGTACTTTCTTCTAAGTTAAATGCCCTTACTAACGAGATAAATGAGGATTTTTTGAACAATCCAATTCGTGGCATGCAATCTCCATAGGAATCTAGTTCAAATGCTCCTATGTAGGTGTTGTATTGTGACGTATGTGGTGATTATGATCATAACCCATTGTAATGTTATCTTCTAACTTCTACAAGTACTACACCATTTGGCATGGAATAGGTTAATTCTATGAACAATATAGTTCCTAACCCCAAATCTGATCCTTACTCTAACACTTACAATCCAGGGTAGAGAGGTCACCCTAACTTTGGTTAGAGAAATGAGCAGAACCAGGGAAATTAGAACTTTAGTGGGCATAACCAAGGGAACTTTTAAAACCATGGGAATGGTAATTTTAGTGGCCAAAACTAAGGAAATTTCCAAGGTAACAGAAACTATGAGAACCAAGGCCAGGGTAGTTATAGAGGACAAAGATATGGGAACTTTTGGCCAAATCAGTATCAAAATAGGTTTCAATACTAAAGTAACAGTCATAAAAATAATATCAACTTACATTTCCATAGATATCTTTACTGTTAAATTTCACTTTTTTACCAAGGGGTCAAAGTTGAAAACAATACGCTTAGCCGGGGAAAGCACCAAAACAATCCAATGATTGCTATAATAATCAAATGTTATGAGGCTATACATGTCATTATATATAAAAAAATCATAATATAACACAAATAGTTAAAAATACCATTAGTGATAAAGGCATAAGATGAATCGTTTGGAACTATGTTTTCTTATTATCTCTATCATACATGTTAAACTAGCACTTGCATTTATACATAACATCGTAGAAGATATCCATTGGGCTCATAAATGCGACTAATTTTTCATCACACTCTTCATCAATTATATCTTATAAATCCCTATAGATTTTATATAGTCATATTATATATTCAAACTTCATACGGAAATGGAAATAATATAAGAGTTAAAGTATCTCACAACATAAAAACTTGGAGGATACAAATGTCGAGACATGCTCTTGTGAGAAGTTCATTCACATCTTCGTGCCTAGTATGAATTTCACCATCTATGTCATAATTGAAAATTATTTGATCACCTCTCATCTTGATATTCTTGGTAAGAGGTAATTTAGCCACTGTAATTTGTTTCTCAGACGAATTGCTCAAAGCATAGTCACTAAGAGAGTATTTCTTTGATCTTACAGCTGACTCCTTTATTCCATGGCCATTTTCCACATCTTTTTTCTTATAAATATTTAATTTTGGTAAGATTTCCTAATAAACATGGACATGTTAGTGAATATAATCTTTTATGTACAAGGCCTAAGATAATTTGTTGTTTTGAATTACCTCATTCTTTCCAAGGAGAACTAAATGTTTTGGACATTGTGTGAATGTACCATGTGCTTGACAAAGTTTCTTGATATATGATGAAGGCACAGGAATAGGAGTATCTTTATAATCATCAAAAAAATTATCAACACTCACTCTCATATGATCGGGATGCATTTCCTGATGATGATTAAGGACTAACTAAGGGTGTATTGTGCCTCCACAACGTTGACTATTTTAGATTGATCCATGAATAATGATAAATGGAATGAAGTAGGTTCCTATAATCATATTTTCATCATAGAGTAAAGTGTTATTAAAGAGGTGATCAATTGAAAAGGATTTTTAAAGTTGTTAAGTTCCTTTACCTTAAGATTTTGAATAGATCAATGCCTCACAATTGACAACTACTAGGCTCATATGTAGTAACAAGGTTTTTTCATATAGAAGATTATGTGTTATTTGAATACCAATTCCTTATATGATTCTAAATATCTTCTCCCTAACCACCTCATCTATCTTATCATTCATCTCATCCTTTGTCGCTTGTCTAACCCTTTGGGTCACTCTTGTCTCAAAGTCTTCCATATCAACATCAGTGCTAACCTTACCCCTTCTTGCACCTCTATGCTCTCCGATACCCCACATATCTTTGATGCCTACTCCACCGCCATATGAAAGAGCATGGCCTGTACAATCTTTCTTTCCTAGTGCACAAACTAGGACATCATCCAACCTACTCTCCATAAATTTTCCATCATCTTTTTTCTTCTTCCATACATCCTATATTTAATTAAATTAAAGCATAGAAATGTAACATTAGTGTAGAAAAATAGCATCATTAAGGAAAAAATACAGTAGCAAATAAATAGTAAAAAAAATATATCATAATTTGATGTGAAGACTCCACCTTGATTACTAATGTTTTTATGTCTAATGATGGAAGCCAAAATGCAAAGTCAAATAGAGTTGAAAACATGATGGAAACCAAAATGCATAGAGTTGACAATGTGTTAGAAGTAATGGAAGCTATAATGCAAAGCTTTATGCATTCTGTCAAAGGACGAGAATAACTCTTGAGCCACATCCTCAAAGTTTGAGCTACGTCTTCAAAAGCTTGAGCCACGTCTCAAAACAGTCAGCAAAGTTCAAACACTTTGTCAAAGGATAAGAAAATTTTAATTGTCTAAATCTTGTGTTTTATCCTTTCCTTGTTTCACGTATTCTATTCTCTAACCTAACTTATTTAGACATGATTTTAGTGTCAAAGATATCTTCTAATTTCAGCAAATAAGTGATGCTCATATATGTTGAAGATTATTCAAGTTAATTTTGGTAATTACCAAAATTCAAGCATTGTGGTTATGGAAAAAGAAATTTGTTTGAAGCTTCAAGGTGCAGCAAATAAAGTGGAAATATTCTTGCTGTAAAATATTCAATGATATCAATCTTCAACAGCCAAAATGAATGATTCTCTACAACCATATTGGAGGAAATCTTGCTGAAAGTATTGAAGGCAAATCAGATTTTCAGCAGCCTATTTTGAGCCTCCTTTCAACGGCCTAAAATCAAGTTGAGTATATATTCCAAGCTTTGAAGTTGAAGAAAGGTAGAGACAACGTGAGACACAATAAGACAAAAAGTAAGACAAGAGCAGAAGCTTTAATCATGAATTTCAGTCACAAGCTACATCAACAAAGCTTCATTATTTTCTCTCTAGTTCCATAAACTTTATCTTGTATTTAGATTGAGATAAAATCAAAGTATAATCTCTTGAGTGTTTAAAAGAATATTTTGAGAGGGTGTTATACTAAGAGTATACCATAATACTCAAACGTATAGAAAAAGAGAGAGAGTTTTTTATTACTAGGATCTGAGATGCTAAAGTGTAGCTGGGGTGCTATGGAATAGAAGATGGGGATTAATATCTTCTAGGGTGCTTTAGGTCTCTAAGGGAAGTAATAAAAGAGCGAGTTAAATCCTAAGAGTTGGACAACACTAGGCGGAGACGTAGGCAAATTAGTTGTCATCTCCGTGTTTTGTCTCATCTTATTTCTGTCTTCATTGCTTATGTTTTATGTTTGCTTCACTCATCAATCAAAGCAGCGAACAGTCAAAGCCTGAGCAAAAGCCTTTGAAACCAATTTCAAGGCTTTGACATCCAGATTCAAAGATAAGCCTTAACGCTTATATTCCGCCTTTGAAAGTCAGTTTAAGACCTTGAGATCCTGAACGCGAAAATCGGTTATACTCTATTCACCCCCCCCCCCCTCTCTAGAGTATAATTAATCCTATTCCATCTCCCTATTGATTCTTCATGATGTATACTCGTAATAGATTCCTTCACTTTTTGAGTTTTTGGATCTAAAAAATAAATTACTTTGAGTTATATTCCTCTACTTGATTTTGTTGATCATTTGAGTTTGACACATTAATCCTTGGGGAGCCCTTAGGGTTTCACATAGCTTTATCCTTCATCATGGTCTCTTAAGAGATAGATCCTACAATAGTAGTATTTTCTTAAGTAAAGTAGGATTGGTGGCACTCAGGTCACTCCCTAATGGGATCGCTACTGCCATAGTTTTTGTTGCAATTTCTCAACTTATTGCCAACTTGCTTTAATTTTCTTCTTAAGTAGAGATAGATCATGGATTTACTTTTGCTATGTTTTGAGTAGATTATGAGTCATCCTTCATAAATATGCAAGAGTTTGTTGCATTTTAGTAACTTTTAACTTGGTTTGCTCAAAGACAAGGAATTATGATATATGTACAACATGTGTATACTTGGATGAATTGATTTTTTTGCAATGAATATGAAATAGGCTTCTATAAGAAGCAGAGGAGTTCTTAACACTACTACTTAGAATTCATAGCAATGCAAAAGATTGTACTATTGCTACTTAGAATTCATAGCTAACTGTGATATTCTATGATAATGTAAAATTTCACAACAAAGATGTAGAAGATTGCGTCTTTTTTGTGTTGTTTTAGCATTTTTTTTGTATTTGAAAAATATGAATGTTGATGGAAAGGAGAGGACTGCTAGATGATAGAGAATAATTAGCTACTCCTATTTTGCAAGCAGTATGAACAGATTTAAGAAATCACTCATGGATTGCAGTCTGATTTTATTATCCTCATAAAAATTCCATAATATATTGGGGAAAAAGCAAGCATGAATTATCCCATAGACCAGCAAATAAACAACTAAAACACAACCCAAAAGACCACCACCCCAAGGTTTGGCAGTTTAGCGGGATTTTAGAGAAGTACTATAAAAATGGAATGGACAAAGCTTGAGGGAGTTTTGTATCATTATTTCAGACTATACTTCAAAATTTTACTTAAAACCTCGAAAAAAGAGGTACTAATAAAGAAATCACAGTTTTACATGTATATAACAAAATATTAATGGTATGAACATGCATGATGGTTTTTATAACAAATAACAACTTATGTGGTGTATTGTGAAGGCATGATGTCACCATGACAATTAAAATAACATGTATTATCAAAATATACTGCCAGATTTATTTCCATCAAACTCTAAATGCAATATCAAACTTTGTGCATATGAACTTCTATAAAGCCTTCCCTCCTTTTATTAAAAATATTATTTTAGTGAACAAGTGAGTTGTAACTCTATGACTGGAAAAGGAATCAAAAGGATTTGAGTACTATCCCAGTTGTAACTCCATAAACATATAATAAAAACATATATAACATAAATTAATGGTAGCAAACCTTCTTCAAGTGTTGCAGTGGTAATGAGTTCTCTATAAGCAATTTCTATGGCAAATCGTACAAAGTTAGAGCCCTAAACAAAAAAGATATCTGGATTAAATGTCAATATGAGTAAGAAAGTAAACAAAAATAAGCAACATAATTATAAATCATTTAGAAGCAAAACCTAACACAAGAATCAAACCATACATCCAACATAAATGCTTTTAGTAAGAACCACACAAGTGCATTTAGTAATCCCTTGGATTGTCAAAATCATTCCACAGTCAAAGACTAAGTAATATACAAATGATTAGTTGAAGAATGGCTAACTTTTAGCAACAATCATGTCTAATAAAATTCAACACTTTATTAAATAAGTTTAAAGTCATACATACATAGTGCTACACCAAGTCTTTAGAAACATAAAATCCTTCACTATGATCTTAACGTGTAACAAATGTTTCAACATTATCACATGCTAGTACATGGATATCTAAAGAGGAAGGAGGAATCTCATTAAATTGCTCATCATTTTATTGTTCATCGACCATGTTATTGTTCATCGGCCAAGTATTTGTCTCTTTCCAACAAGTACAAATGGACCATCTACAATCAATAGGATCAAGGACATAAGAAACTTGTTTTTCTTGTGATGCCAATATGAATGGATCTTCGCAATGGCCTTCTCCATGAAAGTTCGCTAGGGTCAAAAATTTATTTTCATCCTTTGTTACACCACAAACACTATCAACCCACTTATAGCGAAAAAGAGGAACCTTGAAATCAACATAGTTTAGCTCTAATATCTCTTCAATGACTCCATAGTATGACTTTCACTTTAAACTAGAGTTCTCTTCCTTGCATCAGCATATTCATATGACAAAGCTACAACAATAGAAAGTACCTCTAGGGTTTCTTTGGGAGGGTTTGTCTAGTGCATGTTAGGGTTGTCTAGTGCGTCTAGGGTTTCTTCCAAGATGAAAGGGTTTGTCTTGAGCATTTTGTTAGTGTGATTTTAGCATGATGGAGAAGAATATATCAGCATCATTAACAGATTCATCCCAACGCTTGTTAGATGATGTGAGGCCATGGATCAAGGATGAATGGGTGGCTGATGATATTAAGGACGAGAAAGAGAGGATTGAGTTGTGCGTCATGGGGAGGGTGGACTAATCGAGGCATAAATTTGAGAACGTTGATTAATATGATGAAAAAGTTGTGGAGTCTAAAACTAGGGATGGAAGCTAATTGTATTTATTAGAATACTTTTGTGGTTTAGTTTTTCCATTGGAGGGACAAGGAAAGGATTGTAGGGATGCAGCCATGGAATTTTGATAGATTCGTTCTAGTTCTGAAAGAAATTACAGGTAACTCAAAACCCTCAGAAATTCAAATGTTTATGGTTCTACTTTGGATATGGGTCTATGACTTCCCTTTAATTGTAGGGTGAATGAGATGAATGCTAGAATGATAAGAAATAATTTGGATGAATTTTTAGGATGGGATTGCATGGAGTCCGAGGGTATTATTAGGACTATGCACCTATGTATTTCGGTGGATGTAAGGAAACCTTTAGTGAATAAGCTAAAATTTTATGTCAAGGGGAAGATGATCGAAGTGCAAGTAAAATATGAGAGACTCCCTTTATTTTTCTATATATATGGTACATTGGGGCATGGAGAGAAAGATTGTAGTGAGATAGATGAATGGAGAAGGTTTAGTGATGAGTTAAGGGCTTTACTATGGAAACAAGATGGGAGTGTTGAGGGAGAAAGGGGTTTAGTGAAGGATAAATAAAAAATAACATTATTTGTGCTACAGGAGAAGGAAGTTTCTCAGAGGGGGAAGTCTGTTAGGTTGGAAGAGATTGAAAGGAAGTTAAAAAGGGTATCTATTTCAAATGTAGGAGGGAGGGAATGTGTGGAGAATATTGTGTTGGAGGAAGACAATAGGGAGGGTCAAGGTGGAGAGTTTCCACGTGGGGAGGTATGGGTAAATGATGATAATGAGTACCCATAAAATATGGGAGAAGATACGGGTGAAGAGGAGGGGCGAATGTAGGAGAACATGTAGTAAGAAAGGAGAGGGTGGAGGATGTAAGGGAGGGGAGAGAGTTGAGTGGAGAGGGAAGAACCGAGAGTGTTGTTTTGGCAATATAGGATGTTATGGGGGGTGGGACAACGATGTTGTTGGCAGGTGGGGAGGAGGAGGTGGGAAATAAGGGTAATAATAGAGAAGTGGAGGAAGGAATGATCAACGAAGTTAGTGGGGTGAGTAGCATTTGGGAGGAAAAGAATAGGAAGGAAATTGCGAGAGGTGAAGATTAAAAGGTGGGGGCATAGGGAGAGATGCGAGTAGGGATAAGCTGGACAAGGGGTGTGTTGGAGAAAAAAGAAGATTACATTGGGGTGAGCTTTCAAAATGTACTGGTCAGTCAAAGAGGTGTAGGTTTGCTGGCAGTCAGAGGTGTAGATGTGACTTGGTGAGTGTGGATTCAGGTAAAGTAGTGGAGGTGAATGTTGATTCACCCCACGAAGAACAATGAAGGGAGGGGTGTGGGAATGTATAGGTGGCCTAAAGCAACAATAAGGCAAAAAACTTTCCTTCTTATGAAAAAATTAAGAGATGAATGTAATATCTGTATAATTTACTTTAGAGATTTTAACGAGATTATGAGTGTGAGTGAGAAGGAAGGATGAGTGCAAAGAGAGGAGTGTAATCTGGATATGTTTTGGGAGGCCATTGATTACTACTTGTTACAAGACCTAGGATACCAGGGGAGCCGATTCATATGGGAAAGAGGAAGAAGCGTTGAAACATTGATTATGGAGAGACTGAACAGATTCTTGGAATTTCAAGGGTGGAGAGAGTTTTTTCATAATGTAAATGTGTATCACCTGCCATGATATAATAAGTCAAATCATTTTTCGATTTTGCTAAAGGCGGAAGTTGAGGAAGTTTTAAGGGAAAATAAAGGAGTGTTTTGGTTTGAGGTTATATGACTTTTAGATACTAATTGTATGGAGTGTGCTTCAATTAATGAAAAGATGGATACATGTTCGAAATCACTTTCTAGGTGGGTGAGGAATAATTTTGGTGATATCAAGAGGAAAATTATAGGGAAGGAAACTAAGTTGAAATGTTTACAGGGGGTGTAATAGATGGAGTTACTATGCATCAATGTAGAGGGATATCCGAGGAGTTGGATTAGCTTTATAGTTTGGAGGAGTCATATTGTCATGTAAGGGACCGATCTTAGGAGTTGAAGGATGGAGATAAGAACACGGCTTATTTCCACCAAAAGATGATTCAAAGACAAAGGGGAAATTCTATAAAGGGCATTGAAGATGAGAGGGGCAACTAATGCTCAAACCTAAAGAAAATTGAAGGTATCATCTTCAATTTTTTTGAGAGGTTGTTCTCTTCTTCAAGACTATCGATGTTCAAGAAGGCTCTTGCTAGGGTGGATGGCTTGGTTTCGACTAAGATTATTGATGAGTTAGATAGGGAACCATCTTCAAAGGAGATAAGAGAGGCGTTGTTCCAGATGCATCATAGGACAGCCCAGGATCTTGATGGATTAAATGCTTTATTTTTCCAAAAATTCTGGCATATTGAAGGGGGAGGATGTGGTGAAGTTTGTGAAGGAGTGGTGATGTGGAAAAGTAGATTTGGAGGTTGTGAATAAAAATTGTGTTGTGTTGACTCCAAAATGCAAGAATCCTAAAAAGATGGGGGAATTCAGACCAATCAATCTCTGTAATGTTTTGTATAAAGTAGTGTCAAAGGACTGGCGAACAGACTAAAAGTCTTACTCCCAACAATTGTGTCTAGTAATTAGAGTGTGTTTTTCCTTAGGAGGTTAATGACGGATAATGCTCTTATTGCCTATGAAATATTCCATAGTATGAAGGTGGGATAAGAGGGAAGAAAGGGGTCAATGACTTTTAAGCTTGATATGAGTAAGGCCTATGATAGGGTCGAATGGTGCTTTCTTGAGAGTAAGATGGGTTTTTTTGTTAGGTGGGTGGATAGAGTGATGAAGTGCATAAAGAGTGTGCATTTCTCTTTTAAGATAAATGGGGAAATTTTGTGGAATATGAATCCTCAAAGGGGGCTACGATAGGGGGACCCAATCTCACCCTATTTATTCATGTTGTGTGTGTAGAAGCTTTTTCAGGTCTAATTATGAAAGCTGCAAGGGATGGTATTATCAATGGAGCGCAGGTATGTAGGGGCGCCAAGAATTTCTCACTTGTTTTTTGCTGATGATATCATTCTTTTTGCGAGAGCTACCTCACAAGAATGCTCCAAGATTGCTGATATTATCAGAGTATATGAAGGAGCATCAAAATAATAAATTAATTTTGATAAGTTTGAGGTTTCTTTTAGTAGGTAGTTGTCTATTAAACAGAAGAGATTTGTAGATTGATGATAGTTAGTGAAGTAGAAAAACATGATAAATATTAAGGCCTCCCAACTTCAGTGGGCAAATCAAAGAAAGCGGTGTTTGGTAGCATTAAAGAGTGTGATTTGGAGGAAATTAAAGGGGTGGAAAGAAAAATTCCTATATAGACCAGGGAAGGAGATTTTGTTAAAGGCGGTGGCATAAGTAATTCCAATATATCTGATGAGTGTTTTTAGATTCCTAGATGGGCTGATCGAGGAAATCCATTCCATGATGGCAAGATTCTGATGGGGGAGCAATAATGATAATAGGAAAATGCACTGGTTGTCTTGGGAGAAATTATGTATGCCAAAGTCGATGGGGGATATGGGTTTTAGGGGTCTTAAAGTGTTTAATCTAGCTCTGCTTGCAAAACAGAGGTGGAGGCTTATTCAGGTTCCAAACTCAATGCTAGCGCGAATATACAGGGCTAGATATTACAAGAATACTTGTTTTGAAGAGACAAGGAGGGGGTATAACCCTAGTTTCTCGTGGATGAGCATATGGTGTGCAAAGAGTATCTTGTTACAGGGGTTGAGATGGAGAGTTGGAAATGGGAAGAAGATTAGAATTTGGGATGAAGCTTAGCTACCAGTAGAGTCTGTAAGGTCAGTTCCTGTTTAAGGCGGGTCGAGGAGAAATGAGAGGTGTGTGGCAGATTTAATAGACTTTGGTAGTGGAGGGTGGGATGAGGAAAAAGTAAAGAAAATCATGGACATTGAGGATGTTGACCACATTCTGAATATTCCATTGTTACATCCCTATTTTGAGAATATCATATATTGGGGCCCAACTGGAGATGGTCTATTTACTGTGAGTTTGACTTATTGGTTGGGGAGGATGGGGTGAAGCCAACATTGGAGTATAGTGAATAGAAGGAGGTGCCAAAATTAGAAGTTGATTTGGAATGTGTAGGGCCCTCCAAAGTTAAGCCACTTTATTTGGAGGGTAAGTGTAAATGTGTTAGCGGACAAAGCATTGTTAAATAAAAGGCATGTGTGTGCTGATAGCAAATGCCCAAGATGTGATGTGGATATTGAGAATGTAGTTCATGCAATATTCTTATGTCCTCAATTAAAATAGTTGTGGGAGTCCTCGAATTTCGCTTCGATAAGGGACATTGATCCAACTGAGTCCTTCAACCACGTTGTGGAGGAGAGGTTAGTAACTTGAATTATGAGGAAAAATGTTTGTTCTTTACCCTTGCATGGGATGCATGGAATTTGAAGGGAATAAAATGGTGTTCGAAAATTGTTTAGTAGTGGGAAATGATATGGTGAGGGGTCTTAATCAGTATGTGGTAATATGGTTTATGCTCCTAGCATTAAGCACGGTAGTGTAGCGGGAGCTTCATGGAAAAGAACCCCTATAGATGTTGTGAAAGTCAACTATGATGCGGAAGTGTATAGAGAAGGTGGAGTGGTATTAGGAGTAGTAATCAAGGATCATATGGGGAAGGTGTTAGCTACGGAGAGTAGAAGAATCAAGAAGAAATGGGATGTTGGAATGGCAGTAGCCTTGATGGGGATTAATTTGGCTAGGCGAGTTGGAGAAAAAAGGATTATACAAGAGAGTGATGCTGTGAATGTTATTTCGAGGTGAGGGGTAGCTGTAAAGGTCTAAACCCTGTGTTCCTGTTTGTAGATGAGATTAGAACGGTAGGATAAGGTTTTAAGTTGTTTGAATGTAATCATGTTAAGAGAACCGGTAATGTTGTGGCCCACTCATGAGCTCGTTTAGTCGCTATAGATGGCGAGAATATTGTGATGTTTTCCAATTTTCCACAGAGTATTCTGTCCCTTGCGATGATTGATATGTATTAATGAAAGTGTTCGTAGTTTCAAAAAAAATGCTACAACAGCAACACCACTATTTGTACTATTGATTTGTCATCTTGTCGCTTTGTGTAAAATGAATACCCATTGACGTCGTATCCCTTATATGAAATCACTTGACTTTTTAGACCATATGTCAACCATCTTAAAGTATCCGATACATCATTAGGTGTAGTGGACAAATCACAATCACTTTTTTCCTTTAACCATGAGATAAAGAAAGATATTATGCAAACTTGTCAACTCAAGGTCATCTTTCAAAGTATTTTTGTTTTTAAGAAAAGCCATGTGTTCATCTAAGTATGGATGTACTACACTTAAATTTTCCAACACAAAAAGCTCAAGGGCTTCTTTCATTTCAGTACCAACTGCTATTCTTTTTCGACCAATAGTACCCTCACGTTGAAGTCTACCCTCATGTCAAGATATTGGCAATCCAATTCCCCTTGCACTTGTTAAGTGTTGGCAATACATGCTGCAACTTCCTCTGTAGTGGTTCCTTGGATGATACTCGCCTTAGGTTTTGCTAAATTCATCACTTTGGCATGTAACTTGCCCTTTTGTCACCTAAAGGGATACATCCATCTCATACATACTGGCCCATAAAGTTTACTTTTATGAACCATATGAATAATCAAATGAGGCATCACATCAAAGAATGATGGCGAAAAATACATTTGAAATTGACACATTGTTTCACTAACATCAACATGTAGCTCATCCAATACATCTAGATTGATCACCTTGCCAGAAATTGTCTTGAAAAAGAAACACAACTTTGTTATAAAGGCAATATGCCTCAAATTGCAATAGGTAGGAAGTGTGTCATTAGAACATGACAAGTATGAGACTTCATGCCAATTAATTTCAAGTCACTCATTGATACTATGATACAAAAATTTGATGAATAACCATTTAGAAACTTTAAACATTTTAATGTTTCACAAAAACTGGTTTTCTCTTTCTTAGATAAAATGTAGCATGCTAGAGGAAGATACCACCTTTTCCCTCTTTCTTATGGTGCCAGCTTAGGATAACCCTTTGTATCCATGTCTCCTCTAACATTTACTCCATCTTTAATTTCTCATACATGTTCAATAGTGTCCCAACAATCGCATCACAAATATTTTTCTCAATATGCATCACATCTATACAATGTATTACTTCCAAATCCTTCTAATATGGCAAATCCCATAGTTTCGACAACTTCTTATACATAGCAATGGCAAAGGCAAATTTCTCTTTGTGAGGTTTACCAAACACAGTATCAATGTGTTCACCTGTTCAAAAACTTTATTTGCTCGCAAGGGCTCACGAGCTTCACCCCTGCTTCTTACAGTGAACGAGACATAATGACTCCATATCATCCCCATAAATCGGGCGTGGTGTTAGGGTAAACAGATAAATTACCATACGTAGGGAAAAGTGAGGATTGAGCTTACTTTTGTTCAGGGCTTTTGATGTTTTACGTTATTTGAGAGCCTTTTTCGGGTTTCCACACACTCAACTTTGAGTTATGCTAGGTTCGCCTGCAAGGTTCAATTTGTCCTTGGACCATGACATAGAGACATACAATTTCATGTCTACACTCCGTTTAATGACTTTAGAAAAGAAATTCACCATAGTGGAAACAAAATGGACCATGAAAAAGAGTTAAAAAGAAAAATCAAAGAATCGATATCGACGCCGACATATGATGGCATATCTTCAATGAGGAAGGACTTAAAAAAAGCGAGGAAGAGTGGAGATGAATGCCTCATAAAAACTTATAACATTCAAGTAATACAAGATCTGATAGATCCGAAAAGAGCCTAAAGAGAGTTTAGGCAAATAGTTGTAGACATCCACAAGGGTGCCTTTTTATTTCAATATGTAACATGTTTTTAATTATCTAGATTATTAGCTTTAAGACATATGACCTAACACTTCAAGTTAGATCATGTGCCTAATTTGATTTGTTTATTTATCGGTTGGCCAAAAATATAACTCATCCCGAAAACAAACGTTTCTGAAAATTCAGTACGTAAATTGACTTGTTTACTTTACATCTCCAAAAAAACATATTTGTTGCGGCAAAGGGTCACGATGGCTTACCGAGTAATTTCCCCCACCTACCTCCACATCTTCTTCACCTACCCCCCTCCACTCCCTGAAACTACATCAAAACATATATTCTCCGCTATTCTTACCATCACATCCTCGGCCTTGCCCTATTCGCTGCAGCCGGAACACCATAGTCAGAGTCAGAAGCTTGAAGCTCGCGTTTCGTCTCGAACCTCTATAATAAGCGATTCATAAATGGCGTCGTCCTTCTCCTCTAAACAATTGTTGGGTTCCAATGTTTCGTCAACGCTCGGATCCGCTCATTCCGGCGCCTTTCGCAAGCTGCTGTCTCCTCCTGCTCAAGTCGTCTTTAATCGAACACCTCGCAAATTTGGTATATTTCTTTTGCTTTGCGTGATCAATTTCTATTTGTTTGATAATGATGATTTTTTTTTATGTATTCCAGTGAATAAATGTAAATAAGTTTGCTTGTGTTGGGTTGATGTGATTAATTAGCTTGTAGCTCTGTTGATAATAACGGGTGTTCAATTCAAGGTTTTCTTGTAATACAATCAAATTAGTGACTTGGAGGAGCTCTTTTGTGAGCTATGAGAGAATCGGAACATATTTATTTTAGCGTCTTCAAATTATTTGTTTTGAATCCGACTGCTATAGATTGTTTAAATTTGTTATCATGGTTGTTAGTGTCGTGAATACCGCAAATTTTTTGTTGCCTGCTTGTTATTTTTGTGAATTATGCCAAAGAAGCTTGCCTGAATCAAGTTTCTTTGAAAGTTGAGTTGATTAGTTATGTTTATCTATTATCTGAATTCTGCTAGAGCAGTTTCGAATAACTCAATATGAGAACTAGGATGGTGACTGGGGTTTTGTGTAGCTTGGAAACTTCAGTAGCGACTAAATGTAATTGGATTGATATTTTTGTTAATAGTGAATTGTGCTACTTAATATTTGATACTCGATCAAATTGAGGGTGCACCTGATCCACCAGATATTGATAGACTTTTGGTATGCTTAAGGTTAGAATTGAAGAAAATTGCAGGATTGGGCTAGTTGTTTGGCGTATTGGTTTGTTTTTGTGCAACATGAAAGGTGATTGTTATGGAGATGGGTTACTAATTAGGGGATAAGGGATGCTCTTTTTTACAACATGTTTGGGAGAAAAAATACATTAGATGAAATAGAAAGGAATTATGTAACTTTTTTGTGTTCGGTTAGGGATAAAGCATGAGTACCAATAGAAAGCTCCTACTTTATTCAAGAGAAATTAAGGGAAACAAAGGTAGTGCCAACCTTTGTGTTTAGTTTTGAGGATTGCTAGTTGGACATATATGATGCTCTTTCTATGGCTCATATGGTAGGCGGTAATATTTGGTTATGATGATAATAGATGTATTTGTAATTTATAGTTACTTGTCATTACCCATGGTAATTGTTATACATTCAGATTATAGAAGAATAAGAGATGATAAGGGAGATTAAGAGAGAAAACTGAGAGATTAAGGGAAGGAAACTTGTATTATTTATAAAAAGCAATAAAGGATAACAGGCATTAGAGAGGCATGTATTCACCACAACAAACAGCACAAAACACAAATCACAATGACTGACTTCTACCCATCTATTCCTCTCCTAACACGCATCCCTACACATTCCTTGGAATATTCTCTGACATCTAACAGAATGCGGCTATTATCCTTGGTCCTTGCTGACCGCTCACTACCACTGAGCCTTAGTAAATTCATGATAGTAATATACTAATGTAAAACCTTCTTGCTGAGTACCTTAATGTTTTTCATTACTCTTCATTCCCATTTGTGAGCTTACATTGAGTTGTAATGGAGATAATTAAGAAAAATGTATTGGGATGACTATAGGCTTTCCCTTCAAGTTCAGACAAATTTTTGTCGTTCTCACAATATATGACTGCTTACCAAACAAGCTGTGTAGGGGATATGGGAAGCTCACTTACAGTATGCCTGGTGCTTTCTTAAAAAATTTCCGAGGGATTAGTAGGAAAAGCAAAGAAGTGATAGAAAAGACTATTACAAAAACTATATGGTTGTTATCACATTCTTTTTTCCTTATTCCTTAAACAAACTTACAAATATTTTGAGAAAAAATTAGGATTAGAGTTTGATTTTGAAAAACAATAGTGCCTTTTATAGAGAAAAAGAGGTAGCAATTATCTTGTATGGAAATTATTAATTCGAGGGAAACTGGTAAATGCATCATTATGCTTTTTTTTCTTCTGATTTTGACATTAAGAAAAAAATGAAAATAAGATATAAGGTTTTATGTACTGGCAAATAGTAAGGACCAACTTTTTTTTTAGCTGTTCACTTTTGTTTGTGGTCCTCTTTTCAGAACCTTTGAATCACTTGTATATTGCTTTGTACATTTCAGAGATTCAAGCTGCGGGAAGTACATTTGGAAATTATTTCCGTGTAACCACATATGGAGAATCACATGGTGGTGGTGTTGGTTGCGTTGTGGATGGTGTACCACCCCGACTTCCTTTATCTGAAGAAGATTTGCAAGAAGATCTTGATAGAAGGTAATTGACATTATGGCAGCGTGTATAACTCTGCTTCTTTTATCCAATTGCATAGGTAAAACATAATAGCATAAGCAGATTATATTATGTAATGAAATGAAGCCAATATTAGATTTTACATGATATTTGCTATCAGCACATGCATATTGCTAGGATTTCAAATGCATATACTTATTGAAAACAGTCCATAGTTTGGCTTTCATTTAGTTATCTAAATCAATATTTTCATACCATACATTTGATTTATAAATGACTTCTTGCTTTTAAAATGAATTTTGAGTTGATTTAAGTATGTTGTTCTTCTTTGTATCTCAAATTTAAAGGATCTAATTTGATGTTCTAGGAGGCCTGGCCAAAGCCGAATCACTACTCCTAGAAAAGAGACAGATACATGCAAAATTATTTCAGGCGTTGCTGAAGGTTTGTCAAATATGTACAATCATGCTTAATTATTTAGGTTTTGAATGTGTAAAACTTTAACACTTTAGAGTTAATGATCATATTTTCATTGTAGGAATGACAACTGGATCACCAATCGCTGTGAATATTCCTAATACGGACCAAAGGGGACATGTAAGTATATGTGACTACAGTTTTGAATGTTATTAATGTAGTACACATCGTCCATCTTATCATGGAACGATGCAATGCTGTTGGTTATTGTGATGTGCCAGGTACTACTCAAACATTCAAAGATAGGATTTACAATCATAAGGAACTTCGTCAACTCTCTCCCTATCACAAAGAAATATAACTATTGCATAGATAGGACCATTGTTTGTTAAAACTTGAACTTAATTATGTCTTAAAAATTTAACTAATATATTCTCATGCTTAGAGTGTGTTCAATGAGTTGCTTGGAGTAGCTCTCCAAATGACTCTATAAGGAGAGATAATAGGGTAAGCTGGTTCAACTATGGGTCTCTTGATCAGCTCTTGGGTATCTGTCCGTGGAGATGGAGAGCCAATTGAAAGTAGGTCTGGCCAAGAGCCACTTCATTTGTTATTGAGAGCTAGTTCTGTTTCTCTCATTGTGACAACTGACAAGTGTCCGTGGCTCTCCATTATATTTTGGCCCACACTTGGTTTGATCTTTATGGAGAGCCACTTAACCATTATCGGGGTATTTTGGGGGAACTTTGGAGTGTCTTGAAGAGAGAGAAGAGCTCAATGGAGTGCTAATTATGATTGTGTATGCTCTTAGGCAACTTCTTTATAACAAAATGGCAATATGATGAATATTTTTGTTTGGTGTTTGATTTATGTTAGGATCATTAGGGATTTAGGGCGAAAAAAATTTCCGTCCATGAATTTTACAGTCTTTGAGTTTTCTTAAAACTTTTATTTGAGCTAATATGTGAATCTTCATTGCGTCCTTCTCTTTTCATTCCATTATTCACAGAATTATAATTCCGTGCCTGTGCATTTTTAATTATGTGTACATATTGACTTTTTACTTGTTGCTTCTTTACCAGGATTATAGTGAGATGTCGAAAGCTTATAGACCTTCGCATGCTGATGCAACTTATGATTTCAAGTATGGTGTTAGATCCGTTCAGGTAATCACTGATTGTATTCAATCTTCTTGCTTTTTCTTGGACAGATGCATCTTCACAATGTCTCTGGTTATATGTTGGATGAAACATTGTGTCAGCGGAAATGCAGGGTGGTGGAAGATCTTCTGCAAGAGAAACTATTGGACGAGTTGCTGCTGGAGCCATAGCGAAGAAGATTCTCAAGAAGTTCGCTGGAACTGAGGTTCTTTTTCATTTGCCTCTAATATTTTGCTAAGTATCTGGATTGTTGTAATTTCAAGGATGTACTGATCCTTAAATACATGTAATATTGAATTCCATAAGGCAAGCAACTAAGTTCCACAAATCTTCAGGAATTGTTAGCTTGTTTCCTGCCGGATCTTTGAATTTGTTTCAACTTTAAAATCCGTTGTTGAAATCAGATTGAAGTAAAAAATTTGTAATACTTCACAAAATGCCACAATTTTGTCTGATGGGTTTAGTTTTAGGTTCTTGCTTGTGTGTTGATACTGGTTGACCACCATTTGTATATTCCAGGAAGTTGTATATTCACTTTGTACAATTATGTATAACTAACTGGTTGCACATGATACTTTTCAGGTCCTTGCTTATGTCTCCCAAGTGCACAAGGTTGTTTTGCCGGAGGGATTGGTGAATAATGAAATATTGACTCTTGAACAGGTAATATTAGCATTTTACATCTCTCAATTTCCTCTTTCAGAAAGGCACATAAAGATGTATACTCCTGACAAAGTTGTCTCAAGACTCTCAAATTCAGTTACCTTGATGGATAGCCTGAGAAAAGACATCGTTTTAAGACTGAATATGGTAATTAAATCTTAATCTAGGATCCAAATAACAAATCAAAACAAAAATAAGCAGCAGCTTGATGGTGACCCATGCTTAATGCATAATGAACTTATGGTTTGGGTCAAAAATGAAAACTATTGAAATTACATTGTTTGCCTCTTTTGCAGTCAAATCTTTGTTACTTAAAATACCAAAATACCTTTGTTGTATTTGTGTCCCACTCCTTGGTTGAAAATTAATATAAAACATTGAAAAACTTGCTGTACAATGGGTGGATGCTTAAAGCAAGTGCTACACTTATGGCGAGCTCCAATAATGCAGAATAAATATTCGCCATGGAATTATAGCAATAGATGGTTAACATTTTAAGTGTATTTAAAATTGGCAAACTTTTAAATAGGATGGGTGCTGACAAAAAGAATGTCCAATTTACCTGATATTTATAGAAGATACTCAACCTTGTGAAGATAATTCTTGTATTTCACACCAAACCATACTCAAAGCAATTCCAATGTCAACTCACGCTTGTCTTATTCCAGGCCTGTTTTTCGAGTATTCATTTGTCTAAATCTTAGAAGTACTATGCTTAAATTTAATTAGTGCTGTGCTGTGGTGCGAAAAGGCATTGCCTCCATCATGTTTGATTGTGACAGGAAGGCACAATGTCTTGGCCACCATGTAGAGACTTGCAATAGAGGAATTTGAGTTGAGAACTTAGCTAAACAGATTTCTTCATAAGAATTCAATTCTCTTCATATCTTTTTCATATTCCTTCCTATTTTTATAAATCTATGGTTTGCTTTACTATCTCTCCTCTTAAGTAATTCTCTCTTTCTCAATCTCCTTCTAAAATTATCTGCAACACCATACTAACCTTTTGCCCTTAGGCTAATTGCTCACCGATACTGGATTCTTTCTCCTTGCCCTCCAATTTGGTATCTAAAAAAGATATTTGGTCCCAGTTTTCGTCCTACAAAACAAGACCCTGATTCATCTTTTTCTGCAACTCCTCATTTATAATTTATATTTCTGTCAATGGCTTGGCTATTGCAGTGCTTGATGAAGACAAGATTGATAGAGTGGATGATGTTTCATGGATATAAGCAAGGTTTTGGGTAGGGAAAATCAAAAGGTAATGTTTATTTGGATGGTTAGATGAGTGAGTGAAATGTTGGTTTATGATGTGAGTTCAGCTACTGAGGGGTGGAGTAATAGGGGTTTTTTAAACCGGGTTGAGGGCATGGGTTGTGTCTTGTGAGCAGAGTCAAACTCAGGCCTTACCTCATTTTTCCTGAAGTGACTAGAGAAACAAGAGAAAATAAGAAGGGTCAAGGGTGGGTAGAATAGAATTTTTTTAATTCTGTGAGAGTTGCCTGACACAGCCTGTTTTCTTCCTTCATTATTGAGGCATACATAACTTCTCTCCTCGACTGCCAGATCCATGGCCTAATCAAGTCTGATGGTAGCATTTTTGTTTCCAGTCTTGGTTTGGGCCATTAATGGTCACTAGTAGAAGATATGCTTGAGAAACAAGTGAATAAGCTAATTGATGTCACTAGTTTTCTGAAGGTCATACCATCTGATGTCTATCCTGTGGGGACTCAGGTTACATAGGAAATCCTGACTGCATTCTCTCTTATCTTCTTATTGAAGCAATCAAATTCCAATGGGTTGGTGCTGCTGTATTTCATATGCCCAATAGACTAAATGAGCTCTTTTTTTTTAACTTCTAGCTTTTGGTTGCAACTGTATGTTCTTTTTTTTAATGCACTTAAAGGGAAGGTTTGTGACTGGAAGCAGCAGCTTCAGTTCACTTTCCTATTTTTCATTTGGTTTACTGTGATGGTGGCAGTGTGTTTCCATGATGTATTCTTTTGCTTATGGGTGTCCTCGCCAAGTCTCTTAGTTTCCTTGTTGAAAGCATGATGATTATTTGTGTGTTGAATTTTAGTCATTGGGCATGAAGTCAATTCCAGTTATTTAATAATAGGTTTCCCTTTGTCTCAAATCTTATCAGATAGAGAGTAATATTGTCAGATGCCCGGATCCGGAATATGCAGAAAAAATGATTGCTGCAATAGATGCAGTTCGTGTTAAAGGGGATTCTGTTGGTGGTGTTGTCACTTGTGTAGTCAGAAATGCTCCTCGTGTAAGTTTTCCCTGCTCTGCATGTGGTGATAATTTGATGATCCATTGCTATCTTCTTAAAACTTTTATCAAAGTTTTCAAGTGTTTTGCGTTTTCAGTGTTTACTAAATATCTCTGTTGCTATTAGTATTAACCTTCACTTTTGTTAAAAAATAAATAATGTCAGGGACTTGGCTCACCAGTTTTTGACAAACTCGAAGCTGAGCTTGCTAAAGCTGCTCTGTCATTACCTGCAACCAAGGGATTTGAGTTTGGCAGTGGCTTTGCAGGTAGCTGATGTAAACTTTTTTGTTTATTGGGGATCTCATTGCCTGAAATTACATTTTTTTGTAACGACTATTTGATAGAGCTTGAATTGTTTATGCGCAGGTACCTTTATGACTGGTAGTGAACACAATGATGAGTTTTTCATGGATGTGCATGGGAGGATTAGGACAAAAACAAACCGTTCTGGCGGTATACAGGTAAAAGCTTTCCCTAATCATCGTTTTGAGTTTTAATGGTAGTCCTACAATAGATTGCCTAGAATTGTTAATACTTGCCTTTTTATGAACAGGGAGGAATATCCAATGGTGAAACTATATATATGAGAATAGGATTCAAGCCAACATCTACAATTGGGGTGAGTTTTCTTGCTTGGATGATTAAATTAAATTGATTGTATGCCTGACTTATTACGATTATTCAATTCACCCCAACTAGAGAAAGAAAGCAAAAGATTTTTTTGTTATAACTCGTGTTCTTGCAGAAGAAACAGCATACTGTTACAAGAGGTAAAGAGGAAACAGACCTTATTGCACGAGGGCGTCATGATCCCTGTGTTGTCCCGCGAGGTATGTTTCCCTTTTGAACTAATGTAAGTTGGTGTTCACTATTCTAGTATGCTAAAACTTGCCTGCGTTTAATGGGAATCCATAAAATGCCATGAACCTCAATCTGGCATCAAAACTGGTCAAGTTTTACTATGTAATTGATGGACTAAGTGGATGATTAAGTTCGGAGATTTAAGAGTTCCAGTTCTCGATGATCTAATCAGGCTGAATAGGAACCGTAGTTTTTGTTTGTGTTACTCAGACTTGGTTAGATGAGTAGAACACCATTTCACTAAAATTTTGGCAATTTTTTTTTTTTTGGATCAAAATTAAATCTCAAACCCACCTTGAGTATCTGACCCGGGTATTCATGAAAACATAGGATCTCGTTTATATAAGAAAATAGTGAACTTTTTCTTTTTTCGAGATCTTTATTGTTCCAATTTGACTTGGAATGTTTGCCATTCACTACTTTGACTTTATAAAACTACAATTTATCATAAGTAAAAAATATACTAAGTTGATATATGAAACTACATATTAAAACTAATCTAACGAGGTCCAACATATCTATATTTTTCCGTCTGGATTAAATAATGAATGATGGTCAAATGAGATGATATGATATGAATAGTGTCAAAATTCAATCTAGAACAACCGAAGAAAATAGAGGTAGTATTAATGTACCATATGAAGCTTATCTTTAGTAATCATTAAAAATATTGAAAATTGTGATGCAGCTGTTCCCATGGTGGAAGCAATGGTGGCCCTGGTGCTTGTTGATCAATTGATGGCACAGTATGCTCAGTGTGAGCTATTTCCAATAAATCCTGCCTTGCAGGAACCCATGGAATTACCCAAGTAAAATCAGCCTACTGTTTAAGTTTCGCCATTGAAATTGTTATGTAAGCCTGTAAATTACGTGTTTTGGGCCTATGCTATCTGTATCTTATTTGAACTTATAGATGAGTTTTGGCATGCGATTCTTTCAAGATTTTGTTTTTATAATTTGTCGTTACTCCTATTATTTTTTAAACTTATCAATTTGTTCAAGAAAGGAACAAATTCAGATTTCATTAAAGCTCATCAGTCTATCATCTACTACTAAATTTGATAATGTAATTCATTTGCTACATAACAACTGTAATTATTTGATATTCGCATTATTCATACTATAATTTTGACCTCATGTTTTTACAAATAATATATATTTCGCATGATAAACAAAATGATGTGTGTGGTCTTTCATGGATATTACTTTGTGTTTCTGCCAAAATTTGTCACCTAGTAACTAATCAAGGTTGGGACATTTTAACTGCCAACTCAGTTACGTGTAGATGCATGAAAAGTAATAATATGCATATAATACGTAAAACGATTAAATGATATAAAAGATTGGTGACGTGGAAAACCCAAAAAAAAAGGGGGAAACTGTGGGGACTTATTTGGATGCAAGTGTGTAGTGTTTTAGTAGACTGTGGTTTCTTAGAGCTAGAGTCTCTTGTCCTCTCTTTTTCTTCTGACACCTTATATATACTTGAAGTCCAGCTGACTGACGCTTCCTCCCACTTGGAATCCTTTGTGAGCCAATCTTGTAATTTGGGTATCCACCATTCTTATTCCATTTGAATTGGTCAACTCTTACATCTCTCATAGTCGTTGAGCTCATCTTATTTGAATGCAGTTGGCTTTTCACCATGCATCCTAACTTCTCGGATTCCAGTGAAGTGCATGTTTTGACCAAGTCTACCCATTATCCTCGACGTACATGTCGCATACAAGTATGACAATTATTGGGGGTCATGTCCTGAACTGCCACGAACCTCATGATCCACTTCTTACACTTAGATGTTTTACACGTGTCCTATACGTAGAGGTGGCCACTAGGCCGGTGTAGCCTAACCCAACACCAACCCGGCTTGTTCCAAAACCAGCCAGCACGACCCGCATACTAACTGGGCCAAACCTGGTTTGGCCCATCGAAAATGTGGGTCGAATCTGAATCCAATTTCTTCAACCTTTACCCTATTCAATTCGGTTCAAGAAAATTTTTGACTCGACCCATAATTCAAACCGGACCAACCCAACAACTCGGCTCGGCCCAGAAGAATTCGGCTAAAACTAGCCGTTAGAAGTAGTTGTTGCTAACCGTTGCAAATCCCCCTATATAAACCAATGAATTTGGTTTCCAATCCTCATAACACTCACTCTTAATCTCTCATTCTCTCAATCTCTTAATTACTACTAAATACAATTAGCTTACTTATTAGTACTAATCTTTTTTCTTAATTACTCTCTTAATCTTAATTAGTTATCTTTATTAGTTATCTTAATAAGTTGGCTTATTATTCTTAATTTACTTGTTTACTACTACATTTTATGAAAGAAATGGTTTCAAGAGGTAGACTCAGCGTTAGTAGCTCCTAAGAAGATACCGCAAATTTCGCTCAAAAATTATAGGAACAACTTTTCAGTACTCCTACTGGTCAAGTTCTTCAAACTCCAACTTCGAAAATGTGTCTGTCTCCTTCTATTGGTCAAGGTAACTCTTAAACTTCTAAGTAATTAATGTTAATATGAAAACTATTTAGTTTAATTAGATAGCTTAATTAAGTTTATAATGTTTAATTAATTCATGATAATATGTAGATTAAGTTGATATGTTAATTATATAATTATGTTTAATTAGTAATGATGTTTAATTAAGTAGATTATTTTAATGATGATAATTGATTAGATTAAGTTAGATTAGTTCAATTAGTTTAATTAAATGGATTATCTTAAATAGTTTAATTAGTTGATTATGGTAATTAAGTAGATTATGTTAATAATGTTAAATTAGTTGATGATGTTAGATTAAGTTGATGATATTATGTTGGATTAGTTTAATTAGTTGATAATGTTTAATTAAGTTGATGATGTTTCACTAGTTGAAGATAATATGTTGATTATGGTAATATGTTGATGATATTTAATTAAGTATATTAGGTTGATGATGATAATTAAATTCACTAATTTAGATTAGTTTAATTAGTTTAAGTAAATTGATTTTAGTTTATTATGATAATTAAGTTGATTATTTTGAAAATGTTTAATTAGTTGATGATGTTAGATTAAGTTGATGATGTTTAATTAGTTGGAGATAATATGTTGAATATGGTATTATGTTGTTGATGTTTAATTAAGTACATTAGGTTGATGATGATAATTAAGTTGATTAATTTAGATTAGTTTAATTAGTTTAAGTAAATTGATTTAAGTTGATTAAGTTAGATTATTTTTATTAAATTAGTTTAAGTAAATTGATTAGTTTAGTTAGATTACTTTAATTAGTTTAAGCAAATTGATTAATTTAGTTAGATTTGTTTAAGTAAATCGATTAGTTTAGTTATATTAGTTTAATTAGTTTAAGTTAATTGATTAGTTTAGTTAGATTATTAGTTTAATTAGTTTAAGTAAATTGAATTAAGTTGCTTATGTTAGATTAAGTTGATGATGTTTAATTTTGTTTAATTAGTTGATAATGTTTAACTTGATAATTTGTTTTGATAAATTTGTTTTACGAAGTTGATTATGTTATATTAAGATGATTAGTTTAATTAGATTGGTGATGCTAATAAGTTAGTTAAGTTAGTTAATGAACTAATAATGTTAGTTAATGACTTAATGTTTATAATTTGATATGAAATGAAGGTGAAGGTGACAGTGAAGGTGAAAGTGGAGTACCTGATCCCACTCATTGTAGAAAGAAATCTTCACCGATATGACCATATTTTGATAAGATTCCAATGACTGACTCTTCTTCCAAAGGGAAGAAGTTTATGTGCTATTGCTTGATAAGAAAGAAACAAGGGAACAAGATGATATCGGCGTATGCATGGAAGACCGGTTATGGGACGGGGACATTATCTCGTCACTTGACCTGAATATACGGAATCGATCAGGAAGCAACTGAATCCGCGGGCATAGCAGAGTCGTCAAGTCAAAAATAACTACACGGGTATATAGGTACCATGCCCGAAGGAGATATGACTTTTATGTATAATAGAGATAGAATAATTGATTGCAATTGTCGATGAATTACCGTTTAGCCATGGTGAGAGCCCGAACTTCGAACATTTTGCTAGAACCTCATTACAACCCGCTTATAGACGTGTCCCTAGAAACACACTTAAGCGCCATAATAAAACTTCTTATTACAAATATAAAAGTAGTTTAATATAAATATTTTGAACTTTTAATGACCGTATTAGCCTTACTAGTACCGCACATTGGATAGATTATGAGTGACATATTAAAAAAAATATCATTTGCATTGAGGCTATGGAGGGAGACATACCGCTTATAACTTTAAATTAAGGATAATAGAATGCCTTATGACCTTTCACTTGCTTGATAAAAGTGCTTTTTCCTTTCCTTAGATAATGCTTCAGCAAAACACAAAATGTATAGATTATTTAATAACCGAACCTAACTTAAAATTGTTGAACAATGGAGAGCTTTTACATGTACGTTGTTGTGCTCATATTATGAACCTCTCGGTTAAAGAAGGTTTAGCAGAGTTAAGTGACTTGCTTAACCTCACTAGGAGTGTAATTAAATGTATTAGGGTCTCGATTAGAAGGAAGTATATGACCTTATGTAAGGAAAGAGGCCTTAAGAAGAGGCAGTGGTGTCTCGATATACCGACCTGTTGGAACTCAACTTATAAGTTGTTAAATGATGTCATTAAATAATGTGAGGTTTTAACCATTCTCTATAACGAAACCTAAGCGACTCTTGATAAACTTAAAACTGATATCCAGTGGACTACTACTATTTACTTATATTAGAGTGTCTTAGCATTGTTAACACTCTTAGCAGGCATTTTAGTGTCACCCAGATTAATGACATAATATGCTAAGTAAGTGGCACGCTTACTTTAGTCATATATGGTATAACGGCTATTCTTGATCCAGTGGTTAAGGCTTCACATTTAGAAAACGTGTTAGAATTTTACTATAAAACTCTAGGTCTATAATACGACGTCAATGCCTACATAGAAAAATGTAAAAAATATTTTATCTAGTCTATATGATTATTATACTTCTATTTATGCACCTTCGCAACATATATCGTCGTCTAGTGGAAGTTCTAGTATGCGATTCATGCCAAAAAACATTGGCCTTTTCTTCTTCATCTTCTTCACTTTATGTTATTAATGCATATCTTTCTTTCCAATATGAAACCGATGAAAAATTTTCAATTACTAAGTAGTGGCGCGATCATGAATGACAATTTTCCGTTCTAATGAGAATTGGAAAGGATATCCTTGTAATTCCTGCCTCTTCTATTGCTTTCGAGTCTACTTTTAGTGCAGGGAGAAGAGTACTAGACAAGAAGATGTCTCGCTTATCCCCGTAGAGCATAGAAATATGCATCTGTAAGAAAGATTGGGATCACGCGGAGCGTAGGACCCAAGGATTGAGGGAGGACAGTGACGACGAGGAAATCCTTAAATGATGATGGACACGAACAAAGGAAACGACAATGCAGGTGAAGAAGGTTCGAGGACTGCCCCTTGCTAGGCCCGTCAAGATACGTAATAGAACTATGTGGGTTTTGATTCCTTTGGGATATGTAGGAAACTTAAAATTGAAAATCAATATTTAATTATATAATTAAATTTTGAAATCCAAAATTAAGTGAAAGCCCTTTTTTTCTCCCCCACCCCCAAAACTTGTTTAATTAAAATATATTAATATGATAATAGATTATAAGTAAATATATAATTATCTAATTACGTTAATTAGTTTAATAATACATAATTAGTTTAATAATAAGTTAATTAGTTTATTCAATTTATTTGGTTTAATAATACGTAAATATGAAATTAGGTTAATATACAACTATACATGTTAATTAGCTTAGTAATACATAATTATCAAGAAAATAAATAAAAATTTAATGTGATTTAAAAGTTTACAACAAATTTCATTATGAGCGTGAATATAAACTTTTAATTTGTAAATGTCATTGTATGTAATTCATTTCGATTCGATTTGATTCATGAATTCATTTCGATTCGATTCGTGAATTTGTTTCGATTCGATACCAATTTCGTTCTGATTCGAATCGTCAATTCGATTCGTAAATTTGATTTGATTCGCTAATTCAGTTCGATTAAGTTTATGATTTGGTTTTTGATTCAATGAGAATCACAATACCCAACCCCAACCCGGCCCGCCTCGCCCCTTAGACCGGTCAGTTCCCCCCCCCGGCCCGGTGGCCCTCCTTCTCTAGGTAAGACATCCTTTCTTTTGTGTACTTTTGTCGACAAATGTGTTATTAACATGATACTCACATTTCATATTTTGCAGTTTCTGAGATTAAGTCGGTAAAGCCCAAGTGAGGAATCTGAGTACCGTACAACATTGTTCTTATCACTCGACACCTCGCGTAGAAGTTATCATGCCGTCACACTCGAATTTACTGCTAAGACGTCTACTACTTCCATGAAAAAAGATCTACCTATTTCTGCACATGTTTCTCTTAAAAAGGAGCGACCTATTCTTACCCTTCCCCAAGAAAGTTATTCAAGTGGTGAAATCTCGCCTACCCCAGCCATGTCAAATCCTTAACGTGGGTTGTTGATACTTTATCTGTTGATTTTGCGGGTTGCTTGATGGTGTCTTCTAATCGTCTTGTCAGGTTTACAAGAAGAAACTGTAGCTTTGTTCCCAAAATGTCAAGGCCTGACATGTGGAATTTGCTGCGGAGCAAGACGAGGCAGGTTGATGTTCCAGCCGACATATCGACTTATGATCCTCATTCTATATCTGGGCCTTCCAAACTTGACAAAACTGTTGCTGTGATTCCAGTCGTTCCTGCTACCACGAAAAGTACTCCAGTTGTCAAAGCCATTCCTACAGAGGAGACCGATCCTATTCTTGTTGACGACTCTTGCCCCTCTCCTCCTCCTAAGAATTTTATAGCCGCTCGAGCTACTATTGGGATCACTCACCAGCAAATGGTTCTCCCCCTAAACTTCATGGGTGAGGATCAAGACATCAATGCTCTGCACCGCTGCTGCTGATCAGCTGCTTCTTCCCTCGACATTTTTCCTTCACAAACATAAGCTTGATTCAGAGTTGGTAAACCATTTTCTTTTCCATAGCATATGCGTAAGCCATTTATCCTTGCCTTTTTTAACCCCAATTTGCAAGAATGTATCTTGTTTTTTGACTATTTATTTCTTAATAGTCCTTTCAGGATAAGTTGGTTCTCCAACTTTATCTAACTAAGTTAGAAGAGTGCTTGGCAGGACACGATAAGTTGGATGAAATAAGCAAGAAGTTGGGGAAAGAATTGGAAGACCGTGTTGCCTGCCTCGAGGAGTTGTTGTAGTAGTCATCCGAAAGCTTAAAAGAGGCGGAGAAGCGGCTTAAGGAGCAAGGATTCGATCATACTAACCAATTGTTGAGCCTGAATGGTTTGTTGAAGCTGGAGGAAAAAGCTACGGTGACAGCCAAGAATAGCCTGGCCGCGAAGGAGATAGAGTTGGCTCAGGTTAAGAAGGAGGATGGTAACCACTTCATTTCTGTTGAGGGGCTTAAGAAAGAAGTGACGTCTCTTCGCAATCAATTGGCTGAAAAAACCATAATCCATGAGTGCAAGTTGATGAAGAGATTGTTGGAAGGGAAGCTCTCAATCGGGGAGGAGCAAGCGACGCTGGATAAGTTCATTGACAATGGAGAGGATCTTGCCGACCTGGAATCTAAGGAGGCTGCTAATGAGGGTGATTAGCTCGACACAACTACTTTTGAGGTATAGAAGGATGGGATTTCGGAAATGTTGATTGACTTGAATGCAACTGCCCCAGACGCTTTAGTTTTATCATTTGTTTTAAGTTATCTATTGTTGAACAATTTCCTTTGACATCTGTCATGGCGTCATTTGACGTTTTTATTTGTGTGTGTAAAACATTTAGATATTGCTTTCAATCGTTGATGCCTTTGCATGGTTAGGTTTATATCATTTGTCACTTAGTCTTTTGTCGCTTACTGTGATTGTTTTCTTAGCTGATTGTTTGTGTAATGCATGCATTTCTATTATCGGATATAACTTAGCGACGTGTGCACTATCCTGGCTTCTAACTGTCTAGGGCACCTATTTTTATCGTGTCTAAGTGTAGGTGCCAGTCGTTTGATGTTTAATCCAATAGCTATGCTTTAGGCCAGGAAGCATGGTGTTGGCGGCACTTAGGCAAGCTACAATTGAGCCTCATTTGCGTAGTGGTCGCGACCATGTGCTGATTGTCTAGGCATCCTATAGAATAATCAAAACAAAAGGGGTGACTAGGGGTGGCCGTTGGTTTCCCAACATCCCTCCGACGCCTAAGTCAGTATTTGTTTTAATAGTAAGTAAATAATGAAAAGTAAAGAAGAGAAACACTTAGATTTCAAAAAATAACTCTAAGTTAATCTTTATAAGCAAAATATAAAGCTAACTAACAAGATAAAACTCCTAATGTTTATCCTTGAAGAAGTTGAGTTTTCCTTGTACTCTTATCCTTGTAATTCGTGCTTTATCTCCAAGTCTTCATGCTCCATCAAACTCTTCAAGTATTCACATCACATCCAACTCTTCAAGTCTTTAAGATTCATCCAACTCTTTGATATTTCATCCCACGCAACTACCTTGGATTGTAAGAACATTAACCAACCTCTTTGGTCAACTTTTGACTACCAAATTAACCAAATTTTGACCAATTTTAGAACAACTTTGACCAAGCCCGAGTTTAAGCCCTACTCCTAAAGTTCGAACCTTTATTGGTTCAAAACGTTCACCCTAATTCTATTTAAAGAAAAATCCACTTCCTGCCGTGCTACGACTTTTCCAAAGTAGAAAGTTTCCATAATTTAGGAAAAGTCAACTCAAGTCAAAGCATCAAAATATCATACTAAGATAAGTATGTTTATCCTGATGATTCTCGACCATGTTTGCTACACATTCATCCACATTCGTGAAGGTCTAAGGATCTCTCGTGATCTTCAATTGCATAGCCTCTTGATATACAACACATAGGAACAATATCACCTCCTTATCTCTTATGTGTTGGAAAGCGTCGGCTTCAATCTAGTTAGAGAAGTAATCACTTAACGCAAACATGAAGACCTTATGTTTAGGGGCTATGGGTAGCTTGTCGACAACATCCTTTCCCCACTTCATAAATGTCCAAGGTGACAACTAAGAGTGTAAGAATTCTGAGGATTTATGCATGACACCTACATATTATTGACAGCTATTGCATCAGGCTACATAGTTAATGGAAACTTGACGCATAGTAGGGCAATAGTATCCCATTTGTATCGCCTTGTTAGCCAAACTTCTACCGCCTATATGGTTACTGCATTCGTTGTCGTGAAGTAAGCTTAGGAATCGTTGTTGCTTATCCATTTCTAAGCACCTTAGGTATGGTCTTGCAATAGAATTTTTGAATAGTATATTATTAATAAGAGCAAAATGATAGGCTTTAAAACTAACCTTTCTTTCCTCCAACTTGTTGCTTGGAGCATTTATTCCCTTTAAAAAATTAACGATGGGTGTTATCCACCTATCTTGTGCAGCCGTCGTACATACCATATGCGAGTTAGGTGTTTCTTATTTATTGATGGAAGGCATTTGCAAGTGAATGATTGGTATATGTTTGTAAGATGATGCCCCTAGTGCTTAGCCGATGTTGGCTAAAGTGTTTGCTTGCATGTTTTGATCTCTTGGGATTTTCCTGATCATGGTTGAATAGAAGTTCAAGAGTTTGGTTTTCACTATTGCTAGATATGAAATCATCTTGGAGAATGTTTTCACCTAGTCACAGTATAAGTCTAATGTTTTCATCGCCAGTTCTTTTGCCAATGTCAATCTTGCGATCAAAGCTTTGTATTCCACTTCATTATTTATAGCTTTAAAATCACAACAGATAACTTGTATGATAATGTTCCCTTGTGGTGATTTTAGGCTCCTTGAATGTTTGATGGCGTGTTAACAAACAAAGTCCAATGTCCTTCATCTTCACATGTGGGGACGTGTTCTAGTTTTCTAGCATTTAAAGGTTTCAAGTCTGGATTGAAATCTGCCACATAATCTACTAGCACTTGTAACTTTATGGTAGTTCTTACATTGTATTTGATGTCAATTCCACTTAACAACATTACCCACTTGCTCATCCAACCTGACAACTCTGGCTTACGCATCACATTCTTAATAGGATAGTTAGTCATGACGGTTACAGTATATGTTTTAAAGTAATGTCTTAGCTTTTTGCATGCGATAACTAAGGCTAAGAATAATTTCTCTAGATTAGAATACCTAGTCTTTGCATATAGTAGAGACTTACTGACATAATAAACCGACAACTGTTGGCTCGCATCTTCTCTTATCAACACAATACTTACTAAATGTGTGCTTACTACCAAGTATAGATGTAAGTCTTCTCCTTCCTTTGTCTTTAACAATAGAGGAGGTGTTGTTAGGTATTGATTCCATTATTGAAGGGCTTCTTTGTGTTTGTTTGCTCATTCAAATCTTTTGTCTTTGCACAACACGTTATAGAATAACTGACACCTGTCTAATGACTTTGAGATGAAATGATTGAGTGCTATTACTGAGCCTGTCATCTTTTGCACATCCTTGAGAGTCCTTGGGGATTGGATGTTCATTATTCCTTTACTTGGTATGCACTTGCTTTGACCCCTCTTTGCGTCACGATGTATCCTATAAATTTTCCTACTAACACGCCAAAAGAACACTTAGTAGGGTTAAGTTTCATACCGTATTTTCTCAAGATTTCAAAGGTCTTCCATAAGTGTTCTACGTGATCGCCTATGATCCGAGACTTCACCTATATGTCATCTATGTAGACTTCCATCATGTCGCCTAGAAGATCTTTGAACATCTTGTTGACTAACCGTTGATACATCGTTTGGATGCATTAGAATTTGATTATATTTGAAGTATGCATCCATGAACGTCGGCATCTCGTGTCCAGCCATTGTGTCTACCATCGCGTCGATATGAGGGACATGAAAGGGATCCTTGGGACATGCCTTGTTCAAGTCAGTGACGTCAGTACATACTCTCCGTTTCCCTTTATTCTTTCCCGCGACTACCACATTTGCTAACTAATCAGGATATTTTACTTCTCCTATCTTGTTAGTGTCTATGAGCACCTCTTCATTAAGGATTTGGTTTTGTTCAGATGCAAACTTTCTCCTTTTTTGCTTGATGGGTGGATGCTAGAGGTCAACAATCAATTTGTGGTTAATGCTTGGGTTAATTTCTACCATGTGTAGGTGTTCCCACACTACATTTTCCTGTAAAAAAGTAATAATTTTTTTCCTTAAGTCACCATCAAGAGACGCCCCTAGCTGTACCGTTCTTTCAGACTTATTGGGGTCTAAAGCGGCTTCATCAAGTTGCTGCTTGTTTGGGACAATTGTCATTGGACCATGTTGTAATTGCTATAAGGATGATTTGGAGGGGTAAAGGGTTGTGCTATAACATTTCCTTACGACTTGTTACTCTCCTTTTATCTCCATCACACCCCATTTAGTAGGGAATTAAAGGCTTTGATGAAATGTTGAGGGTACTGCCTTCATTAAACGGATCCACGACCTTCCCATGCATGATGACATTATAAGCGGATGGAGCATCTACCCCATTGAATTTGACTTTTATGTTTACTCCTTTTGCGTAGACGGGTAGTTCTATCTCACCAATCATGTCCAATGACTCGCCACTGAATCCTACCAAGACAGTTGATTTTTATGATGATATCGTCAAAGCTTAATCCCATATCCTCCGTGGCGCTTAAGAACAGGTTGTTTGTTGAATTGCCGCCATCAACTATCACCCTTTTGAACAGAAAATTTCCCATAATGAGCGAGATTACCAACCCTTCATAGTAATTCTTAACGTCTCCCAAGTTGCTATCGTAAAAAATGGTGGGAAGGTTGCTGACCAGTCCTCCTACTTCTTCATCAGGTAAATCTTTCATGGTTCTGGTTACCTTACACGACACCTTCCTTGATGCGGAATATGTCAACCCACTGACGTCTAAACCACCCATTATAATGTTGAACTTTTTTGTATGTGCAACATCTGGAGAGGGGGCATGTCTTTATCGAGACCCTTTGCAACGGGTGTATCTTCTTTAGTCTCTAGAGCTCCTTCAAATGTCCCTTCTTCAGCAAGAAAGCCACTTCTTTGCATAGTGCTATGCAATCCTCGGCGTGATGTACATGGTCATGATGAAATTCACACCACAAACTTTGTCTTTTTGGTCATCTAGATTATTTCCTTTTCTTGGCCACCTAATGATTGCCCCTAGATCCTGCAAGGCACTGAAAATTCCCATGACATTAGTGTTAAACCCATGTTCTTTGAGGTCGGGATAGTTACCTACACGGACTGCATTGACGTGTCCCCTTTGCTCATATCATTTTGACATGTTATCATTTCTCTTTGGGGTGAAGGCACGCCTTTCATTGTTGAACGATGGCTTGTCCTACGGGTGGTTAGTTCTTAGGAGTCCTCTAGATACCCTATCGTCCTCCAACCTTACTTCTTTCTGACGTCTTCAAAGGTTGCGCATGCATATTTTGTGAGCTCCAAGTACATCTCGTAGTCTGGGATTATCCCTCACTTAAAATCTTCAATTACGGTCCTCGGGTTGTATTGTTTGATGCTAATATTTTGTTGTTAAACCTTGTAAAGTAATCACAAACAGAGTCACCTAGATTCTGTACTATCTGGTATAGGTCGCTTGTCTGCTTCTCTAGTTGTTGACTTATAGTGAATTGTGCATAGAATTTGTTAACAAAAAGATGGAAGCTAGTGATAGAAAAGGGTTTCAAAATTGTCAACTAGGATAAGGCTTATCCTGTTAGAGTGCTACCAAATGACGCGAAAAACATAAAAAACAGGAAAAATCGCGGGGGCTTGTTTGGCTGTCGTTTCCCTATGTAAATTGATACTTGCGTTATAACAATTGAAATCAAGTATGAGAATTAAAACTAGATCGAAGATAACAAATGCAAGTGTGTAGTGTTTTAGTAGACTATGGTTTCTTATAGCTAGAGTCTCTTGTCCCCTCCTTTTTCCTAACGCTTTATATATATTGAAGTCCAGCAAACTGAAGCTTCCTCCCACTAAGAATCCTACGTGAGCCAATCTCAGAATCTAGTTATTCGCCATTCTTATCCCGTTTGAATTTGTCAACTCCTGCATCTCTCCTACTAGTCGATCTCATGTTATTTGAATTGGCCAACACTTGAAGTTGGTTTTTTTTTATCATGCATCCTAACTTGTCGGATTCCAGTTAAGTGCATGTTTTGACCAGGTCTACTCGTTATCCTCATCATACATGTCGCGTACAAGTACTACTAGATGCCTACTCGTTGACGGTTATTGGGGTTCATGTCCTAACTACCGCGAACCTTGTGATCCACTTCTTACACTTAGTCATTTTACACGTGTCCTATGCATAGCTCCCTTCTCTTATTGGGTTGCTTGTCTTGGCGGATTTTTACATAATAACACTTTGCAAGGTCATATTAGTGTGTTCTATACACCTTAAATAATAATTTCATGTTTAAGTTTGAAGAAGTTCCTATTAAATCTAATAAATTTCGATCATCTAAGTAGTTTTAAGTAGGCATAATTAGGTTTAATAAGTTTTATTAAATTATAAGTTAATTAATATTAAATTTTAAACATTATGATTACTAGTGTAGTACTACTATAGTTCAATTAGTATTATAAATTTAGATTAGTATTACTTCAATTGAACACTTACGTGAGGGTGAGTGAATTTCGATCCGCAAAGACTTTATATTTTACAAATTATTTGGTTGGAATTTGTGACTTTAACTCCCTATTTATATACATGGGATAGATAGTCACGTTACCTTCCATATAAGCAAATAAGAGTATGATTAGGAATCAATATTTTTTAACAACTTGCCACCTAGACAAGCAAAGTCCTATTTAAATGCTAAAGCCTTATCACATGCCTAACATGCCCTATTTTGTAACTAACTTCCTTGTTTTAAGGAGGATAAACTACCTTCCTTAATTCAAGGTTACTAACACGTAATAATCTGATTTGTAATTAGATTTTAACTAACCTAACAACAACCTAAGTAATTAAGTTTACATATAAAGACTTGTGTTCTTACTCTTTGTTGTTGGTCCATACGATCCAAGGAACACAACCCATATTGTGTTTAGGTCCAATTGCTCATCAAATATACTTTTCACATATCTTGGACTCTTACTTCACACGTCCAAGTTTCTTAATCTTTGAATTGTGGCCCAATATACAACAATCCCTCCCACATAAATGAAGTTTGTCCTCAAACTTCAAAGCTTCAAGTGAAAATAATGCACGCTACTTATCTTCTTTTGAATGTATGAGCCAAGTACAAAGACATATCCTTCTATTCTACTTAGGATGCCATAAAAATTCTTTTCTTATGCCATGATCTTTGTTCTCTCCATGATTAAGAGATAATGAAAGCTTCATGGATGGTAGTATGGATAGATAAGAATTAGCTGATCTAAATGCTAAGACCCATGAAATATTATTATATGGCACTCTAATTCCTTCATGTGTGGCCTACAAATTCAATCTTCTTAATATCCCATTAGCCCACAAAGTATCCTAGCTTCATTCCTTTCCTCTAAAACTCCTCTTATGAGTGGATGGATGGATTGTTACGACACTCACTATCAAAAAATCTCAACTTTACCTATAACTAGTAATGAGCAAGTAAGGGTCGTGATCTAGAGGGAATGACTATTAATAGATACCAACTTAAACAACCCAACTATGAGATAATTCTAATGAAAATAGAGAAAGTATGTTAGTTCTAACAAAGATTACAGTACGAGGTTCTAAAACGGCCTATATGGGATAGGTAAAACGCTAAAGGTTTTGGAATCCAACACTAACCAAATATGAACAAGCTAACTACTAACTCATGAATTAAACCAAAAACTATGCTTCAGGGAACATGAAAGGGTAAAACATATATGGATAAATATAGATTTCAACCAAAACCTAACATTGAAACACCAAATCAAGATCAATCATGCATCAATTCCATACTTTAGCCAATATTCATGCTTTGGATTAGGTTTTCATGCTATCCCCTAACTAATCTAAATACTCATGTCATAATATTAGACTCCATAGAATTGGTTAAGGAAAACTAATATAATTGCAATTAAAAATCTATATTAAACCAAGCTAGCAGCAAAATTCAAATCAAAGTAAATAAACAACGAAATAAGAACAGAGAACCATGAATTTGAAGTGAAGAAATGTATAAGAAATTACCCATATATTGAATGAAATCATTGCTAAACAATATTTGCTCCAAGAATTTGATCACAAAAAAAAGATTTTGAGTAATCCACGATTCTGCCAAGATATTGGCTTGAGCGTGCTCTCATTTGAAGAGGTGAGCGACCGCTTATAAGATTTTAGGTTTCAAATTGAATTGAGCGATTGCTTAGTAGGAAATTTGTCCTTCTGAGTGCCATCTTTAATCCCCTTGCTGTCCTCCTAGACTTTTTGATCTTTGACCAAATTTTAATTGAGCGGCCGCTTAGCTTTAAGCATCTTGAGATGCCTCTTGACTCTTGGCTTAATTAGTATATTGGTTTCTTTTCTTAGTCCTTGTACTCCATAATCTTGCTCTTTATTTCACATGTGCTCGTGCCCACTATGCTCCTGCACCAAGCAAATGAAAACATGCATAAAAGTAGAAGAAACATAGGGAATAAAGGGGGAAATGGGGTAGAAAAATCATATACACTCCTAAAATACAATAATTTATAAAGCAGTATGAAATGACGCAAAATAAGGTGGACATTGGCCAAAAAAGTACAAAAACTCCCTTAGGAAAGCATAAGTGAGTGACATAAATGTCATTTGTCATCCTTCAATATTACCAATATCAATGTAGTTTGTGCTTTTGGTTTAGGTTTGGACGGGGTGATAAGGGTAAGCTTGATTTTCCTCTCCTTATTGGTAAAAGAATTTGTATTCTTATGCCCATCATGAGTGACTCTCCTATCATACATCCAAGGTCTTCCCAACAACACATGACTATTATCCATATGAACCACATCACACAAAATAGAGTCTTTATAAGTTTTTCCAATGTTGAAATTCAATAACACCCTTTGAGTGATTTTAATTCCTTTGCCATGACTGAGCCATTAAATCAAGTAAGGATATGGATAATCCTCTATGTCCAACTCAAGCTTTCTAACTTATTATTGAGAATCTACATTAGTACAACTACCTCCATTAATGATCAATGAACAAACCGTACCTTGAACCATGGATCTAGTGTGGAAAATAGCCTCCCTTTACACATTTTCTTCTTCCAACACTTACAAGTTCAAAGCTCTTTGAACCAGTAAGCACTCTCCTTCATCAAAACCAAGCTCTTCCATGATTTCCTCTTCTTCTTCATCCTCTAGGGAGCACGTGGGGTTTTAAAATACTTTAAAGTCTGTCAAAGTTACTATCTACTTGTTGGGGAATTTCGAAGCAATATGACCTACTCCTTGATACTGAAAAAACTTCCTAGGATGTCTCACTCATGTAGAGGATTCGTTCATCAATTGGGGTTTTCGATGGTTGTAGGGTTAGGTTTAGAAGTGGGATTTTGTCTAGGTTTGGAAAAATAAGGAACTTTAGGGAAGTTGCATGAATAATCCACCCTCCCTTGTGCTTTTTCTGCTTTTCCATCTTGTGAGCTAACATGCTTAGCTCTTATAATGTCATGCACGTGTGTAATTCCACAAAATTAGCTATCCTTGCATCTAGCTCTCCTAAGAAATGCACAAGTATTTGTGGCTCATCCTTATATACATCACACTTCATTAGACAATGTTAAAATCCCCTAGCATAATCTTCCACGACTTTTGCGGCGTAAAAAGGCTAGCAACAGTAGGGATAACAACAAATTAATCTATTTAATTTGCGGCGTGAAAAATACGTCGCAAAAATTATTTAATATACGGCGGGTTATACAATATACGCCACCGCAAATTATTGAATTAATAAACGACGGTTCTAGCATAAATACGCCGCATTTTATTTGTAAATTTTAATTAAAAAATCCAAAATTTATATTAATATGAGGCGGTTTTATCAAAGAACTGCTGCAAATAGGTCTGTATTTTTTTTTAAAAAAAACCCATAATTTGGTCTTTACTATGTCACATCTACTATGTACACTAATGCAATTGCTGACCTTTGAACCCAGGACCTTTCGGAAGAGGTATAACATCATGACCATGTTAGCTGAGTACTTTATCTGATACTCTAAAGCAGCAATTAAATTATACATGAACATAGTGATCTACAAGATAATACATAGAATGTAATAGGAACAAAAAAAATGATTAACCGTGAAGCATATAAATTCCAAAATCTATTATGATCATTTCTTTTAGCATGAAAAATCACGATCTAAAAGATTTTACACTCAAAACAAACAACCAATTAATTCTTCATAGATTTCGGGTGCATTATGAGATTACGGAAAATTCGAAGAGGCATATCTCTTAGCCCGATAGTCTGAACGACGCAATTTTTTTTTAAACCCCCTACTTTTGAATGTATTACACAACAATGTTTTCCCTTAGTGGCCTCGGTTGTGTCTCATTCAAAATATTGAAAAAAACTTTGAGAAGCCATAAAATTGACTACGGGACTTTGAATGGGGCTTATAATATTTGTAAATTGTATATTTTTTTTGAGAACTATGCACCGCTAATATTTCAAAGGGGGATTTGTCCAGTTATTTTTCTCAAAAAAAAAGCCTCTAACTCCATTTAATCTATAAAATTTGATTTTTAAGGGTTTTGAACCCTAAAAGGCTAGGAGAATCACTTCTTAATTTATCAAAACTCCAAATAAACAACAACATTAGCCAAATGCAAAGATAAACCCCATGTTTAGGTTTCGAACCCTAATTCAAAGTTTCTAACTAATTAACACATTCACATTTACAATTAAAAACACCCATTCAAATGCCCATGTTTCAAAATGGAATAAACAACAAAAAACAAAAACAAAACAAAACTTATACCTTAGTGGAGGACACGACAAGTCATTGGTGGTATTGGGTGGTGGTTTCGGCTTTGGGTGGTGGTGTGGCATGGGTGGTGTCGTTGCTTTGGGTGGTGGCAAGGTGCGTAATGGGTTATGGCAAGTATGATTTAAGTGGTGCTGTTAAGCTGCTGCGAGTATAAGGAGGAAAGTTGTTGTGTGTTTGAGTTACAGATCAAAGCCGTGTTTTTTTATGTTAGGGTTTGATTAATATGCGGTGGGGGTTGTCTTAGTGATGCCGCAATATAATAGGGTATTGATTAATATGTGGCAGGTGTGTGTTAGTGACGACGCATTTAATAGCTGCTAGATTAAAATGCGGCTGGTGTGTGTTAGTGACGCCGCATGTTAGTTAGATTTGTAATTAATTTGCGGCTTTTTAATATTATGCTGTAAATCTCTAGCCGCAATTCATTATTATTTTACTAGTGTCACCTTATCCTTACCCATGCGTTCCGTATACTAGCACAAGTTTGCCCTCCATGTTGAAGCATATTTTCGAAGCTTCAAGGCTATAACTTTTACCTTTTTTCTTTGGGGGTTGACTTGCAGTCAAAGACACTTTCCATGACCCCCAACCATTCTATGAATTCATCAGGGTGCCACTTGCCAACATACTCAGGAATATCTACCTTTATGTCATTAGAGTTACATGTACCAAGTGGACGGTTTTGTCGTTATGGAGGTCCCTAAGGATTGTCGGCCTCATCATCTTTGATCTCATCATGATCAGATTATGGGGAATGGATAAGTATCCTATTTTTTTTTAAACCCTTTGACAAAGCTCTCTAAATTACTCTTGCATGTAGCACATTCTGCTCTCCAGGGTTTCTTTTTCTTGCTCTAAATCTGTTACCCTAGTTGCCCATGAATTCTTACTACTACTTGCCATGTTTTCTTAGTTAAGATCATAACCTTTAGGCTTCAATTTTACCCTAAGATATAATACCAAATATTGAATAAATGTTAGTAATGGGTATTTATACAAGTGGGATAAAAACGGATTCAATTGAAGGCCTAGATCAAGCTAAGAACTTGCACCAAAAACAAACAACCTCTATGTAATATTGTGAACAACCCATCATGTCTTCTTCTATTGATTTAAAGTTTAAAGTTGAAGTCTTGGACTTAAATTAAGCAATTATGAAGGCAACTAAAGAACCCAACTCGAATAAGTAGTAAAACAAGCCCAATTCCATGCAATGATACAAGTTTATAACAATATATTTAAAGCGCGACAATGTTTGATTGAAAAGTTACAAACTTTAAGTGAAAGAAATTTTAGGGTTAAAGTTACGCGCTTTATCACTCCTAAGATGCTTAAGAAAGATAAAGAATAAAATTTAATCACACTAGCTTACGAAAACTAAGATAAAATAAAGGACTAATTACCTTACAGAAGATCACCAAATAATTAGAACCTTTGGGAAAACCTTGAGAATATTGGGATATAGTAGATCACACTCAATACCTTGAAGGAACCAAGAACTTCTTCTAAAGAGCCAAGTTTTGAATAACAATGGAAACTTGTTGAATACTCACGTAGCACGTGAACTTCAATACGCAAAGACTTTATATTTTCTAAATTTTTTGGTTGGAATTCGTGGCTTTAACTCCCTATTTATATATATGGGGTAGATAGCCACGTTAACTTCCACATAAGCAAATAAGAGTATGATTAGAACTCAACCTTTTCTAACAACTTGCCACCTAGATAAGGAGAATCCTATTTAAATGTTAAAGCCTTATCACACTCCTAATATGCACTATCTTGTAACTAACTTCCTTGCTTTAAGGAGGATAAACTTCATTCCTTAATTCAAGTAACTAACATGCAATAATCTGATTTGTAATCAGATTTTTATAAACCTAACAATAAACCTAATTAAACTAAGTTTACATATAAATACTTGGGCTCTACATGTAAAGACTTGTGTGCTTACTCTTTGTTGTTGGCCCATGTGATCCAAGAAACACAACCCATATTTCTTTGGGCTTATTTTTACATATTTTGGACTCTTACTTTGCACTTCCATGTTTCTTGATCTTTGAATCATGGCCCAATATACAATAATCACCATAAGAGAGTCGGGAATAGTGATCATTAAATGTCAACTATGCTCCTGCCGAGGCTTAAGAGGCTAGGTAAGCTAGAATCTCCACCTAGATCCCTAAACCTCCTGTTGAGACTAAGACTAAGCCTGGGACTAAGGTTGAGCTTGAGAATTGGGTTGGGCATAGTAGAGCGCCTATGCCTCCACATCTTATTTCATGAATAGGTCAAAATTGAAAAGGAGCATAAACACATAACCAAAAGGAAACATGCAAGTATTTACCTCGACCTAACGACAAGGCAACTTCATAAATCGAACACTTCCTTTTTCCTTTTCGGTCCTTCGATCACTTTCTGAAGTGATTCCACCTTCTTCTTCCTGAGTTTTCGGTAAGAAAACAACAAACAATTAGAATGCAAATAAAAAAAGAATGCAAACTATACAATGTTAGCAGTACTCGTCGGATGTAAAGCCTTAAGCTTGCCTCGGTAGTAGACTTGTTCAAATGGGTGGGGCCTTGTTTAGGGGTCCTAGACTAGTCTGTTTACAAAAGGGTCTAATCAATAATGAGTCTAATTAATAATGGGCCTAATTAATGGATTGATCTCTTAAAGAGTCATGTTTTATTAGGTCTTTAATTGGTCAAGTCAAGTCAATAATGGGGCTATAGTTTTCAAGGCTTTCAAACACTATAAGATAATGAATTATTTTCCACTTACTTGCCGCTGGTTGAAAATGGGACGAGACGACAGAAATAGACGTCGGTAGAATTTCTACCAACCACGGTTCATGCAATTTTCGTTTCTTAACTCTAGTTATTTTATCCTTCGCAATAAAAAGCAGAAACAAACACAACCAAATAAGGCACAAATAAAATAAGATTTTTAGCAAACTCACCTCCCAAATAAGACCTTAGTATTGTCAACATTCTCCATGAGTTGTCATCTCTAAATTCAGGGATGTTTCCATAGAAAGGAATGAAAGACACGGTCTCTTCTTCTTCTTCTTCTTCTTCTTCTTCTTCTTCTTCTTCTTCTTCTTCTTCTTCTTCTTCTTCTTCTTCTTCTTCTTCTTCTTCTTCTTCTTCTTCTTCTTCTTCTTCTTCTTCTTCTTCTTCTTCTTCTTCTTCTTCTTCTTCTTCTTCTTCTTCTTCTTCTTCTTCTTCTTCTTCTTCTTCTTCTTCTTCTTCTTCTTCTTCTTCTTCTTCTTCTTCTTCTTCTTCTTCTTCTTCTTCTTCTTCTTCTTCTTCTTCTTCTTCTTCTTCTTCTTCTTCTTCTTCTTCTTCTTCTTCTTCTTCTTCTTCTTCTTCTTCTTCTTCTTCTTCTTCTTCTTCTTCTTCTTCTTCTTCTTCTTCTTCTTCTTCTTCTTCTTCTTCTTCTTCTTCTTCTTCTTCTTCTTCTTCTTCTTCTTCTTCTTCTTCTTCTTCTTCTTCTTCTTCTTCTTCTTCTTCTTCTTCTTCTTCTTCTTCTTCTTCTTCTTCTTCTTCTTCTTCTTCTTCTTCTTCTTCTTCTTCTTCTTCTTCTTCTTCTTCTTCTTCTTCTTCTTCTTCTTCTTCTTCTGCTTCTTGGGGGTCTTTTTCTTCTTTTCCTTCTCCTCTTCTTCTCCGTTTGATTCTCCTAATACTTCCACCTCCTCATCTTGTTCTTCTGAATCGTCTCCTTTTTCTTAAACTCGTTCTTCTTCTTCTTCACTGTAAGCAAAAGCAACATAAGCCTGATTCTCATTAACAACTAGATCATGAGCCCCATTATCACTTCGTATGTCACTGGTTGACTCAACTTGATGTGAAGAACTACATAACATTCCTAGATTACGATGAGGAATTTGAGTAATTTGGGGAATTCGAGCAATTTTGGGAATTTGATGATTTTGGAGAATTTCAGGAATTTGGGGAACATTGTAGTTCAGTTGTGAAGGAAAAGGTTGTATATGTGGTGCTTGAGTATACATTTCCATCATATTTGTGTATGATGGAAACAGAGGCATTCAAGAATGTATTTGTTGTTGCGAGTCATTACGTACTTCATCAACATAAATTTCCATAGTTGTACGCGGATAATCTCTATGACATGCCCACATGACTTTCATTGTATACTCATCTTTAAGTGGCATGGCCACCGATGTAGTCTTACTTAGAGGATGTTTCATTTTCAAACTCAATTCAATCCAAATTCAATCATATCCACTCATATTGTACATTATATCAAGCAACTGATGGAAAGAGGTATCATACCTTGCCAAAATAGATATTATATTACCCCCTTTGTACTTTACCATATCAATTTCCTCAACAAGAAGTCCACCCCAACGACATATTAAAGGATACAATTGATTATCCGTAACGCCTACACAATCGCACCGAACTAACCTAAGTGAAACAAATGTTCAAGAGAATACAACAAAAAACAATTAAAACAAACAAATAAGAATTTCTAAAAATTTCGATAGAGTTCCCTCTATTTTATGAACTTTTCCCAGTTTTACGTATATATTACCAAACCTTAGACAATATTCAATAATACTCATATCAATATCCAATACCAACACAATAAGAGAGTCTTTCACTTTACACTCATCCCTTCCACAATATCAATATCCAATATCAACACAATATCAGTATAGATTCCTTCAAAATTTTTTCCCATAATAACGATAAGAGATTGTATAACAACAAAATCATATTAGATTAAACAATAACCAACTACAATATCCAACTACTAATAACCAAACTAATAACCAAATTTATACTCCACAAAAAACAATACTCCACAAATTTATACTCCACAAATTAAACAATAACCACATTTATAACCAATGTCACTTAATTATACTTATTTCATACAAAATCTACCTAAAAAATACCTACATTTCGAAATTAGGCTAGAAATTAAGAAAAAAAAATAAAACTAACCTTGCTTGCTTTTGGTCGTGCCACCAGTGAGGGGTGTTGGCACCGCCGGTGAGGAAGAGAGGAAGAGCGTGAGTGAGGGAGTGAGTGAGTGAGGGAGGGAGTGAGTGAGGGAGGAAGAGTCGGAGTTGGACTGCGAAGAGAGGAAGTAGGGTTCTGTTTCGGGGAGGGGAAACCTGGTTTTCTTGTTCGCTGGAAGTCGCTGTCCAGGACAACGACTTCCAGCAAACTAGAACACCAAACCCTCTAAATCTATGCAGCAAAGGATTAAAATCTAGGTCAAAAGTTAGAGAATTGATTAAAGCCTATGCACCCTCAATTCCTACACTTCCTCATGTGAAATAAAGCACCAATTTCACTTAAAGTTGTAATTAAGGATTGACAATATAATAAGAAACCTCCCCTTCTCTTTAAATTTTCTCCTTGGTCAAAATTTTCAATCTTCAAGAAAGTCTTCAAGATTGAATCTTTTAATTAAGAAACCTTCCTCGATGCTCTTTTCCATGGCTTCAACATACAATATAAAGGATAAGACCCAATATGGAACATAACCTAAAATGAAAAAAAAATACTATCAAGTGAAGTGGGAGAAATTTATAGGAAAAACCAACTTATTTTCCATATCCACCAAAACCATCCTCATCCACGAGTGCTAAGGGTTGCATGTCACCATACATACGCAAATACTTTCCTTGGATGCACCTAGAAGATTTGTATCTCCATAAGCTGATAATCCAATCCCTTCATAACTGCACAGATTTTAGGAGTATGAACTTACATTAATCAGATTTGTCGACATATTCGAGGTTGATATTCTGCAAGAACGGCAAAGACAGTTTTAATGAGAGAAAGTGAGGGAGTAGAGAACTGAAAATTATAACAATGGCAAAACCATAAATAATTTACGGATAGTAATAAGTAATTTGTTGGCGACGAATAACAATTCCCCTTAAACTAGCTTTGTTGTGAGTTCACTGAGTTGGGAGACTTGTGACCTTATAGGTTATAACTATAAGCAGGGGGAGGAGACAGGAGAGGAAGCCAGGAAGCTAAGAGAGCCCAGCTAAGCAGCCAACTAGCCATATCACTTTATTAGAGTTTGAGCTTTATAAATTAGGGTACAAACAAAGGTAAAATGTGCAGGTAATGTCAAGTAATTCTGAACGCTATTTAGGGCTTTGTGAAAAACTAGTGTTTGGGTAAATTTAGGGTTGCTATACGCACCGCACTGCCACATATGTAATTTCACGTCTAAACGGAATTCATTGGTAATTTTGAATATGTTGTGATCTTGTGAAGGGAGGTAGTCAGTAATCACTACAACTTTTAACTTTAAATGAAAACAATTCAGCCTTAAAGCACAGAAGAGCACCCCAATTAGCAGCTTCAATTCGTTGTTGAAACAATGTGGGGGAAATAATGGCAGCATAAAGCCATTGTATTGGCCCCATAATCACTCAACGTTCAATATATCACTACAGTTTTCATACTGGAAAAAGTCCCACATCGGCCACGAAAGCCGTCAAATGCGTCTTTATAATTTAAAGAATGAACTATATGAGGCACGACCTTACTTGAACAGGATCTGTTCTATAGGATCGTACCTCTGTATCCTTGAGTTCTAAGGAGACAGAAAACTAAATCTGGTGGATGAAATATGACTGTGTGATCAGAGCGTGATTAACAGTCATCATGATCTCTGGAACATAGATGCAGTAGAGGATCGTTCCCAAGCTCCTGAGATTGGGGTGATCATGCAGTTGTCTGACAGATTTCCAATAAATTTTTTCCGGCTCTGTTTAAGTTGTTTACTTTCAGGCACAGCAAATGTTAGACGGTTCTGTTTGCCGAAATCTATACACAGTAGTAAGTAATAACGATTTCCAACTACATAATTTGCGTAACTTATGGCCTTATCTATCTTAATTAAATGTGATATGTTCAGTTGAGACTGGTTGATGACTCCTGAAAGCTTCCTACCCTTAGGCCAGTTATCATATGAGCAATGACATGGGTGATGGATCATGAAATTCCTAACAAACTCGTGAAGCATGATACTTAACTCCCTAATTTCCTCTTTGGTTAACTCAGGGTTTTTGTAGTATCCGGAAAAGAGTGTTTTTCCCCTCGAGCATATCTCTCCTCGCGGAGGATCAGCAAGTGGATGGTATCCCATCTCCGGAGCTTCTTCAAGTTGCAATTCTGTATATACAGATGGACTACCAACAGCTCCTAGCATTGACATTTCATCAGGATAACAAACTGTGGACAATCCACAAGTCTCTGTCAATCCTGCACAAAAGACCAGAAATCTGATTCATCCAATGCTTTTTGAAACCTTAATTAACAATGCCACTATTCCATTAACAACTGAAAGAGGAAACAGGTCAAAGTTTTCCTTTACCATAGCCTTGCAGTACAAAGCAACAGATGTAACGTGTAAAAACTCCACTTCTTCGCTCCAAGGTGCACCTCCACATACCATAAGTCGAACCCTACCGCCTAACTTGTTCTTTACCTAATTCATCTCAATGTAAATTTGCTATTTGAGTTAGCATCACAATCTACTACTCCGTATATTTTTTATGAATAATGCTGTTACAGCAAAAAAATACATGAAGCACTGCTATCAGTAGTTACAGGAGCTTTCTGATAAAGCTTCATCATAAGTTCTTAAACAAGATCAGATTTGAAATTAAGGATTATAAGTAATAACCTTTCTGAAAGCTAATGAATCAGCCAAAGGGGATGCATGCTTGTGTTTGTACCCTAGTTTCATCCAGAATAATTTGCTGCATTTCGAAGAAAAATTGATTGGTCACTGTTATTAATGCAATATTTCACAATAGTCTCATCATGAGTAATTATTTTCTTACCAGGGAACTAAAATGTAAACAGATCTTGAACAACTTACTATTTGTAAAGAAGGTGAAAAATCTTCCTCCTCCGTGGAATAAGTTCTCCAATCGCGTTTTGGATGCCTGATAAACACAATGCATGTTTTGTCAGTTTTAGCAAAAATGCTTTAACAACTCGAGAAATATAATATTGACCCAGTATAAGAACATACCTTCATAAACACGATCAAAAACCTTAGGTACACCAGCAAAAAAAGTTGGTTTCAATTCCATGAGATCATCTGTGATTTCTTTTACATTCTTCATTACACAAGGCAACAACATTCAGAAAGGGGGCAAGACAAAGGATCAGCTTTCAAGTTATAAGCTTGTGTGTGATAAAATGAATAATGGTAAAAGAAACAAATCTGTCAGTTGATGATACAAAAGTTTGATAGAAGAGAGTAGCAAAAGGGTACCCCATGATAGAAGCCAACAGAAGCCCCCTTGTGGAAAAAATATTCTTCGATCACTCGATCTAATATATGAGCCAGGGGAAGGAATGACAGATACACATCATCCTCCGTCATCTGTTCAAGAGTACATCATTGATCAGTCCATTATATGATCATAAAGAGCCAGCAAAAGCATTGAGTAAAAATTTGGATAGTTCAACTATTACATGTTGACATGGATGTGCATAATTATATTGGATACCTTGTCATCAAACTGTTCCAAGAAAAGATCCAACCCGCTTAAGAACATTGCCAAATTTTCATGTGTTAAGACAACACCTTTCGGATCTCCACTGGTGCGACTCGTATACATTATTGTACAAATGTTGGTTGGTTGTGGAGGAACAGGTTCTGATGGATTTTTCTTGCCCTATTCGTATATGAGCAGGTAATTAAAAAAGCACATAAATTTTGATTTTTTTTTTAAAAAGAAAAAGCCTTACAGCTTACGATTTGGAATACTTGTGAAAAATAAGCTTCAAGATTATAGTCTGACCATATGAACGAACTGATTCCATGAGTACACTTCCATCCCTACATTACGAGCTCTCTGGTTTTCATCCTCAGTGAATGATGTAAAACAAACGATTGCTACATACAAAATCCAGCATTTTAGTTTACGCTTTGAATTCAGTTTAAGGAAGTACCAAGTTAAAGTAATGAGTCTCACACTTTAGCCGTGTGTTGGAGTAGCAATCAGGGTTCAGTAGCTGTATAAAAACCACATGCCCAACAGCGAATTAAAGATATTTGAAACAAACCTCTAAGCTACAACACTAGCAATCTGATCGATTTTGGAAATATTGATGGACTTCTTGTACTTACCTCTTCAGCTTTGAGGGAATGGATAAAAACATAATCAATCTCAGCATGATCTATTATGTAATTTATTGCGCCTGGACCTGGTTAATCAGATAATTACAGTGCTTCAGATGAACTGTTAGCCAATTAAGGCTTTGTTTGGCAATGCCAGTTATTGAAGGTTCCTACCTAAGGTATCGTAGAGAGGTACACATATCAAACTGTGATCATTACATGCCTATACGCAACATGAATTCTTCGTTAGAATAGTACTTAGGAATTTTCACAAGAAACAAAAAAAAGAACACAAAAAAATTTATGCTGCAAACCTCCATTGCCATAATCCATTGAGGACAATTTGCACCATATATTCCAATTTTTGCACCCTATACCCTACACAATCAACAATTTCTTGACACTGATAAAGAGTATAACTATATAATCACAGAGTGAATATGTTATATGTATGCATTTTCTGTAGGGGGGTTGATATATGATTTGAAGTGGCGATTGCAAATTAAGAATCTTGCTTGGTAATTTACATTTTCTATGATCATCTTTATTTCAGGTATTCAAGGAATCTAGTCCTTTCTTGGCTTTCCTAAATAGTGTCCGTCAAAAGTAAGTGCTTTAAATTGAACGTATGCTCGTTGAATAGAGGAAACCGCCGGGTTTAAAGTCTCGTCTACGCCGGACTGCTCTAAGGCCTAATCAGGGATCAAGTCCATTCTCTCTGTAATGATAATAGCGTAAGCTTTTAGCCAAGAATTAGGCGGTTAGTTGGACCGAAATCACTTAAACTAGGGGGGCATTATTTTTTTGTTTTTCCCTTGACTCTTTCTATTGAAAGATAGTAAGAACACTATCCCAAAATAAATAAATGAGCAATAAGCTTCACTAAAGGACAAGAGACTATGGGCCAATGCGGCATGGAAGACCAAGAAAGAAAAGGATAAGAAGATGGGCTTACCCAATATATATGTGGCATGAGAAAAGGGCTAAGTGGCGTGGGTAGCTTTAAAGGAGTCCAAGTGCAGCTAAAAGTTCCAAGAGTCCAAGTGTTAAATGTCTCTTTTATTTTTTTTATTAAGATTTTTGTTAGATTTAAACTCCTCATTTTTTTTTGTTTATTGGTTGATCGAATTATTTAATGTTTAAGCAAGTGTTTTAGGAAAGATAAACTAGTGTTAGGCGTGGAAATAGGGGAGACTAGCTGGTTTATTTCACGTGTTTGATTCCTAGCTAATTAGGGTTTTATTTTTAGGGTTTTATTTGTAACAAAATAGTAAAGACCTTCCTTAAAAAAGGGAACAGTCGAACTTTTAATGATCAGTAGAAGATTTTGAAAAAACGCAAGCTTCTTTGCTGTGAGTTCAAACACATGAGTGTGAGAGTTTGGAGTGTCCTTGCTAATCCATTGGTGGCACATTGAATGGTGAACTAGGTGGCCCTTGATTCTTTGAGTGGTGTTCTCTGTATCTCAAAGAGACATTAAAGGAAGCCCAAAGGTATTCTAAACTTGGTGAAATCTATAGAGTTTAGGGAACCTTTGATTTATCTTGGTTTTAATTTTTTTGGTTTGTTTATTATATGAGAATTTGTTGCTAATTTTTTCCAGGAGTCACTCTTGATTAAGCCTATTTTATAAAGTTCGATTATGCTTGAAAACTTGTTATTTGGCTTAACATATTTATAGGCTTAATTTTAGAGTATATATATTAGCATAATTAATAAATTTACCAGCATGTTCCAAGTTTGATGCGTGTGGTTTAGCTAGGGTTTTATTGATATTTTCCTAGAGAGTCTTTACTATATTTTTCTCAAAATTTGTGTGGAACAAAAATAGAAATTATGGGCTAAATTTCATGATTAAAGGCTTGAGGTTTATCTTCAATTAGTTGCCATCAAATCTGGAAATTTTGTTGCTCTTTGTTAAGGCTTTTGAACTGTGATGGATTCTTGCATCTTGTTTGTTGGTTATACTTTGTTAGGATTTAGTCATAACTTGGATTTTAAACCTCTTATATTACTTTTGTATTTGTGGGAAATGAAAGGGGAGTTTTCAGTTTATCTTAAAACACAAACTTGGCATAATTATTCTAGTTGCGCATTGTTCATAATTCTAGGTAGATTTGAATCTTGTGTGTTGGGCTAGTTATGGAGCATCCTTTGACCAAGCCGGATTTCACCTTGTTACAGTTAGTTCATTTAGAGTGTGAATGAAGTAAGATACGAAGATTGAAAGCCATAGGAAGGTGTGTGGCCTTGATGGGAAGAGTAGGGAGTTGCGTGGTCTTACTTAAATTCAGAGAGTAGTGTTTGTATTTAAGGCTTCATTTGTTGATTCGAAAAATAACCCATTAGTCGGGATATCCACTGGGAACATCTGGATAACATTTATGGAGAGGAATTGAATCAACATTCAGCTGTGAAGGAGATAAACTCCAAGTGTTTGATCTATCAATCTAGGCAAATAGTATAAAACAATCCCGAGACTCCATAGAAATATACTATGGTAAACTCACAATACTATTGAAAGAAATAGATTGAAGAATGCTGAATTCGAAAAAAATGCTCAGAGGACATAATCACATACAACCAACTCATTCAACAAAATAGGCTATACCAAATTTTAGTCGGTTTAGGTGAGGATCGGATTTCGACAAGGACAGGAGGGAACTGGTAAGTCAAGACCATCTACCCATAGTAGAGGTGGCTTATAACACGACTTGTTAAGAAATTTTAAGGGGGGAATTACGAGAAATAACTTACCGTGCTTACCTTTACTAGCGGCGCAAACCTTTGGCATAGGGAGTAGAATTGGAATAAGATTCTAATTAGACAAGACATAAATAGGATGACAAGGCTCTTCTTAAGTGCATATATTGTGGAGGAAACCGACACACTAGAGATGGATGCTTCAAATTGGTGGGATATTTGGAGTGGTGGCCAGATTCTAAGAAGAGGGGAGAGAAGAGCACCGTGAGAAGAGAGGACTCAAGAAAAAGGAAATAAGATTAGTGAGCCAAGCCACCATTGGAAATGCAAATGAAGGGGAAGAACAGGAATCAGCAAAGGAAGCAATTAAAAAGGCATTAAAGGAAGGTGAAGGTAATAACCGGGTGAAAATAGGAAACCCTAGAGTCAATCTTGTTAAATCTCAACAAAAACCTAGTATCAGTCACCAAGATTTATTGAAACACATCAACCGCCCAAATTCATTCAAACTTATCCAGCCAGAAAAACAAATAAATGCGTGTCACTCTATCTCATCCCAATCATCAAGCCCAACACATATGTAACCCTACTTCTCAGCCCTTAAACCTATAATGGCCCATGCGGATGTCATAGCCTAAATACAAAGTTTGGGAGTTGCATTTTAGTCTTATTCAAGGGATCGATGGATTTTTCGATATTAGAGGGACAAAAACTATGTCATATGATAAAAGGGATTTCCTAACTTCCAAAAACCCACAAAAAACTCTTACATAAACAACAAGTGGAGATTGTGTGGATGTAGTAGGAGCTGGAACTATTAAAATTGGACCTCCCCTTTATGTACACAATTGTCTTTACGTACCAAAACTTTCGTATAAACATTTGTCAATTAGCCAACTTACAAAAGAATTGGAATGTACAGTTCTAATGAGGTCTAATTGTTGTATTATGCAGGATGCTCATACCAAGGACATCATTGGGTGTGGTATTAAAAAGGATAGACTCTACTATGTTAAAGAAATAAGTAAGGGTGATGGCGTGTTCATTGGACATGGCTCAAAGGAAGATCAACTTTGATTATGGCATCGTCGTTTAAGGCATCCTTCCTTAGTGTATCTGGAATTTTTTTTCCTACATTTGTTTGCTCAAATTTAGTACTAAATTATGAAGTATGTTTTCTAGCTAAAAGTCAAAAATATTATTTTCCTAATAGTATGAGTCATACTAATAAACCTTTGTATATTATTCATTTGGATGTGTGGGGACCTACCCCGAAGCTAGGTAATCATGGTTTTTCCTAGTATGTGCTATTTATTGTTAATTGCACTCATATGAGTTGGATATATTTTATGAAATACAAATCTGGTGTGTATGACTTTTTTGTTGCCTTTGCTAAATGAACCTTAACCAATTTCAAACAAAAATTAGTATACTTGGATCTGATAATGGAGGGGAATATATTAGCCATGATATGAAATCCTTCTTTCATACTTATGGCCTGATTCACCGAACTATCTGTCTCGATACCCCACAATAAAATGGCATTGCTGAACGAAAAAGTTAAACCCTTCTAGAAATGACCTGAGCTATGCTAATTGAATTTGGTGTTTTCAAAACATTTTTGCTTGAAGCAATTGCAACTGCCTCAAAACTTTTTTAGATACCCTTAGTTTCTATTTTATTATTCCTTCTTTTCATTCATTACCTCCTCAAGTATTCAAGTGTGTTGTATATGTTTATCTTTCAACGTCATAAGTTGGAACCCCAAGTTGTCAAATGGTTATTTGTTGAATATGGTGTGATCAAAAGGACTATAGGGGCTTTGATCCTGTTTTGAACCACTTATACACTATTATGGATTATGATTTTGTTAAAAACACCTATTTTACTTCCAAATCGATGTCCGAGGGAGAACTAATAATGACTATCTAAATTAGTTGCTGTATCATACTCTAGAAGAAGTTGATAACAATGATTCTAACTATATAGTTTAGTCCATTCCTTTACTAGTACCACCACAAGCATCTCCCAAGAATGAGCATAAGATGATTAAGGTACGAAACTCTAAAAGCTCTGAATAGTTCTGGTGTTGTAATAAGCAGTACTAAAGTTGGGTAGGAAATTATGACAAAAGTAAATGCCTTAGGAAAATATCAGTTACCTCCAAGGAGTACAAGAGGAGTTCCCTCAAAGTGATATGATCCCTCTTAGGAGTCCCAAAGGTCAAAATATCCTCTACTAGGTATTCATGAGAATGGAATGTCTAATGTAGCTTTGTGTTTTAATGGTATAAGGTATTTTAGAATTCCTTTAACAATGGAAGAAGCCCTTAGAAGAGAGTTATGGACTAAAAAGAGAAAGAGGAATTTGATGCACTTGTCAAAAATAGGACTTGGGAGAAATTCATTATTCCAAAAGGATAGAAGGCTATAGGGTGTAAATGGGTATATACCATCAAATACAAAACATATGGGAGTATTGAACAATATAAGTTTAGACTGGTGGCTAAGGGATATACACAAGCCTATGGGATAGACTATTTAGAAACTTTTTCACTAGTGGCAAAGATTGATATGATCAGGGTTCTCTTTTTAGTTGCAGCAAATAAAGAGTGGCCTCTCCATCAGTTTGTTATAAAGAATGCCTTCTTACATGCTTCAATCATAGAGTAAGTATATATGGAAGATACCCTAGGTTTCTCTTAAGATTTCTCCAAGAAGAAGGGTGTAAACTACAAAAAGCTCTATATGAATTAAAGTAGTCTCCCAGGGTTTGGTTTGTTAGGTTTACACTAGTAATGATGAAGATTGGATATTACCAAAGTAACTGTGAATATACTTTTTTTCTAAAAAGGAGAGGAGGTCTAATCACATGTCTCATCATATATGTAGATGATATGATTATAAATGAAGATGGTCTGGAGGAGATTAATCAACTAAGAAGAAAATTATTTTAGGTGTTTGAAATGAAGGATATTAGAATACTTAAGTATTTTTTGGGAGTTGACATACTTAGGTCTAAGAGAGGTATCTTCATTTCTCAACGAAAATATATTCTTGATCTTTTAGCAGAAACAGGTTTGTTAGATTGTAAAACTATAAACACTCTAATGTTGGTGAATTATGGCCTACAAATCAATGAATATGTAGAGTCTGCAAATCAGGCAAAGTATGAGAAATTAGTGGGGAAGTTGATCTATTTATCTCATACTCGACTTGATATTATATATGCAATTAGGGTGATTAGTAGGTTTATGCATAAACCTTGTTTAACATAAGGAAGCTATGTTCAGAATTTTATGATATCTCAAGGGGACAATAGGAAGAGTAGTTGTATTTGAAAACAATGGTCACTTGAGAGTCCAAGCTTATACTGACGCAGACTAGGTAGGATATAGGGATAGCACGAAGTTGACTTCAGGATACTTCACCTTAGTCGGAGGCAACTTGGTGACATGAAAAAGTAAGAAATAGAAAGTTGTTGCGATGTTAAGTGCTAAAGCATAGTTTTGAGGATTGCAAAAGGAATAACAGAAGTTCTCTAGCATATAAAACTTATCAATGAACATAGTTTTTGCAAGGAAATGATTGTGAAATCTTTTGTGATAATAAGGCTGCAATTAGCAATTATGAAAATCGTTCAACATGATCGAACTAAACATGTTGAAATTGATAGATATTTTATCAAAGACAATTAAGAAGCAGAAGTTATTAGTCTCTTGTTTGTTGGATAAGGTGATCAGGTGGCTGACAACTGGACTAAAGTAGTGAATTTTAAGGGATAAAATCCTAGAACACAAACATAGGAAAATAGTTAGGCCTTGTAAAATATATAAATACCCAATAAGTATATACAAATTAAATTGTTAAGAAATACAAGTTACATAGGAAAACTGGGTGTTTCTTTCAATCTCAAAGCTTACCAGATTGCAATAAGTTCTGCATGGAGAGGTGAGGTTGCCATCACCTTAAGCTAGTTTTCCTTCCATCCAATTCCTGTGAGAGCTCTAATGGTGATACCATCATTAACTTTCCTTTTCAAAGATCCATATGTTTCGAATATAATGGGAGATGAGTTAACATACTCTTCACAAACCCTACAGCATTGAGAGACTGGTAGAATCTTTGCCTTTTTCATCTGTTTCATTGCGACTAGGTAGGAGAGTTTTAACCCGTTTCTTCATTCTTCAAGAATGATAAAGATTCTCATAGGATTAGGTTTGGTGATTTTATCATTCTTATTAGGTTAGTAAGATCTCCTTAGCCTTCTCTCTCCCACTCTATTTCCATTTCAAGAAGAGACTAAGCCTATTTTGAAGCCATGTGCTAATATAAGGCTCTAGGCCATTAAATCAAAGGCTAAAAGGTGAGGAAGCCTAGATAACTATGTCAAGAGTACATTTATTGATTAAATGATTGGAATCTTCACCCTCTTTGCTAGTAAGGTAACAAGTAGTATCTAGTAGAAGGCCTCTTCTTACTAATTCCCTCTTAACTTGGAGCCCATTGTGGATTAGTTTCCATCTAAATATTGAGAACTTCTTAAACATCTTTATTTTCTAAAATATCTTCCAAACAGCGACTTGTATCCAAACCGAATTTCAGGGTTAGTTTCCGAAATACTTTCAGCCTAGGGTTATTTACCCAGTTACTTTGAAAATAAAGGTTAGAAAAAAAAATTCCATGGAAACTGGTTTTTCTGTAGGCAGTTTTGTTCAAATTTTTGGCACCCGTATCCTTAAATTTTGAACTTCAAGAACAATCTATAATTTTCTGTGATCCCAAATTAACTTCCATTACGGCTCTTAAATACTGGTAGATTTTGAAAAGATGGTATATGTAAATTTATACTCGGTGTTAGTTAGTGTTTATGCATGCATGCACTAGTTTGAGCCTCTAGGGATTTGGGGTAGTTCACTTGTCTAGATGTCTATAACCAAAAATTGCCTCTATTGTATCGTCAACTAGCTAGTTACTAACTTTATCAGCATTTTAGTCTAGAAATTTCTCCATTTTCCGAGCAAAATGAGGAGAGAAAAAGGTCGATAAAACTTGGATGCTATCTAGTTTCAGGTTAGCTACCAAAAACCAGAGCCTCTAAAGCTAAAAGTGTAGTGAAGTCCTTAAGAAAGACACAAAATTGTTTAGGTTTTTTAATATCTAGTTAGCCACATGCATCACTCGTCATGCCTTATAACTGTAAATTTCTAGTGGTCCATGAAACTTTCTTATTTTACTGCTTTCTTTGTACCCTAACAAAATTAAGTTATACATCTAATAGCACCATATTGCTTGGTGCTGAAGATGAAGAGATATTTCTCACACAAGAAGCTGTGGATAAAAGAAGGAAGATTAAAATGTTCAGTCTAGCAAATCAATTAAATTTTTGGAGTTGGTTTATTTTACAACAAACGGTCATTAACACGTTGGGATGGTTTGATATTTTGCTCGAGTGCTCGGTTTAGGATTTTCGTAGTTTTACTAATCCTACTTAGATTAGGATTTCTTGAGATTACTAATTCTACTTAGATTTGGATTTGTGTTGTATCACCAAAACTGATTTGGAAGAAAATTTTGCACATTTCGTTGTTGATATAAGATTTGTTTTCCAAGTCATGATAGGTATGTGTTATATTACAAATTTTTAAGCACTTAGGAGTCTTTTTGTGTCATTATGTTAAAATAAGAGTTCAATATTTTCCTTGTTGTCCAAGATAAGAGTGTTTTCCTTGTTTAATTTGAATAGGAGTTTAAGTGTTTGTATTTTAGTAGGTTTTATGGACTTGTCTTAGTCCAAATATAAGACAATAATGTATTCATTCAAGTATACATTTGGAAAAATCAGAAATAAACACTCGTTTTTAAGAATATGTGACTTAAGGTTTTCATGCTTGCTTAGAACTCGATATCGCCATAATGTGACATTGAATCTAGGAAATCAAATTCTTAGTTATAGGAGGTGGTCTAAAGAGTTTAGCGACTCTTTGAGACTTTGAATAGGAGGTAGTCGCGTTTTTATCGATATATCTTTTTAGTTGAGTATGATTTGTTGCAAAATTTCACCAACTCAATCAAACCTAATCTCAAATTGATTTCCCATGTGAATTTCGTAATTAGCCCAATTCATATCAAAAGCTGAGTTTCATAGTTTGTTCTATTACAATTGGCATGGCATTGCAGCCTATGTTGCACCAATACGAATCTAAATATGGATACGGGAAACAGTAAAATCACAATTTATAGATACGAGTAAAACATGCGTACGACAATAAATAAATTATGTATTAGGGTATGGCCTAAAAGATAGAAGCTTCATGATCACTCACTTAAGACCCAACTCAACCCGGCCCGGCACGGCGTGCGCGCGTGTGTGTTGGTTGGATTCCTAAGCCCTTCCTTCTTCCACAAAAGTGGGTAACCCTTGGATCACACCCAAGTAAGTGACCATAACTCTTTATAAAGAGTTCATGCTTCTCTTATCCCACCAATGTGGGACACTTGATTTTTATAAACTTCAACAAGTTTCAACAAGTTCCAACAATGCTGGTGGAAATAGGGGAAGAAATGCTGAAGCAAAAGAACGTTGAATCGGTTCTTTTTGGAGCCAAGAGAATCAGCAAACAAAGTAATTTTGAGAAGCTGGACTGGTTTGCGGAAGAGCTGGTAGTGGAGCACCAACGGCGGAGTCACAGGATCGCTCCTACAGTTGCATTAAAGCAAGCTAATCCTATTCCAGATTAGGATGTTGCAAAAGATTTTTCAAATGAACAAAACAAATGCTGAATAGAAGGAAAAGTAATCTACCCCTTCAGCTTTTCTAGTTTTTGTAAATAGTGGCTTATTTAGTTGGCGTTGCATATAAATTTTCAACTAAATAGGGTTTTTGTTTTTATTTCTTTTTGGGTGGGGCAGTGGCGGATATAGTTCTTGTCCAGTCGGGTCAAATGACTCACCAGTCAGCAAAAAAAAATTGAATATATTTTTTAGTATTATTATTTGGTTGTTTGGTAAAAACAATTATTACATGTTTAGTCATTGATTGTAACTCATAAGACGGAAAATCTTGAATATAATCCGCCACCGAAGGAAGAGGACATTTTGGGGTGAGATTGGCATATTTTCCTGGTGTCCAGAGTTTATCTGCAAAGGACTACTTTGGTTTTTCATCGTCATAAGCTTACTGTATCTCCTCTAATGGTCTAGTTTTTCACTGTTGCATCTATAGTAGCACCTACTGAATGTGATGTTTGTTCTTAATCACTGCAGTTTTTTGGGCTTTAGGTTCAATTATCTGGTCCCATACAAAAAAAAAAAGGCAAGCATATGGTCCTCTGTGGCTAATGATACTAGAGTATTGTACACCCTATCGATTGCTACATTATTTGCTGCATGGGCATCTCTGGATATCTTAACGCTTCACAACATATTCAGTAACTTCCTTATTTATGGCGAATCCATTCATTTCTTGGGACACTTTCTTTGAAATAGACAAAATACTTTCCATAAGTAACTTTGTGATATTCTAATAAGGTATGAATTGATCGATGACATTAATATTTGCAAATATTAGGGGGACTGTAGTATGACTAGTATCATTGTTATTGTTGCAATTACTATTGCCGGAATGTATTTTTGTGTTGATGAATAGGGCCATAAAAACCCTTGTATATTATTTTTGTCTCCTACCGACACTGCTTCTTAGACTCTTAGTTATTTGCATGGGCTATATTGTCATATTAAAAAAGCAAGTCCTTTGTAATAGTTGTAAGCAGGGAAGTTGAGTATGACTAAAATCTAAAGGCGGGGGAATTCACGTTTCTCATGCAAAACTATAGTTGTATGAATCATGCAACTTTTTCCTGTTTTTTGATTAGGGATTTATAATGTGATAGCTAGAGAGCTTTGGATAATCTAGGAACCATGGAGACAAACTTTGTGGTTGGTTTAGAAATACATTTTCGGGTTAAAGTTCTAATCAAACTAATTGAATTTGGACGTGGAATTAAAATAAATAAAAAAAGAGTTTGAGTCCATCATTTAATAAGTTGGAGGAGGAACAATTATGTGTTAGGGCATGGTACAAGATGGGTAAAACATAGTATTCATTATGTACGTCTTTGCTTCTTCTTGTATAAATGTTCCCAATAGGTATTTATACAATAGGGGTTGTAAGGATCAAGATTAAAGCCCTAACAAAGTTTTCCAATTCATGTAACAAATCTTAATCAGTCTAATTGCAATTCTCAATAAAGCCTAAGCTTTCTCACTCTTTCCTCTTCTTAAATCACGAATTTGTTTAGCAATTTAAGGCAAGAAATCACAATCTCAATCACCAATATCATGCAGTAACAAACAACAATCAAGAATTCAACTAATCTAACCAAGAAGCATGCAAAACGAATCAAGAACCAAGATAGAACAAAAAATTCAATTACCTTATAGATATTCACCAAGTAATTGGATTCTTTAGGCACCGCTATTAATATTAAGATATAAATTCACCACCCAACACTAAGAAGACTCTAATAACACTTTCCAATTTGCCAACATTGGAATAGGAAGGACACTAACTGATCTCACAATGCATGCATGTAAACACCACGAAGTAAGAAAAAAAATGTTTATCAAATCTTTAGTGCAAATACATAGTTCCTAGCTTCCCTTAAAGAATTAGGTCAAGCTTTACACTTATTAGACACCTAGGATCTAGTTGTTATGACAACTAACCAAACTATTGCCAACTATGCAAAGCAAGAATCCATAAAACAAAAAACACTAGGAAAAACGTGAAAAGAAAAAAAGGCAACAAGCAAAGCCTAAAACACACACCTAAGTGAAGTATTTGAGTTGAAATGAAACTCTTATTCTCCTAGATAGATCATCTAAATGCTCTTCCTCTACAAATTCCAACAAAGTGCTCTTCTAGGTAGCTCCATTTCTTGGGGGTTCCTCCTCCAAGCTAGGTTCCTTCCATCCCATCATCTAAAATGCTCCATAAAATATAACAAGGTAGCTATTAGGGTTCCTATGCTCATAATAAGCTCATTAGCCCTCTTAAGCCCTTTAGCAGCCATTGTCCCCTTGACTATTTTATAACATCCTCTCCATCTTGAAAAAAAGTTTTGACTATTTTATAACATCCTCTCCATCTTAAAAAAAGTTTATTGTTAAACTTTGGCTTTTCAAGGGAAAGACTATAGCAATCCTTACATCTTTAGCAATCACGAACCAGGCAAGTATCCATATCCTTCAAACCAAATTAACAAACTCCTACTCTCATTCCATGAAGTTTGACTCTTTCCAATGCAAGACACGCCAAAAGTAAATAGAACAATAATCGAATATCCTAAAAATGCATGGCTAGACATTGATTCACTTCATCACTTAGCTCCATAGACTAAAAGTGAAAAGGTGGCTCAATTCTTAGCTCCCAAGAAGGATCAAGATCTAAATAAGAACAAGAACGAGCTGAATGAATGCCAATAACTTGATGCAATGCTTCCTCTTCCATAAGTAAGGTAGACATCTATAACGAATTAGAAACATCAACTTACCACCCATTGTGCGTGAAACCAATAGAAGAAGCTTCATCAATTGTTTCATCAACCCCTAAAGTGCAATCTAGCCATTCTGCATGGGGTTCAAAGAGTGTATCAAAACTCTTAACATAAGCTCTTTGATGCTATTTGATGAAGGAAAAATTCTTTAGATAAGAGCTAGCTACTTCCATTAACTCCTCCTTTGTAAATGAATCTTGTAAATCCGTCATGATCAAGGTATCTTATGTTTTAGGCTTAGGCTTGGAATGGGTGACAGGGTGTGTTTGATTTTCAATTGGTATGGATAAAAGCATATGTATTCTTGTACCTATCATGAAGAACTCTCCTATCATATAATCATGTCCTTCCTAACAGCACATGACTTGCATTCATAGGGATCAAATGACACCTTCATAAACCTTGCCAATGATGTTGTTTAACAATACCCTTTGAGTGACATGTATCCCCTTTCCTTGACTTAACCATTGAATCACATGCAAAGATGTATGAACTTCAACGGATAGTCCAATTTCATCTACAAGCACTTGAGAAGTAATGTTAGTACAACTCCCTCCATCCACAATCAAAGTACATGCTTAGCCTTGAATAACGCATCTTGTGCGGAAAAAAGCCTCCATTTGAAATTCCTCCTCTTGCACAGCTTCAAGTCCTTTCTCAAACCAAACATTCCCTTTCATTATCACTATTGCATGACATGTCTTCTAGGTTATTTAAATTTTAAAATCACAAAATCTTTGAAGAAAGATATAATTTTGAAGCTTTTGTTGCATAAGTCTATGCGCTAATTAGTCTGAAAAATACAAGTAAAACTCCGACAACAAGCTAAAACTCCCAAACTGCCCAAATACTACTCGAATTAATGCACTCCAAATTTTCTTTTCTCTACATAGCACGTCTCTTAATAAATTTCCATGAAATTTTTGGATGATAAACTTCAAAAAGAGAAGAGTCCAATGCAAAAAGAATCACTCAATCTCAATTAGAAACAAAGGAGATATGGCCTTTCAAAACATCAAATTTGTCGCTTTGTGCTCTAGGTTCTATGGATCAAAAGACACAATTTTATTGTTGTAAAAATCCCTAAGATCAAATATTAAATGTTTTATAAATGTTCCTAATGGGTATTTATACAATAGGTGTTGTAAGGATTAAGATTAAGGCCCTTCAATACATGCAACAACCCTAGATCATCCAATTATAATGCACATCAAACCCTAAGTTTCCTACTATTTCATGTTATCATGTATTAACAAGAATCATGCCAAACAATCTCAATCACCAATATCATGTATTAACAAACAATAATCAAGAATTCAACTAATCTAACCAAGAATCATGCCAAACAAATCAAGAACTAAGATAGAACAAAGAACTCAATTGCCTTATTGAAATTCACCAATTAATCGGATTCTTTGGCTACCCCTATTAGTATTAGGATACAAATTCACCACCCAACACTAACAAGGCTCTAAGAATACCTTATAATTTTCCAAGATAGGAATAGCAAGAATACCAATTAATCTCACAATGCATGAAACTAAGATGCAAGAAAAAAAAAGTTTTATCAAATCTTCAATGCAAATTCACAGTTCTTGGCTTCCCTTTAGAAGAATTAGGGCAAGCTTTTCACTTATTAGGCACTTAGGATCTAGTTGGCATGACAACTAAGAAAATTTTTGCCAACTAAGAAAAGAAATATTCCCTAAAACACAAAACACTAGGAAAAACTTGAAAAGTAAAAAAGCCAGCAACCAAACTCTAAAACACATGAATAAGAGAAGTATTTTAGTTGAAATCTAACTCTTATTCTCCTAGGTAGATCAACTAGATGCTCTTTCTCTACAAATCACAACAAAGTGCTCTTCTAGGTAGCTCCAATTCTTGGGATTCTTCCTCCAAGCCATACTCTTTCCATCTCACTATATAAAATTGATAGGCTTATCGCGTACCTAACAAAAATAACCTAACTATTCCCTCTAATTATGTAGCAGGGCAAGTAAGGATCGAATCCCAAGAGACTATGGTTCACTCAATTAATCAGACTCAAGTAATTACTAAGCACGTGACCAATCAATAATGGATGAAAATAATCAACTAAGATATTAAATAACGCAATTAAACTATCAAAGATGTAATCAATAGGCTAAGACATCCAAGATCAAGCATCACCACGATTATGATCGATAAATAATAAATCTACCCCCAATATATAAATCAATTGACAAGAAGAAAAGCAATCCCTAGATAATACCAAAGGTCTCTTCCGAGTTATCAATGGCTTCCCGAATTAGCAACCAAGCCTACTTCCGTGGAATCAAGCGAATAGGGGACATTAAACACCATGCCTAGATTCCTAATTATTCAATCATCTACTTCCGTGATGATCTACAAACCCTTAATTGAGATACCCTAATCTCGTTAATACCCAACTTCCGTTGATCTAAGAATAAAGGGATGATAACAATACTAATTATTCCTAATCTAGCATTGGCATGAACACAATCAATTAAGCATGTCAATTGGGATTATTATTAGGGAATTTAAAGATCTACTTTATACATCAGTCATAATCGGGCTTAGCAAGATCCTGGATTAAGGAAACTACTCACACATGATAATGAAATCAAAATCAAATTCAAGAACAAGAAACAATAAAGAAAAAATATTTAAAGAATAATGAATAATAAATGAGGGTGAAATAAAATAAATACCAATTACTCCAATTGAAGATCTCAAAGAGTTGATGAACAATTGATTAATCTAGGATTAAAGATTGAAATTTGCTTAAAGAATGTAAACTTGGGTTCTTGAGAGTTTCTAGGGTTTAAGGAGAAAGCTAATTGAAAACTGCAGTGTGATTACAACGGGTATTTATACCCGCAAAAGATAGAGTTCCGGAATTATCTTAAGTCGGCGAATTCCAGACGTTGTCCGGTCAGCCCGGGCGAAACATGCCCGATTGGGCGCGAGTAACACACTCCAAGAACTGAAATCTTTATGACTTTGATTTCTCCTTCGCCGGTCTTCTAGGGAAAACCTCGCCCGGTCGGGCGCGAGAAGCACTCTTTAAGAACTGGGCTTCTATTTCTTCGCTCTTCATCGCCCGGTCTGTCAGGGCAAACCCCGCCCGGTTGGGCAACCAAGGAATACTTCATTCCTCACTCAACAAGTCTTCCAAAATCGATCAAAACACGTCTAATCATCCAATAAAGCTCCGTGTTCTAGAAAAACTTATAAAAACAGATCGAACACACTAGAGAAGAGATTGTTAGCGAGAAATGGCTCCGTAGAGCTCAAAACTGTATAAATTCTCTTAATAAAACTGGGGAAAACCATAGTATAAAATACGTATATCAAATTACCCCAAGCTAACTTCTTGCTTGTCCTCAAGTAAGGCAATCAGAAACAACAAATAGCCAAACAAACATACTTCACCCCATGGTGCATTTGAAAACAACAGACTCGAAATCGAAATCATACAAGCATGCATCTTATCCCATCAATCAAATCACTCAAACCATCAAACAACCTAAAAAATTGTCAAACAAATCCAACCATGCACAACTCAAAAATCGATGACTAGAATACCTCACTTGGTGGTCACTCCGCACAATATTTATGTGGCGAGCTGAAAATAAGCTCGATCTCTCTCCATCCCCACCAATAATAAAGAACCCCCCATCTTACAACTCTCGCGTGTTTAAAGGGTTATATTATGGCTCAACCTAGTCAAACATCGACTCGAAATGAGACATATATTCCAGCATTTTGACAAGAGACTCTTTTCATATATACATAATACCATGCACGAAGATCGGAAGGTCTTTTTTAAGCTTGTAATGTAGGCCGGGTAAAAGTGGGTAGGAAGTAAATTTGGGAAATTTAAGCAATCAAAATCTAACCGGGCACAACCAATAACATCCTCGATCCATCATTCTCACTAACGAGAACACATATCCCAATCATAACATGGGAACACAACTTCTACCTTTACTTATTCTTTTTTTTTTCATCATCTCTTCAAAGAGAGTTTTAATTCGAAAAAAATTTCTCTTTTTTTTTCTTTTTTTTTTTAAGATAAATCTCCAAGTTTTAATTCCTCCTTTTCTCAAAATAGTTCTCATAGTTCTCCACATCAAAAACCAAGGTTAATTCTTCATAGAATTTCACCATATCAACACCACAAAACAAAGCTCCCCCAAGCTAAACTTGGGAAAAGTAACCAAATTGGGGCCAAGGGGTTAATTTATGACTTTCATGAAGAATATGGTCAAGGCTACAACATGGGTGAGCAAGAAGGGAACAAACATTTCTAAGTTCATCTGAAGGCTACCTAAAGAACATGGCCTTCGTCATTCTCAACGTGCACGTGCAATGTATCATGACACATTACTAGAAGTCTAGAGTCAAAACTAAGATCAATATCACACCAGGAACTAGACACACATGAAAAATAATTAAGGCTCAAGCCTCATAGTTAACGTAGTCAAGCTCCAAACTCATTCACGATTAACAAAGTTGACTTTCAATAGGGATTAAGACAGTTCAAGGTCAAATCATGATAAAATAATTACAACGCAAGCCTTTCAATCAAAGTCAAGCCAAAAACATTTTAAATCAAGGATAGGGGCATAGGGAAGTAGTTTACTAGCCATTCATTATCATGATTCTCATCTTTTTGATCTTTTTTTTAACACATAAATAAATAAGAAAGCACAAAAAGGGTGTACCATATATATATATATATATATATATATATATAAAGCCAACTCCCCCAAGCTAAACTCGGCAATGGCCTCATTGCAGCCTATGGGGAGCAGGAAAAACCCGGTAGTTCCTCAAAATGAAAAGGAAACATCAACACCATCATCAACATCATCCTTGTTGTCAACACCAGCATTGTCGCTGCCACCTGCAATACTTCCCGCATCAGGAAAGACCTGCAAAAATGGTCATAGATAGTATACATCGAAATTGTCGCGCCCAATCGAGCAGACAAGGGTACTTCATTTTGCCTTTTTTTTCAATATTGATACTCGCGCCCGATCGGGCAGACCTTGCCCGGTCTGATCGGGCGGAGAAGGGTTTAGCTTCATACTCCCTCCTTTTTTTTAAAGACTGTGTTATGTTATTATACAAAGAGTACGAAGCTAGGCACGAAGTGGGATGTAAAGAGAAAAGGAAAATAAGAAAGACTAAGAAAAAAAAGAAAGAAAGAAACGGGTTGCCTCCCGCAAGCGCTTGTTTATAAGGTCTTTAGCTTGACCATATGAATCCTTATCGATTTTGTGGTGGGGTAGAGAGTGTGATCTCTGACTTCTCTTTGATAGGTTCTCTTACTCGATAGTGTTTCACCCTTTATCCGTTGACCTTGAAAGTGCCTCTGGTCGTGTTCTATAGTTCAATGGTGTCGTAGGGATATGCTTTGTAGACTGTGAAAGGACCCGACCACCTTGACCTGAGTTTCCCTGGAAATAGTTTCAACCTTGAATTCAATAGAAGGACTTGATCTCCTTCTTTAAATTCTCTTCTTATGAGGCCCTTGTTGTGCCACCTCTTTGTTTTCTCCTTATAAAGCTTTGAACTCTCATAGGCTTCGAGGCGGAGCTCATCTAGCTCATTCAACTGCAATAGCCTCTTCTCTCCCACAGCCTTAGCATCAAAGTTTAGGTTTTTGATGGCCCAGAATGCTCGATGTTCTAGCTCAATGGGTAAGTGACAAGCTTTTCCGTATACAAGCCTGTATGGGGTTGTACCTATTGGAGTTTTGTAAGCTGTTTGGTAGGCCCAAAGTGCATCATCAATTTTATCAGACCAATCCTTTCTCGTTCTTGCAACTATTTTCTTTAGGATGGACTTTATCTCTCGATTTGATACCTCTACTTGGCCAATGGTTTGGGGGTGATAGCCAATTCCAAGTTTGTGCTGCTCTCCATATTTCTTCAACATTGCCTCGAATCGGTTCTCCATGAAGTGTGTTCCCGTGTCACTAATCAGCACACGTGGGATACCAAATCTATTGAAAATATTTTTCTTGAAGAATTTACTTACCACACGGGCATCATTGCTTGGTGTAGCAATAGCCTCAACCCATTTTGACACGTAGTCAACGACTACCAAAATGTATCAATTCCCCTTAGAGGAAGAGAAAGGACCTATGAAGTCTATCCCCCACACATCGAACAACTCGACCTCGAGTATATTATTGAGTGGCATCTTGTTCCTCTTGGAAATATTTCCCATACGTTGACAACGGTCACAGGCCTTAACATGGGAGAACACATCCTTAAACATGGTGGGCCAATAAAACCCGCATTGTAGAATATTTGCACTTGTTTTCGAGGGACCTGCATGTCCACCACAAGGTAAGTCATGGCAATGAGAAATTATATTTCTTACCTCACTTTCGGGAATGCACCATCTGATTACTGCATCGACACATAGTTTGTACAAGAAAGGGTTCCCAAAAGTGTTGGCGTGCCTCATAAAGGAATTTCTTCCTTTGTTGGTAGGAGTAACCGTGAGGCATTGTACCTGTAGAAAGATAGTTAGCTAAATCAGCATACCAAGGAGATTCAACCTGTAAAAGAGCTAACAAACGCTCAGTAGGAAAAGAGTCATCAAAAGGGAGGTTATCCTCATCCTCCTCATTGAGGAGGAGGTGAGAAAGATGGTCTGCGACGACATTTTCTGTTCCCTTTGTATCTCTGATCTCTATATCATAGTCCTGTAATTAGAGGATCCATCTAATCAACCGCGGCTTGGCATTGCTCTTGCTCATTAGATATTTCAATGCCGCATGATCTGTATGGATAATCACTTTTGACCCAACTAAATAAGAATGAAACTTATCTATAAATAACAGCTAGCATCTCCTTTTCAGTAGTTTCATAATTCATTTAAGCAGGGTTAAGAGTTTTACTAGAGTAATATATAGTATGCAATTTCTTATCCTATCGCAGCCCCAAGATGGCCCCTATCGCATAATCACTAGCATCGCACATAATTTCAAAGGGTAGGGTCCAATCCGAGGGTTGTATAACAGGAGCAGAGATTAAGGCCTCCTTCAACCTGTTAAAAGCTTCAAGACAAGCATCATTAAAATCAAATTGGGCATCCTTAACTAACAGTTCAGTTAAGGGTTGAGCAATTTTTGAGAAATCCTTGATAAACTTACGATAAAAACCAGCATGGCCAAGGAAACTTCGTAATCCTTTCACAGAATTCGGAGGGGGAAGTTTCTTTATTATCTCTACTTTGGCTTTATCCACCTCGATCCCCTTGTTTGAAACCACATGGCCTAAAACAATTCCCTGTTGTACCATAAAATGGCACTTCTCCCAGTTCAATATTAGATTGACATCCTGGCATCTATGGAGCACCTTTGTTAGATTTTCAAGACAAATATCGAAAGATATACCATAAACAGAAAAATCATCCATAAAAACTTCCATAGAATTTTCTATGAGACCTGAGAAAATAGCCATCATACATCGTTGGAACGTGGCTGGAGCATTGCACAGTCCAAATGGCATTCTACGGTATGCAAAGGTATCATATGGACATGTGAATGTAGTCTTTTCCTGATCACAAGGGCGGATGGGAATTTGGAAAAAACCGGAATATCCATCCAAGTAACAGAAAAAGGAATGGTTAGCCAATCGTTCAAGCATTTGATCAATGAAAGGCAAGGGGAAATGATCTTTACGGGTGGCTTTATTTAATTTTCTATAATCAATGCACATCCACCACCCCGTAACAGTTCTTGTGGCAACGGGCTCTCCTTTGTCATTCTTGACCACGATCATACCCCCTTTCTTTGGTACTACTTGTATAGGACTGACCCACTTACTATCTGAGATGGGGTATATTATTCCTGCAGCAAGTAATTTAAGAACCTCTTTCTTGACTACTTCTATCATAGTTAGATTAAGTCGTCTTTAAGGTTCTCGAGAAGGGATATGATCATCCTCAAGAATGATCTTATGCATACAAAAAGATGGGTTGGTACCCTTAATATTATCAATGGTGTACCCAATGACCTTCTTGTATTTTCTCAGAACAGTGAGCAATTGCTCTAATTCGTTGTTATTGAGTTCAGCATTGACAATGATAGGGTATGTATTATTTGGACTAAGATATGCATACTTAAGATTAGATGGAAGGGGTTTCAACTCTACCTTGGGAGGTGTAGTACTCTCCCCAACACTCGATGCACTGAGGACTTCCTTGACTGGAGCGGTGATTGGATTAGATTTTGCGTCCTCTAGTAGCCTTGTGTACTCCCTTGTTTCCCAATCTTCATCATGGACACTTCCTATCAACACCGTTTCAAGAGCATCTTCCTTTTTGATTAGGGGGAGTTGTTCTTGTTGTAAATCATCGAGGACAACCACTTGACAAATAGTCTCACCCATGGGCGGATTTCCCATGGCATTCAATAGTGAATACTCCATTTTCTCATCCCCTTCATCAAATGTTATTTTCCCATTCTTCATGTCAATAATTGCACCTGCAGTAGCTAAGAATGGTCTACCAGGAATAATAAGGACATGCGCATCTTCTTTCATTTCCATAACAACAAAATCACATGGAATAAAGAATTTACCAACTTGCAATGGAACATCTTCAAGTATACCGAGGGGGAATTTAACTAACTTGTCTGCAAGTTGCAAAGATATCCTTGTAGGCTTTAACTCACCCATTTGAAGCTTTTCGCAGATGGAGAGAGGCATAAGGCTCACACTTGCACCAAGATCGCATAGCGCTCTATTGATCTCTATATCTCCAAGCTTCACTAGGATTGAATAGCTTCCTGGATCACCTAATTTCTTAGGAAGAGTGTTTTGCAGAATGGCACTACATTCTACAGTTAGAGAAATAGTAGCATTCTCTACAAGCTTTTTCTTGTTAGATAGCATGTCTTTTAAAAACTTTGCATAAGAAGGCATTTCAGAAATTGCATCCAAGAACGGTATATTAATGTGAAGTTTCTTAAGGATGTCTAGAAATTTACCGTACTTTTTCTCTAACTTAGCCTGGGCTAACCTCAGTGGGAAAGGGACTCTTGGCACGTATGGGGCGAGAGGTGGAGTCGTTTCCCGTGGCTCTTCCCGAACTTCAGGCTGCTTTTCGTTTTCTTTATTTAAGTTGTTTTGAACACATGCCCGGTCGGGCAAGGATTGCCCGGTCTGACCGGGCAAAGAATAACTTTGTTGATTTCCCTGCTTTTCTGAAGTATCTTCTCGCGCCCGATTGAGCGGGCTTTGCCCGGTCTGACCGGGCGAAGAAGAACTTCGCTGATTCTCTCCTTCGCTTTATCTCCCAACATCCCTTCTTGATGGTTCCCTTTCGGGAATGCCTTCTAATTGTTTCCTACTCCTTAAAAACACAGCATTCATGTGCCCCTTTTTTGGTTGCTCAGTTTGGCTCAGAAAGGTTCCCGGCATTTTTGAAGATTGGCCAACTTGGTGGGCAACTTGACTTATCTGGTTTTCCATGAGCTTATTTTGGGCTTTCAGCTGTTGGATGGAATTGTTAGTTGTGTTAATGAAGTCCTCCATCATTAGCTCGAGATTGGATTTTTGAGGAGGTTGGTGTATGGGTTGCATGGGTTGTTGAACTAGAGGTGGTCTTGGTTGAAAACTAGGTGGATTATAGTTATTGTTTCGGGGTAGTGGCGGAGGTGGATTTTGTTGGACTTGGGTGTTTTGTAGGAGAAATTTGGGTGGTGCTTCCAACCTTCATTATATGTGTTCGAATGGGGGTCATATGGTCTTTTCAGGTTGGAATTATAGAAGGCATTGGCTTCCTCAATAGATACTTCATTGGAGTTTTGTGGGCAATTGGGAGCGATGTGGCCTTGGGTGTTGCACATTTGACATGTTTCAAGCACATTAGCGGAGGATCCAGTCTGCAGTTTATCGAACTTGCTTGATAGTGCCTGCACAGAACTAGCCAAAAAGGTTAGAGCATCCACATCTAATTTACCTCCTTTTTTCACACTGTTGCGGCCGCCTGGATGATAGTTGAAATTTTAAGGACAGATAGTATTGAGGCAGTTGAAATTTTGCTGGATCAAAACAAGTGCCCAAAGGAACTAAAATATCTTCGGCAACATATTAAGAATGACATAGAATCTCTTTCTTTCTTTTCTTGTTTTAAAGTTTGTAGGAATCTTGTTGTTAAAGCCCATAATCTAGTTGTTACAGCTAGAAAAGGGTAATGTGATTTATTTGTATGTTATTACTAAAAAAAAAAGTAATCACCTCGGGGCTTTTTTTCTCCGTAGAATTGCAAATTGAATGATGGTTTCCTTTTTGTATTAGTGATTATTTATTGGCAGCTTTGACACTGCCAGTTCAGGGCTGCTAGATGAAAGAGAATAAACAAAATTTTCATCCTTCTTTCTTTCAAGTTTTTTCATTTTCTTCACAGGTCACGAGAATTTAGTTCATTTTTTCAGTCTTCTTTCCCTAATACCCTAAAGTTGTGCACTAAAAGACACAATGATTATAATAATAAAGCAAAGTGAGATTGTGATACAATGTTCATTTTCAGGGATGTTATGGGGGTATGAATTACAGTGATGTCTTACTCCTAAACTTAAAATCAATGTCTTGGACCACTCTAGTTACTATCGGCAAGGAGCAGGTCGCAAAAGATAGCCACGGTGCCACATTGTGGAGAAATAGGATTATAGTCTTTGGGAGCGTAAATGGTTCCATAATGTTTTAATGTCTAACAGATTTGTCATTCAAACTCATTTACACCCCAATGAAGATTAGTCAGTCTAATAGAAGTGGCTGTGTAGCGTGTATTTATGTTTGGTGGTGAGCTGATAACTACTTATGTAAGATCTTGTGAATTGTTGTGATCTTTTACTCTGGAGACCTCTTAGAAGATAAGTCCCTACTGAAAGTTTGTGCATTTTATCAAAACTTAAATAAAATATTATCTTGCAATTATGAATTAATCATAGATTATTTTCTACTACGAATGAGACACAAAGAACATAAATGCTTGATTTTTACAGATTTAAAATCTTCTCTCTACAACCCTACTTTAATTTTCACTTCATATATTTCAAGGTTATACATATCAATCGATAGTGTTTTAGTTTAGGCAAATAATGTGTTAGAATTTTAGATTTTTCCCAAAGAGAAACGTATAATACATGTTATTAAGGGTAGCATTACTAGGAAAAAATGTAAGTCGGTCTATTTGAGAAGTGGATCAAACCTAATTTTCCTAGCTTGTAGGCCAAAATATAACGCTTTATAAAAATATAGTTGCATAACCACTAAACCTGCTAGGGACTAATCAAAGTGTGCAATGTTATAGAGAACTTTAATTTATGTGAATCTGGTTGATAAATAAGAGTATGCAGACTTCTAACAGTAGGGCTCATCAAACTATGTCATGCGATAATTTGTCTTTAAAATTGTTCAAACACATCATATTAGTCAAGATATTACTAAGATATGTTTGCTAAACTTTCACACATGAGTTAATTCAAATGGAGAAAGATCATATATCATATATTAATGGAATTGGATTTGTGATAGCTTCCATTTGAAGCAAAAAATGAATATTGGATTGTGTTTTATTTGTTTTCAATTGAAGATTATTCTCATCATGGAGGTGGTTAGGTAATTTGGCCCTTGTATTATATGGTACGATCCTTGTATGACTATAATGTCATTATTGGTGTTTGTAAACCAGATACCTAGTCATATTAAAATTTGGAAATGATCCTATTTACAAACAAAACTCTACCAAAATTTATACTAGATCTCTTGCATAAAATTTGTTGGTGCATGTGTTTATATTATGCATTATGGTTCCACTAGATTCTTACTAAGAAAAATAGTTAAAATTTCATTGCTTTTAATGTTTTCTCATGAACAACATCGTACATCGATGAAGAGTTGAGCAAAGTTTGAGAACTTTGGGAATAGTATTTCCTAACTACTAAGATTTATTGCTAAGTGATGATAAGTGTACATTAATGGGAAATAAGATATTGGAATATTGTAAATAATTGCAAAATTTTGTAGAGTTTAATTTCAATCAATCTTGTATTAGATTCCTCCATGTATGTATATTGAATGTATTATTAATGAAATATGAACTTCTTATGTTCTAATCTTGTTAATTAATTATTCATAAGCTTTATATATTATATATTTTCCCATTTAAAACGTTTTTTTAAAACTAAATCCATAATTTAATTTGATTCCAAGCAAAATCGAAGCACTTGGTATATTAAGTGCTTCGATTTTGCTTGAATCGAGCAAATAATGGTTTATATTGGAGAAATTTGCTGGTTAACAAGAATTAGTTGCTTCGTTTCTTTATGAAACCAAAGCAATTGATGTTCCGGCCAAGTGCTTCGGTTATTAAATCAAAGCAAATCAATTGCTTTGATTTTATAATCGAAGTAATTGACTATTATTTACTTCGGTACCTAAACCAAAGCAATTACACCATTTCATAGGTACTTCGTTTATATAATTAAAGTAAATAAGTTATTTAAATTGAAGCAATTGAACTATTTTCTACTAGTGCATATCTCCAAGTTGTGCCACCCTGATAGCGGCTCTCTTTTCGCGCAGCAGGCTATGTCTCCAAGCCATGCCACCCTTACAATGGCTCCCACGTTGGCACATTAGGCCAACCTATTAGCTGCACCACTCTAGTGGCGACTCTCCATTGTCATACAAAGCCAACTTATAAGTCGCACCACTCCGTAGCAACTCCCCATTGGCACATCAGGCCAATTAATAAGCCACATCGTCCCAATAGCGGTTGTCTGTCAGCAATATTCCACCCAGCAGATTATCTTGAGACATTAACCTTAGGCTTTTAAGCCGATTGACATAAGGCCAATTAATAATCCACATCGTCCCGATAGCGACACACTCGACAGATAGGTTTTCTAGCAGATTAACCCTTATTTGTTTTGCATTTACTAGCGTTTAAAGGGACATTTGAGATTACAGAGCATCTTAGGTCTTCCTATGTTCGGAGTTGTACTTTGACCTTCGTCTTATCTAAGACTCACTCAAAAGGGGCATCTATGGACACGAAATTGTGTATCCCCATGTAGCGGTTCGATGTTGAAACAACCTTGACAAGCTGATTTAGCTTGAGTCGAGATTGAGTTTATGTAAACCTAAAATCACCTCAAAACCAAACCTCGAAAGGCCCTAAACACCAAAATGATCCCAAGACACTTACCTTGGCCCAAAAACATAACCAATTTCATAAAAATCACATCATCCAACACTAAAAAGAACCTAAAACATGCAAAACCAAGGCTCGGAGCTCTTTTGCTTGACGCTCAAAGTAAGTGTCGAACATACAAGAGCACTTTTGGCCTACGCTCAAGGTTCGTCCGTCAAATGCAAGAAGTAGGTGTCAGACGCTCGAAGTAGGGTGAGTTGGTATATTGCGTGCATTTGAGGCTGGACACCCAAGCCTAGGGCGTGGGCGCAAGATACTAGCAATGGGCATTAAATGCCCACCTAGTGTTTGATACCCAAAGTCCCTATTTGTTTCACTTCTAGTGTTTAATGCTAACTTCGAGCGTCGAGCATAAAGGCTTCAAACAACTTCGTTTTGCATGGATTTAGGAGGTTTGTTTTGGTGTTTGATATTGTGATTTTTATGACTTGGGTTGTGTATTTGGGCTAAGTAAGTATTTCAGGCTCGGGCTGTGTTTAAGGCCTTCCGGGGTTTACTTTTGATGTCATTTTGGGTTTTCACATACTCAACTTTGACCCAAGATAAGTCCACTCGCAAGGGTTAATTCATCATCGAGCCGCTAGGCGGGGAGACACAATTTTGCATCTATAGTGGGTTGATATTGAGTGTGCGAATACAAAAAATCACCTAAAGCAGAACCCTAAAAAATCCTTAAACATAAACCAAGCGTAACACTTACCTTGGCCTAAAACCCAAGTTAAAAAAATCAAATCATTAAACACTAAACAAACCCCTAATTTGCATAAAACCAAAAATGCTCAAAGAACTAACTTTCAAAGTGAGTGATAAATGCACAAACTAAAGCAAGGCCAACTTCTAATGGGCATCCAATGTCATATCTTGGCATCAAATGCACATGCCCCTTGTATCTAACGCACAATGATTGATGCATACAACTTCTTCCTACTTCGAGCATTAGATGCATTGTGCATTTGACAAATGACCCTTGAGTGCTCCCTCAAAAGCGATCCTGACACCTTGCACTCCCCTTTTTAACTGAGAAAAAGATGTTTTGTTTAGCATCTAATGTACAGCTCGAGCATCCAATGCCTGAACTCAATGTCTATCGCTTGATCTTAGCATTTAACGCTCAAATGCCGACCTTTTTTGCCTATAAATACCTCAAAAACATTTAATGAGAAAATGGTATGAAAATTCCCATTCTCAAAACACTATTACTCTGCCCAAATACTTTCTCAAGTACACTAAAAACCTCTCAAACATCTCTTAAGCCTATTCAATGTGTATTCAAGGCATATCTTATCTTAGAAAAATAAGGAATCATATTTTCTTCTAGTGACATTTAATCAAGATTAAAGTACAAGAACTTCCCTCAATGGAATTCATTGAGGAACCTTCTAATTCAATTTATTTTTCTTTTTCTTTTGTCTACTTCTACTCCCTTTACCATCTATCTTAGATTCTAGTGGTGTTCATCCACTCAAGGGCCTAATATTGGATTATTTTTTGTGATGATTGATAAGTCTCAATTATTCTTATATATTTAGGGTATTTTAGGGACATTTACTTGTAGTTAATTACATTTTAGTTTAGTTTTAATTGATTTTTTTTCATTTTCATTCATACGATGTGTTCATGGGTTTTTGTAGTGTTTGTGATGTTTTTCAGGATCCTTGAGTATAGAACGAGTTTAAGATCTAGATTGAGAACAAGAAGCTAAGGAAAATGTCTAATCACCTAGCCAAACAAAGAATGAATCAAAGAAGAAGAATTAGAGTTTTAAATAGATAGACTCGATCTAGTGTGCAGAGGAACCAACGAGTGGATTCACCAAAACAGGCAGAAAGTGGCTTCCATGCGAAAAAGTGAAGAAAGGGAAAACACTCGATTGAGTCTCTACTTGTTTGGCCAATTCTGACCTACACTGAAATTTGTTGAAAGAGAAGATACTCGACCGAGTGTCTTTCACACTCGATTGAGTCCCCTCTACTAGGACTTTTTATTGTGTGATTCTTATTTAGCTCGAGTGTTTTGTATATATACTTAATGCTTTTCTAGGTTTAAGAGGAGGGTATTCTTTTGATTTTATTTAGTTTTCTCTAGTTTTATCTCAAGTACTCTCTAGATTTCCTATTAGTCTCTTAGATTTCCATTGAAGCACTTAGCTTCGAAGCAGTTCTAACCTTGTTGACATTGAATTCTTGTTTGTTTTATATTTTAGTTTTAGTTTTTGTTCTTCCTATTGTTCTATCCTTTTATTATTTATAATGTTCACTTTTATTATTTTATTTGTTTTTATGTTCATCATGTGTGAGTAGTTTCCTAATCTAGGATCCCGATGAACCCTAATACGGGTTAGGCATAGATAAACCTCGAAACACAAATTTTAATGCATTAATCAATTCCTTTAATCTATAATTGGATTTAACACCATTAAAAGACTATTTATAGTTGATTAATAGCATGGATTAAGTTCAACAGTAGAGTCATTTCATAATCTGATTTAGAATCATAGGTGAAGGTGTACATGATGGTCACGAAAGTAGACGTCGTGACCATTATGACTTCGAGAAGGCTTTATTTAATGTCTTTTTATTGCATGACTCCATAAGAGTATGTATGATTTCTTTAAAGGAAATCTATTGATACTCAAGAAAGATCCTTAGTATTACTTAGGGCACCTTTGTCTTAGATATTGCATTATGTGTTGAATTTGAGGGATTAGGTGTGAAATCTATATATAGTCATATTAGGGGGCGATTTTTTGTCCTAGATGCTTGTCTTATATTGATATCCATCTTAATTATAATTTTTGTTGTAACCTAGTTTAGTCTAGTTCATAGTTTAGTTTATAATCCTCCCTTATTTAGTGACCTTCCTAACAGAAATTTGAATAGTAGATACAATAGATCCATGTTAGTCTCTTGGCATTTTCCACCCTACTTACTGGAACTAGATAGTTTATAGAAATAGATTATTTTTGATAGGATAGCAAAATCTCTATCAATGATGTAGAGGATGCAAACCTCCTTCTACATGAACATTTTATTTCAATTCTTATGCAACGTTGGTGAGTCTTGATCAACCAAAGAGACATCATCATTGATATTCTCTTGTGATCAACTCCAAAATCTTTTTCTTTACGTCTCTTTTGCATATGATGTGAAGGATTAGGATCAACTCCTTACTTCACTAGTTTAAGTCTCAAGATCCAAACTTTGACCATCATATTCAAGGAACAATTCTCATGGATAGGTCTCCTCTTAACTTTTTAAGCAACCCTTTCCCCTTGTATTTTTACTTATTGTAATCTGTCTACATTATGCAAGTCTCTTTTTTCTTTCCTTTTATTCTGATGAAGAGATTTGGACATCTCCAGTCTCTCTAGACTTAACCAAATTTTGATTCTTATAATGAGCAAACCCTAAGTGTGCATCATGCTTGAATGTAAGTTTAGGTGTTATAATACTCTTTTTTTTTTGTTAAGCATCATAAAGCATATATTGATGTTCTTTTTATCTTTGAGTCAATGATGATAAGAATAAATCATGAGTCCTCTATGAATTAGACCTTTATTTAATTGAAATATGTCAAGAAGAAGTTTCTCTTTAGATTAAATCTTCATTTGATTAGCAAATCTTCAACTCATGATCATGCATAACTCAATATTGCACTTTAATGCTTTCTTTTAATTCTACACTTCAAATTTCGCACTTTTGTTTCTTGAATCTTATTATGTAATAATTTTGTATTGTCACATTTATCTTTTTGCACTAACTCAAGACCTTTTGAAGTGTAATCATGCCTAATAAGATCAATTTGGACAATCGACTATAAGGACCCTTAATTTTGTGGACTCTAGATTTATGTGCATAATTCTTAACTTGTCAAACCAACTAAATCTAGAGTGTGCTTTTCTTTGTATTTGAATGATTTTTTAGAAGCTAAAACTTGCTTGTTCCATCTTAATGTAAATTTTATACGCATCTTACTTGGGTTGATGTAGATTGCTAATTCAAGAACCTTCTCTTAGTTTGAAGACCTCTCACATGAGTCTTTTTGGGATTAAAACCCAAGCCAATTGGGTGTCCAAATCGCCCTTAAAGGTTGAGGTTAGGTGGCGACTTTTTGACCTTTTTAAGCACCGTAGCCAATCCTTTTCAACACACATAATTGTAGGGAACTAGTGAAGGGGATCCCCTTCCCTTTCTCTTCACCCAGAATGGAAGGTTGGTTTATAAAAAAAAAACACAAGCTCTCTAGTGATGACAAAGCCCTTAAAATTGTGCTTCTTGTGCGAAAAAGCCCCTATGCATGTATAAGGATGTGATTAAATAAAAATGACAATGGACATGAATCATGCAACAAACAACAGCCAAAAACTTGTTCAAATTCAATTCCAATTTTTTTTTACATGAAATTTAGTTTTGTTTGATTCCTAGTTTTTAGGTTGATTAGGCTTAAGTAGTTGCTAATTATTATTATTTTTTAATTCTTTTTTTTTCTAGTTAAATCTAATCAAAAGCTTGTAATATAAATATGCATTACATGGAATGAAAAAGAACAAGTTTTGTGATTAAAAAAAACATTCAGTGAGTTTATTCTCTTGTGAAATTGTAAGTTTCTAGATTGAAAGTTTCACTTTGCATTTCCTTTTCTATTTCAACTGGGCAAGTTGAAAGGTGATCTTAGCAAGGTTCAAATTACTTAGTTGTAAGTTTGTAGCTAAGTAGTTTCAAGTTCTAACCATTCTATATTTATTTCGTTGCAAAGCACAAACACTTGAGTATTCTAGCTTATTTATTTTGTTTTTAAGGTTTCTCCTTGAAAATACTTATTTAATTACACAACAATTACTAGCTATAAAAATCATGAAATTGCAAGCAAGTTCTTATTCTAGATTTGATGCTAGTTATTAGTTTTGCATTGAAGTTTTCAGATTACTACTCTAGCGTTGTGGACACAATTCGATTTATTATTATTCAGTATTTTCACACTTTAACCTCTAGTCTTATTCTAGTATTGCTTTTCTATTATTGTTTTAATATTGTTTTAGCATAGATCCTATCTTTTATTGTTGTTTGTGTTGATTTTAGAGTCAATATGTGTGAGTAGTTTGTTAATCTAGGATCCCGATGATCCCAACTATGGATTAGATATTGATGAATCCCAAAACCCGAATATAAATGCATAAAGATGATTCTTTTAATCTTTGATTGGCTTTAATTCCATTAAAGGCTAGACATATTTGATTAATGGCATGGATTAGGTTCGCGGCGAGAGTCGATTCAAAACCCTCATTAGAATCACTTATAGAATGCTATGTACGTAAGTAGGTAGAATTGCTTTAGGAAGAAGCTATTGATACTCGAGATAGATCCTTAGTATTGTTTAGAGTGCATTCGTCTTAGGAATTACATTATGTGTTAAATTCGCTGGATAAGAATAAAAATTTATATCTAAGTCATACTGGTGGGAATTCGTAGTCCTATATATTTGTCTTATATCGGCAATCCAATTTAGCTATAATTCGTGTTTTAGCCTAGTTTAGCCTAGTCAGAAGTTAGAATAGACTCCCTTAGTTCGTGACACCCCGAAGAGAAGTTAAAACTAGTAAATACAGCATTAGTTCCTGATAGTCTCTTAAGATTTCAACTCCACTTATCCGAGCTACATTAGTTTAAATGAATAAGTTACTTTTAATAGGGTAGCAACAGTCGGGTCAAAAGTTTTGCTTTGCATTTCCTTTTCTATTTCAACTTAGCAAGTTGAAAGGTGATCTTAGCAAGGTTAAATTACTTAGTTGTAAGTTTGTAGCTAAGTATTTTCAAATTCTAGCCATTCTATATTTATTTCGCTACAAAACACAAATACTTGAGTGTTCTTATTTCCAGTTTTGAGTGAAATTCGTTTTTGAGGTTTTACCTTGAAAATACTTATATAATTCAGTTTGTCTAGTTCAATTACACAACAATTACTAGCTAGAAAAACCAAGAAATTGCAAGCAAGTGCTTCCGACCATCTACTGCAGTTGCTATAATTATGTTCCAAGATTCAAAAAATTATTTTATTAAAAGTGCGTAAAACCGATTCTACTCATGCTAATTCATAATTCAAATAGGTTATTCGAATAAATAATAGTATATGTATCCAATCTGACGATGACAGCCAATATAAATTGAATGCAGTGATAAAATCCAACGTTTTTTAGGACAATAATGTAATTATTGAGAGTTGCTCATGAAGGATCCAAATGCCTTGACCGCCCCTGCTCTAAGGATAAATTGGTGGTAGAAAGCTGCAATTGCTGCTCCTATGAAGGGTCCAACCCAAAAGATCCACTGCAGTACCAAAAATTATGAACGATACAAGTCAATGTAAAGCTACAAAAATATTAAAATTAAAGGACATACGTGGGGTAGAGAAGAGGGGTATGTGTACTAACATGGTCACTCCAGACACTATGCTTGTTGTAGATAACCGCAGCTCCGAGACTCCGAGCAGGATTAATGCCGGTTCCAGTGATCGGGATTGTGGCAAGGTGAACCATGAATACCACAAATCCAATTGGAAGTGGTGCCAATATCTACATATAATAAATTAGTTAGTATTATTTTCCTGATCTTGGTCAAGATAGACATAATGTACGTATATACTCCAGCACTCGTTTTCTTGTCTAATCAATTTATTAGGGACCTTTTTTAAAAAAAAAAAATTCGAAAACTAATCTCTCCATCAAACTATTTCGAAAAATTACAGATGGGTCTCCTTCTATTACCCAATATTAGTTTCATTTAAAGTTGTTGCTTTTTTATCCGAACATGACAAAAAGTCATTTTTTTTAAATAGTTGGTGGAGAGGTTAGTTTTCGAATTTAAAAAAAAAATTTTAAAAAATAAGTTCAATTTATTAGAGCATAAGTATTATTGCACGCACTAAGTTCATGCTTTGTACTGTTAAGCTAATAGTATCGACATAAACAGCACAGGGTTGCATGAAATTTATATGATGTAGAATTTAATTTTATTCAGTCCCTAAATCAAACTATAATCAACTACCCAGAGAAAGTGTGCTAGCTACAAGGTACTCCGACTACAGCAGTGTTTGAGATGTATGGACCCAATTAAGAGATGACTATATATCACGACGTTCACGTCTGGACTCTCAGATTCCATTTATTTTTTGTTATTTTGAATATTATTTCTTTTATTTCTAGTCAATGTAAGGTACAGACTAGAAATACACTACAATGACAGCCCAAACCACGCATATGAAGATTGATGCAGTAGCTAAACCTTACTTAAGATTCTAACAGAATGAGTCACACAGCTATAATATATTGTATAGTTTGAATTAGTTTAGTCTAACATACACGTAAACACTAGAGAGCTACATAAATTTCTTTTTTCTGCTCACATTTTATACTGCTGTAGTGCTTATCTAAGCTATTATCTAAACATAAATTCCTAATTTATTCCTATATAAATATATCGAAGAATATTTTCGTAATGTCATTTTTATACCTGATATAATTATGTCTATATCTAATATAAGTTTTTCTTTATTTTTATATTTCTATATCTGATATAACAATATCTATATCTAATAAAACAATATCTATATCTAATATAACAATATCTATATATGATAAAACAATACATATATATGATATAACAATACATATATCTTAAATTTCAATATCCTGATATAATTTATATTAGGTATGAATTAGAAAAGCCTCGTTATCTAAAGTGTAACATGTTCGGAGTTAAGGATTACAACTAGGTAATTAAAGCAGATTTATAGTCATATTCCACTCTCTTATACAAGTGATGTCCGTGTGAAAATATGACTAATAATAACTCTTAAATTAGCCAAGCATCTTCTTTATCCCTTGGAATTGGGTACAAATATGATATATATTTGAGAAATTGGAAAAGTAGAATGTATAAGCTTCCCACAATACTAGAATGCAAGTAGTAAGCTTCATCTATTTTATGAGCTTTACGTCATTCTATTCAAGAAATAAGCTAGTCGATCTGCAAATACTATTTTTACGTACTATGATAAATATCATAATGAACCACTGCACGTCAAGAAAAGCTGATGTTTTTTTCATTAGGATCAGGAATTTGAAGTTCAAAAATAACAAGACATGAATCAAGTATTAAAGATTAGTATATGCTCACAGGAATATGCGAGTCCCTTGCACTTCTTTTAGGATCAGTAGCAGAGAAAACAGTGTAAACTAGAACGAAGGTACCGATGATCTCTACGGCCAAACCAGTGCCCATGCTAAACCCATTTGCCAGCTTGTTCGCCCCTCCACCGTACTTATCGTAGTGAGTACTTTGGAATACCTTGACTAAGGCTACTCCACATATGGCTCCTGAACATTGAGCCACCATGTAACACAAGGCTCGCAGCAATGAGACTTTTCGTGCCAGGAACAATCCGAATGTCACTGCTGGGTTTATGTGTCCACCTGGTTCAATAAATGCACCAATTTTTGTTTCATATAGTGCTTGATAAAGGGATTGGAAACTATATTTTCTTAACAATTAGTAAAGGTACATTACTACTCCGCGATTAGGTTAAAGGTGGGGCTCTTCTCCCTATAAATAATAAAAGACTAATCCATCCATTTCATGCACTGTACTTTGCTTTTAGGCATAAATTTGATATAATTGGCCAATTATTATCAATAATACACACATCAAATCATTATTAAGTACGGTCTTGTTGGATTGATTCGTTTGAGTGATTTGAGAATATCATATTCTTATAAATTTTACTCAAACAAAAAACAAGATATTGATGGTCAAGTATAAAAAAAAGCAAAGTGTGAAACAGAGAGAGCAAATTTATATTGAGAAATTCCTAATTTATACATATATAAATATATTAGGAAATATTTTAGTAATTTTATTTTTATACCTGAGATCATAATGTTTGTACCTGAAAATGTTTTATGTATTTTTATATATTTAGTATTTATATGTTTAATATAACAATACATAATGTGATATAACAATAGCTATACATGATATATCAATACCTATATTTAATATCATAAAATAATTTATATTATGTATAAATTAGAAAAGCCTCTATTTATATTTGTTAATAGTGATATTCTCCTAGTTGCAACTTAATTAGCTATGCGCTTGAAGACTGGATGTCTTCCATAAAGCAACTTATTGCATGAACTTGCATGCTTATTTGCCTAGCAGCTAGCAAAATATTTATAACAATGACGATTGATCACAGAATCATTTCCTGGACAATTTTAAGAATTATAAGGTCCAAATGGCACAGATATTCTACATGCAAGTAAAACTAAAAAAGTTACACATAATTGTAGGAGTACGTAGTACTATATATTATAAAGAGTTAAGTCATCTCACCAGAAACACCGGCAGTACAGTAAACTAGGATGAAAATCATGCCACCGAAAGCCCAGGCAATGCCCAGAGTTCCGACACCACCACAAGTGCCAAAGCTCTTGATGGGGTCAATCTGGGCATTGTTTCCAATCACAGTAAGGACCGTAATGTAGAGAAAGACAAGGGTGGCTACGAATTCAGCAATGAGAGCTCTATAAAAAGACCATTGGCCCAGTTCATCTGGGTCAAGTAGAGGAGCTGGGGGAGGGTCATAGTAGTCTTTTCCAGAGCCTTCTTGATGTTTAAGTGTAGTTGACATGTCTTCTTCTTACCTAGCCTTTGCCTTTAGTATAAAATAGAGATATATAGAGAGAGAGAGACAAAGAGCCAGATGAAGATTGTATGTAACTCTGGTGTTGAATCGAAGAGTAGGAGAAGAAGGTGTGTATTTATACATCCTGTTGGTGGGACTACATTCAAGTCTATTTATCCATTTATTTAATTTTGTAGGCAAAGAAGAAGATTTGAGGAACACATTTTCCAAATATTGTTGCCGTCCACGGCATTGGACAACCAAACCTTCCTAATCTAGCAAACTTCTGTCATTTGAGGTTGCCCCACTTTTTTACTTTTTCATGTTCTGTGCTCCTATTTGTCACTTGCGGATGACAACGCTACTTACAGCTTGTAAGTCGGATTTTTTTTAAGCTTTTGTTTAAAAAGTATTTTAAAATTTAGGGAATTTTTTTTGAGATTATTTTCTAAAATATTTGCAAAACTAAGCTCCATACCATACTAATTTGGAAAATATCTTATTTAAGTTAAGAGTAAAATTGATGCCCAATGCAGTGATTTAGTTTAAATAAAATCATTGCCCCAAGTAGCGATTTATAACGAGCAGGCATCAGACAGGCTGGGCCATAACAATATTTTATGTAGGTCTACCGATTTTAGGGTATAAATTGAGTTATACATTGGTTTAAAGCAAGAATAAATTTGATACTTCTAGCTATTTGTGTTTTTTGATGATGTGCTTAGGTTGGCTAAATATTTTGAGAAGCAAGAAAAGGACCTTCTAAGGACAAGAGATAAAATGTGGTTCTTATTCTTCCTCATACAAGCATACACACCCTATTAGACGAGAAAATCTAGAAAGTACGTCTGCCTTCGAAACCTAAGGCAAAAATTGTACTTAATAAAGAGTTCAAGATAGATGATATTGTTTAAGAAAAATGTTCTCTTGAAACATCTCTCCGTCAACTTAGAGATAGTTTTGTTGAAAAAGAAATAATTCAACTACATCATTATCTATGATGGAAAGGTTAAGAATTTTAAGCATTTATTAAGATACATCATTCAAGTTATTCAAGAAAAGTTTTCTTTTAAATTAGATAAGAATGGTAATACTATTCCGGATTTAGTGAGCATTGGGTCACAAATAAATGTTTTAATGGATTTCTTTGTTTTATATTATGATCAAATCTTACAATAAATCCGTGATCTTATTTTCATTCTTGATTCTGGTCCAACTACAAGACATCGGATTTGAGAAAGGATCCTTATTCAAGAACGGGATTAGAGATTGATACAAATAAGAGAATGAAGATCAAAATGATTAATCTAGTTAATCTATTTAATTTTTGGACATGGTTCATCCTACAACAAAAGGTCATGATCAATATGTTGGGATATTTAATATCTAATCATACTCGATCAATTTAGTATTTTATTGTGTTTTACTAGTCCTATTTGTATTAGGGTTTGCCTTTTATTTTGGTTATGTATTTTTACCTTTCACTTGAAAGGGTTTTTCGTGTTTTAAGCCTTCGTTAATGTTAGGGCCAAATCTATGCTTTCCTTATTCGGTTCCAAGTTGTTTTAGAATAGTTTGAGTTATTTCCAAACTATTATAGAGAGTTTTGAGTTGTTTTGCATAATTTAGAGTCCTAAATGCTACCAAAATTGTGTAGTAGTTTTCTAAACACTAGTATAAATAAGAGAAGCCATAACCCATTCTAGGAGAGTTGGAGTTGATTCTTAAAATCATTTGTGTGAAGCTTTAAGCTTTAAGTGAATCTTGTTAAAGTTCAAACAAGTCGTTAACCTATATTTTAGTGTTGTTGACATTAGAATCACCCTTAGAAGTCATTGCCTTTCAAGTTTTATTCGGTTACTTGTTATTTACATTCATATCAATATCAGTAATCTTTTGGAGCTCATTTAATGTTGTTGACTTAAGCCGCTTTTATGATGCTAGTAAAAAGCTTCTAAATTCGAGGGAAAACTCTTTTCAAGAGGGGAGGAATGATGTTGATGTAATCCCCCGAAGATTACGAGGTCTTGATTTCATTTTTATTGAAAATAAATTCTATACATTAATATAATATATATACTCTACGTATATACATATATAAACACAAATATGTACATACATATTTTCAAAATAAATTATAAATTATTCTTATTATTTAATTAAATATGAAAACTTAAATTTTTTGTACAAAATATATTTTTCTTTTTATTATTCTCCTAAGAAACCCACCAAGCCCAATTACCCAAACCTAGTACTACTTTTTTATTAAAACAATACTACCTAACCCTAATCCCATTTATTACACAAACTCACAAAACCCTAAACACTCCTCCTCTCCCTCGCCTTGTCGTACACCTCAGTTGTCGCCACCTCCTCGTGTCGCCGCCACCGTCTTCCCTTCCTTCTCTCCTCTATTTCACTTCTTTTCTTCCTTAATTTTCATGCCCTAATTAATACATGTTTATTAAAATTTTATATGATTATTGTATTCATTTATTATGGGTTAAATTTATATTGATAGTGTATAAATTTTTATGTTCTAGAATTTATTTTGTGCATACTACAAGTTTCATAAGATTTTTATGCATAAATATTAATGTCTAGGCATGCTAGTATCATGAATTAGGGTTTTTGATACTAGGCTTTTGATTTTCATATAAAATCTTAAATATTTTGTGGATCATATATTTAAATTTTATAAAGTTGTTATTTAAATGAATTTTCAGATTTTATGATCATATATTTTAGTATAAAAATATTAATTTTCATGATTTAAGGCTTAGATTCTTATACTAGTATTTGGTTTGATAAAAGTTTGACTATAGTATGAGGTATTTTGTTAAAAATTTAATATTAAGGTATTTGAAATATATTTTCAGAATATTATACATAATAGATTATGGTTTAATTATTGAAGATTTCATGTTTTAAAATTTGAAATTATATACTATTAGTATATATATTAAATTAAGACTATTTTAGGATACAATTGGGAGTAATTTGAGTATACTACATAAAATACAAATTTTGAGATTTTAAGAGTTATAAAAATGGAGTTTTATATCATATATTTTGATGAGTTTTCAAATAATACTTGTAGTATTGTGTTGGAGATACTATATCATATTTTGGGAGACTTAAAAAGAAGTTTTGAAATTGTTTTAAAACTCTAGAAAGGTTAGTAGGATTGCTGTAAATTTTGGATAATGGTATATTGATTTAGGTTGTCTAATTTGGTGTAGGAGAACACTTTGTAGAAGTTGCTAACTAGTAAGTATTACAACAAATCCCTTATTTTCTTGACGCTTTGGTGAAAGTGTTGGGGATAAAATTTTACACCTTATTTAATCTACGTTTTTTTGTGTAGAGAAATATCTCGGCAACTAAAAGCGTCGAGAATTATGAACTTCAAACGTTTGCAAAGTCACATGATTAAGAAAGATGGCATGCCAAAATAAATCAAAAAACTCTTGATCCCGCTTTGTTCACCAGCAGTTGCCCCGAATTTCCAAACTCAAATTCCGGCCTCTAGCTTCCATTGCCTCGAAATTTCGTCCTTCGACACCCAAACCCAAATTTTGCCGTCATCTAGCTTCCCCTGCCCCGAATTTCGTCTTGAGGCCGGTTTTCAATTCGCTTCTCTCTCTCCTGCGAGGTTTGAACTTTGCGTGGTGGGAAGGCTTTCACAATTCGCATTTTCCCGTCCAGCAAAGAGGGTAAAGGGGAGCAGACAGCAAGTTGGAGGACACTGTTAATTGGTATAGGGGAGCTTTCATAATTCGCATCTTTCATTAAATGGTGAGAATTTGTTACATTATTTTCGTATAAATCGAATGAAATTTATAGATCTATTATTGGTTTGATTGCAATATAATTTTCAATTTGTTATAGCAGTATTGGGATTTTATGTCTTGGCAAATTTAATCTTTCCTAATTTTGATCTGATGATTGTCTTAATCCTATGAATTATTATGTCTATGGAGATCTTACCACTAAGAGAATCATTTTAAAGTTGTACTAAGGGTTAATTGAAGCCTTTAAGGTCCATTGCATTGAACACTGTAGTACTCGGACTAGCAATTTCAAATCAAGAGAATTCAGAGCATCTATGCATTGCTAGTTCCGAAACCTAAATATTTTGCACGGTTAAATATCACAGTTAAATTGTCTGTGCTCTAAGTTTACTAGTTTATTAATTTTATCAATGGATTTTTTTCGAAGTATTTTGAGCGATATGTCTGTGAATGTTACTTTGCTAATTGATTGTGAAAGTTTCTCATGCAGATTTCTTTGTTTTCTCTAGAGTCATGTGTTAATTTTTGTCATTTATGATGAAAATATATGTTATTGTTTGTACACCTCTTAATATGAAAGATTACAAACCAATCAAGATTTGGAGGACAGATTTTGCTGAGCTTTGTTATGTCGTTTACGATTTCATAAGGTCTTAACCTATATACTCTTGCTATGTTTTTATTGTCCCCTTATTTTCATGCTTACATCGGGTAATCAGGATGCATTGCATGAATTGTATTCTAACGTTCAATTTTTGTAGCAAGCAACCTAATAAGTTAGTATGGCTATATACCCTTATTGCTTATAATAGTCCCTGCACCATAGCAGTATATGTTTGCTCCCATGTAATGAATTTTTCATACAGAGTTGTAATATAATTTTTATATCCCAAAACTGCAAAGTATTAGTGCATATACTAACAAAACTTAAAATCGATGAATTTTGTTTTTTTTAGCAAGTACTGAATGTCTGTTATAATTTTTGGCAAGTAATGAATGCTAATGTTGATGATACGTTTGTTGCTCCTTAATTCTAGTTTTGTTCTCTCAATTTCGGTTATTTTGCTCAGTTTGCAAATGATTAATATTTCTAATTTATGGGCACTCTATGTTAAAAGCTGATTACACTATGGGCAATTCTGATGGAAGTGATGGCACTTATTACACTTCAAGTTGAGGATTGAAAGGTCTTGTGATGTGAATCTAGGTATTGAAACCTTAATCCACACAAAAGGGATAGAACTAGATAGAAAACCCTCTAAAGCTACGCACCAAAGGTTTAAAATCTAGGGCGAAAGTTTAAGAATTGATTAAAGCAAAGCACCCTCAATTCCTACACTTCCTCACGTGAATCTAAAGCTTTAAGCACCAATTCACAACTCTTTGTTACACACAAAGAAAAACAACAAACTCTCTAAGTTTATTGAAGAATATATAGAAAAGAATCTCCAAATCTGATTTTTCCAAGCTTGGGTGCACATCTATTTATACCCATAGCTTGAGAGTTTCAATCATATTATGACTAGGCCTCCTACTTCTAAAAGGACTCCTAATAACCAATAGGATAATGCCACCTATTTATTACATAATCCTACTAAAACTCTAACACTATCTTATCTTAATTAGAATCTTATCCTACCTAAAAAGATAATATTACAATTTAACTACTCTAATCCTATTTTATTTAAAGTAAAACACTAAATATCCAATGCCATGTGTGTAGCCACGTCCATACCCATGCCATGTCACTTGCCATGTCACTTAAGTCGTAATAAAGCACCGATAAGATGTAATAAGCACATCTCATTGTAACAAGCACCTCCCCTTGTCTTAAAATTTTCCTCCTTGGTCAAAATTTTCAATCTTCGAAAATTACTCCAAGATTTTAGCTTTTGATCAAGGCCTTCCATCAATCATCACCTCCATGGCTTCCACACATTATAGAATCATAAAATCTGAAAATGGAAAGTTCAAAACACACCTATGCCTAAAATGAGAAAAACCCTATCAAATGAAATGGGAGAAAACTCATAGGCAAAACCAACTTATTCCCTATGTCCACCAATCCTCATTTACATTTGCATGTTATCATGCACATGCAAATGTTCCCCTTTGATGGCTAGAAGATTCGTGTCTCCATAAGCCAACAACTCTCCCATGGTAGCATTCTTCTTTAAAGCTTCAACCAATCCTTCGAATTTGGCATCCTCTATCATATCATCCTCCTCTTCTTCAAAAGAGTTTGTCCTCAAACTTCGAAGTTGATCATCAGGCACATAAGGTGCTAAGTCGCCTATATTGAATGTGGCATGAACTCCATAGTCTCCAGGCAACTGAAGCTTATATGCATAATCACCCACCTTACTGATGATTTTGAATGGACCATCACACCTAGGCATAAGCTTGTTCTTACGTCGATTAGGAAATCTTTCCTTCCTCAAGTGTAACCAAACCAAGTCTCCCTCCTTGTAAGTATGTTGAGTCTTGTGTTTGTTAGCTCTAGCCTTATAGATATCATTGACCTTCTCAATTCTTGCTCTCACTTGGGTGTGAAGCTTTTGCATATAGTCAACCTTGGCCTTCGCATCCTTCTCTAATTCCCTTCCATCCACCAATAACACTCCCTTGCCATTATCTTTGTTAGAACGAGTTTTTAGAGCCATAAAAGGCTTCAAAACAAATGCTTTGGCTTGTGCATTCTTCCTCACAACATATATGTTTGTCCTTCCATCAAACTTCACAAATCTGTCATATTGCCAAGGTCTTCCCAAGAGAATATGACACGCATCCATGGGACAAACATCACAAAGCACTTGATCTTCATAATTGCCAATTTTGAACGAAATCAATGCTTGTTTACTAACCTTTACGTCACTTGACTTGCTAAGCCAATGGAGCTTATATGGTTGAGGATGGATTTGAGTAGGCACCTCCAACTTGTCCACTAAGAGTGTAGAAACCACGTTAGTGTAGCTCCCTGAATCTATAATCACATCACATAGTCTTCCATGGACATTGCATCTTGTGAGGAAGATTTTCTCCCTTTGGCTCTCCTCTAATGGTAAGGACTTGGATTGCAATGCCCTTCGCAATACTAGGCTAGATCCCCTAGTTTCTGGCATCACCTCCTCCACATCCTCCTCTAGGACTTCAAAAGATGTGTTACCTTCTTCCTCTTCAAGCTCATGCTCCTCTTCTTCAAAGGTTTCATCTTCCTCCCAATTCCGAGTAGTAGCAATCCTAGCATGGGGACAATCCCGTTGGATATGGCCTTGTCCCTTACATTTGAAGCAAGTTCGTTGATCTCCCATAGGGGGCCTCGAACTTCCTCCCTTATCTCTCCCAAAAGATTGTGGCTTTATGGAATTCTCGAGATTAGGCTTCATATTAGACATCTCACGCACCCCTTTAGCTTCAAATGATCGAAAGATCCCTCTAGGTTTACGTGTTTGCCTTTCAACCCTAGTTGCTATTGTACACACCTCATCAAAGCTCCAATAGGGTTGTAATTCCACCTTTTCCTTGATTGGGTCATTTAACCCAGCCACAAAACGAGCCACCTTGTGGTCTTCTTTCTCCTCTAGCCCACACACCATGGCTAGATTTTCGAATTCCATCAAGTATTCCTCCACAGACCTCCTTTCTTGCTTCAAAGTATGCATTTTTATAAAATTGTTTTGTTCAAAGTCTTGAGGAACAAACCTTTTTTGCATGTACTTCTTTAGTTTTGTCCAAGATGAGATCTTGGAACGCCCCTCCTTTCTCCTCTTCTTTTGCAAACCTTCAAGCCACAAACTTGCATAAGAAGTGAGTTTGAGTTCAGCAACCTTAAAGGATCTATGATCATCATAGTCCTTATATCTGAAAATTCGTTCAACTCTACGGATCCAATCTAGGAACTTGTCTGGGTCCAAACTGCCATTGAACTCAGGGATTTCAAGTCTCAAGCTTTGATCCTCTTTCCCCCTTAAACTCTTTCTCCTACGCCCTTTATATGATTCCTCATCATCACCTGAAGAGGATGGGTCCCTCTTGCTAGGCCTCCTTGAGCTTCTAACACTGGATTCACCATCACTTTCGCTAGAGTTAGATTCATGAGAAGAGAGTTTACCTTTGCTTGAGGACTTTTCCTTCTTCCCCACGATTTGCAACAGCTCATTCATACGTTCCTTCAGTTCCTTCAACTCGCGTTCCATGCACAAGGCTTTGGCTTCTTGTAAGGTTAAACCTTTTTTGAAGCCTGGTGGCATCTCGTGTGCATCATCACCACTGGAATCCATATTGCTTGAGTATTCTTCGAATCCTCTCAACGAGAGCACCAAAAGTTGATGTGAATCTAGGTATTGAAACCTTAATCCACACAAAAGGGATAGAACTAGATAGAAAACCCTCTAAAGCTACGCACCAAAGGTTTAAAATCTAGGGCGAAAGTTTAAGAATTGATTAAAGCAAAGCACCCTCAATTCCTACACTTCCTCACGTGAATCTAAAGCTTTAAGCACCAATTCACAACTCTTTGTTACACACAAAGAAAAACAACAAACTCTCTAAGTTTATTGAAGAATATATAGAAAAGAATCTCCAAATCTGATTTTTCCAAGCTTGGGTGCACATCTATTTATACCCATAGCTTGAGAGTTTCAATCATATTATGACTAGGCCTCCTACTTCTAAAAGGACTCCTAATAACCAATAGGATAATGCCACCTATTTATTACATAATCCTACTAAAACTCTAACACTATATTATCTTAATTAGAATCTTATCCTACCTAAAAAGATAATATTACAATTTAACTACTCTAATCCTATTTTATTTAAAGTAAAACACTAAATATCCAATTTAACTACTCTAATCCTATTTTATTTAAAGTAAAACACTAAATATCCAATGCCATGTGTGTAGCCACGTCCATACCCATGCCATGTCACTTGCCATGTCACTTAAGTCGTAATAAAGCACCGATAAGATGTAATAAGCACATCTCATTGTAACAAGCACCTCCCCTTGTCTTAAAATTTTCCTCCTTGGTCAAAATTTTCAATCTTCGAAAATTACTCCAAGATTTTAGCTTTTGATCAAGGCCTTCCATCAATCATCACCTCCATGGCTTCCACACATTATAGAATCATAAAATCTGAAAATGGAAAGTTCAAAACACACCTATGCCTAAAATGAGAAAAACCCTATCAAATGAAATGGGAGAAAACTCATAGGCAAAACCAACTTATTCCCTATGTCCACCAATCCTCATTTACATTTGCATGTTATCATGCACATGCAAATGTTCCCCTTTGATGGCTAGAAGATTCGTGTCTCCATAAGCCAACAACTCTCCCATGGTAGCATTCTTCTTTAAAGCTTCAACCAATCCTTCGAATTTGGCATCCTCTATCATATCATCTTGACATATTGAATCCTGGCTTTGTGTTTATTAAATTACTTTGAGTTTTATTCTTGGTTACCAACTATGTCAAATCCTATTGAGTTTATTATGTCAGGAGACTGTACATGTTTCTTTTGTATAGAGCTGTCTATGGTTAACAATCTTTGCGCTTCAATTACATGTTTAAATTCTTCTCCAATATATGCACCCTAATTAATGATGATATTACTATTTGTCAGGTGGTACTTTATTGAGATCATTCGAAGGTCATTTGGGTCGCTTAGCTCGTATTGCAATCCATCTGGGAAGTACTTGGGCACTGCAAGTTTTGATAAAACTTGGCGTCTGTGGGATGTTGAAAATGGAGTAGAATTTCTACTTCAAGAAGGCCATAGCAGGAGCGTTTATGGCCTATCATTCCATCCGGACGGATCATTTGTGGCATCGTGTGGACTTGATTCTCTTAAACATATTTGGGATCTCCGTATAGGAAGAAGTGTTTTTGCTATGAAAGGCCACATCAAACCTGTTCATTTCTTCTGTAGTTATGCACTCGTATTTTGTGCTATACTAACTATGATTGTTGACTCACATGGTGTCTCTTTTCTCCCAAATGTTTATAGTTATTAGGCTGCAGTAGGACCTCTATCTTTCAGGTGCCTACATCAACTTGTCTTATGATAATGTAACTTCTTCCAAGGGTTATTTTGGAATGTTTATGCTAAGTTTACTTACTTTTTAATGCTATCTTAATTCCATGTTAGGTTAACCTATCTGAAGACTTGGGGCAACTTTTTGATGTTTCAGAGTTTTAGGACACTGAAATGATGAATGCTCTGGACAAGTTGAGGACACTGTGTGCAAAGCTAGTAGTTTTAGAAGGGAAAATGTCACTAGCAATAACGTGAGCTTGTTCCCTTGTTCTTCTAAAGTTCTTTGATACTTGCATTCTGAGGTGGAGGTTTTTTTTATTTTTACTTGTGGACATCATGGGCTCATGTCACAAAATAAGGATAGCACAGAAAAGCAGATGCGGTATTTACAATGAGAATTTCTTTCCTTTTTCCCATAACTTCATACCCTGTTAGTCATATGCAAAAACTCCATACCCTGTTAGTCAGATGTGAAAACTCCATACCCTGTTAGTCAAATGCCTAATAGTATCCGCCTTGAACTGATTATAACCAAATACAATATTGTTGAACACAAGTTTGATAATGTTTTCTCTAGCTAAATGACGATGTGTTCTTAATGTTATTAACCAGTGGAAACACCTAAAAAATGACCAAACTTTCTCAAATAAAACTAAGCAGCTAGTTGGTGATGATGCTTTGTACTTGTGGATAAGTATGGTGTATTATGCAATCTTATTGTATTGTTTTTCCCCTGAACTATTAATGAAATGCACTTTTCCTAATTTTCTTTTGTAAATATCTTTATCTGATTTTAATCCATAGAACATGTTTAACTAATAAAAACTAATATCTCATGGTTAGCTTCTAGCATAGTTAGATCATTGATAGTAAATTGATAGTAAAATGTTGTCATATGGAAGAGTGCATTATAGGAAGTTATTTTTTTGTTTTTTGTTTTAGCTATTGGTCCTATATTACTCACAAACTGTGGTCAAGTTATTTGTTTTTTTCTCATGGGCATACCTCTAAAATTTTCTGTTTTCATGATCAAACAGAAGTTGGTGGTAGATGAAATAAAGTTGCCTGTGATTGGATCGACATTTGAGAACCATGATGTGTTTCCGGCATGAACTAACACTGGTCAGTTTCTGCTTCTAATAAGTGATGAGATGTTGAAGAATATTTATGCACTTGATTTTTTTTTTATCTTTCCACAGTGAGCTATACAAACATGTGTTCTTTGCAATCTGGATGTTTTATGTAAGAAAGAACAAAATAATGAAGATAACATTAGTGATAAAGCTGACTAGTATTTTTAAAAGTTATTTTCTCAACTTATATGGTATATTCTCTTCTACTAGAAGACATAACTTGTGAAGATAGTGTAATGAATCTTCCAAAGGCTCAAGTCATCTCACATATGTACGAAAGGCGTGACAAAGCAAGCAAGGAAAATTGTAAATAAAGATAGCAAGGCAGACAGTAAATAAAACAAACAGAGAAAGAGAATACTCAACCAATTCGGTTATAAGAGCATACGTGCATCTGAGGGAATATTTCGTATAGGAGTAGAGAGGGAATAGCTTATATATATACATACACATAATATGTATGAAGTCAAGAAGATTACTGTAATAGAAATCGTGGGAGAGTCTGGCTTCTCGAAAGCCAGTAGTGCTTACACCATATCACTGTAATTACAATAATCTATAATATTACAATATCCTACTTTACATGCTTGCTTGTTATTGGAATTCTGGTGCGTGTCTTAAGTGCAGGTAGGAACATGAGCATCTGGGTTCATCACAGTTGGTATCAAAGCTGCGATCATGGTACCACCGGCGTTGGGATCTTGCGTGGATAGTGTGGAGGAGCAACTGTCAGTGCTGCACACCACGGTTGCTAACATTAACGGTACGATGGGCTCTATGAAACAAGAGTTGTCCAGCCATGTCCAGCGGACAAAGGAACAATTGGACACATCACTTGAAGGATTTAAAAAGTGGTTTGAAGATCTTACCATCCAAATACAGCAAACCCGGGTTCAACTTGAAGAGACTTTGCGTCTTCAAAACGCGGAGTTCGTGGCTGCCACTCATCGACTGGAGGGAAGAATAGATCGCACACGGGAACACCAGGATACCCAAATAACGATTATGAGGGAGGCCTAGAACAAGATGAGATCGGATTTATAGACCACAGTGGCAAAAGTGAGAGCATCGGCTTCACCGAGGGCTAGCACCCAACACATGCGGAATTTAGAGGGGGAAATAGAGGGAGCAAAAGGCCATAGAGGTAACATGGGATTTGGTTACCAAGGGGGAGGAAGTCAATGGAGGTTTAGGAAGTTGGATATGCCCTTATTTGATGGCATAGATCCAGATGGGTGGATACTCCGTGTCAAAAGGTACTTCGGATTCTATAGGCTAAACGAGAAAGAGAAACTGGAAGCGGCGGTGGTGGTGTTTGAGGGAGATGCTCTGAAGTGGTATCAATATGAATCCAAGAGAAATCCGATCCGATGGTGGGGTGATTTCAAGGAACACATCCTTCACCGATTTCGTCCTAGGGTCTCTTTGTGAACAGTGGTTAGCCACAACCCAGGTTACTACAGCCCTTGAATATCAACGTAAGTTCATCGAAATGATGGCTCCATTGGATGATGTTCTAGAATTTGTTCTCTTGAGTCAATTCATCAACAGGTTGAAGGAGGAGATAAGAACGGAGGTGCATTTGTTGAATCCTCATACCCTTGAGCAAGCCATGGAGGTGGCTGTTAGGGCCGAAGAGAGAAACAGTGTGAATGCAATTAGGAGGCCGGACCATCATTATAAGGGTGAATCTAAGGGAGGGCCGTTTTCAATTTATAACAGGCCCAATTCCTTTGGGCCTCTGAACCATCCAGGAAATAATTGTGGAACCTAAGATTCCTTACCCTTGGAGGCACCGACTCACCCGCACAAAATGTCAAACGCAATTACAAAACCATGGGGGACATGAGGAGATTAACAGAGCGAGAATTATAGGAGAAAAGAGCCAAAGGCCTTTGCTTCAGATGTGATGACAAATGGAGCTTAGACCACAGACGTAGAAGAAAAGAGTTAAGTGTCTTGTGTTTTAGCGGCGAGGAGGAGGAAGACATAACAACAGAGGAGAGAGGCAGCGAAATAAATCGGTCCTTAGAAGAGGAATCAGCGGTCGTGTTACTCCACTCAATCGTGGGCCTCTCAGATCCCAGGATCACGAAGTTGGTAGATAAAATCAGAGTTGAGGATGTAGTAATCATGATTGATCCTGGAGCAACTCATAATATTATATCTAAATCCCTTGTGAAATTGTTACAATTACCTATAATGGAGAGGAGATAGGGGGATAGGGGAGTATCGCATGGTGGAAGTTGAGATGCAAGGAGAGGTGAATATTGTTGAGGATTTCTTACAACTAGGGCTGTGTAACGCATATGTTATCTTAGGAGTCCAGTGGTTGGAAAAGTTAGGGGCGATGGTTACGAATTGGAAGACGTAGTTAATGAGGTTCCAGCTTCGAGGGGAAACAATGACTCTACGTGGGGACCCTACTCTAACGCATTCTAGGGTATCCCTGAAATCAATGATTCCAACACTTTGTATAGAAAAAGAACAGTTGTGGCTGGAATTTAATGAAATTTCAGAAAATGGGGTTGAGACAGGGGATCCACAACCTACAATACTTGAGTTTTTGCAAGAGGTGATAAGGAGGTCCGAGCAGGTATTTGATTGAAGGGATGAATTACCTCCCAAGCGGGGACACGAGCATGCTATAGTCCTCAAGGAAGGTAGTAACCCTGCTCCGTAATCAAAGAACTGCTAGCAGCCAACATCATCAAGCCATCCACTAGTCCTTTCTCTTGCCCTGTCCTGTTAGTCAAGAAGAAAGATGGCTCATGGAGATTTTGTGTCAATTATCGGGTGTTGAACAAGGAAACGGTGCCTGATAAATACCCCATACCTGTCATCGATGAGCTATTAGATGAACTAAGCGGGTCAAAGGTGGTCTCGAAGCTGGATTTAAAGTCAATTTATCACCTGATACGGGTATGAGAAGAGGACACCTATAAGACGGCTTTTAGAACGCATGAGGGCCACTATGTGTTTCGAGTAATGCCATTCGGACTCACAAATGCACCGGCAACATTTCAGTCATTAATGAATGACATTTTTCTGCCCTACTTACGCAAGTTTGTGTTAGTTTTTTTTTTATGATATTCTAGTTTACAGTAAATGCAAAGAGGATCACAGAAAACATGTAGCAGGGGTGTTAGAAACCTTTGCTACTCAACAGTTGTGCGCCAATCTGAAGAAATGTGAGTTCGAGAAGGTGGAAGTAGCCTACTTGGGTCAAATTATTTCAGAACATGGGGTAGCCGTGGATGAGGAAAAGATAAGAGCAATGATGGAGTGGAAAATACCCAGAATTTGAAGGAATTGCGGGGCTTCTTGGGTCTCACTGGGCATTATCGTAAGTTCATAATGAAGTACGCTCAGATTGCGTCTCCATTGATGGATCAACTACACAAAGATGCGTTTGGATGGAGTAAGGAAGCAACCCACGCATTTGAAACATTGAAGAAGGCGATGATGACAGCACCAGTCTTGGCGATGCCCAATTTCTCCAGACCTTTCATTGTGGAGTCTAATGCGTCGGGATATGGGCTGGGAGCAGTCCTCATGTAAGACCAGAGACCCATTGCATTCTTCAGTAAAATCTTGGGGCCTAGAGTGCAGCTTAAGTCCATGTATAAAAAGGAATTGATGGCTATTTGCTTAGCGGTTGAGAAGTGGAAGTATTATCTGTTAGGCCGTCATCACCTGCATCATCAACAAAGTCTTCGATTCATTACGGAGTAGAGAAAGATTGGAGCTGTGTTTCAGAAGTGGGTACAGAAACTTATTGGTTATGATTATGAAGTGCAATATAAACCAGGGGCCTCGAACAAAGTGGCAGATGCATTCTCCAGGAAAACCACAGGGGAAATCGAGTTTGGGGCTATGACCTCCGTAGGAGTGGATTGGGTCACTCTGGAAGAAGAGATGAGAGTAGACCCTGTTCTCAGCAAGATTAAAAGAGAGAGATGCGAAGAAGGGAGGGAATTTGGGAATTCTCGGTGGTAAACAACAGACTTCTGCACAAGGGGAGAAGAGTGGTTCCAAAGGCTTCTGCCTTAATACCGGTTTTATTGCATAAGTTTCATGACTCTCCTACCGGAGGATATACGGGCACTTAAAGACTTATTTGAGATTAATGGGGAGCTGGCATTGGCACGGAATGAGAAGGGACGTGGCCAATTATGTGAAGCACTGTCGAGTTTTCCAGGAAAACAAGGTTTCTAATCTTAACCCTGCAGGATTGTCTCACCCACTCCCGATTCCACTCACGGTTTGGGATGATCTCTCTATGGAATTTATTAAAGGGTTGCCAGAATCCAAGGGAATGACTTCTATATTGGTGGTAGTAGACAGACTCTCCAAATATGCGCATTTTATCGGGCTCAAGCACCCTTACACTACTTGTTCCATTGCTGAGTTATTTGTTAGGGAGGTGGTGAGGTTACATGGATTCCCCTCTTCGATTATCAGTGACCGTGATTAAGTATTTATGAGTAAATTCTGGAAGGAACTTTTTTGTGTGCAGGGTACCAAACTCAAATATATTACTGCCTATCATCCTCAAACGGGATATTGTGAATAAGACATTGGAAGCGTATTTAAGGTGTTTTGCTTTTGGGGCCCCGAGGACTTGGGTTTCATGGTTGGCTTGGGGGGAGTTTTCCTATAATACCTCTCCCCATCTGTCCACTAAACTCACTCCTTTCAAAGTGTTATATGGGAGAGACCCACCTCAGTTACTTAAGATGCGCAAGGCACAAACCGTGTTTGGGGAGCTGGAGGAGATGTTGCATGAGAGGAACGCTGTGTTGGATGAGCTTAAGTGGCAGTTAACTCGAGCCCAGCAAAAGATGAAAGCTAGCGCAGGTGCTCATCGAAGGGAGGAGGTATTGGAAGAGGGGGATTTGGTGTACCTGAAGCTCCAGCCTAATAAACAGAAATCCTTAGCCAAGAGACCATTTAAGAAGCTAGTTGCAAGGTTTTATGGTCCTTACGCTGTAGTAGAGAAGGTGGGGATGGTAGCATACAAGTTGGGTTGCTAGGAGACAGTAGAATACACCCTGTATTCCACGTCTCTCAGTTAAAGAGAGCAGTTGGGAACATAACGTCAGTGACACAGATACCAGTTTAGTTGTCTGGGAATTTGGAATTGGAGGTAACACTTGAGACATTGCTGAATGTTCGAAGGAAGCAGTATGGGAATGAGAATAAGACCGAAGTTCTGATTCAATGGAAGAACATGCCTCAATTTGAAGCTACTTGGGAAGATGTGTTTGAAATGTATCAGATTTCCTGAGTTTCACCTTGAGGACAAGGCGAGTCTTTGGGAGGCGGGCAATGTAATGAATCTTCCAAAGGCTTAAGTCATCTCACAGACGTACAAAAGGCGTGACAAAACAAGCAAGACAAACTGTAAATAAAGATAGCAAGGCAGACAGTAAATAAAACAAGTAGAGAAAGAGAATACTCAACCAATTCGATTACAAGAGCACACGTGCATCTGAGGGAATATTTCGTATAGGAGTAGAGAGGGAATAGCTTATATATCTACAGACACATAATATGTATGAAGGCAAGAAGATTATTGTAATAGAAATCGTGGGAGAGTCTGGCCTCTCGAAAGCCAGTAGTGCTTACACCATACCACTGTAATTACAGTAATCTATAATATTACAATATCCTACTTTACATGCTTGCTTGTTACTGGAATTCTGGTGCGTGTCTTGAGTACAGGTAGGAACACGAGCATCTGGGTTCATCACAGATAGCTATTAAGAGGCAGTTCCCCCCATATCCCTATAACAAAATGGTATACAAGAACATTTTTAGCATTAGCAAAAGTCAAAACTACTTGGGAAAAACTGAAATTTACCCAACGGAATAAATAATGCAACAGCATATAGAATAAGTTGAAAAAAGTGACAATAACGTGTAGAGTCTTCTCATATTCATAGAATACCACTATCACTCAGAAAAAAATATGCATAATGCACATTGCATGCCATGCAGATCCTAGACAAGTTACTTATGCATCAGATTTCGTCATGAAAAACAACTGTAAGGTAAGAGTGCTTCTCTTTTCCTTTTCTACAAATGTCTATTCCTAGAAATAATTGCAAGTCAACAGCAAAAATATTGCATTTGGTAAGGAGATGAAACTGGTAATGTAGCTTAATGTAAATTAGTTACCAAGAGGGACAACTAACTCGTGTCAAAAGAGGGACTAATAATAGTATGATCCTGAAAAAAACTTTATTCTTGAGAAATGTATATATATTCACCAGACTAACTGAAATTATTTATTGATAATATGAAACCTTTGAATCTTTTTGTTTGCTTTTTAAAGAAGGCTCTATTAAAGTGTAGTTCTGTATTCTATATGTATTGAAATATGATGTACTGGTTAACAATTGTGATATTATGGTTCTTTGTAGCATATATCACTTTTTGAATATTTTTAAAGATCGCATCTAGCTATGGAACGGAGTCGCGCCCGTTTACCATTTGGATGTTATATTGTATTTTGATGCTCTCCAACGGGAGTGCATTGGTTATTTATCTATTTGATGTCATAATCAGGACATGGGGGAGGCAACCTTGTCTATTGCTTAATCCAAGTAATTAATTAATTATCATATCAGTTGAGTAAAATATTGCGTGATACGGTCTTACATTCTGTACTTATTCTTATTTAATTATTATTTCAACTGTTATACTTTGTAATCTGCAAGTACTCAGCTTGCTTATTACGTGTTTTGTGTGTTTTGGTCATGGCTTTTGCCTATAAATGACACTATGATGATTTAATACTTACATTTGTATTATTGGGAAGCAGCTTATTGACAGGTATCCAAACAAGCATTCATGCATGGGTGGGTTGAGAGGAGCGTTGTTTTAATTTAGATTTCAGAATAAGTTACGTTTGTTTGGTTTGATTTTAGACTGTTGGTTTTGTATATGAGTTTAATGTTATTTTGGTACATTGCAGTAAAGGCCTTAGTGGTTCCAGATTGTTATGTTAGGAGTTTGTTTTACGATTAATGCTATTTCAAAAAGTCTTTTGGTTTTCCGCTCCAAAACTCTGTTTTATAGTTTTAACGTTTGAACACGTAGCGGTAGCACACCAGTAGTTTCCTAAAGGTTTTATTTTCGGAAAATGGGAATTATTGGGGTGTTAGAGGTGTCTCTATGCCATTGAACATGCCCAAGGATCCATCAGTCATCAAGATAATAGCGTTGAGCTTAATGGAAATGCTTAGCTTATATTTGGCTAGTTCAGACAAAGGAAAGTTCCTAAATCTGGTTTATTGAGTCTTTTATGTCTAAAAGTCATTATTTCAACTTTTATTTCATTTTAGTTCATTTTAGGATATTTTGTGTCCGTTGAGTTGTTTTAAGTCAGTTTGTTTATTATAGGTGTTTAGTTGCGCCTTAAATTCAGTTTGAAGTCATGGGAAATGATGGAGATGATGTTGAGACGTCGCTTAAAGGGCCTAGCATGAATAAGGACGTGCTTCCAGGAGATTGCATGCAATGGACGTGAATCAAGCAGCAAACAACAACTAATGTCTTGTTCAATGTCAATTTCAACTGATTCGTTATTTATAGGCTAATTAAGCTATGTAGTTTGTAATTTTCATCGTTTCTAGCTTAAAACTGATCAAATTACTTGCGCTATATATATGTGCCATAAAATGTAAAGGGAACAACAAGTTTGATGATAAAAAGTTGAGCTATTTCTTCGTGAATCCGTGAGTTTTCTGGATTGAAATTCTTGTTTTCATTTCCTTTGCTATTTTAATTTGGCACATTCAAAGGTGATATTAGGAGGAAGATTCAAATTTCTGTATCCAAGTAGTTTTGAATTCCAACCATTCCATTTTCATTTCATTATTGCAAAACACAAACACATGAGCGTTCTTCCTTCCAATTTAGAGTAAAATTCGATTTTGAGAATTTCCCTTCATACTTTTGCTCGTCTAGTCCAATTATACAACAAAGTTCACCCTCCAAATCGTATCTTCTCATTAATATTCTTCTAGAGTTATTCCTTGATAATATAACATAGAAATATCAATCATGAATCCAGGGGATTTATACAGCATGTATGGTTCACGGTCTTCGTCATACTCTCAAGGAGATATTTAAAGAGATCTAGGAATAAGAATATCTCCAATGTTGTTGTGCCATGGGTCAGCCAAGTGAGTGGCCAAGTTTTCCAAAGGACCTGTTCCGGGATAAGCTGATTGTTGAACACAGAACCCCACGAATGCCAACAATGCAAGACGCCCTAACCATTAGAAAAGAGAAACGCTTAATGTTAACTAACACCCGACAGATCCAAGTTCAATTTTTCATTGATGAAAACAGTGTCCTTACCATTTTTTATCTCTTTGACCTTCAACTCCTCAAATTTTTTTGGGTCCTTAGAGTAGCCCAAAGGATCGAAAGCTCCACCAGGGTACTTTTTCTTCTCAGAGTCTTTCTCCATGCTCCTTTGGTGCTCAACGAATGCGATTGCGAGGAACTCAATTGCCAAAATTGTAGGGAGGTTTCCCCATGGAACAGGGTTGCCGAAGTAAGTTGCTTGACCTCCAGGAACAGCAGCCCATTCTTGGGCTTTTACCCAGTTTCCTAATCCCAAGGCTTCAGGTACGATGATCCCTGGCTGCATTGTGTATTTGTATAGAGTCAAAAATCCAGAAACTTTCATGCTAATGTAGTCTTCATTTTGTGTGCAATCATGTCAAAATGATAAATTTCTTAAGAGGATCTTTGGTAAATAAAAAAATAAAAAACATCATGAATGGCATGTATAATACGCTACATGTTAAAAAGGTAGAAAAGCTAATGATGTGAAATTCGTAATTTATATCTGGTAAAAATCTGGCAACTTATATTAGGGTAATAAAATTTTGTTTTATTGAGATCTTAGATATAGATGGTATTATCTTAAGTAAAGGTGTTATAATAAAAAATATATATGGATATTATCTTAGTTTAGAAATAATATTCTTATATATAGAAATAACTATCAGGTATAGAAATAACTATATCAAGTATAAAAATAACTATCTCATATAGAGAAATAAAATTACCAAAATAACTCTTAATATATAAAGATTGAAATCATACAAGGTATGAATTGAGAGAGTCTATAATGACTTGGTAATTTTATGAGTAAAGACGTCGGAAAGTTCCCCTAGCCAATGTATTAACACTTGTCTGCCCCCAACATTGTCCACCATTTTACTAGATTTGGCATTGATTGCTATAATTGGTAACTAAAATTTAAGAAGAACAACACAATTTTGTAAATTGATCGACTTAGATATTCATGACATTGGGAAGATGAAACTTATCGCATAAGTAGATATGAATTTCATATCAAAATATTGGGAAGTTCAGCTTTAGCTTAGTAAAAACGAAGAATAGAAATTAAGACATACGCTTCCAATAACACTAAAATGTTGCCTATCATAGGAAGTGTGTACTTACAACTGCAAGCATTGCCCATCTGCAATGGATGAGCTCCGACTCCTTAAACCTCTCCAAATTCTCTGGCACTTCTCCAAGTCTAAGTGGGTCAAACCCAAAGTCACTGCATAACCAACATAGGAGGAGAACTTAGTAATCATTCTAATAAAATTGGTAGTGTAATATTTTGAAACAAGCCACAACGTCCTGGAATAATGAGAACTTAGTCAATTCGAACCAATAATAAAGTGAATAAAAATTAGTTACACAAATTAAAAAGCTTAGATCTACCACCAAATGAAAAATTCTTTTGACTTTGAAGCTAAATACGACTAATAATCTGTCTTTTATATGTTAACGGGAATAAAAATAACATAATATCCACGCAAAAAAAAAAAAAAAAAAAAAAAAAAAACAAACGATTATGAGAAAATTTGCTGTGATGACATACATATGACTCACTATATATCTTACAAAATGTAAAGCAATAATTAACCATCATACAGACTATGTACTCTATTTATAAATGCAGAGTGTGACATAAATTATCAAGAGAATGTAGAGTGAATAATAGGCAGCCTAAAGTTAAAGAAAGTATTACAGACAATAATATTCAAGAATATGGGATGAAATGAGTAATACGAATGAAGTAATTAACAACTAAGATAAGTGAACTCCTGATGTAGGGAGTAGTAACAACATAAATGTAGACTTTACTTTAATTTTGTAGGAACAACATAATATCAGCTATTTGGAGCAAAATTAAAGACGTCGTACCCAGGAGCTGATCCGTCTAGGTAAGGTGGCCTAGGTTGACCAGGCATCCATTCTGCTGACATGGTGAGCCGAGAAGAGGCATTGCACGACATATTAGCCAACGGTACTGAGGTGGCGAACTTAGACTTTGAAGACGAAAGAGAAGATGGGAAGACGGCTGCGATGCCGCAGCTCATCAAGCCATTGGAAGCCATTTTTACTTGTTAGAACCGTTGAGGTCGGAGTAAGGAGAAAAGAGAGACTCAACAAGGGTACAATGAGTTAGTGGTATTGAAGTAGTGCACTGAGTAAGGTAGGGATATAGACGAATCCAAATGTTGATAGTCATTGGCTGAATTTGCGTACTTGTTATCCAATTATATTCCACGTGTCACGTTGTGATATATGTATCTGCCATTTTGTCAGTACCTTGCTAGTGTGAGATCTGATTTTTTGTTTTAGTTTTGTGGGAAATGTGGTATGGATGTCATTCATATGTAGATATGTATGGTTTAGAATTTGAGATTGTCCCCTCGAAGCTGTCAATCAACTAAGACAAAGAACTATATCAAGTATGGATTAGATGGAAATGTAAATACTTTGTATGATTTTGAAACAAAATAATGAAAGTAACTGAAAGTGAATACAGATTTTAAGGATAAATAAGTTTGAGGTGAATTACAGTCTCATACTCGGTCTCTCGTTCAGTCTCACCTCTTGAATTAATGTGAATAAAATGGCAGACTTTCTGCACCAAAACTAGTTCATTAGATATTAGATATCATACGCATACTTCACACTATCAATTATGAATACATTACATGACAAATTTGGTAAATATTTGAACTGCAGAGGTTAAACATTACCAACAAATTCAACAGGTAAAGAGCATTAAAGGATTCTCAATAATAATTACCAAATTTTGAACAATATTGTTTACAAATATCCGCAAGCATATCAAGATTATTGTTGTGAAGACTCCCCTAATCATTTTTTAATTGTTCTAAATTGGCGAAGGAATTAAGAGTACAAACTTAGGATGAAACTACTAGTCGCTCATAACTGGGGCAGCATTCTTCAAATGCAATCGTATTAAAAATAACAATTGCTCGAAGTTTAAATACATTCTCCATGATATGTATTTGTGTTGTCTTAAGGCAATAATATAAGGATTGCGATGAATGGGCGTACAAGGATTTCTCAGCTAAAATTATTGCATCCCGCTACTACTCTAATGCCACTAAGGGCAGACCAAAAAAGGGCAGACCAAAAAATGAAGGTCGGATAAGCTAAAGATTAAAAATGGCACATGAATTATCGCCTAAGAAAACAATGACACAAAATCTCAGAAGAGCACAAAAAGGTGAACGGTAATGGCAATGCCACCAGCCTTGAGGCTTTTGTTGCAAGAAAAAGCAACAAGCTTTTATATGAAACCAAAACAATTTGAGGGCTAATGAAAAGACATGTTAAGGAAACCTAGTAACGGTTCAAGTAGGTCCTGCGTCTGAACCAATTGTAATCGGGTAACTTCTTGACAGGACCCATGGCAGCAATAGCAACATCCTACATTAGAAAAAAAAAAAAGAGGTACTTCAACAACATAGCAAATATACAACATTTAATAAGGATGAAACTTGGCAAATACTCCGTTTTCAAGTATTCCATTTACAAGTTATATCCATAATGAGCATGAAAATAAAATCTTCAACCTTGTGAGACTAAATTTTTTACCTGGTCATAAATAAAACGATTGGCAACACGTTTCACAGTTCTGGCATCTACAGCATCAATCCTAGCAAACAATTCGGTAAATGGGATCCTCCTTCCATAAGTGAGCATCTACAAAAACAAGATAACAAGATGAACATATCAATTGTGCAAATGTTCATACCAGTGATCAATACTACTACCAGAAACTTGATAAAATCCACCACTTGAAACATTAAATCAGACAGTCACTGGTGACAGAAATAATTATCAAGAAAACATTTTCTACAGGACCAAACTCATTAACTTCATAATGAGCAGAGATGAAGGGAATGGACATCAAATTAATACTTCATATATCAACCGAACTATCAAAAGTTCTGTCCAGACTAAAGTGAAACTCTAATTGAACCATTTTAATTCACATTCCAATGAACCCATTCAGCCATTTCGAGCTATCTATCCTTGATTCTTAAACTTTCATGCTACAACTTTGGATACCATTCTAGTAGGAGGATAGCAGCAGAGGTTCATCTGTATCCAATGAAGAAAGTAAATAAAATCAATACAATCAGAGGAAATAACATAGTATTGTCTGATTCATTAGGATATGCATAAATATTCTTATTGTCAAAAATAGGTAGATTATCTCAAGTGATGCAGAGTAAATAGCAGGCCTCACTTTTCAAAAAATTTCCCTTAATACAAATTTAAAGCTGATTAAGAGACTACTTTGTAAAACTCTCTTGGTGCTTACACAAAACAGCCTTTGTCACCTGTTTACACAAACCCAGAAACATCAGCCACCTAAACAGAAAATCATCTGAAATACTTGTGGCTAAATGTATGAGCAGAAATGATTTATTACGGTAAACACGACACAAGAAATAGATATCAAACAGTGATTACGATAACTTGATTTAAAAAAATTCTGCAAATCCTAATTTTGTGCAAATAAAAAGCATTCTGCATCTGCTTTCTGGTGTTTCAAAACATCTCTTCAACAATAAACTACTGTGGCGCCTCAAAGGCACTGGAATAGCAAGAAAAATTCAGGGCTTTCTCCGAAAATTCTTAATTCAACATACATTGAGACATTAAATCCTCCGGCATTCAAACAATGTCCATAGCCTCCATACTATTAAGAACTTGGTGAGGTTGCAAATTGTTGTGTACTTTCTAAAAGGTGGATAGAGGTCCTAGAGCCTAGACACAAAGCGCAAGGGTAAAAGCATGCACCTCTCAGATATGAGGTGCATTTTTATAATTTTTTATTTTTGCGGTACTTTAAGTCCAATAAAAAAGCCTAAATATAAGTAATAAAACCTAAAAGAAAAAGAATTATAAGAGGGGAGGGGGAAAAGTGCCTACTTCAATCACAAAGGATGGAGGAGCACTCACCCAAAAAAATGTAAAGGGAGGAACTTCTTTTGAAAAATCATTTTTTAAAAAATGCTTTGAGTGGTGCGCAGATGAAAAAAGTGATTAAAAAAGGATAAACAGAAAAGATAAAACAAAAAAAGTCCGATACAATAAGATATAAAGAAACTTAAAAAGGAATATGGAAAAAAAACATAAACACCGAAAAGGTTGTCGTTACAAAATAAGAGTGGGAGAGAGGGAGAGAGAGATAGAATAGGCTATCACATGCATTTACTATTCAGATGCATAGTTAAAATTAAAAAAAGTTCCTCACTTTTCAAACTGTCAGACTTAGAAAGACCGCTTTTGGTCACCTAGCGCTTCAATAAAAGCTCACAGAGGACACACCCTTTTAGTTGCCTGGCGGAAACCACTTTGCTTTCAGCAGAGGCGTTTGACTTGTACCTTAGTGTGCCTGATGACTAGGCATGCCTGAAGCACGCTTTTTAAAAATAAGGTTGTGTATTCCTCGCATCAGGTGCTGAAAGCTTGAATCGTCCTTTACATTCTTCTAACTAAAAAAGGCTGTCATTATCAAAGAACTTAATTGTGAAAACCCTTCTGTACCGATGATAACTACTCCATCTTTCCAAAATTTACATAAGCAAATTTCAGTCATTCATCGTCTGTCCAACATGCAGAGGCAAGCCTCTATCACAAACAAGTCACAACCTTTGTTGTAGCATGCAACCCTGGGTGAGGCTGACCTTTACCTATATCTACTATTGAGGACCTAAGGTACAAAACTCCCAAATTAAATAAAATTGATCAACTTACAGAAAGTATAGCCTCATGTAAACTATTAATTGGGAAACAGAAACCAAAAACAATATATGTTTATAACTACACTAAAAGAAAACAGGAAAGATCCTTAAGAAACAGAAGATAAAAAGGGAAGGAAAAGGCCTAGGTAAATAAATGTTACTTTAGCTGAAGTAAATAGAAGACTCAGTAAGGAGATCATGTAATTCTACAAATTATTAAGGAGGAGCGGGGACCTCACCTTTCTAATAACAAGTATCTTTCTTGTATCTTTCATTTTCTACCTGACGGATTTCATTCTTAATTGTCGCCACAAGAAAGAAGAGACGAGAAAGCAAAATAAATAAAACTAAGAGCTAGTAAGGTAACAAGGCAGTGACCATTGTAGCTGCAGATTAAAAAGGACCAAAGTAAGCTCTCTAACTCATGAAAATATTTCTGCCTTGCGTCTTCTACTTATACTTCATATTCCGACCCTACTATCTCATTCACAATCACTTCTACCCAAGCAGAATCTTCAACTTCTACTTCATCTGTTGTCCCTACTAGCTCATTCACAATTGCTTCTACCCAGGCAGAATCTTCTACTTCTACTTCATCTGCTGCCCCTACTAGCTCATTCACAATCACTTCTACCCAGGCAGTCTTTCCTATGTCTCTGATTTGCCAATTGAAAAGATGCCTTGTGCATCATCTGTAGCATACTAGGTAAGGAGTTACCAATCTAGACTGTAATCAAATATATCTCTCTAACTAATGAAGAGGAAAGTGATAATGTAATAAGACCTATTTAGTGCATGTTTTAGGAGTATTTGTGTGTTGTTTAGGCGCATTTAGTACACTTCTGTTCGATTTTGGTTTACTTATGTCCGCAATATGCATTGACGGGTTATTTCAACGTTTTAATGAATTTCAGGAATGTTAAGGCTACTCCCGAGATTTAGCGAAAGTTTGAGCATCAAGGACACAGATTTCAAGACCTAAACGCTTGTTTCAAGGAAGCTTGTGGTAGAAGTGGAGTTTTAGGAAGCAAAAGCGTGTCCATGCTAAGCTGTGTTCTAGGAAGCAGAATGTGGAGACTGACTTAGCTGCACATTGACACGGACGTGCATATAGAGATACATCTATGCCCCTCATTTAGGACTTGTTGAAGAGAGGAGGCATGTCTATGCCAAGAGAGGTACATCCATGTCCCTTCTAGAATTGCGAATTCATGAGCTTCTTGCTGAACAAAAAGAGGCATGTCTGTTTTACTGAACAAAAAGAGGCACATCCGTGCCTCTACAAGTACGTACATGCCTCAAAGAGCTGAGCTAAGAATTTATTTATTTTTTCCTGTTTTGGCATACTTTTGTAGGATATTATAAATTTTCTTAACATTGTAATTTTAGATCAGACTTTTATGATCCTAGAATTCTTGATAATGAGGTGCACTTGTATTCTTCAAGATTTGACGTTCTCAATTATCAATGTTAATCCAAGTATTTATGTTTTTCTCTCCATTTCTCAGTTTGTTATTTCAATAATGCTTTTCATTAATGAATAGTCTAATAATATAGGGCTAAATAAGCTGTAATCATGGTCTATGCATGATTTTTTCCTTTGATTTCCCCAATTGTTTTAGATTTTCATTTTTAGTTGGTTGTTTTACTCTAATGTTAGATTAAGAGGCTAATTTACATTGCTATCAGTTCATCGTCTTTATCAAGGTAGGTGTTGGGTTCAGACAGAATCAGTTTATTCTAACTGTTGACATAAAGTTCTTCAAGTTAATAGGTAGATTAAACTATTAGAAAGTTAGAACATCATTTTTAATGTTTTTAAATTGTATGAATCCATGGGAGAAGGTAATATTTCATAACAAGGAAGCCTTAGATACTTAGGAGAACTATATACAACTTGCTAGGGTGTGCCTTTCCACTTAAATTTGTTGAACGACTAGGGTAGGGATATTTCTTCTGTTAAATGCAATTAGTGGTGACGCTTGGTCTTAGATATTTTCCCTTCATTGATTATCTCTCTATTTCGTTCTGGTAATTAGTCTTAGTGTTAATTATCATGTATTTCAGTCGTGTTACTTGCTTAGTGGGAATTTAAGACAACCTAACAGTTTAAATCCATCAGTCTCAAGGGATTTGACTTTTGCCCAACTATATAGTAGTAGGTATAATTAAGTATCATTGATAGATTTGTAACAACAAGAAATCAATAGAAAATATTGGAGAGTGAGAGATCAAAAGACCGAGAAGATGGGGGAGTTACAGCAACCACTGAAGACAAACCCAATCCAAAAGTTAGAGAATACCAATTTGCATTTTCTAGGGGACTCACGAACTAGAATTTTTGTGATTGTTGAGTTTCAATTAGGGTTCAAATTTAAGCAAACTCATACCATCTCCCTAGAATATTTCCTTAAAAATGACTCAAAAACCCTAAGTGAGTTATAATTTAAAGAACTTTGGTTTTCTAAAATTTCAACTCAAACATTCTCTCCCTTTCCTACTGCCGCACGGGAACCCAAGGTACTTCGCCTATCTATAGATGGTGAGAGGCGCACATCATAAACTAATCATCAGAACCAATGCACCCAATGGCTAGGCACCTTCCTCTCCTAGGCGCACTTTGAATCGCCACAACTTCTGAAAAGTCTTTTTAGTTCACTTCCTTAAAGGCAAAAGACAAGATAAAGTTTCCACATTTTTCACCAAAAGCTACTAATCAACACCATAGATAATTCAAGGAGTGCATAACAGATTGAAAGAATGTATGAGAGCTTTCTCTGTAGTGATCAAAAGAGAGGGTAAGGGAGCTAGACGATTAATAATAGTAAGACAGGAGTTGCTTCAGCCAAAATAAAATTCTCCACTCTATGGTCCTTGCATTTGAGTTCATAACAGAAGTTTGAACCATCAGCATCAACTTATGAGATATTCCAACAGAGTTTATCAGAGAAGGCCATGAGACTATAAGCATCAATATTTGCACCGTACAAGTGTCAAAGGATGACATGAATACCTGGCGGCCAATATCTTCAGCAACTGGACTTGTCCCATCAATGTGCAGCAGCAAAGATGACTTCAACTGCAATAGAGAAAGTAAAGAACTGTCAAGATTATCATTACTAGGGTCTTGGATACACAACAGCATAAATCTCTTACTTTATACGACCCAAAAAATATTGTCTTATTTAAGATATACATGATGAGGGTAGGAGTAAGAATGTAAGCTAACATGTAAAAAAGGGGAAAGTTAGTGTAGCTGAGAAGTAAATCAGTAATTTAAAGACATCACAATCACTAAAAGAACAGCTTGAATAGGCACAAGTGCGTCCCCATAAAACTCATACGAATAGGTTTTAGAAGAAATAAAATTATTGGTTAAATCGAAGTTCTGAAATTTTAGGCCAAAAGTCAAGTTTAGAATAATAATTTTGTATAACAAAAAAATTCAACATGGAAAGTTTATAGAAATCAATCTTCATCTAAATAATAATACTGTGGTCCTGCAAACCAACCTGACCACTCAATGAAGAATATGATCCTTGGATATAGTTCTTCAGCTAAAAGAACCATATACTATCAGGAAAATACCTAGAACTAAACACCTAAACAAGATATTTTATTTAGCTTCAAATAATCCCTCAAAATAAACAATTCCACCTTAACCACGTGCTTGCCTGATGCACAAGGATTATAGATCCATCAACCAGGACTCAGGAAGGCATCCATCCCACCTCACAGGACATAGAAAGAAAGGGGAAAAGAAAGGAGAAAAAAAAATAAAACATACAGCTGGGTGGCTCTAATGCCAGGGAATCGTAGTACTATATGCTATAACAGTTATTCTGTACAACTAGCTTAAAACACTAGACATTTTCCCCACCTACCAACAACTCTCCTTTATCTCAGTATTCCCAATACACCAGTATCTGTTAATATCTCCAAATGAAGCACTTATCAAGTTCAACTTCACCAAGCCTTGAATGGGAAAATTGAGTTTGACAGTTGATGCACCCTTCAGCATCAATAGCCATTATATGCTATCAAATTATGCACAGTTGAGTTACTTGAGTACACATCAAAAAAATACTAAATAAAACTAATTGAGCAGCGTTCAAAGGTAAAACAAATCAATAACGATAAAAAGTCATGAACAAAAAACCCTTACCGGCATTATTTGGCAAATTTAACCTTTGACTTTTAGAACTGATGGCACAAGAAACTAGAAGAAGAGAAGAAGCTTGATGCAAATTTAGTAACAAGAAAGAGAGAGAAGTACCTGGTTACAAGCACGAGTTACATCAGCATCAGAAACACGGTAACATAACTTGCTTATTTCATGCATAATAGCCCATGCCAAATCATCCAAACCATCAGGCTGAAACAAAAAGCAACCAGAAATGTTAAGTCCAGGAATAGAGCAATATAATAGAAAAATGAAATGAATGTGAAAGTTAAGGCAACAGTAAACTCAAAGGTTACCCCTCTTGATCATTTTATTAGTAAGGAAATCATAAGTGCAATCTAATTAGATGTTCAAACTTATTGTCAACCATAACCAATATGTTCCAAGACAAATAAATATAAGAAAGTAAATAATTCATTTAACTCAAATAGATGTAATTTTTTATTGAAAAGATATAGAACACTTAGGGTATAATACGCTCAAGGTCTTTCCATCTCTACTTGGTTAGAATTTTCCCAAAATATTATAAACAAAACCCTAGTTCGATTGTTCAAAATAATCAACCGTCAAAGAACCTAACATAGAAGAAATATGTACAATCAGAATAAGACGTAACTCAAATGTATGTTGCCAAAAGACTTGGGGGGAAAATAATTAGCCTTGAACACCAATAGAAGATGAATGAATGAATGAATGAATGAATGAATGAATGAATGAATGAATGAATGAATGAATGAATGAATGAATGTGGAAAGCCGAAAGATCATAGAAGCCACTATCAAAGAGTTTTCAGATCTTAGGGCTAAAAATAGTTTGAAAGACATCTTCGATTATAAACCCTTTCCCCAAATATGGTTTATACCTTCACATGTTGCTACGAATAAGATAAGCAAGATCAAAAAGTTAAATGCAGGAAATCTATTCAACTTTTGGGCTTAGTTCATTATGCAACAAAAGGTCATGATTGACACATGGGGATGGTTTGATGTCCTACTCAATCAAAGATTTGCATGGTTTTACTAATCCTGTTTGGATTAAAGTTTCTTCAGATTACTAATCCTACTTGGATTAAGATTTACGTTGTTTTACCAAAACTAATTTGAAAGAGCTTTTGAAATATATCACTTTTCTAGTTGAGTTAGGAAAGGTTTTTTCTATTAATCCTATTTGAATTAGTATTTTTTTTCCTAATTATAATAGGTTTGCATTCATGGCTCTACTATCCTACTTGGGACAGGTTTTACACGTTTTTCTTCTAATAATCCTAATTGATTTAGGAATAACTTTCCTAATTATGATAGATTGTGATTACACAATTTTACTATCCTAATTTGGATAAGTTTTACATGTTTTTAAGCACTTAAAGAGTCTTTTCATTTTTAGAATTCGAGTAGGAGTCTAGCATAACCTCTATAAATATTGGGTCAATGTAACCTATAGATAAAAAAACCATAAATCAAAACAAACACTTGTTTTAATGATTAATGTCTCTTTACATTCTTCTTTACTTAAAAATAATATCATGAGATGGTCTTATTTCTAAGTTGTTAGATACTTAGAGGTAGTCTAGGAATTAAACTCATCTTTGATTTCCAAGAGGTGGTTGAGTTCTTAGACTTATGTGTTTGTTTAAAGCATATACGTTCCTGGAAAACTTCAAATTCAACCTAATTCAACCTAAAGCTGCGTTCTAACATGAATTCATAGCTAAAAGGTAACCCTATAAATTCACACCAGTAAGGCTTCACATGAATCAAATAATTACCAATGTATTCAGTGTCAAGTATAGTGGATACAATTCAGCTTTGGATAATAACAGATCTGAATCAAGACTTAAAGATAAGTTCAGAAAATAAAAATTAAATGTTAGAACTGAAGATAGTCATCTTAATAAGATAATTACAACTCCCCCAATTAATTCAGCAACTCCATTCAAATTGTAAGGCACCCACATAATCCAAAGTAGAACTTTGACTGTTACTACCTGTGAAACATATTAAATACTATTGTTATTTCTACCAAAAGGTCATTTTCTTTGGAAAAGTTTTTCATAATCTACCTTGCAAAAAAAAATTTGTAAAAAGCTACATTATAAGAAAATAGAGTAAAAAGCACCGTATAAACTAATTTGTTGCAAAAATGGAACTTTTTGCTGAATTCCAACGAGTATGACTTTTTCCGGTGTTGAACTTTGGTGTTATGCCCTTTTTCACCATTCTTGCCCTATATTTCATTAAAACTACCTTATAAGAAAATAATGTGAAAACTACCTTATAAGAAAATATTGTGAAAACTACCTTATAAGAAAATATTGTGAAAACTACCTTATAAACTAAATTGTTGCGAAATCGAACTTTTTAACAGATTCCAAGGAGTATGACTTTTCCGGTGTTGACCTTTAGTGTTATGCCCTTTTTCTCACCACTCTTATCTTATATTTTCATTATCCCATTTACTTCTTTGTTTCCTCTCATTTAAGTTTCTTTCCTCTAACTAATATCTCCCAAACACGAGTTAATTGTCAATTTACAATCGAATAAAAACATTCAAATGAAATATGTGAGTAGAGATCCAAATCCATCAGAATCCAATAATTATCGACCTTTTAAGGAACAGTATCGGAAATTGGCAAAAGGTACCATTTCACAACAAAAAATGTTTTAGAAAGTAGTTTCCCACAACATATATTTTATAAGATAGTTTCTCACAAAAATATTTTTATAAGGTAGTTTTAGACAAATTTTCCTTTTTCTTATTCATTAATTCATACAACATAATAAACCCAAACTCCCAAAGTTAAACTCAAAGGTGTGTGGGCCATGGGGTCCTTATACGATTTGAAGAATTCGTGATTACTTAGTGATGTATCTATATCTAAGTGATTGCAATTCGTTGCCAAACTATCCTTTTTTTGTTCCTTAACCAGAAAACCCAAAAACCGGATTTGAGGAACTTCCCTTGAGTCTAGCTTATAAAATTCGACATGATAGCCCAATTATACAACATCTTAGTATCAGAGTTTCATACTTTCTCACTCCTGGCTTCAACAGGTAACAATCTTATCCTAGAGTAATGGCGATAAATCGTTGCTACCCAAGAGAAGAGAGAGAGGGAGCAACAAATGAAGTTGATGAGAGATCAACTTAAAGATCTTTCATTATGGGCTATAAGGAAGAAAGTAGATCTAACTCCATCCATGGAGTCAGATGGAGAAAGTAATGAAAGGCCAACCTATCAAACAAGTAGAGGGCTATCATTCCATCAACCATATCAAAACTCTAATGATATTAAGGTTGATATCCCATAATATGAAGGTAGATTAGATGTTGATAGTTCGTTGAATGGATTTGAGTGGTGCAGAGAGAAGTTTGATGATTAAAAAAAATCAAGTTTATTCTTTGTAAAATTGTGTGGGTTGAAAACCTTCGTTTTGCATTTCATTTTGCTATTTCAACTTGGCAAGTTGAAAAGTGATTTAAGGAAGGTTCAAAACTACTTAGTTGTGAGTCTATAGCTAGATACTTTCAAATTCCAGCCATTCTATCTTAATTTTGCATCACAACACAAACACTTAGTGTTCTTATTAACTGTTTTGAGTGAAATTCATTTTTGAGGTCTGTTCCTTAAAAACTCTTGAACAATTCAGCTTGTTTAGTTCAGTCCAATTGAGCACTAGATAAATGATAAGTAGCCTCATACTTCCAAGAGCTATCCATCAAATCATTGTTGTACTCTACTTTGTTCTACATCATATGCATCATATTTATTGAAGCCATGAACATATTGCATACACTACCAAACAAGGAGCAAAAACTAGCACAACCTTCTGTCATCAATCAAAAACAAATATAATGAGAGAACCCCAAAGGTATGAGAACACCTAACTGTAGGATGAAGCTCTAACCTTAGCGATAGCATAAACACCGAATAAACCAGTATCTTTGTAATTAGTGTTGAATGCCATCGTGCTTTCAGCGAGTTCATTAACCGCAACCCTTTGCACAAGCTCTGATCTGATGAAAAAAGCATGAAATCAGTCATTGACTTTGGTTTTTTGCTAGAGGACCCAAACAACAGAGAGGCCAATGAACTACATAACTCTCACCCCATGTGTTTTCCACCACCAGAATTTTTATTCCAGGAACCCAGCATTGTCTGCATAACCATCAAGGGAACAGAATCCGAATCTGTGTATGATGCACCATTGAAAGCAACAGCGAATTGGGCCAATTCAATATCATCATCAATCATTCTAACCTGATCCCAATCACAAACAAAGATATTCAAAAAAGAGCCAAAATTAGAGAGGAAATCAACAAGCTACATAAAGTTCTGAAAAATATATACACACCTCTGAACCAGTGAATGAGACTGGTTCCTGGGCAACCAATTGGGAAGCAGTAGTTGGATCAGTTGACAATTTTGTAAAATGTTTCTCTACTTGTGCGACAATATCCTCATGATTAACAGCTCCAGAAGCAGCAATAACCTAACATTTCCAACACCCCGTCAAGTATTAGCAACAATAGATTGAAAAACATAAAACTACAGACATCTTATAGTAAGAACATACCATCCTTGGAGCTGTATAGTGAGTTGCAATATAGTTCTGGAGATGAGATTTTGTGATTGTCTTAACATTCTCCGCAGATCCAAGAATGGTTCTACCCAATGGTGTGTATTGGAAAGCGGTTGCATGCAAATGATCAAATATCACTTCCTCAGTCTGGCCTTCAACCTACAAAGGAAGACTATGCAGATCAATTGAACTTGAGCAATAAAAATACAACCATAATAAGTTGTCAAAACCCCAACACTACAAAAGTAACCAAATTCAACTACTAAGCACTTAACACCTGATAGAGCAATGAGAAGAAAGTTCAGTTTGCTTTGCAATCAGGTGATTATTGATAGCATTCTAGCATTTAGACCTGTTCAACTGGCCAGGACAAGAGCCAGACAGTGAATCCTGACAGATCAGGGTCTGGATCAGGGTTAAGGTTGGGCGAATCTTTCAAACCAAATGAACCAGACCCAGCCTTCAAGAATTCAGTTTTCTTTTTTGACAATATGATGGATTAGCAGGTAGTTTGAAATTGCCTATCCATCCATATTCTATATTTATATTGTTAGATATCACTACCCTAAGTAAATACAAAATAAATAAATAAAAAGGAATAAAAAAAACTTATTGAAAAACACAAGAGAAAGATGAAAAGTGAGATCTGCAAAGTGCTAGCTCTCCTTGGAAAAATCAAGCAGTAACCTTATGCCACTCACCTCCCTTTCTTCAGCTTTCTTGATAACACACAACCAGCAAAGTGACACTGTTGATTTTGCACACTCAACCCTCTCAGGTAATTGGTTTGATTTAGGGGGTGTAGAATTATAAAGCTGTGAGGGTTCTGAATGAAGAAGTAAAATAAGAAGAGAAAAGAGATAGGGATCCACTGGAGAGAGAGTCGAGGGAGAGGAAATCGGTCACATAAGGCCCATGTATTTCTTTCTACAATTTCACATACCAAACTGCTAAGGACCTGACCTGCCTGCACCAGGGAAAATTAAACAGGTCTTTTATGGGGCCCAAACCCGTTGAACAGCCAACTAGCATTATTCGCTCAATCTAGACACACAGTATGTGATTATCAGCTCCAAGGAATTAAAATTTTCCAACTAGTGGGTTTTTTACTTCCCGCCAGTCCCCATCCCGGATAAAGTGGATGAATGAAGAGGGTTTTGGTAGGCTTGTGACAAACATCCATGAGCATGTAAGAGTGCAGTGATAAGTAAGAAAGGGTAGGTTGATCGTCGCGGCAAATCGACGCGCCACATTGCCTGGGTGTGGTGAGAAATGAGCGAGGGCATTTAGGTTCTAGAAATAGGAGTGGGAGGATGTGAGTAAAAACAAATCTTCAACTAATATTTTGGAATTTAGGGTAGCTTACAAGAAAGTTAGTTGAACTAGAGAAGGTAATAATGAGAAGAATAATAATTAATATTTTGAGTCTTTAGGAGACAAAAAAGTTGGAGAACAAGCTAAAGTTATCAGAAAAAGTAAAGAATAGAAATGGAGTAGGGATCGACTAGTAAACGATGTTGTTAATGTATATAGAAAGGGTGATAGGATTTTGAAGGTAAAGATTGTGGAAGAGATAATGTAAATATCGTGAGTGCATATGCACCCTAAGTAGATGTTGAGGATAGGGTCAGAGGACCTTAATAAAATGGTACAAAATATTCCCTAGAGAGATAGGCTTTTTGTCAAAGGAATCTTGAATGATCATGTGGAGATGAGTCCATATGAAAATGTACATAAAATTTTCAGCTATGAAGTATGAAATGGAGGAAAAACCATCCTAGACTTTTTTTTCTTATACCTTGTTTGTAACTAACACTTGTTTCAAGAAGCGGGATTCTAATGAAGTGACTTTCGGAGTGGGGCAAAGATAGACTACGTGTTAACAAGGAAGATAGACAAGAGTAGTGCTTGAATTGTAAGGTAATTCCATGGGAGAGTGTAGTCAATTAACATAAACTAATAGTTTCAAATATTTGCATCAAATCAAGGTTTTAGAGGCCTAGGCAACCAAGGGAGAAGAGAATAAGATAGTGGAGTTTAGATAACACCAATATAAAGGTTATGGTGAAAAGATTGGCTTTGGAGGAGGTACCTAACTCTACTTGAAGAAAGATAATAGCATGTATTTGTCGAGTAGCAAAGGAGGTACACATTAAGTTAAGCGAAAAACCACTAACATACCGGGACACAACATGGTAGAATGAGGAAGTAAAAGTAGCAGTCAAGAAAAAGAGAAAACGTCACCACCGAAAAATCTAGATATAAAGAAATTGGTGCTAGACATAGGAAAACTGAAGTTAAGGCAAGGGCAAGGTGTATAACGATATTTACGATGAGAAAAGGAGAGGCTAGAGGCAAGGTGTATAACGATATTTACGATAAATTGAAGTATGAAGGGTACAAAGAGATATGTAGGATATTAAAGAGGAGACAAATGTTTGTCAATGATCTTTATGTGGTCAAGTGCGTAAAGGATAGAAGACAAAGGATTATTGTCCAAAATAACAAGATTAAATTCAAATGGACAGAGAGTGTTGTTGAGTTGTTCAATGGAAGTCTAGGGGACACTAATATTAAAGATAACAAATTTAAATGGGAGTATATGAGAAAGATACAAAAAAATAGAAGTGAAGAAGGCATTGAATAGGATGAAATTAAGGAAGGTTGTATTCTTATTGAGAGGCATAATTGGTATTAAGTGGTAACAAAAATTGATAACAAGATTAAGAGGGCATGTCAATGCCACAAAATTTGAGGAAAAGCACCATGGTGTCTATTTATAAGAACAAATCAATAAATCTTATCAATCACACCGTGAAAATATGGGAGTGATTGAGCATAAATTGAGGAAGTATGTGAAATCAATTAGGATTTATACTATGTCTATCAACCACGAAAGCTATCCACCTTATTGGAACATTATCGTGCAAGGAAGAAAGATATACACACAGTGCTTTTTGATTTAGAGAAAGTGTATAACAAGATACCGAGAGAAGTACTTTAGTAGGTAATAACTAAAAAAGGAATACCATGTAAATACATCAACCTAATTAAGTACATGTATCAGGAAGTTAAAAAAATGTTAGAAGTTGTGGTGGAATCAACAGACTTTCCTACTATAATACCAAGGATTTGCCTTACATCCCTTCGTTTTCGTGAGCGTCCTAGACAAAGTAACAAAATCAATGTGGCTAAGAAAGGCCAAGGATGACAAGGATGGAGGGATTAGGAAAGATATTGACATGTAAACTAGCAAAGAAAGCAAATAAAACTAATAAAAACACATTCCTTAGGTTGGAAAACAAACAAGCAACGTGAAATCTCACTCAAACTTGGAAGGAAGCAAAGAAGCTTTACTCAACAAGATTTTTATTTGATTTCGAATTCGATATGCTGAAAATCCAGCACCTAGCATCCTATTTATATTGGTCTTAAACCGTGTTTGAGAAGGTTTAGACTGTCTTATTGCTCCTACTTTGATTAGGTTTAGGACTCTATTAATACTCCTACTTAAATTAGAATTCTAACAACTCCTAGTTTACTAATTTGACTCAAACTAATCTAAAAAAACTTGGAACCGACAAGGAAAGCTTGAATTCGGCCAAACTCTACCTAAGGAAAAACTCTCTTAAATGAAAGGTAAAAACATGTAAGCAAAATAACTAACACTCTTATAACTTCCTAATTTGTGTCTTTGTCTTCCAACTCATGCATGACACTAAGCATGTATTTCCAAGCTCAAACCCACGTTTTTATAAGCAAAAAGGTTTGAATGAGCTTAGGTAATTTTGTCCACTTTTTGTAGTCTGCTTGAGCTTATCTTGATGCCTTTTGTCTTTATCTTGATTCATCATATATAAAGAAAAAGACTTTGAAAAAAGATGGCTCTAAGAGAGAACGAAGGAGAAGCATTGTTTTGGATGATCACAAAAGATGGTTGATCCCATATTTTTGGGATAAAGGTTTGGCTTTGTTATCATTTCATATAAAGTAAAACTTTAAAGTGGTCAAAGTTTCCAATCAAAAACTACCTTAATGCATTTCCTATAGTTAAGGAGCGTAAATGTATAGCACCTAGGTTTGTCACTAGAGATGCATATAATTTCTTGTAAAGATGGTAAGGGAATAATCTAGAAACATCTAAGAGAAGGAAAGAAGATCCTAAAGTAATGATTTTGCACCTAAGTTCTTAACTGCTTGCCAAATTGAAGATAAACCAAAATAATACACCACATAACTCCCTATGTGAAGATTACATCACATAACTAATATATACAATATCATTCTATAACACTACTCATTCCAGAATGATGGAATGAGGAAGTAATTAATTGTAATTCTTAAAAAAAATCAATTCAAACTAAAATGCACAAAGTGCACGAAGTTTGCATCTTTTCATCTAAATAACACACCAATTAGAATCCCAATACCAATACTCTGTCATTCCTGATTTAAATTTCCCTATAAACATGACTATTAATCATGAGATTTCAGAGTGTGGAAGTAATCAGTTAATAACCCACAAAATTTGATTTAAACCCTTTTACAAAATTTGATTTAAACACAAAGCAAAGGGTCACACCAACTAGAAGCAAAATACTCCCTCTATCAAAATTTATTGTCACATTACAAAATCGAATTGCACTATCATGGAAAATATTAATCCCACAAAGCAATCATTTTATAATCCTCGAACAAGCGACAAAAAGTCCGAGAGTGTAAAGGGTTTGTATCTTTTCTTTTCAAATTTTTCACCATTCAAAAGCCCAATACTCCCTTCATCCCCATTTACAGTCACATTGCTGAATCAAATAGCAATATCATCGTGATATTAATACTGATTTAATCTACAAGCACAAATAAATATAATAAACACATTCGACTCGAAAAAAGCAATTAATTAAACATCTTAAAACACCACATAAATACAGAAAGAAAATCACACCTCCTCCATTTCACGCAAAATAACATCACGCTCACGTGTAATCCGTTTCTCCTCAAATGTAGAATTCTGCAAGATATCGGCCAAAATATCTATCGCCTTCGGAACATCGGTATCCATAACCTTAGCAAAATACGTGGTCTGCTCCCTCGAAGTGTACGCATTCAAATGCCCGCCCATATTCTCAATCTCCTCCTCAAGGTCCCGAGCAGATCTCCTCTCAGTGCCCTTAAATATCATGTGCTCCAAGAAATGTGCAGTGCCGTTAGTTTCCTCGCTTTCAAAGCGAGACCCGGCATCGATCCAGACCCCGACGGTGGCGGTGCGTGCGGCGAGCTGTGACTCGGTGGCGACGCGGAGGCCATTGGAGAGGGTGGTGACTTTGGTGGCGGGGGTGGTGAGGATAGAGGAGTGGTCGGCGGTGGCGGGGTGGGGGGAGTTGTGTTTGAGGAATCTAGGGTCGGGGTTTTCGAGGCGTCTGAGCTTGGATTTAACGGATTCGGCGAGGCGGTCGTATATCATGGCGGTGGTAGGTGGCGGGGAGGGAGTTGGGGCGGTGGAGTGAGTGGCGATGGCGGAGGAATAGAGGCGGCGAGAATGGAGAGCGAAGCTCCGAGAGCGAGAGAGGAGGCGTGCGTGAGACATGTTCGGGTATTGTGAGGGTGTGAGAAATGGAGTTAGGGGATTAGTCGCATTAGGTTAGGCCACACTTAATAAGGCCGATTATTGATCCCGTCCTCTACGACATCAATACATGAATGAAAGGTAAAAAAGAATTCGAAATGTTTTTCCACGAGTATTGGGGTTTGTTAAATGGACAACTGAGGATTTTTTGACTTGTTTGAAGGTGATGATATTGGGAGGACAAAGTTTCATTTTAAGAGCAGAAGGGCTCCTTAAGAACTTGTCTTGAGGAACTCAAAAATGGATCTTCTACTTCTCTCATTTCTAAAAGTTGTTTTGTGCACATTTGGACTTTTAAAAACTTATAAATTTGTGTGGTTTTACCTAGTGGTCGCCATGAGGTTGGGCCGAGCGGGCTTGGCTTGGGATCGGCCCAAGGGGTGGGCTAGAGGTGGACTGGGCTAGGCTGGGGCAGTGGTAGGGTTGGGCTAGGTTATGTTGAATCTTCTTTATTCGTAACCGACCCACTTAAAATGTGGGTTGAGCCAGTTTAGGGCTACACTAGAAATAGGTGGGGCTGACATTCTTATGTTGGTACCACTCGTGTGGGCTACTTGTTTCATCATTTAGGGAGAACGAGCAGACATCGAACGATTAGTTTCTATTTCTTGGTAGGACCAAGGTTGGCTGGCCCGCCCACTGGCCATTTGTTTTACCGGACAATTCTTGAGAAACACTTTTAGGAGGTTGGCCAAATATCACCTTTTGTAAACGGTGGGTTCTTTTAAATTTGTACGTCAAAGGATTACTTTATAACTAATACTAATTGTTACAATTGTGTATAAACTAAAATCCTCTCATCTTAATAAGGTGCCTAATGATGATACAATGTTGTCCGATCTAACATAAGATAGAATATTGAAAATTTTGAGTGAGAAATTTGGTCATCATCGAACTCCACCTATCAGAAACCTTGACATGACCAATCACAAGTAATGGTAAGTAAGGGTTGTGATCCACGAGGAATGACCTTTTAATAAATACTAGCTTTTGCAATTCAAAAAACAAGCTAGTTTAAAACAAAGAGCTAAAGAGTTGTTAAACTAAATGTCAACTACGAATGCAAGGTTAAACAAAAAAAATTCAAGAATGAGAAAATGCTAGGGAGGGAGAGATCCACCACCAACCAAATATGAAATAGCTAGGGAGAAATTCACGTGATAGGAAGGAACAAATTAGGGTTCTAAACCGATGCCTTCCTCTCATAAGAGACACAAGCCTAATAATTTCCTAAGCCAAAATACAAGGCTATCGCAAACTTATCAAAAATATCTAATTACCTTAACTAGTGTAACTCGAGTAACTAAGGTCGAATCTCCAGACTAATGAATCAATTAGTTAGATTGACTTCAGCTTCCCTCTAATGCAATTAATTCTACTTTCTTGAAATCATGCATATAAAGATATTAAACACGTCATTCTTAAGTCTTAATGCTCATAATATCTACTTTTATGATGTCACTTACACCTTAAACTAGGATTCTGAGGTAGTTTATGAACCAATTTTTGTTGTGAACCTAATCCATATCATAAATTTAACTACATATAATCTTTTAATAAGATTAAAGCCAACCCTAAGTTAAAAGAAATTACATAATGATTATAGATTTTGGGGTACAAGATTTATGTATTATCCATTCATATTAGGGTTCATCAATACACTAGATTATGGGACTCCTCACTCATAATGATCATAGCAACAACATAAATTATCAAGAAAACATAATTAATAAACAAAATAAAGAAAGAGATTGAATGGAGAAAGAAAAGTACTTATGATTAATTAATCGATAAAACAGCAAGAATCGTTGATTACAATAGCAAGAAAACCTTTAAATCCAAACACGCGCTCAATAGCAATGCATAAATCTATGAATCTCTGTCTCTCCATATTTATAAAACCTACAAAACTATCTATATTAAACTATATTCACATTGGACTTAATTAAGGAAAACCGCAAAAATTTATCCTAGAATAGCACACTCTGACACTCATTTGAGTCCCTTCTTAAAACGTTTGAGATTCTTAAGCTAAACTCAATTTCTGGTATAGACTTTGATGAGTTCTTTGCACACTCGTCTGAGTCTCTTCTTTTTCTCAAAGTTTGTGCTTTCTGCCTCTTATTTAATCTTCATGGCATTGGAACTCGGATGAATGCTCTACAAGCACATCCGAGTCTCCTCTATTTATGCTTGTTTCCACTTATTAAAGCATCATTGCTTCTTACACAATCAAATCTTTAATCCTTTTGCTCTAGTGACTCGTGTTTCTTCATAATCTCTCTCAAAGGTCTCGTGGATCACTTTATGACAACATGAGCTCGTGTCAAAACTCAGGGATTGCTCTAGTATTCCTGAATAAGATTAAAAACACTAAAAATACCCGTTAACGCATCATATGAATTATGAAAGAGAAAAGGCTAAAACTAGTTAAATCTACACTAAACGTGCCTACACTACACACAAAAGTTCCTAAAACATCCCTAATTTATATACTCAAATGGACTTAATAAATTCCCTAAAATTAAATGAATGCTTATCCCCAAGCATTCAAAAGCAAGATGAATGGAAAATGTGAGATAGCATCCCCTCGGGAATATGCACATGCCCTGATTTTATAAAAACTTTGTCAAAACAAACTTAAAACAAAATATCACACATTGACAAGTAAAATCCATGAACCCTTAGCCACCAGGAAGAACAACTATAAACTCCCTTATGCTAGCCTCATTCATATACTATATATTTCTCACTTCAGGTGTGCATAAGGAGAATAAGCCACTCATTTGTTTACGAGATTGAAAATGCTCTCAGCCTAATAATTTATATCAACTTTGTTGATTTTCCTCTTTAGGTTTACCTTTTGTCTTTCTCCACTATTAGGCGTGATTACAACTCAAAAGGTCATGATTCTCGAGAATGGGTAGACTTGGCTAGATAGGGTAGGATAATGATATTTAGGAATATGGTAGTCAAAACCTAAATAAAATCCCACTACATTACTTGAAGATTGGGTTCAAAACCATCCTTAAAGCCTCCAAACTACCAAAGATAGCCTCTTCATTTTTCTGATTTGATATTTTTCTTTTATCTTTCTTTTAGCTTGATTCATCATTTTTCTTTTTCTTTTCAAAGATCGATCACCAATGAGGTGACTTATCCTCAAATTCTTCCTTTTTCAAGCAATACTCAAAATGCATCGTTCTTTGCCATCTTTCTTCACTCTTCTCTTTTTCTTCTTTTCTCTTCACAATAACTTTTTCCGAAGCACGATCTTAAGACGAATGGATAGTGATAAGTCTTAATTAGATTTATATATTTAAGGAATTTTAAGTCTATCTACATGTAGTTATTTGTATTTTAATTCAGTTTTTATCAAGTTCTGCTCTTTTGCTTTCATATGATGCATTCACGTGTTTTCATAGTGTTTGTGGTGTTTTTTAAGATCCCTGAGAACTCAGTGTCAAAGGATGAGTTCAAGATATAAGAGAGGATCGTACAAAGCCTAATCCACATGAAGAACATGGAGTTATGAGAACCCAAACAAAGGACTAAGCAAAGAAGCAGAATAAGAGTCTAAAATAAGGAGACTTGGTCGAGTATGCAGAGGACTTGACCGAGTGGATGCACTAAAATAAGCAAAAAGTGACTTCCAGGAAAAAAGGTGAAGAAAAAATGGACACTTAATTGATTGTGTAGAGCACTCGATGGAGTCCTTGCTCATTTAGCCAATTCTAACCTACCGTAAAAAATTGCTTAAAGAGAAGACACTCAGTCGAGTGCCAATTCCACTCTATCGAGTCCCTTCTACTGGGACTATTTTCTACACGACTTGTATTTTGGTTTTGAAAGGCGTGCTTCCCTAGGTTTTATTTAGTTTTTCTCTAGATTTCCTATTGTTCTCTTATATTTCCATTGAAGCACTTAGATTTACCGCATAATCTAGCCTTATTAACATCGAATTCAGTTTGTTTTATAATCAATTTTTCAGTACTTTACTCTCTCTATTGTTTAGCCTATTTTCTATTATTAATCATGTCTACTATTATTATTAATGTTGTTTTAATATTCAATATGTGTGACTAGTTTTTTAATCTAGGATCCCGATGAACCTTAATATGGGTTAGGCATAGATGAATCCCGAAACTTGAACCCAAATGCATAAATCAATTCTTTTAATCTATGATTGGCTTTAACACCATTAAAAGGCTAGACATAGTTGATTAATTACATGGATTAAGTTCAACAACAAGAGTCGGTGCATAATCTGAATTAGAATCATAGGTGAGGATCACGAAAGGAGACGTCATGACCATTAAGACTTTGATAAATGTTGTGTTTAATGTCTTCTTATTGCATGACTCTAGGAAAGTAGGTATGACTGCTTTAGGGGGGAAGCTATTGATACTCGAGAGATCCTTAGTATCATATAGGACACATTTGTCTTAAGAATTGCATTATGTGTTGAATTTGAGGGATCAATATAGAAATTTATATCTAGTCATATTAGTGGAGATTCGTTGCCCTAGATGTTCGTCTCATATTGAGATCAGTATTAGCTATAATTCTTGTCTTAGCCTAGTTTGGTCTAGTTTATAGTTTAGATTATTAATCCTCGTTTAATTAGGTTGATAGTTTATTTTTGATAGGGTAGTGACAACCCCCTCAAATAGAAAGCATACATTAATAAATTATATTTCCAAGACCTAAGCTATCCATATCGCTCCAAAACATACCCTTCAAAAATAAACGTACAAAAAGGCTCTAAGGCTTTAAATGTAAGGTGTGAAGAAAGAGGAAATAAAAGCTCAACATCTTTGTCCTAGGAGTAGATAAAAAGAAAAATAATTTGTGAAGAGAACCTAAGTACAAGAATTCAATCATTCCATAAGTAGGTATCATAGAGTCTCAAAAATCCTGCTATTGAAAGTCCTGCTAGAGGATTCAAGTTTATACTCTTGCTAGTGATGGAAGTTTTTCTTTATGCAAGAAGGCATAAGGAGCCAAGTTATGAAGAAGGGGCTGACCCACAAGCCACTCAAAAGATTGGTTTCGACCACGGCGAGGTCAAATCTAGCGCATGGATTGCAAGGTGCATAGGGTGATGTGTGTGAGCCATGGTATCTCATAAGGCAAGCAAGTTATCAATATCACATGAAAGAACAAGCAGGGTTAGCAAGCCCTCATTGGCTATATCATTGCAACCGTTGGTAACTTAGGCAAGGTATTCCATGAACCACTAGTGGAAAAAATGGCATCTACTACATTATTTATGCTCCGGTTTTTGTAGAAACAAAGCATAAAGTTTACGGAATATTACATTAAACTCATTCTATGCTCCGGTCTTATAATAACCGAAGCATAAAACCGGTATATACTCCGGTTGCCTTTAAACCGAAGCATAAAACATAATATACTCTGGGCTTTATAACCGCATCATAAATAATTCTCCCGCATAATTTTATTAGGTCTTCGCTCGCGCGTGCTCAAATACATACACTTAAACCGGAGGCATTCACACAGCAGCCCTTTCATACCCACGACTCTCAACCGCATTCCCTCAAAACAGCAACCACTACTCTCATCCTACATCTCAATCCCCACGCATTACACTCTCAACTGCATTCCCCATTATTCCAATAGCGAAAGAACTCGGAATCTCTTCATGAATTGGAATAGAAATCTGAAAGATTAGTTCGATTATTCAATTCCCGTATTTAAGTTGCTGAAATTATGCGTGTTGTTGTTAATCTCTTCGTGAATCTCTTCATGAATTGGAATAGACATCTGTATGCGTGTTGTTGCTGAAAATTCTGGTTGCGTGTTTAAGTTTTAAATTATGGGCGTGTATTATTGCGGAAAATTGGGTGTTTTGATTGGTGAATGATGCAAGTTAGAAAACAATTATCGAAGTGGGGTTGTTTCAAGTTGGGTTATTGTAATTAGAGGGACATGTATCATTGAACAGAGAATTAGGCAATGATTCCAGAAACAAGGACTAAAAACATTTGCTAAACTAGAACCCTTACTTTCAGTCGATGATGCATATGTCATGATTTGAAGATAAAAACCAAGGCGAGGGATTATTAACATATAATAACCAAACAATATAATAAATTATTAACATATAAATTAATGATGAATTGAGATTGATATGGAACAAATTTTCATCTAAGCTACTTGTGTAACATTTTATTTGATGTAGTTGGGGTACATTTTGAGATTATTTTCAAGCATATTGTACAAGCATATTGCAATATTTAATTTCATACAGTGGACAACATTTGTGGCGAAACCAACAAAGTTATGCTTTACTTCCAAAATAAAAGAAGCACAACCAAAAGAAGTTAGTTATGATGCTATCAGTGTTAATGACTAGAATGTTTGCCTCACATATTAGAGTCATACGAAGTCATTGGTTTTGTGGTTGGAAGACTTGATTGCATAATGCTTTGAGATCAAATGATTTGCTGCTTCTTTTGACTTTTGATAGTATCTATTGTGTGTTTGAGTCCAACTTGAACTCTTCTTTATGTATACAAGTATTAATAAGTTAAATGCCAATTAGTGAGAACTAAATTAATCATTGCATATAGATTAACAAATTTTAGCATATCAATTGGTCTTTTATCTTCTTTAAAGTTTCAATAAAACTAAGGGATGACAATATTCTTTGAAACACTATGGAATAGTAAAATCAATGCAGATCAATAGTTACAGCTAACAAATACTATGAAGTGTCTTGTAAAAAAATCAGATAAAAATACTTCAACAAAACTAAGGGACAATACATATATCCACATTTATTAGCCTATTTACTATAATATTAGAGAGAACACTATAATTTTGCAGATGTTTTTGCAGATGTTTTTCCAAAGAAAAAAGGTAAACTCTCACAAATAATACAAACGTTCCTACTAGTATATTTTGCAGAAGGGGATCTTTTTGTAGTACTAAGTCTAATTTGGTATAGGTGCACTCATTGTACTCATTGTCACTGTGGATTTAGCAAATTGCAATAATCATTTCAATATTCATTTCTAAATTATCTTTATTTTCAAGGAACTCATTTAAGACTTACTCATTTCTTGTAAATCTTGATTAGTCAGAGCATGGAAAAAGATTGTTCGGGATATATGGTAGCATTGAATCATTAGAATTTGTGGATGGGGGTGAATAATTTTGTAGTAATGCTGTCAAAAATCAAGCTAAGGTAGGGGAAATTGGATTCTATTGCCCATGTGTCAAGTGTGGCAATGTATCAAAGGTCGAGGGCATTGACATCCTCAGGGAGTATATACTTCAGCGTGGATTTAGGCCTTAATATCATGTTTGGATGTGGCATGGTGAGGAGGGAGTTTTTGAAGGAAACACTGTTCCTCAGAATTTCCATGAAGAAGAAGATGTTGCTCATGCGGTGGAGAATAATGAGTATGAGAATGACGAGGAGGATGTCAATAAGGACATAGATCGTGTTGATGAGATAATGTACGGGGTCGAGGATGAGTTAGGAAAACATCCTCGTGTTTTTGAGTTGTTGAAAGAAGTTTATGAGAAGCCTCTCTACCCTGGATGTACAAAATTCACCAAACTGACAGTCGTGTTGACACTTTTCAATATTAAGTCAAAGTTTAACTGGAGTGATATTAGTTTCACAAGTTTATTAGAAGTGTTAGGTGAGATGTTTCCTGATGGAAATGAACTTCCAAAATCTACATATTATGCCAAAAAGCTCATGTGGCCTTTTGGCTTAAAGTACTAGAAGATACATGCTTGTCCGAATGATTGTGTATTGTATTGGAAGGAACATGAGAACTTAGAAGAATGTCCGCGTTGTGGGTTGTCACTTTATAAGCGTAAAGGGGCTCGGGGTGCTAAAGGTCCCCCAACTAAGGTGTTATGGTATCTTCCAATAATTCTAACATTTAAGCGCTTATTTTCTCTAAAGAAAAATTATACAAATTTAAGGTGGCATGCAGATAGGGTGAAGAATGGTCATCTCCTCACACATCCAGCTGATTCTCCCGAGTGGAAGACTATTAATAGGTTGCATAAGACATTTGGGGTTGAAGACCGTAATTTGAGGCTTAGACTGTGTACTGATGGAATGAACCCATTCGGGACTCTTAGTTCTCAATACAGTACATGGCCGGTACTCTTAGTTATTTATAATTTGCCTCCTTGGTTGTGCATGAAACATAAGTACATTATACATTCGCTTCTAATCTCAGGTCCTAAACAACCTGAAAATGATATTGATGTATATCTTGCACCCCTTGTTGAGGATTTGAGAAAGATGTGGGATGAAGGGGTTTCTGTGTACGATGCACATGCTAATGAAGTTTTCACATTACGTGCAATGCTTTTATGTACCGTCAATGATTTCCCGGCATATGGCAACTTATCCGGGTATAAGAATAAAGGGAAGAAAGCATGCCCAATTTGTATCAATGACATGGAAGCTACGTGGATTCCTAAGTGCAAACATGTCTTCATGCCCCATCGAAAGTTCCTCCCTCATGATCACCCCTACCGTAAGAAAAAGAAGGTGTTCAATGGAGAGGTCAAAGAGCGTATAGCTCGTCGACCGTTAACCGGGTATGAGGTTTATGAACAAGTTAAGGGGGTTGAAATGGTTTTTGGTAAACCAGGACAAGGGGGTGAAGGGCTATGGAAGAAAGAGTCAATATTTTGGAAGCTTCCATATTGGAGAGATTTACAAGTTAGACATTTCCTCGACGTTATGCATATAGAGAAAAATGTATACGATGCAATACTAGGGACGCTCATGAACATTCCAGGTAAGACAAAGGATGTGAAGGCCGTGCGAGATTACTTAGAATGCGAGGGGCTTTGCCCAGAGTTGTGGCCATAGGTTAAGGAGGTAAAGAAAAGGTATAGAACCAAGGAAGGAGGTGACAAGAACAAGGGAAAGGGAAAGGGTAAATAAAAGGTGATAGGTGATAAGAAACAGAGTGTTGAAAAGAAGATGGGTAAAAATGCTAAAAATATTTATTTACCTCCGGCTTGTTATACATTGTCCAAAGAAGAGAAGCGGTTTTTTTGTGAGTCTTTGTATGGCATTAAGGTTCCATTGAGATACTCATCTAACATGAAAAGATTTGTGTCCCTAAATGGTGAGTTGAAGTTGGGAAGCATGAAATCCCATGATTGCCATGTCATGATGCAAGTGTTCTTACCAACTGCAATCCGGGGGATACTTCTAAAACATGTGAGATATGCTATTATCGAACTATGTTCTTTCTTTAACACAATATGCAGTAAAGTGCTTGATCCCTTGAAACTTGATTCCCTTCGAGAAGATGTGATGTAAACTTTATGCAAGTTTGAGATGTATTTCCCACCTTCATTTTTTGATATTATGGTTCACCTAATTGTCCATCTCGTTCGTGAAATCAAGCTTTTAGGTCCCATTTATTTGAGGTGGTGTTATCCTTTTGAAAGACATATGGGTGTTTTACAAAACAAAGTGAGGAACCCGACACAACGCGAGGCCAATATGATTCAAGGTACTGTGAGCGGTGAGATTGGTAATTTTATAGCTAAGTATATGGCCAGTGCAGAGCCTATTAGACTTCCTACCTCTCGACATACAGGGAGACTTAAGGGAAAGGGAACAATTGGCTCAAAATTTATCATATCTCCTAGAGACCAGCTCCTGCAAGCACACTTATATGTCTTACATCATGTTCCAGAAGTCCATCCCTTTTTGAATGAGCATTATGAGGAATTGCGTGTCAAAAATCCTTCTAAAGGAGATAGAGCCTTGATGCAGTTACATAATAAGACATTTATTGATTGATTTCATAATCGAGTAGTATGTGAACAACTTGAGGATGTGTCTAACATTGTGAAGTGGTTAGCTTTTGGTCCTCGCAAAGATGTCAACAAATATGAGGGTTATGATGTCAATGGGTACACCTTTTGGACTGAGGGTCAAGATCAAAAGTCCTCTTTCGTGCAGAATAGTGGTGTTTCTATTTTGTCGTCATCTACATTTTACGCGAGTGCCAAGGACCATTCACTAGTAGATGCCAAGTTATTATACTATGGGAGAGTACAGGAAATATGGGAGCTTGACTACTCTAGTTTCACAGTTGGTCTTTTTAAATGCAAGTGGGTAGATAACAACAACAGATGTGTTAAAAATGATGACCCTTATGGATTTACTCTTGTAGACTTGAGTCATTTGCGTGATAGTGAAGAACCATACTTGCCATACATGCTAAGCAAGTATTCTACATTATAGACCCCAATGATACCAATTGGTCTATTGTTATACCTGGAAAAAGAAGTATCCTCAGTATAGGTGATGTTGATGATGAAGAAGAGTACGATGCCTTTGAGGACTCCCCACCTTTTACTAATCCAAAATCTAGTGTGGAAGATGATGGAGATGCTGACACTGGTTACATGTATGTAGATCACAAAGAAGGAATACATTTGAATTTTGATAAGTAATGTACAAGGTATGATAAACTTAATTGGGTTTTGTCAAAATTGGCTTGGTTTTAGACTTAGAAGAGTGTCCACTTGTTATATAATTTATTTTGTGATTGCGTTATTTGTTTGGATATACAATTATCTTCCTTTATGATTAATTGATGCATTAAACATAAATTTTTACTGTTACTCACACTAGGATTCTATTGTAAATTTTTACTGCATTTTCTTTGCTATCACTCACACTAAGATCTCTTCTACAATGAATCCTTTTAGAGATGGCATACTCCCTGAGGAGGAAGATGTTGAGGATAGGCATAACAATGATGATGAGGAATATGATGCAGATCTAGAGGAGGATAAAGGAGACTCCGAAGAAAGGGATTACGATGAGGTCTCTTCTAGGTTTGATCAGCATGAGTTGATGGCGAACCAAGCCCCAACAATTGATGGTATACTTGACACAACCACAAAGGAGCATGATTTGATGGTGAAACCTCAACAAACACAAGTTTGTGATCAAGTTGCCACCACTAGTAAAGAGGGTTCTAAGAAAAGAAAAGGGAGAGGTCCAACAAAGAATCTAAAAGTGATAGAACTAATGCACCTTGAGTATAATAGCTTGGGTCAACCATGGGGAAAGTGGCATAGACAATATGGAACACAACTTGGAATTTGTATGCGCAAAATTTCCATCTTGTATACGTGGAGTGAGGTGCTAGAGGGTTTAAAGAAATCAATATGGGAAGATACAGTGGTAAGCAAGTACTTAATGTTAACCTGCGTATTGTTGCTAGATTAATTGAATTCAATTTTTTGAGTGCATAATTAAATGCGAACTATCTAAATTTTCCTTTTTTGTAGAATTTATTTCATATTCAACCCGATTAAAGTAAGAAGGATATTTTCTATTCTGCTATTGCAAAGAGATTTAGAGATTTCAAGTCCAAGTTAGTGAGTGGATGGATTTCTAAGAAGAGAGATAGATCTCTGTCAAGTAAGAAGATGAAGATAGGAATGGAAAATAAAGAGGGAGATCCGAGTAGTAAGGAAGCACCATAATCAATGCCTTATGAAATATGGGGTCACATCACTAAGGATGAATGGGAAGCATTTGTCGCAAAAAAACGACTCCAAAAGAAGTTGTAAGTACTAAGCAGTAGCGTCTAAAATAATATTTACTCATGTTAAAATTCAATAAATTAGTATTTAACTTTTATTACTTTGATTGCTATTGATTCATCAGGAAAAGCATAGTAAAGCATCACAATGTTCGAGCCAAAAGAAGTTTTACCATCACATGGGTCGTAGAACTTATGATGAGTCCCGAAAGGAATAGATTGATACTGGGTTTTACCCTACTCTAAGCTCATCCTCATCAGTGGGAACTAGTTCTATAGTTATGAATAAGGGAGATCGAGTTCTTGATTGGTATTGTTCGCTTCATGTTCGAGATTCAAGCGGTAGAAGAACCATTTTCGAGCCGGGAATAAAGAAGATAGCTGATACAGTGGTGAGTTCTTAACATTGTGACCTATAATATATCCACTTTATTAGAATATCAACTAAGCAATTCCCCATTTTCTTTAAGCAGATGGGATGGAAGGCCAAGGAGGCTACAGGCGAGTTCACTCCTAAAGGCAATGTTGATGCCTTACACATGGTGCTAGGAAAAGACCATAACGGACGTGTGAAAGGCAAAGGAGGCTTACGATTAGGGAAGAAGAAGGCCTTTGGAACAGAGTGTGTTGCATCACAATCAACTACGAACATAATGATACCACAAGATTTGGAGGCCATAACTTCTAAGATAGAAGAGCAAGTTATGGAGAAGATGAACAAGAAATTTGCTACCATCTTGGAACGAATGGGATTACCTATTTTTGACTTCATGGATATTAACCATGGGGAAAAATTAAGCCAACAAGACCCAGAAACTCCAGTCGAGAGAGTTGAAGACCAACCGAGACCCCCTAGAGATCCACCAATGCCTATTTTAGAGGTAAATACTTTGAATATATTTAATAAGTTAATTGGATGATGCCTACTTGTGATGTTAATTATGTCCAACAATGTTTTTAGGAAGAGACCCCTTGTTGTCTTTTACTACCCCAATTTGGTGTGGCCAATGGTGATGAGTTAATTGAGGTTGCATATGGACGAGCACAACCATCAATAACTTGCCAAAAGGTGCATTTGTTGACTGTTTCTAGTGGTCAATTAAGTGTTTCCATAAAGACTATTGTTAATAGATTTGAAGATTTCTCACTCCCGGTTCCAAGGCCAGAATGAAACCTCAATAAAATGTCAGATGCGCTAGGTAGTTTCGTGGCACAGCCATGTGCTTGGGTTCGGTTTTCAAAGGAGGTAAAGTTTATGAGATTTCTTTTTCATTTTATTAATGTTGGAACTATTTTTTTGCAATTAATAAAAGAGTTTAAATTTCTATTTAGGCTTTACAAAAAATAAATAATGCTTCAAAAAAGAAAAAAGATGAGGCAACCAAAGAGGGGTCGCAAGTAAAAGACAAGGAAGAGGAGGAAAAAAGTAAGAACAAGAGAGTGGTATCATCAAAGGGGTCAACTCCGATGATAAAAACAAATGGAGATCCACTTGTGAGTATTCAAGTGCTTGAAACTCTACGCAAAGATTGTTTGTGGTTGCATACATGTTTTACCAATGTGCCTGATGACAAGCCAATTCAAGTTGATTTGGCAAAAGAACAATTCCACTACATGGAGGACACACTAACATGGGTATACAAAGTGGATGTTTGTAAATTTCTATCAGGAGAAATGTTGAATGTATCCATAATACAAGTTTTCATGAGGTGAAATATATGTACTCTACTATAGTTAATTTTGTGCACTTCATAGTTGGGTTTAAGGACAAGTCTAACATATCTTATTTGTTATGAGTTCAGTGCACTTCATAAGGATTTGAGTGAATACAAGTCAGCTTTGAAAGTTGGGTGTTATGTCCACAACAGATTTGTGACACACAATGTATGACAAGCCAACCCGAGGTGAAGGAATACATTGAACAAAGTTTGATAAAATCAATCAAAGACGGGGACAAATTTATTTTGGCATCGTATATTGAAGAGTATGTTTTAGTCCCAACATGATTTATATTTCTTTTACCATCATTATATAAGTTATCATGTTTCTCATTATTGACTTCAAAATCCTATTATAGTAAACATTGGTTGCTCCTAGTCATATGTCCTTTGACTCACACAGTATATCAATTCAATTTTGTGTGTCTACAACCACCTCGACATTTACTTATCAAATCCATGTTGACTAGGTATATATCTTTAAGCTAACCAAATACGTTTGATTTTGATTATTAACTTTAATATTGAAGGTTTTAGAGCACTCAAGAGGGGGGGGGGGGGGGGGGGGGGGGGGGGGGGGGGTGAATTGAGTGTTAAATAGTCTTGACCTATTTTTCTTACTTTTTCGATCTATGGGAGGAACCAGTTGTGCTGGTTCCTATTAGCAGCGGAATGTATGTAGAGCAATAAAGGAAGACACACAATTTAACAAGGTTCAGCCAACTCAGGCCTACGTCCTCCTACTCTATGCTCTTTTATTAATCTACTTCGAAAAACAAAGAACACAGACACTCAACTGTTTCCCTACTCTGGGAACCAGTTCACCCCACACTCTACTCCGAGTGTGCAATCGACTTACACTCGTAAGCCCTTTTGTGTTCTCACAAACACTCTCCCAGCCTTTCAACCCCTCTGTTAAAGGCTTTTTACAGAATCAAACTCTCCTTTGATCTTGCTTCTAAAAGCTAATATGAGAGAAAAATTTAAGTTCTAATGGTGCTCTTGTATATGACTTAATGAAAGGTTTTTGTGCTTAAGTGTGTATAATGCTCTCTAGAGATAAACTCAGTTTTCTTCACGTGAGAGACTTATTGAATTAGGTTGATTAGATGAGTTTATATATGTGATTTCAAAAACCCTAGCTTTCCTAAAATCACATAATCTTTTGAGCTGTCATCTTATGTGAGTTTAGGAAAGTATATATCTTATTTAACTTAATCATATAGATAGAATCAAATAAGGTAAATACTCCTAGTTTTTAGGTAACCAATATATTCTCATCTAATCTACCAGCTGCTTAATATATTTTCCAAAATAATTCTTAGAAAATAATTTTACAAAATCTTTTTAAAAATACGCAGCTTAATATTCCATTCAGTAAACCTGGTTCCCTGAACCTGGTTCCCTGAATTAAGTATGTTATGAATTCTGTTCCAGCTTTGTACCAGAATTCATAACATGACTTATCACACTTAAAACACTTATATTACCTACTCATATAATTCATACTACGGAGCACATTACATGAAAAACTAGATTAACAGTAAAGTACAAATATTCTTCTTTTCATGTAATCTACAAGACTTGAATCTTCCTTGGATGCTTCATCTTGAGCAAAGTATCTTTCTTCGAATGTCTTCGAAAGGCTTCTATGCTCCAAGTCTTGGAATCAGCTTAATTACTGCACATATAACATGGTTAACATGCAATAGATAATATGTGACTGTTTTACAGCATAGCAGTCAAGGAGATAGTTCCAACTACTTGTGACCTGTTTCCTGTAACTGTTTGTCATCATTCAAAACATCAAAACTTAAGGAACTCAAAAAATTTCCCCTTTTTTATGATGACAAACTAATTGAAGTTCCTGCAATCCAAGCACATTAAAAACATACAAACTCCAATAAAGTACTCAACTAGGATTGAGTACATCAACAATCTTTAAGACTAAAAATGGACACAGACTGAAAAATTCTCCTAAGCTAACTTGACTCGACTCTTATATTACTTAATCTAAAAATCCTAAAAGGCTAAGAAGATCCTAGGCTTCAGCTTCAACTCTTTCCCCCTTTTGGCATCATTAAAAAGTATACTCAGGTAAAAATAAAATGCACAAATTATTAAATGTACTCATCCATGCAGTGGCATCAACCACTATTCAAGTTAAATGCTGCAAAAATAGATTAGTCAAACTAAGCATGACATAGCAGAAATAAAAGTGTTCAAAACAAATACCAAACAAAGTTCAACACATTAAAGACCCCAACTCCATATCAAAAGAACAGTTCATGGAGTGGGAGGAAGCAAACCAACATAATCAGTCATAAGAGATAGGGTAGGCAGACAAAAACAGAAAACAGAATCAATCTTCATCATTCTCATACTCCTCTTCTCCTTCAGCATCCTCGTCTCCATCATCAGTTGGTTACTCATCTTCGTCTCCTTCCTCAGCATCATGCATCTCTTCTTCAGGGGGAGACTGTGGAGCAGCAGCACTTGTACCAGGTGCTTCTTGATCATGAGATCCAGCAAGCTTCTTTTCCAGATTATTATACCTAGAACCAATAGAAGAGGATAATTCTTTGACCAGACCAATGATGTATTTGAGCAAAATCTCCTGATCCTCCAACCTTTTCAGAACTAGAGCCTGACCTACTGGCTCCTCTACTTTCTTGTTCTTCTTTGTTGGAGATCTCACTTCCTCCACTGGTTCCTCTGTCTTAAACACCAGCTAATCCCCACTTACATCTAAACCCTTCTGCTTTAAGATGGCCCTGGTAAACACTGTAACTGGGATAGTGGAACCACTCAGGGGTACATTGTTAGATTTGAGCAGGTGGGTTATAAAGGATCCATAAGGCAAGGAGTGATGAGATGACCCACGACAGTTCATCATATGGGCCAACATTAATGCAGGAAGATTGATTTTCACCTTTTTCATTATCAGATACATCAATACCATTTCCATTATTCTCATAGTACCTCTACCCTGAGCCCTCGGTATTAAAACTTTATTACACAAAGAATGTAGAACTAGCATAACTGGTTCCTTCAAATTAACAGACTTGAGGACCCCTGGCTTTTTGGGCATCTTCCCTCCAAACATGAAAGCATATATCTCCTCTGGTGTGACCCCAACAAGCATAGGCCACCAGTCACCCGAGTACTTATCAAATCCATCTCTTGGTATGCTTAACAGACTTGACAGAGAAGCAACCGATAAACTTACATCAACCCCATTCACACATGAACTTATGGACATATCAGGCATTTGCTTGATATTAACATAAAATTCCCTAACTCCAGACATATTTGCAGCACAAACATCAAACAATATTAACCAACCTTGATAATCAAGCAACTTCTTGAACTCAGATAATGCAGCAATATCAAAGTACCCTTTTTTAACACCACACCCAGATAACACTAATCTAGAATTTAAATCAATAGAACCAGTAGGAATAGATTCTACAGATTTACCTTTTGAAGCACAAGAGGTTTTAACAGGCAACCTCTTTCTCTTGGTTCTTTGCACAAAATCAGCAGACTGTTCCTCCTGGGTGTCATCAATTTTCCTTTTTACAGATAACATGTGAAACGACCACTTCTCCTAACCTTTTCATCAGGTGATCCTTCCTTGAACCCAGTAACCTCTTCCACTTCGTCATTGTGCTCTTCAGCACTACTAACCTCCACCTCTTGACTCACAGTTTGCTGAGCTTCTGTCTCTTGTTCCCCCTGAGATGGTACAGGTTCCTTGATGATAGAGTCATCAGTTTCTGGAGGATGGAAGATAGGCTTAGGTTGTTTTGATGAGGGTTTGGTCGATTGTGGTGGTGAGGAGGATTTTTGAGGGGAATCAGGGGTTGTGGTAGGAATTTCTGAAGGTGATGAAGCTACATTGGGTGATGAAGGTTCAATTTGGGTTTGTTTTTGTTGAGAGGTTGGTGGAACAAGGATGGGGGTTCCTTTTGATTGAGTGGAGTCACTAGCAGACCCCTTTCCTCTTCCTCTCCTAGATGAAGTTACAGTCTTTCTTCCCATTGTGATAAAGAGAAATTAAGAATGAAGATGATGAATAATACTCTGATGTTGAGCAGTACGCAAAAGAGAGAAGGAGAATGATGAATGAGAAGTAATGAAGCTGCACAAAGGGTTAGAATATATATATATATATATATATATATATATATATATATATTGGAAGCACAACAAAAATATGGAAGTTCAGAAAAAAAAATGACGGTTAAACAATTAGATAAGTATGACAAGTTTTAAATTTTGAAAAGATAGCTATCATTACTTGCCATAAATATCTTAACCATCCTATAAACTAGGCAAGTGATTGATTTGCCATTATCTTTATGGGAAATGACTGAAATAAGATTATTTCCTTCCAAAAGGAAAATATCTTATAATAATCTTCCAAAGATATGAAAATATTATTCGGAAGACATATCAGTGCTGATCTGCTGTTTCCCTTTCCTGATACTTGATTAAAACCACCTCATCCTGGTTCTGGCAACTTAGTTTAATTTCACCTGTTTCTTGCAACAATGATTTTTAATCCTTTTGGGATCTTAAAACATTTACATAAAACTTGAAGGATTTCGACATAGGTATGTACACATACTATACAAGAGAATACCATTCTAACCAATCATTGAGGGAAATAAATGAAGCCAAAGACTAAAATCTAACTAGACCTAGTAAGATTCTTAAATTACAAAAAGTTTCTCTACACAAGGGTTTTATGAAGATATCAGCTGTTTGATCTTCACTTTTGCAAAACAACACTTTCACTAAACCTTTTTCTACATTATCTCTCAGAAAATGATGTCTAATCTCTATATGTTTGGTTTTGGAATGTTGAACTGGATTCTTAGAAATATTAATTGCACTGGTGTTGTCACAAAATATAGGAACACTATTATAAACAACACCAAAATCCTTTAGCTGGTTCCTTACCCACAGTAGCTGAGAACAGCATGAAGCTGCTGCAATATATTCTGCCTCTGCTGTGGATAAAGCCACTGAGTTTTGCATTTTAGAACTCCATGATATTAGACAGGAGCCAAGAAAGTGTGCCATACCTGATGTGCTCTTTCTATCAACAAGAAAGCCAGCATAGTCTGTACCCAATAAGATCAATTGCACTCCCTTTGGGGTACCACAAGCATAAGTCTGTTGTTCCCACAAGATACCTAAGTATCCTTCTAACAGCCTTCAAGTGAGATTCCTTTGGATTACTTTGAAACCTAGCACATAATCCAACAGAGAACACAATATCAGGTCTAATAGGTGTTAGATAGAGAAGGGAACCAATCATTCCTCTATAAAGTGTGGCTTCAACATCTTTTCCCTTTAGATCATTAACAAATTTTGTGGATGTGGGAATAGGTGTATCATAAGCCTTGCTATTTTCCATGCCAAATTTCTTCAGCAATTCTTTCAAGTATTTTTGTTGATGTATCATGGTTCCATTCTCCGTTTGCTTAATTTGCAATCCTAGAAAGAATCCTAGTTCTCCCATCATGCTCATTTCAAACTCACTCTGCATAAGATTAGCAAACTCATCACATAGTACTTGATTAGTAGCACCAAATAAGATATCATCAACATAAATTTGTACAATAATCAAGTTGTTCCCCCTGGCTTTGATAAACAGTGTCTTGTCTACTATTCCCCTCTTGTAATCATTCTCCATCAAGAACTTAGACAATCTTTCATACCAAGCTCTTGGAGCTTGCTTCAATCCATATAGAGCTTTGTCTAACTTGTAAACATGTTGGGGAAACAAATTGTCTTCAAAACCAGGTGGCTGCTCTACATATACCTCTTCCTTCAAATATCCATTTAGGAAGGCAGTCTTTACATCCATCTGAAACAATTTCATATTCATGTGAGCAGCATAAGCAATTAAAATCCTAATTGCCTCTAACCTAGCTACTGGTGCAAAAGTCTCATCATAGTCAATCCCTTCTTGTTGATTGTAACCTTGCACCACTAGCCTAGCTTTGTTTCTGACTATTGTACCTAGGTCATCCAATTTGTTTTTGAAGACCCATTTTGTACCAATGACTGACCTATCCTTTGGTCTAGGTACAAGATGCCAAACTTGGTTCCTATGGAACTGATTTAATTCATCCTGCATTGCTAGAACCCAATCAGGATCAGTCAGTGCCATTTTATAGTTAGTTGGCTCTATATTAGACAGGAAAGAATAAAAAACACACAAGTTTTGAAAAACATTTCTTCTCGTTTGAACTCCTTTATTAATATCACTAATGATCTGATCTGGAGGATGAGAAGATTGATATTTGAAGCTTTTAAAAGAGAAATCATTTTGTGCTTCTTCATTTGATTGGGAACCAGCATGATCATGAATCTCATCTATTTCTTCGGAACCAGTAAGATTCATATTCACGCTGTTTCCATTAACATTACTTACCTCCGGTTTAGGGGAGGCATCTTCATTCATTCCCTCAGAACCCCTTACCTGTCTGTCACTTGGGGAACCATTAGGTCTTGGTTCCTCTTCTGAATTCTCGTTGTCCTTATTTTCTTCTCTAGGCTCCTCATTTTCATCATTTTGTGGAGTATTAAGTGAGCCTAGATCTGCTTGCACTTCATTTAGGGGACCAACATCATGGTTCCCAGTAAACTCCATCAATCCAATCATTTCATCAGGTTGTACCTGTGCGATCTCAGAAGACATGTTAAATTCATCAAAGATGACATGCACACTCTCCTCAACACACAAAGTCCTTTTATTAAGGACTCTATATGCTTTGCTTTGAGGAGAATATCCAAGAAAGATTCCCTCATCACTCCTAGGATCAAATTTATCAAGCAGGTTCTTCCCATTGTTATGAATATAACATTTGCATCCAAATACACGAAAGTATGCAATATTAGGCTTTCGACCTCTAAGGAGTTCATAGGGAGTCTTATTTAACTTTGGTCTAATGAGACCTCTATTTAAAATATAGCAAGCAGTGTCCACAGCTTCACCCCAGAAACTCTTAGGGAGACCACTCTCAATGAGCATTGTTCTGGCCATCTCCTCAAGAGTTCAATTCTTTCTTTCAACAATACCATTTTGCTGTGGTGTTCTTGGGGCTGAGAAGTTGTAACTAACTCCCTGTTCCCTACAATAATCAACAAAGTTAGCATTATCAAATTCAGTACCATGGTCTGATCTTACCGAGACCAGCTTGTGAGAGAGCTTGTTCTCCACTTGCTTCACCAATGCTACCCACTCATCGAAAGTTTCATCTTTTGAATGTAGCATTATTACCCAAGTGTACCTGGAATAATCATCAACCATAACACAGACATATCTATGACCTCTTCGACTTTGTATTCTCATGGGACCACACAAATCAATGTGTAAAAGTTCGAAGGGTCTGCTGGTACTCAAAACAGTTTTAGGCTTAAAAGAGATTTTGACCTGTTTCCCTTTAACACATTCTGAACAAACTTTATCTGCTTCATAAGTGATGTTAGGAAGTCATACCACCAAATCACGAGACCTTAATTTGTTCAAAAGTGTCAAGCTGGCATGTCCAAATCTCTTATGCCAAATCCATTGGTTATTATCAGAAACAGCTTTCAAACAAACAGACTTGTCTTGAGGAATTTTATCCAGAAAGGTGATGTAAACATCATGCTTCCTGGTTCCCTCACATACAAGTTCGCCTGTTTGAGAATTAACTATATGACAAAGATTAGCTTGAAACTCAACTCTATTACCTTTATCACATAATTGAGAAATACTCAAGAGATTATGTTATAAGCCCTCAACATAATATACATCATCAATTGCATTTGAAAGTGTCTTACCTACCTTACCTAAACCAGTGATGGTTCCCTTGCTGTTATCTCCAAAGGTGACACTTCCACCGTCAAAGGCTACTAGTGAAAGGAATTGACTTTTGTCCCTGGACATGTGTCTTGAGCAACCACTGTCCAAATACCAATAGGTATCTCCTTTCACTTTAGCCTGCACGAATAAATCAAACATTAGTTTTAGGAACCCAAACATGTTTGGGTCCCTTTTCAACGACATTAGGCTCTTGTTGGTCTTTTCTTCTCCAGACCCACTTCACATGTTTATTGTTCTTATTCTCACTGTTCTTCTTAGCAGGACACTTATGTATCTTATGCCCATTCATTCCACAATGATAACAAACATGCATCTCTTTAGTCATTACATACTTACCTCTTTTGAACTCTTTAACCCACGTGGTTTCCCTGGGGGACCAGTTAGTCTTGGTTCTCTGTCTAGTATATCCAAGACCAACCCTTCCTTTGTAACTTTTAAATGATATAAAAGAATTCAAAGTTTCCTGTGCAGTCAATAATTTTTCAACATGTCTATGACTATCATGAAGTTCTTTCTCTCTGGTTTCAAGATTCTTAATCAACAATTCATTTTTATCTTTTAGAAAATCAAAATCACTTTTTAAGGATTCAAGTTGTAAATTAAGTTTCGAAACCATAGGATCAATAGTCATGTCAACAATTATTGATTGCTTATCTTTTTCTGTTTATGAATCTCAGCATGCAAATCACAAATAGTACCTTCATACTCATCTATTACATAACTAATCTTAACACTTGTACCTGTAGGGGAAACGGTGAACTGAACAGCCTTAAGTGAAACAAATTCTTTGTGTATTTCTTCCAAGTTGTGAGCCAATATTTCAAAGGCTTTCAACAAGGAAATTCTACTACAGGAATTTGCTTTACCTATAGCTACTGAAAAATTAAGAGATTCACTAGCAATTGATAAGTCTCTAGGGAGCCAGGAGGTCAGATCTTCCTCATCATCACTAGGACAGTCAGATTTAGAAGAGCTTTCCTTCTCCAGTTCCACCTTACACTTGTCCAATTCAACCTCTAGTTCAGCTACTTGATTTTTCAATTCAAAGCAAACTTCTTCTAGGTGATCACAACTAGCAACATCAATTTCACATTCAACACATTTTTCTTTAAGTTCTCTTTTGCCAGTTATGTAAGTTTCACCGAGTTTATAGCATTCATCTAATAAAGAGTCAATACATTCAAGCATATTATCTCTATCATATACATGCATATCTTTCCTAACTTGTTCTAAGTTTACCTTGTGTTCGTGTAGCACATCCTTCTTTGCCATTAAGCATTTTCTGAATGTACTGGTTCCCCCTCTGGTTCCTGAGTCAGTGATGTTTCCCTAAATGTTTGTGAAGGCAGTCAAACAAATAGCAGAGTTAGGTGATTCCTCATCTTCATCAGACCCTGAATCAGAATCACCCCACATGGATGCTATCATTACATTTTTGAAGGCCCGTTTATCTCCAAATTTGGATTGTTTGTCCTTCCACTTAGGAAAATCTTGAATAAGATGTCCCTTTTCTCCACACTTGAAGCAACCTACAGAAGAAGAGTTAGATTTCTTAAAGTTCTTACCTTTGAAATTCTTCCTTTGATCACGAAGAGTTCTTTCAAATCTTTTAGCAATCATGCCAATCTCATCTTCTTCTTCTTCTATTGTTCCCTTAAGAGCTGTTCCTCTGGCTGGTTCCTTCTCAGACTTAGAATCAATTAGCATTTCATGAGTTATGAGGGAACCAATCAGTTGTTCTAGAGATAGAGTTGATAAATCCTTTGCCTCATATATTGCTGTTACCTTAGATGTCCATGCATCTGTCAAACTGCGTAAAACTTTTCTCACAAGATCCTCATCAGAAAAGTTCTTACCAAGAGATCTAAGATCATTAATTATTGTCATAACTCTACGAAAACAATCATTAATCTTTTCATTTTTATTCATAGCAAACAATTCATACTTAGACATAAGTAAATCAATTTTGGACCTTTTTACCTCGCTGGTTCCCTCAAAAGCAAGTTTGAGGGTATCCCAAATCTCTTTTGCATTGCTACAACCTGAGATCCGGTTTGTTTCAGTCTCACCTATAGCCTGTTGTAGAATTGACATTGCCTTGGCATTCTTCTCCAGCAGTTTGTAATCAGCAGTAACTAGTTCACTATCTTCCTTTGGAATTCTGTTTCCCTCTTCATCTGTCTTGAAAATGATGTTGGGACCATTTTTGACAACTAGCCAACATTCATAATACATTCCCATGATCACATTCTTGATCCTGTTTTTCCACCAAGCATAGTTGTTACCGTTGAACTTTGGTGTCTTATTGTCGTAGCCCATAGCGTTCAATTCATGAGTACTCATACTTGACTTCTCTAGATGTTACTCTTATGAGAAGCCTAGGCTCTGATACCAATTGAAGGTTTTAGAGCACTCAAGAGGGGGGGGGGGGGGGGGTGAATTGAGTGTTAAATAGTCTTGGCCTATTTTTCTTACTTTTTCGATCCGTGGGAGGAACCAGTTGTGCTGGTTCATATTAGCAGCGGAATGTATGTAGAGCAAGAAAGGAAGACACACAATTTAATGAGGTTTAGCCAACTCAGGCCTACGTCCTCCTACTCTATGCTCTTTTATTAGTCTACTTTGAAAAACAAAGAACACAGACACTCAACTGTTTCCCTACTCTGGGAACCAGTTCACCCCACACTCTACTTCGAGTGTGCACTCGACTTACACTCATAAGCCCTTTTGTGTTTGAACTCACAAACACTCTCCCAGCCTTTCAACCCCTCTGTTAAAGGCTTTTTACAGAATCAAACTCTCCTTTGATCTTGCTTCTAAAAGCTAATATAAGAGAAAAATATAAGTTCTAATGGTGCTCTTGTATATGACTTAATGAAAGGTTTTTGTGCTTAAGTGTGTATAATGCTCTCTAGAGATAAACTCAGTTTTCTTCACGTGAGAGACTTATTGAATTAGGTTGATTAGATGAGTTTATATATGTGATTTCAAAAACCCTAGCTTTCCTAAAATCACATAATCTTTTGAGCTGTCATCTTATGTGAGTTTAGGAAAGTATTTATCTTATTTGACTTAATCATATAGATAGAATCAAATAAGGTAAATACTCCTAGTTTTTAGGTAACCAATATATTCTCATCTAATCTACCAGCTGCTTAATATATTTTCCAAAATAATTCTTAGAAAATATTTTTACAAAATCTTTTCAAAAATACGCAGCTTGATATTCCATTCAGTAAACCTGGTTCCCTGAATTAAGTATATTATGAATTCTGTTCCAGCTTTGTACCATAATTCATAACATGACTTATCACACTTAAAACACTTATATCACCTACTCATATAAGTCATACTACGGAGCACATTACATGAAAAACTAGATTAACAGTAAAGTACAAATATTCTTCTTTTCATGTAATCTACAAGTCTTGAATCTTCCTTGGATGCTTCATCTTGAGCAAAGTATCTTTCTTCGAATGTCTTCGAAAGGCTTCTATGCTCCAAGTCTTGGAATCATCTTAACTACTGCACATATAACATGGTTAACATGCAATAGATAATAACTGATTGCTTTACAGCATAGCAGTCAAGGAGACAGTTCCAACTACTTGTGACCTGTTTCCTGTAACTGTTTGTCATCATTCAAAACATCAAAACTTAAGGAACTCAACAAATTCCCCCTTTGATATGACCTATATTTTTCTTGTCGAGTGTAGTGCAATGAAGAAATTACATGGAAGTTTTAGATTACATTCAAGAGCTACATTTCCTAAATGGAAATCAGTGAAGGTATATGTTTTGGAATATCAATGTTTTGTAGAAGCCTAACCTTTGATTTACTTTGATTTACTTTGATTTGACATGAATATTTATTTCATTCCCATTTAGTGCGCACAACAATAAAATGGGGTAGATTATGGATATTATGTGATGAGATGTATGACTTAGTCACTTCTACCAAGGGAGTCGATGATGTAGAAAAGGTATATCTAATTTCTTTATTTATATTTGTTTATATATACGTATTAGGCAAGTCGTCCTATGAAATATAAGTAGATGTTTATGATCGACCATGCATGGAGGATGGGATTATATGCCCGGCATCAGTCGAAATATTGATGTGGTATGGCTTAGTATTGTTGTACGATGTTGAATTATCGGATTGTAGAATTGTGTTAAACATGTTTTATTAGATTAAAAATTGGGAAAATGTTCATTTTACAGAGGAAACTCTACCGAATTTTTTGGAAAACTTATGCGTCAAATTCAATTATTTTATGAATTTCATTTAGGTATTTAAAGACATTTACATAGTGGCGTATTGACCTTGGTTATACAATCATGTAGGATGTTACTAATGCCATTTAGAGATCTTGACTAAACTTGGGAAACAATCCATGAACAAATGACCAATTTAAGATTCACCGAAATATAAGTGTCTTCTGTCTCCCAATTTACGCATGAAACTAAGCATGAGTTTCCAAGCTCAAACCCATGTGTTTCTAAGCAAATAGGTTCAAATGAGCTTAGGTAATTTCAGCAACTTCTTGTAGTCTTCTTAAGCTCATTTGATGCCTTTGATCTTGATCTTGATCTTGATTCTCAACATTATCCATCCATAGATTTGGTCGCTTTTTGGTTTATCAATTAGTCGATTTGAGGTGGCTTTTCTAGGATATTATCTCCTACTTCAGCTGTGTCTCCCCATCGAATTACTTTACTTGACGAATCTCTAGCTTTGTCATTATTGATATTTCCCTTAAAATATTATATTTGTTAGTATTTCCATTTAGCTTCACATATAAATCTAGGAACTAGTCTGTAGAGAAGAAAAATAGATATTGAATGTAATCCTTCACAAACATATGATACTTGAATGAAATCATGACTATAAAAATACAACAAATTGATAAAGAAGTTTCATGGAGCAAAGAGCACAAGAGTATTTTAGATTCCAAATTTTTCCACTAATTTAATTCTATAAGATGTTCGAATAGTTATCAAACAAACATGATCAAATTGAAGAGTCAAGTAACGAAATATATTGTTGCCTGGGTCAAGAATTAAGACGTATGAAGTATTCACTTTCTCAGTATTTCTTAAAGACCCAAACACTTTGTTAGTATAGATGTATTTGTTTTGTTTTTCAAAATAGTGTCAAGTTCCCAATACACTTTGTTGGCATATATAATGTAGTAGATGTTTATGATCGACCATGCATGGAGGATGGGATTATATGGCTGGCATCAATTGAAAGATTGATGTGGTATGGCATTGTATTGTTGTACGATGTTGAATTGTGGGATAGTTGAATTGTGTTGAACATGTTTTATTAGATTAAAAATTGGGAAAATGTTCATTTTACAGAGGAAACTCTGAATTTTTTTTTGGAAAACTTATGCGTCCAATTCAATTAATTTATGGATTTCATTTAGGTATTTAGAGACATATACACAGTGGCATATTGACCCTGGTTATACAATCATCTAGGATGTTAGTTTGATGTTTGACTGAGGTTTATACTAGCATGCTAGTGTTCTTCTTATTATTTTGCCTTTATCCTTCAATTCATATACTAAGAAAAAGTATTAGAGATTGTTTATCTAATTTTATTTTATTATGTTGGCTACATTTAGGCTTTCAATACATCAAGAGAAGAGCCTTTCACCATTGACGAAATCAAAGAAATAAGAGACAAGTTTGCACGATTCTTTCTAATAACTGCATTTAGTAGTAAGATTTTTGTATACAATCAATGCCTATTTATATTTGTCATATATACATTGTAGAAATCTCTGTATATTCATAATTGTTATATGTATTGAAAGCCTTTAAGCTTGCATTGTTCTAATATTTGCAATTGTAATGAAACCGAAGCATATTAGCATTTCAGGTTGCACTAGCTGTTCTAATAGCCAATATAAGCATTTTGTGGAAAAAAAAATTCAGACTTTATGCTCTGGTCCACTAAAAACTAGAGCATAAAGTCTGAATTTTTTGGAAAAATTATAGACTTTATGCTCCGGTCCACTGAAAATCGAGCATATAATACCCATTATATGCTCTGATTTTCAGTGGACCGGAGCAGTCTATAATATGCTCCGGTTTGAACCGAAGCATAAAGTCTTTTTGAATATGCTCTGGTGACATCTACTTCGGGTCTAAACTGGAGCATAAAGCCTCCAAAAAACCGGAGCATATAAGGTTTTTTCCACTAGTGAACCAAGCAAAGAATACAAGACCCAACCAACGTATCTCCCCTAGGAGTCGGCCTAGAATCATTAGCATCTTGAAGAAGTTCAGCTCGGCTTCCAATTCATGGTGATTTTTGTGTTCATATTTGTTCTCTTAAAGTTATATAAAGCATAAATAAATATACAAGTAATTAGAGTTAGACAAATATATGAAATCAAAGTATTTTAGGTTTTGGACTATGGTTGATGATTGAAATATTGGTTTGAGTTGATATACTAGTGAAAATAGATTTGACACAATGATATGATATGTTGGGCTGTTCCATTATAGGGGAAATTCAGTCAAATATTTTAGTGAAAATTATTGTCATCATTAGATGTACTAGATGCTATAATATTTGATTTTTTTAGTGAAAAGTGATAGATATGGCATTAAAACGATTTTCTTGATATATAAAATAATGTTTTCGATGACAAATTACATATCCTTGAACTACCTATTTAAGCCTTTTTTTTATTTCTTAGATGTTATTCGAAATAGATCGAGATTTGAGATATGGTGATCAAACCTCAATGGAATACTTACAAGGGATTAAGGAGGTTTCTTAGACACAATTTATGCAATCATTTCAAGAATATTGTGTCCTTGTTGTGATTATAACAACTCAAGGGGTTATCATAACATTCGTGAAATCAATGATTATTAAATTCATCGAGATTCTAGAGCAAATTATAGGACGTGGAATTGACATGGTGAAATATTTGATTTTGGGGCAAGTGCTAGTAAGTGCTCAAGTAGGGACAAGGAACCTTGCAATGAAGATGGATTGAATGTTAATAAGTGATGTGCTCATTTTAGAGCACGTTTACTACCCCGTTTTTACATATTATACTTGATTTCATCTAGATCTTGTCTTCGAGTTGTTTTTAGGTCATTTCAGGTGTTTTTAATGATTTCGAGTGAAATGTGACATATTCGAGGCTTTGACACTCTTATCAAGATTAGACACGCGTATTGTAGCTTGGGCACACATTTCAAGTCACTTATGAAGATCCCACGAAGTTTAGAAAACATTAAGTCACTTGAAGAAGGTGAAAAGAGGAATGTAGAGTCAGATTCGATAGAATCTGACATCCATTCGGTTGAATGGCACTTCAGTATAGAGACTTGTGTTCCATTGTCACTAGGAAGGCCGAATGACACTCATTCAGGCGAATCATCATCCATTCGGCCAAATGGATGTCTCCATTCGGGCGAATCGTGCACAGAGAGGAATTCAACAGAGCTGCTGGAATGGGCGAATGGGTCATTAACTCGGGCGAATAGAGTAGCATTCGGCCGAATGGGTCATTAATTCGGGCGAATGGACCTTTTTTCTCCGAAAATTTTACTTCTTCTTTTGGCCGGCCCAAAGATATTTTAGGGTTTTAGGATTTCTTTTATTGTTTTTTTATAAATACCCCTCTTTCTAAAGAGAAGGGGAACCCTAGTTTTGTTAGTTTTAGCTTTACTTGGCCTAAAAAATTCTCTTAGTTCCAGTTTTCCATTTTATGTTTTCTCAACATATGTACTCCAAGTTTTCGATTTTATTGTTTGGATTCTGATCGTGGATATTGCATTCAAGCTTTATTATGAGTATCAATCTCTTCTTTACTTTCGAATGCATTCGTTATATTTTAGTTGATGTTTAGTCTAATGTTTATCATTCATCTAAAATAGTTTCTGATTTAGTTTTGCTCTCTTTAATTTCTTTTCATGATTGTTGAGTTTGTTTTATTGAATATTATCATGTCGTATATCTTGAATATGTGTGAGTCTCTTGGGAGTTTGATTAGTGAAACCCTAAGAAAGGCTATGTTCTTCATTGTCTAAGGTTATAAGAATGATGACAATAAGTAACTCTCGAAACCCTATGCGAATCTTGTCCTGCAACTCCTTTGGAGACATAGGGCGATTATAGGTCGTTTGATGTGATTAGTGGAATCACCAACTTCCTCTCGAATAGTTGGGTGTCCATGCTAGTTATTGTTTAATTTCCTCTAACCTATCATGTTTTCTTTTGAAAGCATCATTCCTAGGGTGAATCTAATCTCATCCCTATTTTTCTCCATTTGATTTTCCTCTTAATTCATCGTGATCTATATTTTCGTTATTAGTTTTATTTGTTCTTAAATCCAAAAAGTTTAGTTGTGTTAAGAATTGAGTGTCTTGATATCCTTTGTCCTCGTGGTTCGACCCCCTACCCCACTATACTCGTGTGGTTCGTAGGTTGTTATGAATATTTTTTTGTTCAAGGCTTAGCATAAACGACTGTTAAAACCTTGCTATCAAAATGGCGCCGTTACCAGGGACAAGGCATTATATTTACACTCTTGCTGTTCTTGATATAACTTTATTTTATTTCGTTTCTGTTGCTGTTTGTTTTTTATTCTTTTGTTAGTAGTTACCTTTGAGTTTGCTGTTTGCATGCCCCATAGCACGCGCAGGTCAAACCAACCAATAATACCATATAATCCTGAGGTCCAACGTTTAAGTAAACAACGCCCACCAAAACAAACCTCACTTTCTGTTCAAAACCCACCCATATCCACAATGGCCGACGAACATCAGTTGTTCGGTCAGTTTGGGACTCCTGGCTCACAAGAGTTCAAAGGAGGTGTAGTACTTCCTGTTGCTACTAAGGAAACCCCTTTTAGTGGTTTAAGAAATGAATGTCCTCTTCAACATCTCGAGGCATTCTTTGATATTTGTGGACTTATCCCTCCTTGCCCCAATAGCCTTGACTATGTGCGGATGCACCTATTTTACTTGAGTCTAGCTAGGGACGCCAAAGATTGGTATAAATGCTTAGAAACCAACTCAATTATTAATTGGGCTCAACTGAAAATGACTTTTCTAGAGAGGTTCTATCCTACGGTTCGAACACAAGATTGGCGTAAGAAAATTGCGTCCTTCACTCAAGAGGATGATGAGAACCTTAGTGCTACTTGGAGTCGATTTAAGAGAATGATTAGAGAATTCCCCCACCATGAGTATGAGGAGAACCATCTCAACACATTTTTCTATGATGGTCTTAATGACTCCACTAAGGCACTTCTAGACTCAGCAGTAGGTGGCCAACTCTCTAAAATTCCATGCACTGAATAGTGCCTAGGGAGGAACAAGGAGTCAGGTTTTACTAAGAGGGATGATTGACACAACCAACTTGGACACCATTAGTGCTAAAGTAGAAGCAGTTATCGATAAGAAGCTGTCCAAATTAAGCCTAGCCGGTAGTTCGAACACCCCTCCAGTGCGTGAAAAGCACTTTGCATGTGCCATATATGAGGGTACCAATCATGATACTTCCTATTGTGGTGGTTCACACTCCAAGCACGTTGCTGTAGTTGATTATGGAGGTTATAACCCAGAGACACAGGTGATGAATTATGATGGTTATGGGTATAATCCTGATCATGTTACAGCCCTTAACTATGGTGGACAAGGGCAAGGAGCAGGGTATGGGCAACAACCTTTCCCCAATCAACCATACAAGCCTCCTTTCAATTCGAATCAAAACCAAGAAAACTTACACCCGGGATATAATAGAAATGCTTAGAGTGGGTTCAATAACCAAGGTTTTCAAGGGAATCAATCGAGCGGAAATGCACCTAGGCCAAATTTATATAGACCACTGGGGTTTAATCAAGGGCTTAGAAATGGTTCAAATCTGTCTTTCCCACCTAGTCAACCTCATCATGGGGCTTCTCAACCACAATAAAGTCATACCTCAAAAAATGACCATTTAGCTTCCCAAGTAACATCTCTTGCTCAGCAAAACCAAAGTCTCACTTAGATAAATCAGACTCTCATCCAGCAGATGCAATAACTCCAAGCTCAGCAAAAGTTGTTTGAAACTTAACTCGCCCAAATGGCTAGTCCTCCTGCACCACCACTATTCCCATCTCACCCTCAACCTAACCCTTCCACACAACCTCCACCTTAGCACCCAAACCCAAACCAACACACTGCAAAAGCTATCCACCTAAGATTAGGAACCTAGTATAACGACCCTTCATATCCGGTTGATGAATCTTTGGTATGGGTGAGCGATAAGACGAGAGTGGATGAAAATGAAAAAGAAGAGGAACAAAGTAAGGGGTCGAGAGTTGACAGTGACAGAAGCGAAGATGATAAGATGAGGAGTGAGAAGTTGGTAGAGAGTGAGGAAGAGAGGAAGAAGAGGATTGAGGAGAGAAAGAGGTTAGATCGCTTATATGCACCCCTACTTCCTTTCCCTATATGAGAGTAGAGAAGCAGCTTGATGATAATTTTAAGAGATTTTTAGAACACTTACAAAAGATGGAGATGAAGATTCCATTCCTTGATGCAATGGCACAAATGCCTAAGTATGCTAAGTTCTTGAAGGACTTATTGTCCAATAAGAAAAAGCTTAAGGAAGAAGTAATAAGTCTCCCCCATCAAGTTAGTTCCATTTTACAAGGGAAAATGCATATAAAAGAGCGGGATCCCGGTCCATATAACCTCCTAGTAAAGTTGGGAATCTTGATCCCAAAGGGGCGCTCACCAATCTAGGGGCTTCGATTAGTCTTATGCCTCTATCCATCGCCAAAAAGCTACCATTTAGCCTCAGACCTTCAAGGAAAATGATCCAACTGGAAGATATGAGTATAAAAGTGCCGTGTGGAGAGCTTGATGATATACCTATCCAAGTGGGAGAACTAGTGGTCCCTTGCGATTTTGTAGTGATGGAAATGGAAGAGGACCCTTATACTCCACTCATCTTGGGAAGAGCCATTCTAAAAACACTTCGGGCAGTTATTAATTGCCATGATGACACCATAACGGTAGAAGTAGCCCAAGTGAAGGTAGTCTTCAAAATTTCTCCACTCTTAAAGAAACCTATGGTTGAACAAGTCTGACGCCTTGTAGTGAATGATAGGGAAATTGAGGATTGTCAAAGGGAAATAGAGGTCGGGTATTCAATGAATGATGAGGATACCTATATAGAAGATAAGCAGTTGGAGAGCCGATTGGACAGGGCCTAAGAATATAAGAGCGAAGAAGCAGAATCTGAGCAACTATGTGAGGTTGAGGAAGGTATTATCCATAAAGGGGAGAGTCCTAAGCCTTTTCCCCAAGTAAGTTTGAAACCTCTACCTCCTAGCCTTAAATATTCCTATTTTGATGATGATGAGGGGAGTCCAATCATAGTGAATTCTGAGCTCGATGAAATTTCGTTGGAAAAATTACTTTTTTTATTAAGGAAATATCAAGGTGTCATTGGGTACTCACTTGGTGATTTAAAAGGGATTAGTCCAACATTTGTTATGCACCGAATTCATCTTAACGATGAACATTTCTCCTCAATTGAGCCACAAAGAAGGCTGAACCCCAACATGAAAGAGGTAGTTAAGGATGAAATCCTCAAACTCTTAAAGGGCGGCATGATCTACTCAATTTCTAATAGTAGGTGGGGGTTAGTCTTGTCGATTGCAATTGGTCGGTTGTTATTGAAGGGAAGAGACAAATTCTTGGTATTAGGGATGCTGTTGATAAAGATTAATATGATGAGTAGTTCAATGACACCCCTTCATCTACATGGAATATCTTCAAATTAGTTACCAATGATGTTGATGATATTCTTAGACGTAATGACCATGATGAAGGATTCTTTGTAGCTAGGGAGTCCGAGTAATTATATGAGTAATTTGAACTTCAAAAGTGAGTTTTTGATTACATATAAAACTTTGTATAATTGTTTTTTTTAATTTGCACCATGTAACTTTATTTAGTATTATTTGTATTTATTGTAGGTTTATAGAAATGAACAAAGAGAGAGGACCTGAGACATCGTAGGGGTCGACACTTTGCAAGCAAAGAAGAAAAGAGTGGGGAGAGGTCCCTCAAAAGGGATTAAGGCAATCCCTAGTGTTCAGTATGTGTTGGAATGGGACGCACTCTAATGCCCATGAATGAGATACTTGAAGGACTTTAAGAGCCACGTGGGGGAGATAAGTCATTCCAAGGTATCCATCTCAATAAAGAACTAGAGCTTAGTCTCGCAAGGTATGAAGGACACATTATGGAAAGACGTTAAGGTAAAATTTGAAATTCATAATGTCTAACATTGATTATTTGTATTATTCATATCTCTTAAAATATAATGTGTTATTTTTTCCTCCTTAATCATATAGAAAGAGTTCCAGATCAAGGAGGATCCCATGAAAAAAGCAAGTGATGCTCACCTTTTTCAACCTTAAGTGGAGAGATTTCAAAGCGAAGCTAGTGAGTGGCTAGATCTCCTGTACGTCAAATAAGGTAGGCTAGACTAGGAAGCGACCTTGGGATCTCTACAACTACATCTCCAAGGAGGAATGGAACTTTGTTCATGGAGATGCATACAACCGAGGAGTTTAGGGTAAGGAAATCTCAATTATAAATACATTGTTCAACGATAGGAGTCTTAATTTAGGTAACTATACTTTATCATTTCTCACATTTACTTGTTTCCTTTAACCAACAAAGAAGCGAGAAGGCGAAGAGGAGTGCCGCCTAGAACCTGTATCCTCATAATATGGGTCAACACTTATATGCTAAGATGAATGAAATTTGGCACCAAAAGGGCATTTTTCTTCTACTGCGTTATCGTCGTCTAGTTTTTCACTCATTGTTTTAAGCTTACCAGATAGGACTATGACATTTGTGAGATCAGTCCCGAACGCCAAAGGACATCTCGTGGTGCCTGATGAGTGAACTGCGGCTAGCCATTTGAACTTTATGTAGTTTGAATTGTATTACCTACTTAGTTATCATTGACTAATTGATGATTTTGTAATTTTGTTAAATACATAGGAGGAATAGAGAAGAAGAGAGGATTCCAAAGAGTTTATCTCTCAAACATAAGATGATGTCTTATCCCAAGCTCTCGGAAAGAAAGACTGCCCAGGTCGCGTGGTCGGTTACAAGATCGACGTAGGCTATAAAGCTGTGTATAATTATGATAAGAGGATCTTAATCTTCCAGAGGGTAGAAGACGTGGAAGCTCGAATCGAGACTGCTTTGAGAGAGGTAGAGCAACAAGTTTGAGAGAAAACAATGAGGGAGATGGAGGAGAAGATGGACGCAATCCAAGAAAAGTTCAAGGTGTTTGTTGCGCAGTATGGTATCCCACCACCTACTTAGGAACGTAACCCGAGCATAGCATCCAGCAGCTTGATTCTCTAGTCCTATAATCCAGTTGCTTCTTAGGGGCTAGAGATCATTTTCAAGATCTAATGGTTTGTTTACTCATTCTAATCTCCGAAATTTTACTTTATCTCACTAATATAAAATAATTTATTGACAACTTTGTGAACCAATTGTTGTAGGGTCAAGTATCCTGTCTGCTATTGCACATGGTGATTGAGAATAAAGCAATTGTTGCTTTAGGACCCGTGCATCCAGATATGACCCCGAGACTAGCATTCTCACATCGTTCTTGATTATGTCAAGGTTAGTGTTGACAACTATGATTAAAATTATAAGAATATTCTCATTCGTGCCCCTTTTGCCTTCATCAATAGGCTCATGTAAGTTCATGGGACCTTCACATAGTGGCAGAAACACTTAGTTCAGCTCTTGATGACGAAGGTAAATGCATGAAAACCTTTTAAGTTCAAGTGACATTTATGATTAATATTGTATAAATTCTCATTAAGTTGTTGAAATTGTTTGAAGGAGCCACGAGGTGTGATGGGAAGAGAGATGTAGTTAAAGGTGTTATTAGCAGTCTCAAGACAACTAAGACCGAGAAGAAGGAAGTCCCATAGGTCAAAATCACCAACATGATCTTGAGTTATCTCAGTAAGAAGTGCCAACAAATGAAGGCCTAGTTGTCTAGACATCCACGTGACAACATCATCTCCTGTACCTCTAATACAAGTGTTTATGTTGTAAGATACCTAACCAATTCCTTATGTTCTACAATATGATATAAATATATGTTTTCAATTCGATCTTGTTAATAAATGTTGTTATTTTTTTTATTATTATTCTAAGGCTTGCTATGAGTTGGATCAAGAAGAATGACTGGATTCCTTTGGTTTCATGTGCCCTGCTAGCATTTTTCCTACCATGGTGACTACTGACTAGGAATTTATCACTTTTTACCTAGCATCTTCAATGGTCCGCCTCCACAACAAGTGTTTCATCTTCTACTCGTACCATGAAAGGTATGAAATTCTAAACATTTTTCATGTATATTTCATAATGGATTGTTTGTATTTTGTTCTTGTTTTAACCATTTTACCAATCATTTCGTATGCATGAATGGATTTAGCTGGTTCTAACCTTAGAGAAGAGGAGAGTTATATTTTCATTCCTCTCCAGAGAAAACGTAATTTAGCTATTAGAGATGTATTAAATACATAAGTATGAGTTACATCTTTTATTTTAATTTTATGATTTACAATAAGAGTATAGTGATATTGACTCCATTCCATTTGTTTCAACTATAGTGCTTTCAAGAGCAATAGAGTTTAATCTAGACATTGATTAGGAGTAAAGTTAAACTAGATTCCTATTCAAATATCAATTTGAGTTTAAATAACTCAATTAGGTAGAATTTTGCTTAGAAACTAGTATTTAGGTAGAAATGACAAAGTTTAACCTAAAAAATGCATATGTTGGTCCATATATATCGTTCTGAGTCAAAATAGTTCAAATATATCAAGTATGACCTTAGAATATGCCTAAATTGATCCTTGTACATCACTTTGAGTCTAAATAACTCAAATAGGGAGAACTTGAGCTTAGAAACTAATATTTGGGTGGAAATGACCGATTTTGACCTAAAATATGCATACATTGGTCTAAATAGATCGTTCTGAGTCAAAGTAACTCAAATAGATCAAGTTTAACCTTAGAATATGCCTAAATCTGTCCTAGTACATAAATTTGAGTTAAATAACTCAAATAGGAATATTTTTTTCTTAGAAACTAGTATTTGGGTAAAAATATCCAAGTTTGACCTAAAATATGTATACATCGGTCCAAATAGATCGTTATGAGTCAAAGTAACTCAAATAGATCAAGTATGACCTCTGTATATGCCTAAATCAGTCTAAATAGATATGTTTGATTTAGACCTTATCTGCTTTTTGAATGCAGTGTCCTTAGCAAAGAGGTGACACAAAGTGTGGCCTTTTTGTGATGCGTTTTGTGTTTGATATCCACCATATGCATGCTAGTTGTGAGGATCTTACAATGATACATATGATTTATACTCTTTTTTTTATAGTAAAGTTTTGAGATCTATAGATTTACCTTGAGTTGAGAATGGATGTATGTGAATTATATTGAATGGAGCTGGATGGAGAATGGATGTGAATTGAATGGAGTTGGATGGGAATGAATGGGCCTTATGGTGTGATTTGTGTTGGGATATAGATACGTTGTTGATTAGAAACAGGTACCTTATATTATAAAAAAGAAATAAGCCTAATTACAAAGGAAACTCTACCAAAATTTATCTTTGAAAGTATGTTAATAAGATTGATGTTTCTATTTTGTTTTATACTAATAACCAATCTTTTCTCAACTTTTCAGGCATTTCTACAAACACCATACTTCTGAGGAGCTAATGGAGATTAAGGAAATATGGGCTCAATACTTTATTGTGTCTGGACAACTCTAATTAGGTAGCTCTTTCCATTTGTTTTTGTATATATATCATTAGATTAAGTTTCTAGATTAGATTAGGTTTCTTATTTAGATTAGCATAATTAGGTTTAACTCTATATTATTTAAAATATTCTTAGCTTAGATTAGGTTTCTAGCTTGACTAGTTGGTGTATTTATTTGTATATTATTAGTTTAGAATAGTTAGGTAGATTAGATTTGTAAATGTAACAATTTTTTAGGAGTTCAATAATATTTTAGCACATAGTTCATCTCTAAGTTACACATAATTCCTCTCTATTGGCATTGGGTATTGGCATAATGTAGTAGTGCATGCAATTCTATTGGCATTGAGTATTAATTAAGCTAAAAAAGGACAAGTGATGTGGTTTCCTAGAAAACAGCAGCATTTGTAAGGCCCAAAATTTTAAAATAATGTAAAAGTGTTGTGGTTTTTTCAGAAAACCACAGTATTCAGACAATTAAAATGCCGCGATTTTCTATAAAAATCGCAGCACTTGTGTTTTTTATTATTGCGTCAGAAAACCGCAGCATTTGTACATATCCCAAGTGCTTCGTCAATAAGTGCTTCTCCTTAATAATTGCAACATTTAAGCGTTGAAAATCACAATATTTAAAAGTTTCTCTACTAGTGCCACACGCCAAACAAAAAAAAATCTCAATTTTCGGAATGTTGTCAAGGGGAAATTTGTTCTTCTTAGAACTGTTCTTGATAAGCTGGGAACGATTATAAGATTGCATGAAAGCATGAATATCCTTAAATAGAGACGGCTAGCAGAAACCACACTATAAAGCCGTGGAACATATTTTGGTGATGCTTGCATGCCCACCACAAGGTAGATCATGGTAATGGGAGATGATTGATGCCACTTTATTCTCTAGAACACATCTCCTAATAATCTCGTCTATGCAAGATCTGTACAAGAAATGATCATCCAAAAAATGATGCTTTGCATCATGAAAGAACTTCTTTTTCTGTTGAGAAAAATAATTGGGAAGGATTGTTTTAATAGCCAAATAATTTGCCAAATATTGTACCATGAGGTATCAACAATAGACATTGCAAGAAGTTTCCCACTAGGGAACACTAGTAAATTAATAGTCATTTGTGGCTACGGAATTGCGGCGTAATACCCAAAACGCAGCATTATAATTAGGGAAGTGTATAATATGTGGCGTGTTGTAGTATACCCACCGCTTTTAATTAAAAAAAATAGTAATATGCAGCGTATTGTGTAAGACCCGTCGCATTTTAATGCTATCCTAATTAATATGCGGCGTATTAGCATTGAACCCGCCGCATATTTACTGACCTAAATTTTAAAAGAAAGCTACGCACTGGCGTTTCTTTAGTTCACGCAACTTCTCTTCCCTCATTACTTCGTCTATTCATTCTTGCGCCCTAATTCTCTAAAGTTAATGCTTTAAACCTCTTGCGCTTTAATTCCCTAACTACATGTACGTCTCCGTGTTTGTTCTTGTGCTACTTTTTCAATCCCTTACCGTCGTCGTCTCCTCCACCTCACCGTGTTCACTTCTTGCGTCGCCTTCGAAGGTATATTAGGTTTTATTAATTTTGTGGGTTTTGATTTTTGATTCATTAGTGCATGAGGTTAGTGGGTTTTGTGTTTTTATTCATAACTTGATATTTATTTTGCTATATTCGTATAAGAAGATTCATGGGTTTTGTGTATGTGGTATTATACATGGGTTTGATTGGTGTTGTTAAATGTGAATATAAATGTTTTAAGTAGTTCGAAACTTTAAAATATGTATATGAATTAGTATGGTTTTGAATTATTATTAATTAGATTATGTTATGAATCGGTATGTATAATATTTGGAATAAGTAATTGAATTAGTAATTGTATACAATATGCTATGTAGATGATGATGAATTAGGGTATGTTGAGAATCAAATATAATTTGAGGAAGATGATGAATGTGTTGAGAATTTAGAGGAAGGTAAGGAAGAAGACCATAAAGATGAGATAAGGGGCCCTTTGTTACAGATCATATTAGGTTTGAAACTCTTAAGTTTACTTTTATGTTTCAAAGTCTTTAGAATTTGCAAGTAAAGAATTCCTTGTATTATGCATGTATAGGTATATTTTGGTTTCCTTTGAATCAATTATTAGATAAGCTAAATGTAAAATGGCATTGTGTGTTGGTTTTGATTGTATATAAATTCATATAAACAGGGTTGAAAATTTATTTTCAAAATTGGGAAATATTGAATTTACAAAGGAAACTCTGCCAAATTTTTTGTAGAATTTATAGTGATTTACAAAGCATAGAACAAAAATAATATCGCTAGAAGAATTTAGTAACTTAAACTATAGAGCGAGTGTTTGTGGGTCATTATGGAGTTTGCTTAACCTTATTTTTAGTAAGCTACTTAAGGACCCTTTAGGTACAATTATATATATAACTGTGTGTAAATTGAGTATTGATTAGATTGTTATTTAATCTCTTACATGTTAAATAGGGCATAATACAAATTATGGAGCGAAAATAGATGTATGGTAATCATGTTTCGTTAGAGTTCATGAATGGAGTTAAGGAGTTTTGTAGACAAGCAAGTGTTGAAACACCTAAATAACATTAGAGATGATGAGGTGTGTTGCCTTGTGTTGATTGCGATAATATGAATACAGTTAGTAGTATAAGAGAGTTGAGGGACCATGTGATCTGCCATGGGTTTAGGCAACAATACCACGTATGGGTATGGCATGGTGAGGTTCCTGCTTCTAATGACATGGGGTCGTTTTCTAATGAAATTCCCATTCACCAAGTTGAGCTAGACCATCATGGCCAATTAGAATCAGATGATGTTGAAGATGTTGATGCCGAGAAGGAAGATGATGGGGAGGATGAATTGGAGGATAATGACCCTAGTGATGAAGATCGAATAGATGAAATTCTTGAAGGGGTTGGAGATCAAATTGGTAGTCAATCTCGTACTTTTGAGTGTTTGTGGGAGGCTGCTGAGAAACCGTTGTATCCTGGATGTACTAAATACACTAAGTTGTCTGCCACATCAACGTTGTTTAACTTGAAAGCGAAATATAGTTGGACTGATACAAGTTTCACAGCCTTATTGAAAATATTAGGGGACATGTTTCCAGAGGGTAATGATTTGCCTATATCCATGTACTATGCGAAGAAGTTAATGTGTCCCCTTGGGTTAGAGTATAATAAGATTGATGCCTGTCCGAATGATTGCATATTGTATCGAAATAAGTATGCAGAGTTCATTCAATGTCCTAAATGTGGGCAGTCATGTTATAAACTCCCACATGGGATAGAGCATGTAGTTGGGATTAGAGGTCCTAGTGTAAAGGTGTTTAGGTACCCTCCCATAATACCAAGGTTCAAGCGTTTGTTTTCGATTAAGAGCAATGCAAAGAATTTGAGATGGCAAGCAGAGAAGAGGAAGAAAGATGGGATGATTCGACATCCTACGGATTCTCCCCAGTGGAAAAAAATTGATGAATCTTTCAAGGATTTTGGCGAGGAAGATAAGAACCTAAGACTTGGTCTCTACACGGATGGAATGAATCCTTTTGGTACCTTAAGCATTCAACATAGCACATGGCCAATTTTGTTAGTGATGTATAATTTGCCCCCTTGGTTATGCATGAAGTGTAAATACGTTATGTTATTCCTTCTAATATCAGGGCCTAAGCAACCTAGGAATGACATTGACGTTTACCTTGCTCCCCTTATTGAAGATTTGCAGTTGTTGTGGGATAAAGGTACATCAGTGTATGATGCATATGCTGAAGAGACTTTTACTCTCCGTGCCATCCTATTTTGTACCATTAATGACTTTCCAGCCTATGGAAACTTGTCGAGGTATAAGGTGAAGGGAAAGAAAGCCTGTCCTATTTGTGTGGATGATATGGACTCAACTTATTTGCCTCATTGTGGTCACTGCGTTATTTACCTCATTGTGGTCATATGTTGAAGAGACTTTTACTCTTCGTGCCATCCAATTTTTTTGTCACTCCTTAAAGTCACTGCGTTCATCTATTCTTTTGGTGGAATTTTAGTGTTTCTTGGAAAATGTCCTGGAACTTTTCAGAGGTGACTGACTCGTTGGGTAAATTGGTCAAGTTAGGTTCATATGATCTTAATTTGAGCTCTCAACTTAGCAGTTTGCTTTCTTGCTCTGAATTTTATTTACTTTTGCGAACTGATAAAAGTTTCCATTATGACTTCTAGATTTGACTTTTGAGGGGCTTGAGGTTGTTGGTGAAAGGTGGTCTTCCATTGAAACCAGGTAGTCCTAGGAGATGGTTAAAGTTGTTGTGTTATGGGGCTTTGATTTATGTTTGATTCAACATTATTTGGTTGTTTTTATAGCAAAGGAAGGGATGCTACTTCCAACCATCATTGTAAGTGTGAGAAAAAGGATCGAACAACTTCTTTTTATTTTTATGGAAAGCATTAACTTCCTCACTACCTAAATCACCCAAAGTGTTGTACTAACATTAACTTATATCATGCCTTAAAATGCATGAACTTCATTAGAAGCAACCGTAATAGACTTCCCATGAATCTTACACAAACTATCCGTGAGTAATTACATAGAGGCTACTATTTTAAGATATCAACATTTGAAGAAGAAGACTCTTTAGAATTAAACCTTGAAGACTAAGAAGTATCCATAGCATCCATCTTCTCAATCAAAGCTAGAGTGCCCTGAGCATCATTCAACTGAATGTTACCCCCTAAAGTTGCATTAATATACTACTTAGTATCATGGTTCATAACTTTATAAATGGTCTGAAGCAATGGCTAATTTGGTAACCCATGATGAAGACAATGCTAAAGAATTCTCTTGTACCTTCTCTATGTCTCATAGAGAGATTCATCATATATTTAATGGAAGTTATTTATCTCATACCTCATCTTAGCTATATTATACTGATCTAAGAACTGCATTAGAAAATCCTTAGCTAGTTTATCCCATATATTATAAGTACCCAGACCATCATTCCTTAGCTACTCTCTTATACTATCCCTTAGAGAGAAAGGGAACAAAGACAACTTCATAACATCTTCTAAGAAGTCCTTCATCTTCTTTGGGTCATACTTCTTTAAGAAGCTCTTAATGTGGGAGATAGGACACTCAATGGGAACTATACAAATGATTCACTAGAGATGAACTAGATAAAAGCAGGTTTTAGTTTAAAATTTGATGTTGTGATTTGCAGCTGAGAAATGCTTGACATCATCTAAGGATCAAGGATGCCATACTCAAACAAAGTTTCTAAGGTGGATCATTAGCCATTTTATCTGTCTTTTTATTCTTATTCTTCCTTCTTCAACTTCTTTGTTGGCATATAATTGTATTAATTTCAGGGTCAAAAGGGATTAAATTGTCTTGACATCTCCTCAGAGTGTGCATTGCAAAAAATAAAACTAAAAGTAAAAGATCAAATAAACAAACAAAAATGCCAAAGCAACCAAAGAAAACTCTAAACTCAGCAGAAGTAAAAATGAAATAACTATTTGAAAAACGTTGGTCCCCGATAATGGGGAAAAAACTTGACATGGTTATCAAAAACCTATCAAAGGTACCTAACTACCTTAACTAGTTATATTGACTTCAAAAACCTATCAAAAAACTTGATGTGGTTGAATTCCAAGAGACTAATGGATCAATTAGGTATATTGACTTCAACTTATACTAGGCTAAAAGGAAAGGAAAAATAACTATGTACACTCAACTACTTCTTGATAGGTCTAGATATTGGTCGTCATGACACCTACTATCAACAAAACATCGACTTAGCCTATTACAAGTAATGGGCAAATAAGGGTCGAATCCACAGGGAAAGGCTTCTAATAGTTACTGAACTCTTGCAGTTTACCTACAAGCTAGCTCAAACTAAGGCAAGGAATAGTTTAAATCTAACTAAAAGATAAAGTGCTAGGGGTGTGAGATTCAACAATGATTCCTAACATAAATGATCTAAAGTTGGAAATTGGGTTCAAAATTAGATAATATGAGGCTCACAGACTCACTACCGACTTATACATTGAATCTAAAACATGCTGCAGGGAAGGGGATTCAACTAGGAACCAACCTCTTGGTCATCTTCAAGGAAGGAGCATAACAATTGGGATTTATTGCCTAATTGTATTCTAAAGCATCTAAGCAACACACAATAGACTCAAAACAACAACAAATAGCTCAAAAGTCAGCAACATTTAACATCGAGTCACTACTAAATTAGCATTTTTCAATATTCTTGACCTAGGAATGCAAATGGAAGCAACCTATATTGTCAATCTAGGCTCTTACTAAACCTGACATTAAATTAAACATTATTTATCAAGAAACCAACGCCAAAATTTAAACATCATCAATGCTTGGGATCAGATTTTCCCCCTATCCCCTAACTAATCTAACTACTCATGTATAATAATAGAAAACATTGCAAAATTGAAAACACAAGACATACCACTAAAATCACGAATAGCAATTAACAAGTCTATGCAAAAAATTGACAATTATTAAGCATAAATTAAAAAAAGTAGAAAATAAATGGAAACTATAAAATATAAAGCAAGAGAAAGTAAAACAAATAGTAATATACTAATGAAGAATTGACGTTTGACAATCGTTGATTGCAAATCCGTTGAAGGTAGCAAATATCGATAACAAAATCTTCTAAAAATCTAAGAGTTTTGTGAATGAAAATGATAAACCCTAAGCTATGCTCTCTAAGTCTAAAACTAAAACTATATGTTATGAATCAATCGCCTTTGTGCCTTCTCTGCCTTTCTTTTTTTCCCGTAGAAGAGTTTGTTCATAATACGCAACTCACTAAAACAAAACTGAGCGGGCAGTCAATTCAAGGGCAAGCGCCCACTTATAAGGCCAAAATTTAGAATTTTAGTGAATTGAGCAGCCACTCAGTTCAACCATGAGCGCCCGCTCAGGCCTTACAACGACGTCTTGGAAACCACTCGGCGCTTGCTCATGATTCTTTATCTATCAACTTCCATTAAACTAAGTGGACACTTGAGATTCTACTGAGCAACAGCTCAGACCTTTTTATCTTGAAAGGCCTCTTGGTTCGATTCTATGGTGACCACTTGGCTTCTCTTCTTGGATTTTCTACTACGCATATATATTCTTTGGTTTTCATCCTCAAGCTCACTAGATAAATGCATTAAGCCACAAAAACACTTACAAAAGTACAAAAGATATGGAAAATCAAGTAAAACAAGGAAAAAACACAAAGAATGCTCCTAAGCCTAGACCATGCACAAAGTGATGAAAAATGGAACAAAATAGGACAAACTCAGGCAAAAAAGAGTATAAAACTCTGCTAGGAAGATACAAATGAGTGACATATCAAATTCCCCTAACCTTGTCTCTTGCTCATCCTCAAGCAAGACTCTAGAACAAAGGATAGAAGATATAAAAACCTAACAAAACTAGCTAAGGAAAAAGATAAAACCTATCTCACTTTCATCGGAATCACGGTTGATTTTACCAATAATCAACAAGCCCTTTAAACTCCCTAACTGCATGAGTGTGGTCTCGTAAGGGTTTCCTAGGAGGTAACCCATAACTCTCAAAACAAAATAAAACTAAGGCAAGAATTTAAAAACTAAAAAGAGAAAAAAAAACTAAAAGAAATGAAAAGAAGTAAAAATAAGATGAAACGAGTGGGCATTCATGAGACACCATCATGATGGATATTCAGCTTTCTAAATAGTAAGAGAAAACATGCTAAAGAATTCATAGGAATGAATAAAGGATAACCAAGAAAGAGTAGAAAACTATAGCTTTCATGCACCTAAAGTGAAACACAGCCACACTCCTCTAAAACCTCATTTCCATATTTAAAGAATTAGCTTCTCATTATTCCTTGAGGGAGTTGAACAAATATAAAATATGTTAATGACTTATGACTTGTCATCTTAATTGCCATGCTTGCTCAATATGCTTGACCTTAACCTCTCTATGTCGACAATGACTCAACTTCCTAGAGTCGAAAGGACTTAGGGTAAGATATAGGCAAAATATAAAAAGGACTATAACAAAATAGGGAAAATCTTTGGTAATGGTGTGAGGCTTAGTTTCATGAACAATTGAATTCTTGTGATTTTGACCTTCACTTCATTTCAACGCCTTCAACCCTCATCTTCTATAGAACACTAACTAGTCTCCTCCCTAAACTTGTTTAAGAACATGTCTGAGTTTCTTTCGTTCTCATATTCCCATAAATCCACATAATTCTTCTCAACTCATTTCTTATATTCTTTATTTCTTTCCCTTTTAATTTTTTCTTTTCTTTTTTTTCTATATAATTTTTCTTCATTTTTCTTCTTTATTTTTTCTTTTCTTTTGATTACTAAAAGAGTCTACAATAGATGAGTAGCTCTAAAGAGATTTTATTTGAAAAGAAACTACTACTACCCTTTGAAGCTTCATAACTCTTTAATCACCATCAATACATCCATAAAACTTTCTTGCCAAAGACTCCCATAAGAAAAGAGGTAGTGAAGGTTCATAATAGGTCAATGGCTATCAATTGGTTAATTTTGTAGAAATATAAGCTCAAGAAGGTAACAATCTATAGGGAAGATAGAATGTATAAGGAATAGGGAAATTTCAATGGCTAAGGAAAAAGGAAATGGTTTTAAGAGTGCCTTTGTCTTTCCTTACGAAGTTCGGTCGCGATCTTAGGTAGGAATAAGATAAGTTCTTGATCAAAGAAGAACAAATTAAGGATCCTTGCCACTCAATACAAATCATGTTAAAGGCTTTAAAATATTATCTCACCATGGGATTTGCAAATAATAATCCAAAGGATTTCACTTAGCTAGGGAAAAGGTTGGGTGCTTAGCTAAGGGTTATAATCATAATAGTTCCATCTACCTTAACAAAAGTCCATCCTAAACTCTTTCGAATGCAATTTAAGTCTAAACAATGTAAGATCTTATGGTTTAGGAAAAAAATTCAACAAGTTGAGTGTTTTATTCATGCCAACTCAATGCAAAACAAATTAAGAAAACAAGCTACTTGCCTTGTAAAACTCAAAATCTTTTTGGATTTTCTGATTTTGTAAAAGGAAAAAGAGGAAGAAAAATAAGAGGAAGCATACACGGGAGTATAGTATGGGAATAGTTATCTAAGTAATTTAGTGCAAACAATCAACCATGGTTATCAAAACCAATGGTTTCTAGAAAACTAATCCTCAAAAATAGGCTAACGCCTTCAATAATAAAGTGCCATACATCCTTAAACAATCAACTTTCCTAGACTAAAAAGAAAGAAAAACACACCAAGGAAAGCAATAAAAATAGGAGTAGGAAAGATTACCTTAGCCTCTTGCTTTTCATTCTTGCTTGTACTTATAAACAAACAATGATTAGTAAAACAAGCAAAACATGAGAATAATAGTTCCTACTCTAGCTAAAAACATGCAAAAACAAAGAAAAGAAAACTATACATAGATTCTAAAAAGGATGAGGAATGAAAGGAAGCTGGATCCCAACCCTTTTGGAACAAATCGAGAAAGAAAAGGGGAGGACTGACCGATCAATTAGGGTATAACTAGCTAGTACTTGGGCCCTTGCCCTTCCTACGCCTCTCCTCATTATTTTGAGAGGAGAAGTTGTAGGTTGGGTCGATATCGAGACCTGATGCATTAGTATAGGGTGGCTAGTCATACCGCAATTGACCGTGGTAGTTCCCGAAGGATGGCATACCTGTTAGGCCATCCCATCCACCAATATAACCCACGGGTCGACCCGATCCATTACACGGATAGGTAGAGTCGCCTTGGTAATACTTCCCCCCCCCCCCCCCTCCCCATCTAAGTATAATCTTATAGGAAAAAAGAAGGGGGAGTGACACTAGGGGCAATAGGACCCATCCAATAAGGGTAAGTAGGGTTGCCATCCCCGAACCAAGAAGGGACAGTGCCGAGCTGAGGTGGATCATAGAGGTAGTTAACGTAGGGTTCAAAGTCCCCATGTTAGACATGGTAGTTATAAACCACATCCTAGCTCTACATCATCAAAGTAAGCTTCCTAAATTCCTCTTCCAAGTTAAAAGAAAGGGAGAGGACTTGAGAGGAAGAGGTACCCCACGAGGCTCTAGGTTGTTGAGTTAGGGTGCCAGGGGCTTGTAGTCGTGGCCCCTGGTGTACAGGAATCTTCCAAATATTGACTCCTTCTCGCTCAATATCAGTAAGCTAGAAGTTTGTAAGGTAGCAGTGCACTACCCTCCTCACCTTCCACCCATAAACCTTGAGGTTGGATGTGAATTGGATGAAATCCATCCTCTTTGTTACATTAATGTCAATGTAAATATCATTTCCATTTATAGAGTATAAAGCTTTCATCTACAAAACCCAAAGCATGTACATTAATAGTTACCATCCCATCATGTGGATATCTCCTATAAGCCCACCCCTCTTCTGCTGAACATACCAGGCTAGAAACTTATGCCCGAAGTTAAGCATATCCCCCCATCTCTCCTTCCTAAACAATGTCATCCATAGCAGCTCAATCTCTTCCTAAGAAGTCTTACCCAAACCTTTCTTATAAAAAATGGTGTACCCAAATAGTCTATGATCCTCAGGCATGGGTTTATGATATAGGAGGTGTGGCAGGTGTTTGGTTAGTATTCTACATCATCAGTTATTGTGCTCCACCAATGTATTTCAATATACTCCATAAAACTCCCCATGTCTAGTGCATTGAAGATTTAGTTCAACCTCTCTATGGTGATGGATTAGGGTTGGTGGAACAGTTAAAAGGTGATTTTGAAGTCATTATCACCAATTAGATTACGCTCCAAGGAAGATAGAAATTCTAGGGTGAGCCTCTCGTATATGTTATTATGGAGCTCAGAGAATTCGACCCACCCCAAATCAATCAATAACCTAGTTCCTCAATATCTTAATTCACAAACCAACACCACAACACTAAAGCTAGTAACAAAATCATATTACAATGGCTATCATATGGTTTTCTGTATTCAACCTATTTCACTAAGTTCTCCTAAGCACAACTCCAAAATAATTCAACAATTAAGCAATAAAACTACCATAATTCAATAAAAAAAACAAGATGATAATAGTTTTTTGAAAAAAAACTAGAAATCATGGAAAAAACTAAAAAATTGAAAAGGAGTAAAAGTGTAGAGATAACCAAAAATCTTCAATGAAAATTGCTCCAAATTGTCCCTTAGTTTGAAATCCCAAAATAAGAACCCAAAATCACCAAAAACTATAACAAAAACTTAGGTATTAAATTTAGGGTTTTTTTTAATATGGGTTATTTTCGAAAATAAAAATTTTGCCAAAATGTAGATCAAGAGATTTGGAGGCGAATGGTGGTAATTTGGAGTAAAAAGGAGGACAAGTGAGTGAGTTATAGAGAAAATAAGGTGAGGGAGTAATGGGGTTTTTAAATATATAAAATGAGTTTGAAAGGATGAAGAAGATGACAAATGAGGATGAAAGGGTGGAAGGAGTCAGATTCATGTTTTAAGAAACCCGTGCTCCCACAAAACTGCAGAAAAAGTAGGCGTTCAAAAGGGTTATGAGCGCCCGCTCATAAGCTTTTAGGCCCATTTTTTTATTCTAAGTGGTCGCTTAAAAGGATTTCAAGCGGTCTCTTAGTTCAATTATAGGTCCCCCCAAATACCTTCTAAGCGGGTGCTTGCTCCTTGCTTAGTGCCCGCTTATAATTCTCTAGATGCTCCATTTTTTCTTCTAAGCGACCACTCAGAAGGAATTTGAGCAGCCACTTAGATCATGTGACAGGGTTGTTATTTCCTCTTGAGTGGGTGCTCATTGGATGCTTGATGTCCGCTCATGATTCTCTGTTTGCTCCCCATTTTTGAACTGAGCAGGCCCTCAGCACAAGGCCATATGTCCGCTCAAGCTTAAATTCCTAGGCCTTAGATTTTTTTTGCTTTTTCCTGTTGAGCACTCATTTTCTTGTTCTCGACCCAGCCGATCTTCATCTCTCTTAAGCAGTTCTACCCAAACATTCTCTCATGAAAAACTCTAGTTCCTCGATGTATTGTACCTAAAATACGCAAATCCATATAAAGTCAATTCTAAAGCTAAAAACTAAAGGAAATATAATGAAAAAAAAGGTTAGAAAACTCGAGTTGCCTCCCACAAGCGCTCTTTTATTGGCACTATCTTGACATTACACATGATTATTAGTTGATTGAGGTTGGATTCAACCCAGACACTATTGAGATGATGTTCTCGTCCTTGAATCGCGTATTGTATACCACTATGTAGTCTCCCACTGTGAGACTACACTTCTCTACGAGCTCATCATTCTTATACTTTTGGTTTAATTCTTCTGCTCTACATAACCTGTGAGAACACAAAGAGAAACTTATCCCTTTTATATCATCACTTGCATACCTAATTCTCCTTAAATACTCATGAGCAAGGTTCATGAGTTGAGTTGATTCACCGAAATTAAGTTTGTAATTAATGATAATTGACTATGTAGAATTTTCACCCAAAAACATGATATGAGGAGATAAAAGTTTAAGTTTTTTCCTAAGGAGGCGTAGATCTCTTTGGCACTTGCTTTTTAACACTCATGGGTTCCACTTGAGAGATGGGATCACTAAGAGGGTCTCCACATAGTAAAAGCTCTCTTTCTAGGATCTAAACTTCTCATCCCACTCTTCCCTATAAGCTCAACTATAATGCATCCACTTTAGCTTCCTAAGAATAATTTGAAGCCTTCCTTTCCATGATGCTAACACTAAAACACTCACCTTAGGCTAATGGGCTCGTCATTGCCTTTTGGAGCTCAAAATCCACTTTATCCTTCCTTATTTCAAAATATATCTTGCCTCTCTTTACATCAATCAACGCACCTATAGTAGAAAGATAAGGTCTACCTAAAATAATAGGAGTTTAGGTGTCTTTCGGGATGTCTATAATAATAAAATCACATAAAAAATCAACTTCCCCACTAAAATAGGCACATCCATGAGCACACCCATGGGTTGTTTGGTACTTTTATCAGTAAGCTATAACATTATCTCTATTTTGGACAAGGGTCCTACATTATACAACCTCTTATAGATAGACAGAGGCATGAGACTAATGTTAGCTCTCGAATCACACAATGCATTATTAAAGGAAAGATTACCAACCTTAACCGGGATAAAGAACATACCTAGGTTACCCAATTTAGGTGGAAGTCAGTTTGAGATGATTACACTACACTGGTGAGATAGGCTGACCACTCCCTTGGTCTTTCTCTTGTGGTGGCTAAGTCCTTTAGGAACTAAGAGAAGGATGATATTTCTGCTATGACATCTACTAATGGGATCAAGAGCTGAACACCCTTCACTATTTTTAGGAACTTCCCATATCTCTCCTCAAGATTACCCTATAACATTCTTTGAGGGTAGGGAATGGTGGAATATAAGGTTAGAGTGGTGATGTAATCTTGCTACTCTCTTCCTCGGGATCCTTAATAGTTCTACCTTCTTACTTCTCAAGTGTGTTCTCTCTCATCCTAGTCACAAGTGTAGGGTCTTTTAGAGTCTTTCGACTCCTAGTCACTATGGTATTTGAAGAATCAATAGGGAGATGGAATATGATTAACTATACTCTAGAGGGGGGGTGAATAGAGTATAACCGATTTTCGCTTTCAGGGTCTCAAGGTATTGAACTGACTTTCAAAGGCGGAATATAAGCGTTAAGGCTTATCTTTGAAACTGGACGTCAAAGCCTTGAAATTGGTTTCAAAGGCTTTTGCTCAGGCTTTGACTGTTCGTTGCTTTGATTGATGAGCGAAGTAAACATAAAACATAAGCAATGAAGGCAGAAATGAGATGAGACAAAACACGGAGATTTGATACGAAGTTCGGCAACTAATTTGCCTACGTCTCCGCCTAGGGTTGTCCAACCCTTAGGATTTAACTCGCTCTTTTATTACTTCCCTTAGAGACCTAAAGCACCCTAGAAGATCTTAATCCCCATCTTCTACTCCATAGCACCCCAGCTACACTTTAGCATCTCAGATCCTATTAATAAAAAGCTCTCTCTTTTTCTATACGTTTGAGTATTATGGGTATACTCTTAGTATAACACTCTCTAAAAAAATTCTTTTAAACGCTCAAGAGATTATACTTTGATTTTCTCTCAATCTAAATACAAGAAAAGGTTATGGAACTAGAGAGAAAATAATGAAGCTTTGATGATGTGCTTGTGACTGAAATTCACGATTAAAGCTTCTGCTCTTTTCTTTTTGTTTCGTTGTGTCTCACGTTGTCTCTCTACTTTTCTTCAGCTCCAAAGCTTGGAATATATACTGAACTTGATTTCAGGCCGTTGAAAGGAGGCTCAAAATAGGCTGCTGAAAATCTGATTTGCCTTCAATACTTTCAGCAAGATTTCCTCCAATATGGTTGTAGAGAATAATTCATTTTGGCTGTAGAAGATTGATATCATTGAATATATTACAGCAAGAATATTTCCACTTTATTTGCTGCACCTTGAAGCTTCAAAACAGATTTTGTTTTCCATAACCACAATGCTTGAATTTTGGTAATAACCAAAATTAACTTGAATAATCTTCAACATATATGAGCATCACTTATTTGCTGAAATAAAGAGATATCTTTGACAGTAAAATCATGTATAAATAAGTTAGGTTAGAGCATAAAATAAGTGAAATAGGGAAAGGATAAAACACAAGATTTAGGCAATTAGAAGATTCTTATCCTTTGACAAAGTGTTTGAACTTTGCTGACTGTTTTGAGACGTGGCTCAAGAGTTATTCTCGTCCTTTGACAGAATTCATAAAGCTTTACATTATAGCTTCCATTACTTCCAATACATTGTCAACTCTATCCATTTTGGTTTCCATCATGTTTTCAACTCTATTTGACTTTGTATTTTGACTTCCATCATTAAACATAAAAACATTAGTAATCAAGGTGGAGTCTTCAGTATTGACATGATCGGTAGGATATATGTCTTGGCTAGGGATTAAAGGTCTTGGGCCATCCTTAAGAGCATTGGCAAGCTAGGCAATCTAATTCTCAAGTATTTAATTATGGGTTTGCTTAATGTCATTATTCTTCTTCGTTTGGGTTGCCATAAAGCTCTCTATCAAAGTCTCTAGGTTATACTTCTAAGGAGGAGGTTGAATTGAGGGGAAATAATGCTATGATCCTGCATTTAAACTAGGTGGATTTTATTGGTTAGGGTTTTGGAATTGGCCTTGATTCTGATTTGGCCCATAATTCTCATTTCCCTGTCCTTTAAAGTTACCTTGATCTTGGTTCTCATAGTTACTATTTCCTTAAAAATTCCCTTACCCTTGGTTTTGAAAGTGTTGCTGGTTATGTCAACAAAAATTCCCTTATCCCTATTCTGCCCATTTCTCCAACCAAAGTTAGGGTGAGCTCTCTTTTTCCTAGATTTATGTGTAAGAGAAAGGATCAAATTTAGGGTTAGGAGTCATATTATTCATGGCATTAACCTGTTCCATACTAGATGGTGCATTCCTTATAAAGGTTAGTAAATGACACTATGAAGGGTTATGTTCATAATCACCACAAACATCACAAAACAATACCTTCATAGGAGCATTAGATTTAGATTCCTTTAGGGATTGCATGCCACGCATTAGACTGTTCAAAACAACTTCATTAAACTTGTTAGTAAGTGCATCTAGTTTTAAAGAAAGTAAATTAATAGACTTTACTTCATACCTTCCTCCTCTTTTTGGTTGCACTCTCTCACCTTCATTCTAATCAGCAAAATTCTCGACTACTTGCTCAATCACTTTTAATGCCTCTATTGGGCTCAATCTCATTATGGATCCACCGGCTCCTACATCGAGGCTAGTCTTATTCTATTGAGACATTCCATTATAGAAGCTATGAAGAAGTAACCACTTTCCATTCTATGATGTGGGGATACCTCTATTAACCTTTGAATCGTTCACATGCCTCAAATATAGTTTTATCTCCTTTTTCACAAAATGTGGTAATCTTAGTTCTCATTTTAGCTATCTTTGACGGTTGGAAGAACTTATGTAAGAATTCTCTAGTCACTTCTTCCAATGTGCTCAAAGAATTGGGTTTCGTCTTCTCAAGCCATTCACTAGCTTTTCCCATAAGAGGGAACTTGAATAAACTCAACCTAATGTAGTCCTGATTCACACCATTTTCCTTAATTGTATCAAAGTATCTTATGAATGACTTAAGATAACCATATGGTGGCTCATGTTTCTCTCTGCTAAATGGATGGCTCTCCACTAAAGTGATAAGTGTTGACTTCAACTCAAAGTTGTTAGCCTCTATAGTGGTTTGCACTATAACACTCTAGACTTGGTAAGCTCTAGGAGCTCCATACTACCTCAACGGTTTATCTGTACTGTCCACCAACAAAAAAAATAAATGGAAACTACTAAATATAAAGAAAAATAAAATAAAATAAATACTAATATATAAATGAAGAATCGATGTCTGACAATCGTTGATCCAAATCCGTTAAAAGTAGCAAAAACCGATAACAAATATATTAAAAATCTAAGAGTTTTGTGAAGAAACCCTAAGCTATGCTCTCTAAATCTAAAACTTAGCTAAAACTATCTATTATGAATCAATCGCCTTTATGCCTTCTTTGCCTCTTTTTTTTCCTGTAGAAGAGTTTGATCATAATATGCAACTCACCATTATAGAACTGAGTGAGCGCTCAATTCAAGGGCAAGCGCCCACTCATAAGGCCAAAATTAGGAATTTTAGTGAATTGAGTGGTTGCTCTGTTCAACCATGAGTGCTGCTCAGGCCTTAAAGTGACCTCTTGGAAACCGCTTGACGCCCACTCATGATTTTGTCTTTCAACTCCCATTGAACTAAGCGGCCGCTTGAGATTCTTCTGAGCGACCTCTTAGACCTTTTTCTCTTGAGAGGCCTCTTGGTTCAATTCTAGGGCTATCTATTGGCTTCTCTTCTCAGCTTTTCTACTATGCATCTCTATACTCCGATTCTCATGCTCAAGCTCACTAAATACTTGCATCAAGCCATGAAAACATGCACAAAAGTAGAAAATATATGGGAAATCAAGTAAAACAAGGTAAAAACACAAAGAATGGTCCTAAGTCTAAACCATGCAAAAAGTGATGCAAAATGGAACAAAATGGGATGAACTCAGGTCAAAATGAGTATACAACTCTACTATAAAGATACAAATAAATGACATAAATGTCACTCATCACTTCTAATTGAAAAAAATTAAAACAAGTTATAAGAAAATGGGTAGAGACATCTAGAATAATAAATTCCCACTAATATGAACTAATATAGAATAATGCTCCTACCCCTTAACTCAACTGATTAGATTATTCCTAAGATAAATGCTCCCTAAACATTAGTAAGGATCTCTTTCAAGTATCAGTAGCTTCCCTCTTATACAATTAAGCCTACTTTTGTGGAATTATGCATAGAAAGACATCAAATACATCATTCTTATGTCCTAATGTTCATGACATCTACTTTCGTGATGATACTTACAACTTAAACTTGGATTCTAAGGTAGATTGTGAACCAAAATTGGTCGTGAACTTAATCCATATCTTTAATTTGACTATGTGTAGTCTTTTAATGAGATTTAAGCCAATCCTAGGTTAAAATAATTTCATAAAGATTAAAGATTTTGAGTTATGAGATCTATCTATAATCAATTCATATTAGGGTTTATCAATACCTTAGATTAGAAGACTACTCACTCCTATAGATGATAGCAATAATGCAAATTATCATAGAAAACATAATTAATGAATAAAACAAATAAATAGATTGAAAAGAGAAAGACTAGTACTTATGATTAATTGATAAATGGCAAGAATTGTTTTTTATTATAGCAAAAAAACCTTCAAATCCAAACATGTGCTCAATAACAATGAATAATTCGAGGAATCTCTAAACATTATTTATCTTATCGTGATTAGAAAAACTAGAAAACTATATATAATAAACTATATTTTCTTTCACCTATGATGTGAATGGTTAGGAGCAAGTCCTTCCTTCAATAGGTCATGTCTTAAAACCCTAACTTTGAGCATCATACTCAAGTACCCTTCTTCATGGATAGGTCTCCTCTTAACCTCTAAAGCAATCCCTTCCCCTTGCATCCTTACTTATTGTAATTCATTAACATTATTCAAGTTTCTTATCCTTTCTTTTCTTTTAGTCTATGATGAAGGCATTTAGATATCTATGTTCTTTAAAGACTTATTTAAATTTTAACCCTTTTCATGAGCAAACCCTAAATGTGCATCATACTTGAATATACATTTAGGTGTTGTCCTAATGCTCATTTTTTTATTAGCATCATAAAACATACATTATTATTTATTTTTATTTTTAATCAATCATGTTTAAGGGATGTATCATACAAGTCCTCTATGAATTTGAATTTTTATTTAGTTGAAGTATGTCATGGAAATAGTCTCTTTAGACTCAACTCTTCATTTGATTAGTAAAGCTTCAATATTTCTCTTTAATGCTTTATTTTAATTTCTGCACTTTAAATTCTTATGTTATAATTGTATATGACCACATTTATCTTTTTGCACTAACTCAGACCTATTGAAGTGCTACCACAATTCATAAGATACATTGAACAACCAGCCATAGGGATCTTAATCTTGTGAACTTTAACTAAGTGATCTCCTAATCTATATTTTTATGTATAGAACTTAAGATGCTAAAGTGAATAAATTTGGAGTGTATTACCCTTTTATTTTCATGATTACCTATGAACTAAAACTTAGTTGTTCCATCTTAATGAAAATTACACGCACAACATTAATTGGATTGATGTAGATTTCTCATTCACGAACCTTTTTCATGGTTTGAAGACTGCTAATGCAAGTATTTTAGGGATTCAAACCTAACAGGGTGTCTAAACCACCCTTAAAGGTTTGGTGGTGATTCCTTAACCCTTTAAGCCACATAGTTAATCCAGATCGACGCCCATGATTTTAGTGCACTAGTGGGGAGGGAGTCTCTTCCCTTTTTCTTCACCAAGAAGGAAAGGTTGAGTTATAAAAAAATAGGCTCCCTAATGGTGATTCACTCATCGAATCACCCACCAAAACCTGGCTGGGTTCAAGTCCCCTTAAACTATACTTTGCAAAAAAGCCCCTACAACTACCATGCAAGGAAGAAATATTTACATAAGGTGTTCACTGACTTAAAGAAGGTGTATGAAAAGGTATTAAGTGAAGTAATTTAGTGGGCTATGACTTAAAAGAGCGTACGACGTAAGTATGCCGACCTAGTTAAGGATATGTATCATGAAATTACACTAAATGTTATCATTTGTTGTGGAGTGACTGAAGACTACACTATTACAATTGTATTACACTAAGGGTCTGCCCTAAGCTCCTTTTTTGTGATAGTTCTCGATGAAGTAAAAAGGTCATACAAGATGTATACCATGGTGTTTACTTTTTGCAGATGATATTGCTCTTATGGATGAGACTAGTGCAGGGATGAATAAGTTAAAGTAATAGAGAGAAAGGTTGGAAGATAACGGTTTTAGATTTATTAGGAGTAGATACATGTCATTGTAGCATTTGAACGAGGCCAAGTGAAAATATTACGCCTTTGTATGCAAATATTTTAGATACTTAGGATTGATTCTCCAAAGGAATAGATACATACATGAAGATGTCACCCATGGTATCAAATATTGGTGGCTTAAATAGAGCGTAGTTATCGAACTATTATGTAATTATAGTATTAAGGTCATAAGTTCTATAAGAATAGAGTTACATCGACTTTATTGTATAGGTTAGACTATTGGAATCCCAAGAAGGAGCATATTAATTACGAAGATGAGTTTTGTACAGATGTGTGTATATTAAGGTGGATGTGTGGAAAAACTTTGAGGGATAAAAAAATAATGTGGATATCAAAAAAGAAGTCAGAGTAGCAAATACTGAGGATGAATTCAGGGATAATTAGTTGCCTTGGTTTAGGTAAGTTAGACAATAAATAATTGATGCAAAGGTGAGAAAGGTAGACGCTTAAGGTAATGGAGACCTCATAAACTATTGAGACAAACCAAACACGACTTGAAAGGAGTGACTCTAAATAGGATTTATTTCGAAGGAGAATTTTTTGTGTGTAATCATATAAAATAATATATCTTTGATTCATATAACCGACCCCATTGTTGAACCTCCTGTAATTAAGGAAATATTGGAACCCTTAATTAAATTCTTTCCTATAATATATATATACACCATTGGCTATTGGTGGATCTACGACTGTCATCATAAGCAAATATAATGGCAAATCTATAAATATCTAAAGTTGGGTTATTTGTGTGCCTTTTTTTTGGCTAGCACATAAACCAATGATCCATGTTGCAGATTTGTCAGCTGCTTTTCCTCTATAGTAAGTTAGGGTACTTTCCCTATCATTGTCTTTTTCTTTTCTTTATATTTTCATCATTTTCTTCATTATTGCACATTAGTATTAGAATTGTCTTCTTCCCGTCAAAAGCTCTTTTCCTATTTCAGGTAATTTTTTTTTGTACCTCCTATTACTCTTTTTTGCTTGTTACTTGTTTTTATTTGGGAAAGTTCAAAATTTTAGTTGTATTAGAATTCAATGGGAAATTTTGTAGTTTGACATTTAGGTGTTAAAAATTTAGTGATATTTGAATTTTTTTTATTTCGAAATGTTTTAAATTTGAAATTTTATGAAACAATATCTTATTACATTTGAAAAAATATAGAACATTAGAAGAAGACTTTAAAATAATAGGAGATTAGTTTAGAACAATGAGAATAATAGTTTAGAATAATAACACAAAAATTTAGAACAATAAGGTATACTTAAAACATTTGAAGAACAGTTATAAATTTTGTAGTTTGACATTTAATTATTAAAAATTTGGCGATGTTTGAAATTTTTGTATTTCGGAATGTCTGAAATTTTGAAATTTTATGAAACAATAGTTTAGTACATTTTAAAAAATATAGGACATTAAAAGAAGACGTTAGAACAATAGGAGATTAGTTTAGAATAATGAAAATAATAATTTAGAACAATAACACAAAAATTTAGAACAATAACACAAAAATTTAGAACAATAAGACACACTTAATATATTTGAACAGAAGTTATACTTGACATTCTAAATAATAATTTTATTGACCTAAATATGAATTAGATTGTTCTAAAAATGATATCTATTGTTTTAAATTTCTTTTTTAAATGTTGTTAAGTTTTAGTGTATGGGGTGTTGTTAATTTTAGTTTGAAGTTTTAGTCTTACTTTAATATTCAAATTTATGTGAATGTTTTTTAGCTATGAAACAATAGTTTTAATAGTGTAAATCATTAGAATATAAGTTTGAAACATTATAGTAGAGCCTTAGAACATTTGGACAGAAGGCTAGAAACAACGGAATAAAATTTAGAACACTAGATTAAGACTTTAGAATAATGGAAGGTTATTTTAGAACAATGATAACAATACTTTAGAACAATAACACAATAGTTTAGAACAAAAACACATACTTAAAACATTCGAACAAAAGTTATACTTGACGTTCTAAATAATAAATGTGTTGTCCTAATTATGACTTAGATTATTCAAAAAAGTATATCTATTATTTTAAATAGCTTTTGATATTGCTTCTTAGAACATTAAAACAAGATGTTAGAACAATGGAACAGTAGTTTAGAACATTGCGTAGAATTGTTTAGAACAATAGAAGAAAAGTTTAGAACAATGAAACATAGTTAAAACAATCGAACAAAAGTTATACTAGATGTGTATAAATAATTATTATGTTGTCCTAAATATGACATTTATTGCTCTAAGGAGTAGCTATTATGGTTTTTGTATGAAATGGGCAATGAAGAGAATTGTAGTGTTTATAGTAAAAATAGGGGTAATACATCTGAAGTGATACCAATCTGTATGCCTGGAGGGTTGAAAGGATGGATCCCAATTTGCTTTAGCGAGGTAAACCCATGTGTGGGCATGAAATTCTTAAGTATTGATGAAGGTTTTTCATTCTATGAGCATATAGAACTTCCGTTGGTTTTAACATTAGAAAATCTACTACAAAAAGAAGGAAGAATGGTGTTGTTTGTTTCCAATATTTTGTGTGTAATAAAGTTGTATATAAGTTCAAAGAAAAAGAGTAATATGCAAGATATAAGAATTGAAAATGAAGGTGAAGATAAAAGTGTAGTTGTTAGGAGAAGTTTGGTCACTCGTGTTGGATACAATGGGCGAATGGTGTTGAAGGTATGTGATGATGGGGGTTATGTTGTATTTAAAAAAGAAGAAAGACATAGCCTCTCTCTTTAATCATCTAATTTTATACATTTTCAAAAAGCAAGGAAAAATTTGAACATTTTACACAAGATGATGATTTTTGATAATTCAAAGGTAGTTTTAAATAATTTTGATGATAATTATATTGTTATATAGTATATAAATGCAAATGTCTAAGTTTGTATCCTATTGTTCCTAAGTACTCAATATATTGTTCTAAAATTTTATTTTATTGTTCTAAAGGTTTATTCTAGTGTTCTAAAATTAAAGTATATTGTTTAAAGTAAATTTTTGTAAAGTTATATTCTATTGTGTACACAAGTTAACGTTGGACCCATGAAAACATTTAGCATGATGAAAAAATACGTTGATGGTTATGAGAATATAGGTGGCTCTAAGTGTGATTTCAAAAAATTTCATAAGAACTTGAAGGCGTACATTGAAGGGGCTGATGCGCAAATGTTGGTGGATAATTTCAAGAGGAAAAAGTTGATTTGGTCTGCTTTTTTCTTCGATTAACATATTGATGATGATGATTTACTACGTAGGGCTTTATGGGCCGATCCTATATGTAGGAAAAATTATAGTCTTTTTGGCGATATGGTTTCATTTGATATCACTTATCAAACTAACAGGTATTTTATTGGTCTATAGTAAGAGTATTTTAATAAGGTTATAATATATAGTTGAGAGGATAACTTGAGAGTGAATTCGGCTGTTCTAAAAGTTTTAATATTATGTTCTAAATAGTTTCTCTATTGTTCTAAATATATATTCTATTGTTTTAGGCCTTAATCCTGTTGTTTAACTCTACCATTTAAATGTTAATATCAGATATAATATGGTGTTTGGGCCTTTTACTAGGGTTATCACCATAAGAGATGTGTTACCTTTGCTGCTGGGTTTATAACTAAAGAATATGTAATATCTTTAAAATGGCTTTCTAGAACATTTTTTTAAAGCAATGGGTCATAAGGAACCTTGTATTTAATTTCAAATTTAGATCATGCAATGAAGATTGCAGTTAGTAATGTGTTTGAAAAGTGTGGGCATAGATTTTGTATGTGGGGTATTATGAAAAAGATGCCTAATAAGATTAGGAGAAGTATTACCCAAGAAACTGATTTTTGAAGACAATAAGTGATTGTGTATGGAACTTATAAATTGAAGCAAAGGAATTTGAAGATAAATGGAACAAGATGCTCATTGAGTTTCGTTTAAAAGATCATGAGTGGCTTCGTTTAATGTTTGGAATGAGAGCAAAGTGGATTCCTGCCTATTTTAGAGATTTTTTTTATGAGTGGTATTATCAGAACTACATCAAGGTCAGAAAGTGAAAATAATTTCTTTTCATCCTTTATTAATCCTCACGTATCGCTAGTAGAGTTGTTGATGAGGTTTGAAAGTGCCATGGATGCACAAATACATACTTAAGTACAAAATGAATATGATTCTCAAAACAAGCATCGAGAGTCTAGGACTCCAATGGAGATTGAAAGACATGTTTCTGAGGTATATACCATTAATGTTTTCTATAATTTTTAAGAAGAAGTTCATAGTGCTTGTTATGAATGTGGTGTAGAGGAGTTAAGGAAGGAAAACGGGTTAGAGATTACAAAATTTAGTGAATGTAAAGGTGGAAGAACTTATGATGTTGTTAGGGATATTATTAATTATGAAACGAGGTGTTCATGTAAGTTGTATTATAGGCAAGGAATTCCATAAAGACATATGATATGAATTTGGAAGGAAAAGAAGTTAGATATAATTCCAAATTAATATGTTTTGAACAGGTGGACAACAATGGTTATGAAAAAACCATTGTTTAATGGCGATGGTAATGAGATGGAATGTTAAAATGGTGACGATAGGAAGTGCTTGTTGAATGATTTGTGGTATGAGATTCATAGTTGTGTGAGTTTGGATGAAGTAAAAAATGAAGATATGGGTAACTTTGTTAAGTATCTACAAGAGTATAGGGTGAGGTTGGAAGGGAAAAGAATATTTGCAGATGAGAGTGAAAATGGGCATAACCATTCCCAATTTCTTGAATTGCTGACTGGGTCTAGCACTCCTTGTGAAATAGTGGTTAGACCTCCTAAAATTTTGAAAAGTAAAGGGGCTGGAGTACATAGTGGGAGAAAAAACTACAGTGGTTTTACTTTGAAAAGATTAAAGGGAGATAAGGAGAAAGTAATTGAGCAATGTCAAAAGAGAAAAAGGTTATCTCGAGGGTGTGGGGAACTTGGATACTATGATATCCGAACTAGAAAAATTGATGGGAATAATCTAACCTTTGCCCGATTTACGGATATTAATCCAACGTTTTGTTTATTTATGGATACACTTACCTTTAGCCACTCTTTTCTTTCACTAAGCCACCTCTAAATTGTGACCTGCAATTGAGGGTAATAAACAGGTAAACCTTTTTAAATAAAAATTAATCTTCAATGACCGTTGCTAATCATAATAAATATTCCTAATACATTTCTTAACTTAACCACTTTACAATATTACATTATCCAAACTCCATATCTAATTATACCTATTCAAATCCAAACCTTAGTCTACTTCTGCATTATTGTCATAGATTATTTAGATGATTCAAAGAATGATCCTGTGGTTGTCGAAACCGATCCAAAAGGGCGATACGTAAGGTACAATAAGATGATAGGAAAAGGGGTTTAGAAAAAAGTTTACTTAGGGATCGATATGGCTCATGGAATAGAAATTGCTTGTAGTATAATAGTATTGACAGAGGAAATTCAAGATCAGATGATAAATCATGAGATGTTGTGAGGAGAAGATGATCTGCTTAAGTCATTGAATCATGAGCATATCATAAGATGTTATGATTCCTTGATCATTGATGATAAAAAAATAAAGGAAAGACTATTTAAATGATTACTAAGCTTCTCAGTTCTAGAAATTTTCTCGTATACCCCACCAAGCATAATCTTGCTTGTATTAAGGCAATCAAGACTTTGACTTTACAGATACTAGATAACTCAAGCTACTTATAGAGGGATATTAATGGTAGAGTATGGTTGAAGTGTTGAACACGCTTTATTTTGATAAGGACATTGCTAAGGTGATTGGAGAAAAAACTTCTAGATTTGGGAAACAATAGTGGGATGAGGAGTGGGAGAAATGAAGAGAAGAGCGAGAAGTAAAGATTTGGGAAACAATCTTTTTTTTTTTATGTTTTCTAGTTTTTATATTTTGTTGACCCTAAATTTATATTTGAGCTTAGTATGATAGGAAAAGAAAATTTAAGTGGGAAATAGAACTGTATATACCACGTCACATAAATTAACTTTTTATTCAGATCATCGATAAACCGGCTTAGTAAAAGAAAACAGTGGCTAAAGGTAGGTGTATTCATAAATAAACAAAGGGTTAGATTAATATCAGCAAATCAGACAAAGGTTGGACTATTCCCATCAATTTTCCCTATCCAAAATTGTCCAATTAGAATATTTTGATACAACCATTGAATTGTATAAAATGTGTTGGATTAATGTTTTAAAATTATGCAATTGTGTCTATTAAGAAAAGACATTTAGATCATCTTAATATAAGCTTAGAATAATAGTTTAGAAGTATATAACAATAGTAAAATAAGTTAAAATTATAATTTTAATAGTTTAGAATGTAAATATAGAAGTTCATAAAATTAGGAAAGACGTTTAGAACATTTGATTAAAATTTAGAACATCGTAGCAGAATTTTACACAGTAGAACAGAAGTTTAGAACACCCATACAATAGGTTAGAATAATAGTTTAAATAGTATAAATATTAAAATAGAAGTTTTGGAAATCAGAAAAGAAATTAGAACATTTTATAAAGTGTTTGGATTAATATTTGAAAATTATGCATTTGTGTCTATTAAGAAAAGACATGCAGAACATTTGAATATAAGTTTAGAACAACAGTTTAGAATAATAGTAAAATTTGTTAGAACAATAATTTTTATAGTTTAGAATGTAGATATAGAAGTTCATAAAATGAGGAAAGACGTTTAGAACACTTGATTAAAATTTAGAACATTGTAATAGAATTTTAGCACAATAGAACATAAAATTTATAACACTAGTACAATAGGTTAAAATAATAGTTTGAATAGTATAAATATTAAAATAGAAGTTTTGGAAATAAGAAAACACGTTTAGAACATAACAATAGAAATATAGAACAATGTAACATAAATTTAGAATATTCTAAGAATAGGACTGTAATGTAATAGTGTTGACAAGTAATCACATAATAAAAAGTTTGAAGATGATGGAGACTAATGTTTGAACAATTGAAAACTAAATGTGCATAGAGTAATATAATATTAGTACTATTGTTCATGGAGTTCATTCAAATTTAAATAATTTATCCATGCTTTAGTTGGCCCCATGCTAAGTCACGATTATTCTTTCTGCTTTAGTTGATCCTTTGCTTACTCCTTTGATTTAGAAATTACTTTATTTTGAACTTGATTCTCATTTATCATCAAGATTCTTCCACAATATTCAATGCGTAATTTCTTAATAATTTCAGACTAAAGCAAACAATGAAAGTAAATTAATGTGTATTATAGGAAATTTGAATAATTCAAAGGACTTGGTGTATGAAATAATCTAGTAACTTACATAGGTAGCTTCTACTCCTATGTCCCACTATGAATCACTTTGGCATTGATATGTCTCTATGTGCTTTAAGATGAATACTCCCCAATCAATTGCATGTTGTCCCTCCATTTTATTTTTTTCAATGATGTTTTGAAAGTAGAGACAAGTTGACCATTTCCTATCTATTTCTCTGTTAAAAATCTTGCGTAGGCTTTGGAATGTATTATAAAAAAGATGAGTATTATGGTTAGAACACTAAAAAAGGAGTTTGGAACATTGAAACGGAAGGTTAGAATAATATAAGAAAAGTTTAAAGTACTAGAACAATACAACAGATAAACATTTACTAACCTTTTTACACATAATTGAGAAAAATGGTTTAGTAATTTCAGCCTCTAAAATGAAATTATTTCAAACAAATATTATATTTCTTGGTCATAATATTTATCATGGAACCATTAAACCCATTAATAGATCTATAGAATTCGCATCAAAATTCCCTGATGAAATTAAAGATAAAACTCAACTTCAAAGATTCCTCGAATGCCTTAATTATGTTTCAGATTTTTTTCCCGAAATTGCGTCAATTATGTGCACCATTATTCCAAAGATTACAAAAGAGGTTTTAGCGTTAAGTGGTGGGAAAAATTCAGTTTAGAGCTTTATTCCCCTGAAAATGTCAAAAGTTTTATTCAAACCAGTCAAAAACTTGAATGGGCTATCCATCAAGTCTTTGACCGGTTTGAATAAAACTTTTGATATCACTTATCAAACTAAAGAGTCTATTTTAGAAGCACTATGAAAGTTGTCTTGTATATGTATTGTCTTGCTATTTAAATTTGCCAGAATCCTAACTTCATATCGAATTTTGAGAAAATCTTTACATTAAAGAGTCTATTTAGAAGATCTCTTTTATTGGGAATTGGATATCTAATCCATTTAGAAGATCTCTATTTTAGAGGCACTTATCAAACTTTGTTTAATTGTTTATATCAACAACTAGTCTAGGAACTCCTTGTTCCTTTTCTGCTACATTCATTACATAAAACATTGCACAGCTCCAAGAAGATTTGGAGGGGCGTATTAGCTTTTTATCTAGAAGAATTTATATTTCTTTTTTACAGAATTGAACTAATTCTACATTCATTTGAATAGGTCTTGCTTTTGTTCGATATTTGTTTCGACAAAATCCTTTTCATTATAAGGAAAAGTGACCATATGCTTTTTTTCTATTCCAAAAAGTATTGGAAATATCTGCACAAACTTTTATTTTATAAGTATTTTCAAGATCTAAGATTTTCTTTTGAATAGATGGTTGTTGTAGCTGTTATTCTATTTTTTTATAAGTAATTTGTCTATTAATAGTAGTGATTAATATTTTTATTATGAATTGTATTTATTTTTTGGAATATTGATGAGTTTTGTAACAGGTTTATATCCTTTTGAATCATAGGGGTAAGAAATTTAAATGAAATTTATTTTCCTAAGATATTTGTGTGAACACCTATATTATCTACTTTGAAAGGATATATTTGAGTTAGGAATGGGTTTTAAGAATTATTTCCTCCTTAATATCTCTTATGGCTATAAAATTATTTTTAAACTTATAATTATTATTGATTATATGAGCTTTTGATATTTTAAATTTAATATTCATAGGAGAACTATTAGCACTTAGTAATTTTGTACTAGTCTTCTCATAAAATTTTGTTGGAATGATTCCTTCTTTGATACAATTTTGATTAGCACCACTGTCTATTAATGCAATAAAGTTTTGTCGAAAATTGCCTATTTGAAAGGTTACTTTAGAGTACCATTTTTGGAAATTAATTTTATTAATAAGAGAAACAAATTCTGTTTCTTGTTGAATATCATTTAACTCGCATCTTCGAACTCAACAGAGGTGATATGATGATTTTAGGTGGATTCTTCTTCTAGGATTATTAGTCTAGTTTTGATTTCTAAATCATTAATTGAAGGGCTGTTAAATCTTTTCTTAGCTCAGTAACTTGGCTTCTGAGAAAGTTAATTTCATGTAGTAATTCATTGACAGAGTTTCCTTTAAAAGTTCCTTTAGAAGGCTTTGGAAGGAATGAGTTATTTTTGGTGTAGTTTGGAGTTGAATATTTTTTAAGTAGCTTTGTTATACTAAATGGAATTATCTTTTAAAACAATATCTCTTAAGTAAAGCAATGCTTGTGTTTTTATTTCGGGATTTTGAACTTTATTTATTAAATCAAATAAAAATCCTTTATCTTCTTTGTTAGAAATTACATTTATTGTTTTAATTGGTGATGAAGACCCTGAAGATTCATCACTTCTTGTATCTGTATTATTCATTTGGTCTGAAAATAATTCTTTGTTTTCTAAAGTAAGAGGGATTTTAATAAGAAGTTTGGATAATTTTTCACATAATTCTATATCGTTTGAAAACAATTCTTGAATCTTCTTTTTAGTGGTACAATTATTTTCTTTGTGTCCTACTTTCCCGCATGAATAACATATTAATTATTTTTTAGAGGAGAATTTTCTTTTAGGTTTCTTGTAATAGGGAGGTTTTGGTGTGTTTTATTTTTAGGAATGCGTTTAAATTATTTTTCTTTTTGGAATTTAGACTTACGCTTCTTTTTCGAGGTATATTTATCTTGTAACTTGAGTTCTTTGCAAAGAGCTAATCCTTCATTTTTAACTAGAGGAAAAAGTTCACCATAGGTTTTATCTTTGAATAGGATATCTTCTAATTGGGATAATAATTTTAATTTTCTAAATATTCTTTGAGCAAATAGTTTAGGGAGACCAGAAATAAATTTTTCTTTCCAAAATGGTTCTCCACAATCTTTTCTTTGAAGAACATACGTAAAGAACATATCTCGGTACCATCTATAGTCACCTAAAGTAGGACATCTTAAATTTTAAAGAATTGATTTTCCTGTTGTAAGAGAGGCAGAGGGGTCTCCTATAAAATAGTATGCAATAAATATTATGAGAAAATTACAACTATCAATTTTTTCTATTGGTTCATCATGAGAATTATAGATAGTTATTTTGTGATTAAATATTTCTAATTGATTTTCTACAGTAATATAATTATCCCATTAGTTTTTTAACTGGCCAGTAAAACCAGAAATGAGAAGCCTAGAGATTATTTGTTCATTGGACTCTCTAGTTGAATAAGCAACTTTAGCCAGACCCATTTCTTGAAGAGTATTTAAAATCTAGTAATCAGATTTTCCATCTATATTCTATTCATGAATAACATCTGGGGCATATGATTTAGATTTGAATTTAGATTGTTCCTTAAATTGTATATTAGGAGGGGTAGCTAGGTCTAGGATAATAAGTATTTATTGGAGCATTTTTTCCATTTGTTCTTGAGTTTGTTTATTTTAAATGGTTCTTGGAATATATCTTGAATAGCAACTATATTTTCTTCTTGATTACACTCATTACTTAAATCATATTCAGAAAGATATCTATTATGAATAACTCCTAATCTCGGAGAGTTTGCTAATATTTCCAAATCTAATTTGTTTGAACTACTACGTACTAAATATCGGTTAATAATGGCTTCTTGGTTAAGAAGAGTGAAAAGATTAGGATATAATAAGACCGATATTATTCAAAGTCAAGAAATGCATATACCTATTGACTTTTCAAATTGGAATATTCCAAAGGAATATCCTACCTAATTATATAGAATTGGTACTATAGATTTCAAAACTACATTTAGCATAAAACCTCATGAAGAAACTAGGAGTATTCAACAAGATATCAAAACTACGCATTTATTGTCTAACCCTATAATACCCCATATTTTAGACATTATATTAAGAAAATTTTAGTACAAAATAAATAATTTAAAAAATTATTTTGGCACCAATCATAATTATGGACCGCCATTTATATATTTATTTTTTAATTTTATTAAGAAAATTATTTAATTTCATAAATAAATATTTAATTCCTCAATTATTACATTAAATTTCCAAAAAGCCCTCTAAAATATCTCGAAAAATATCATGAGTATCCACTTTTATTTTAGAATATTCTAAAAGCTTTTAAGATATTATTCTTAGCAAAAAAAAACTTAGTTTAAGATATTTATAAATATTTTTTTAATTTAAAATGGATAATGTTAAAAATTGAATATATTTACCAAAGAAAAAAATAAATAGTATTAAAAAAAAAAAAACTTCGACCATATCTAATCATGGCCATCTGCTATGATTAGTTTTTTTTAAAAAATTATTATTATATATATATATATATATATATATATATATATATATATTTAATCCTAATTTAAAGAATAATTTTAGTTGAAAAGATAGTTTTATTTTAAAATAATAGATTTTCAAAAAATAATAATAAATTTTATCCTTATCCTATCCTTTTTCTATGACTGATATTTTCAAAAAAATAAATTTATTATTATAAAATTTTATCTTTTTTAACTAATTCTAATTGGTTTTTTTTAATTAAATAATTTAAATTGGTAAATTATTTAATAATTTAATTATTTTATAAATAAAAGATTTTTTTGAAAATTTGGTTTGTAGGAATATATGTACATAGGAGCATTACATCAAAGAGCACATACTAGTTAGGAGTTTTCATAATTTTTGTTATTCAACTTTTATACCTTTGGATAATCAAATTCTTTTTAATAAATAAATCGAGTTTTTCTTCCGTTGCAATATAGTAATTAGTTCGCACAGCCGAAACGTGGTGACATGTGGCGGTAAACCCCTAAGTTACTAAAACTACTATCATTATTATTATTATGTTAGTAATTTGAGGGTGTTACAAACCCAAATATTGAAACATATTTGGCTCATAATTACCGTTTCATTTATTTTGGTTTAGTTCAAATAGCTGTTAAACCATTAGTTCATAGGGGTGTTGATTGCCCTATATTTTTAGCCTTAAGAGATAATCTTCTTAAGACATATAAAGACTCTTTATTAGCAATAGTTTAAACAAATGTCTGCAATGGACCTATATATTTTAATTGCTTTCTTAACTTTACTATAGATCTAAAAGATTCATTAGTTTTGGACTCATTAATTTTAGATATTCATGGTATAGATAGTAAATTCAAAGAATTTGCTAAAAACTTTGCAATAGTTTTTAGAATATAATTTAGATTAATGAACACGACGGTAAATCCAAAGTTTATTCATGCACCCTCTTCTAAAGGTGAGACTATATTTATAGAAGTTTATATTAGATAAACCATATCCTTAGTTACATCTGCAAAGAAATTAGCTTGGGATCTAACTACTATTCCTGACGTTTTACAATTTCCAAATCCAATGCCAAATAAATGTTTAAAATAAGACATAGATCAAATAATTGAAGATCCAACTAAGGTCATACTTAGATTTGGCTCATTCAGAGAAACAAGACCCACCTCTTCTATTAATATGGCTAGAAGATTATTTTCATATCCTACCAAATATCAATCAGAGATATCAGTATCTTTTAAGCCTCAAGTAGATTCATTTAAAGTTCATTATAAAACTCCAATCCTAAAATATCAATCTTCATTAGTATCCCCTCCTTTATCACCTACCGCTTCATATATGCAAAACTTTAACTCTATAAACACTATTATAAAAGCAGATTTTCAAATTGATAAAAAATACTTAAGAAGAGACTTCGAATCAGAAGAAAATGCTTAAAAACAAAAATGGTTTATGTCTTTTAATGAGTCATTAAGAAATCAAATAAGATAAGCTTGGTATAAAGACATGAATCGATTCCAATTACATTTTCCATTCTTCATATGGTTTACATCCTTTTGTGAAGATAAAGATATTAAGGAACCTTATTCCCAACATTATATTCAAATCCAAACTACTCTAAGAAGAAATTGACAGTTAGGAGATGGATCCACTATTAATACTATTCATCCACCATTTTCTCCAATATTAATTCCTAAAGGAGACAGGCAAATATCTGCTTGTCCTCTTAAAACAGGATGATATCAACAGAAAGATGATTCGGTCAAAGTGGAAGATATTATTAAGGTCTATCATCAGAAAATTTTTACAAATCAAACTCTTCATACTATAGCCTCTCAAGTAGTCTACATTTCTACTAGAATAGAATCCATTAAAGGGAAACCCTCTATCTTCCTAAAGAGCAACACCCTAGGTTTCCTACAAATGTTTCTTATCCACACTTTAAACCGCAAGGATTAACCCAAGCAATGACAAACTCCCTAGCAAATACTCCCTCTTTCTCAAATAATTCTGAAACAATTTTAGATAAGATATCTCAAATTTTGGAAAAAATAGCAAACTCTCCAAGATTAGGAGTTATTCATAATAACTATCTTACTGAATATGATTCAAGTAATGAGTTTAATCTAGAAGAAGATATAAATGCTATTTAAGATATATTCCAAGAACCATTTAATTTAAATAAAATCAAGAACAAATGGAAAAAATGCTCGAATAAAGACTTATTATCCTAGACCTAGCTACCCCTCCTAATATACAATTTAAGGAATGATCTAAATTCAAATCTAAATCATATGCCCCAGATGCTATTCATGAATAGAATATAGATGGAAAATCTGATTACTAGATTTTAAATACTCTTCAAGAAATGGGTCTGGCTAAAGTTGCTTATTCAACTAGAGAGTCCAATGAACAAATAATCTCTAGGCTTCTCATTTCTAGTTTTACTGGCCAGTTAAAAAATTGGTGGGATAATTGTCTTACCGCAGAAAATCAATTAGAAATATTTAATCACAAAATAACTGTCTATAATTCTCAAGATGAACCAATAGAAAAATTTGATAGTTGTAATTTTCTCATAATAGTTATTGCGTACTATTTTATAGGAGATCCCTCTGCCTCTCTTACAACAGGAAAATCAATTCTTCAAAATTTAAGATGTCCTACTTTAGGTGACTATAAATGGTACCGAGATATGTTTCTTACGTATGTTTTTCAAAGAAAAGATTGTGGAGAACCATTTTGGAAAGAAAAATTCATTTCTGGTCTCCCTAAACTATTTGCTCAAAGAATATTTAGAAAATTAAAAGAATTATCCCAATAAGAAGAAATCCCATTCAAAGATAAAACCTATGGTGAACTTTTTCCTCTAGTTAAAAATGAAGGATTAGCTCTTTGCAAAGAACTCAAATTACAAGCTAAATATACCTCAGAAAAGAAGCAATCGCTAAAGAACTTGGTTGCTTCTGTGAAACTTTTGGCTGTGAAACCATTAGGGCCCCTTCATTAGTCAAGCGTAAGTCTAAATTCCAAAAAGAAAAACAATTTAAACGCATTCCTAAAAAACAAAACGCACCAAAACCTCCCTATTACAAGAAACCTAAAAGAAAATTCTCCTCTAAAAATTAATTAATATGTTATTCATGCGGAAAAGTAGGACACAAAGAAAATAATTGTACCACTAAAAAGAAGATTCAAGAATTGTTTTCAAACGATATAGAATTATGTGAAAAATTATCCAAACTTCTTATTAAAAGCCCTCATACTTCAGAAAATGAAGAATTATTTTCAGACCAAATGAATAATATAGATACAATTAGTGTTGAATCTTTAGGGGCTTCATCACCAATTCAAACATTAAATGTAATTTCTAACAAAGAAGATAAAGAATTTTTATTTGATTTAATAGATAAAGTTCAAAATCCCGAAATAAAAACACAAGCATTGCTTCGCTTAAGATATATAATTTTAAAAGATAACGACCCTTACCTTTTACTACTCTACCAATTACAAAATCATTTAGTATAACAAAGCTACTTGAAAAATATTCAATTCCAGAATACACCAAAAATAACACATTCCTTCCAAAGCCTTCTAAAGGAACTTTTAAAGGAAACTATGTCAATGAATTACTAAATGAAATTAACTTTCTCAAAAGCCAAGTTACTGAGCGAGGAAAAAATTTAACAGCCCTTCAAATTAATGATTTAGAAATCAAAAATAGACTAACAATCCTAGAAGAAGAATCCACCCAAAATCATCATATCACCTCTGCCGAGTTAGAAGATGCCGAGCTAAATGATATTCAACAAGAAACAGGATTTGTTTCACTTATTAATAAAATTAATTTCCAAAAATGGTACTCTAAAGTAACCTTTCAAATAGGCAATTTTTGACAAAACTTTATTGCATTAATAGACAATGGTGCTGATGAAAATTGTATCAAAGAAGGAATCATTCTTGGAACCCCAGTCCTAACTCAAATATATCCTTTTATAGTAGATAATATAGGTGTTCACACAAATATCTTAGGAAAATAAATTTCATTTAAATTTTTTACCCCTATGATTCAAAAGGATATAAACTTGTTACAAAACTCATCAATATTCTGAAAAATAAATACACCTCATAATAAAAAATATTTAATCACTACTCTTAAAAAAATTACTTATTAAAAAATAGAAGAACAACTAAAGCAGCCATCTATTCAAAAGAAAATCTTAGATCTTGAAAATACTTTTAAAATAAAAGTTTGTGTAGATATTCCCAATGCTTTTTGGAATAGAAAAAAGAATATGGTCACTTTGCCTTATGAAAAGGATTTTGTCGAAATAAATATCCTAACAAAAGAAAGACCTATTCAAATGAATACAAAATTAGTTGAATTCTGTAAAAAAGAAATACAAATTCTTTTAGATAAAAAGCTAATACGCCCCTCCAAATCTCCTTGGAGCTGTGCAGCGTTTTAGGTAAGAAATAATAGTATAAACGTTAGAACATTAGAGCAATGTTTTAGAACAATAGAACAACTTTGTTAGAATATTAGTTCACTAATTTAGAACATTGGTTCACTAATTTAGAAAATTATTTTTATGTCAAACCCCATCTGTTAGATTTGGCAAATGGATGATGTAAGATGGGTTCTTACATACTATAGGGTTCTCATAGGAGTTCTTACATGAACCCAACCCTATTTGATAAAAAGATTTGATGAACCAAAATATTTCAGCTTTTTATGGTAAAAGTGTAATTTATTAGAACTTTTTTGTACTCCCACTGTCAACGTAAAACACATTTTCCTTAACACTTTTCAAAAGTTATGATGTACGTACAGTACCTCGTTTTTCATGATATTAGAAACTTTTCATCTTCTGATTATTTATTCTATTATTTTAAAAATTAGTATAGATTGTTCCAAACATTTATTCTATTGTTTTAAAATTTAGTACTGATGTTCTAAAACTTCTATTCTATTATTTTAAACGATTGTTCTAATTTTCTAAACTTCTGCCTATTGTTCTAAACTTCTATTCTAATGTTCCAAACTTTTGTTCTAATGTTCTAAACTTTTGTTCTATTGTTATATAAATATGTTCTATCGTTCCAAACTTTTGTTCTATTGTTCTAAACTATTGTTCTAATGTTCTAAACTTTTATTCTAATGTTCTAAACTTTTGTTCTATTGTTATAAACTTCTGTTCTATCATTCTAACTTATATTATTCTAAATTATTGTTCTAATGTTCTAAACTTCTATTCTATTATTCTAATATTCTAAACTTCCGTTCTATTGTTCTAAACTATTATCCTAATAGTTTAAAATTTTGTTCTATTGTTCTAAAATTATGTTCTATTGTTCTAATTTTTTGTTCTAATGATCAAAACATCAGGATCATATACCTTAGAACACTAGTTTTAATCTTTAGATCATCAATATTAGACCTTAGACAATAGAATAAATATTTAGAATATACGTGTCAATATTTAAAACAATAGAATAGAAGTTTAAAGTAATTACATACAAGTTTAGAACAACATAATAAAAGTTTAAAACATTAAAACAATAGTTTAGTACAACAGAAAAAAGCTTAGAAAATTAAACAATAGTTTAGAACAATCGTTTAGAATAATAGAATAGAAATTTAGAACAATAATTTAGAACAATAGAACAGAAGCCTAGAACATTATAACAATAGTTTAGAACATTAGAACAATAGTTTAAAACAATAAAACAGAAGTTTAGAACATTATAAAAGTAGAACAGAAGTTTAGAACAACAAAACAGATCTTTAGAACAATAAAACAGAAGTTTAGAATAATAGATCACACATTTAGAATAATAGAATAGAAGTTTAGAACAGTAGAAAAGTAGAACAGAAGTTTAGAACAACGAAACAGATCTTTAGAATAATAAAACAGAAGTTTAAAACATTAGAAAAAAGTTTAAAACATTAGAACAGAAGTTTAGAACAATAGATCAGACATTTAGAACAATAGAATTCATGTTTAGAACTGAAGTGATGTCAGAAAATATTACTTTTTCTTGAGGTTTCGCAAAAAGTGGTTTTTATCTCAGTATATTTCTGAAAATGAGGAAATGTGTGTCATTTTTTTTTAAATTAAAGAAGTGTGTCTATTTTATCATTATTTACGCGTTTGCCATTCTTTTTCACTCAACCTCATCGGTTAGATTTGGGGATTGTACGGTGTAAGATTAATTCATATTTGGCAAAAGGTTCTCATATAAGGGGGTTCTCATATAAACCTACCCATCACTAGTAGAAAACAGTTCAATTGCTTCGCCTCAATTGCTGCGGTTAAATAAATTTCGAAGCACATAACAGTAAGTGCTGCGGTTATTCAAACAACCGCAGCACTTATAACACAAGTGTTGCGGTTATAAAAATAATCGCAGCATTTATTACAAGTGCTGCGATTTTTTAAATAACCGCAACACTTATGAATCACAAGTGTTGCGGTTATTTGAAATAACCGCAGCATTTAATCTTCCCCCAAGAATATAATATATGACTGATTAAATGTTGTGGTTATTTGAAAAATCCGCAGCAATTATAAATCACAAGTGCTGCGGTTATTTTAAATAACCGCAGCATTTAATCAATCATATATTATATTCCTGGGGGAAGAAATGCTGCGGTTATTTAAAATAACCGCAGCACTTGTGATTCATAAGTGCTAAGCACTTGTTCATTAATATAAAAACCCAGCCTTTTCTGTTCCAGGCCATTCAAACACGAAAACTTTCCCAGAATCGTCCCAACACTTCAGCGCACAAAAAAAAACCTAACCCTAACCCTAACCCTAACCTTAACCCCATAACGTAACATCCCACTACCTAAGTTTAAAAACCCAGGTCATTTTGTCTCTAACCCTAACCTTATAACTTACTCATCTCTCCCATTTTGAAGAAGTCTACATACTCCAAAGCTCAAAATCACAGTTTGTATTTGCCTTAAACTCTAGTATATATTTTTTTTTAAAATTTTTTTGTCCATAATTTGTTAATATATAAATGCGAAGATGAAAACTTCTTATATGTTCAGATCTATATGTTATATGTTGTGTTTATGAAAGAATAAGCCTTAAAAATCGAATTTTATAGATTATAGGGTGTTAGAGACCTGTTTTGGAGATAATGAGTGGAAAAATTCCCTTAAAGGGGATTTGCCCCTGTAGATCTCTCAAAAATACACAAGTTAGACATATCCTATTCGGAGTCCCGTAGCCAATTTTATGACTTCTCAAAGTTTTTTTTTCAATATCTCAAATAATACGTCACCGAAACCGCTAAGAGGTAACATAGTTGTGTAGTACCTCTAAAAATAGGTGGTTTCAAAACAAAATTTACATCATTCGGATTACCGGGCTAAGAGATATGCCTCTTCGAACTTTACGAAACCTTGGAATAACACCCGAAATCTATGAAGAATGAATTGGTTGTTTATTTTGAGTACAAAATGTTGTAGATCGCAATTTTGCGTGCGAAAACGAGTGGTCATAATTGAATTTTCGATTTATATGCTTCACGATTCATCATTTCTTATTTATTATGACCTATTAATTTTAATTTTTTTTTTGTTCTGGTAACCATCAATTGCTGCGGTTATTAGAAAAACCGCAGCAAATATATCTATTATTTGTTGCGGTTTTACCAAAAAACCGCAGCAAATAATGGTAAAAAAATATTTTTTTTAATTCTTAAAAAAGATTTGCTGGGGTTTTTTGGTAAAATCGCAACAAATAATAGATATATTTGATGCGGTTTTTCTAATAACCGCAGCAATTGTTGTTTCTATTGCTGCGTCTAAAAAATCGCAGCATTTGTTGATTTTCCATGTGCTTCGCCTATATGTTCTTCGCCTATATGCATCTACTAGTGCATATATATATATATATATATATATATATATATATATATATATATATATATATATATAATAAGAAGGGTGCTTAAATAAGAAGAGTAAGAAGAGATCTTGGTTATTCAAATGGTAAGATCCAACGCTAGAAATTTCACGTAAAAAAAATAGTAACTATAATAATAAAAAATGGTCATTAATAATAAAAAGAGTAACTATAATAATAAAAAAATCATTATAAGTTAAAAAAAATTATTTGGTCAATATGAGTTACTATGAGTAAATAAAATATCATTCGTGGGGGAATATATATATATATATATGAAAATGCTATTTCAAAAAAACATAATTAATTAAAAATATGCAGCTAAATGAGGTTAACTCCTCTTAACCGTAACTATATCAAACTTGACTATTTTTAATAGATACATGATAGGAACATTAAGAAATAAAAAAAATATTACCTACATTATTTAAAATTTTGAATATATAAGCATGATTATAGGCATGCAAACTTCCTTAATTCCTTAGCACGCAATTCTTGGTTGAAACAGTTGGATTATCTTGTTTTAGACAGTTGCTATTTGTCCACTAGCTCTGCTGTTTTTTTCTTTTCCCATATTCTGGCTGGGGGAGGACTGAGCTTCATTCTATTTCTTATGATAAAACACTGGAGAAACATCATCATAACATATTGATCAGCTACTTTTCTTCTGTCCCGTACCCTCAATTGTCGAACCCAGGGGTATGTATCAAGTGTAGCATCGTCATTTTCATCTAGGAACCTTGATATTACAACTTTGCCGTAGAGTTTACTCGTATTCTTTAGAATGGATTTGAAGAAATCCATCAGCCCCCTCTCTCATTTTTTCCCTCTTTAAATCCTAAGCTTCTTCGATCTTGATTACGAGCCATGAAATGACCACTTTACTCTGGTACATGTATATATGCTCGTCTTCCATAAGTCTTGTAAGATTTTCACTTAGGCTATAAAAACAGAATGTGTGCTGGTGCAGGCTCTTACTAAGTTTTCTCTCCCGTTGCTTCCGAAATTAGCCATGCCGTCATCTAGTCGCTAAGAACGTCCAATTCTTATTCTCTTTCAGATGTATGACATACGACATTCATACTTGTGATAGACGTATTTTGACACGGTGTACTTTTCTTTCCTTCCAGCAATCCAGCCAGCAGTAATTCTCACGTGGCTCTAACCAATTCAAAGCTCTACGAAATTCATACAGAGCTCTCCGTTTTCAACTCGAAGCGTGAATCTAACTGTGCCGACTTAATCCGATCTAACCAATTCAAAATCGCTTTACAACAACCTAACTAGGAAACTGATATAACCCATAAAAAGCTCGGCTAGAACCTAACCTACTCCAACCTAAATATAACTCGATCCAAAATAGACTCGTTAAAAACTGAATATGATAGTAAATCGATTAATAACCTAATTCAAACCGATTCAACTCGATAGCAAACCGGACAAGGCCTAATTAGTAGCAACCCGACTTTAACCCAATTTAAGATGACATGTTCAAACCAAACCTGTTAGAAACCTAATAGTAGAGTCTATTATACTCATTTCTCATTTCTTACAAATTAGTAGGATTCTTAATAAATTAAGAAGACTCAAGTCTAACAATTTTGTTTATTAAATTATTCAATTTCCAAACAGAAGGAACCCATATTCTTTTAATTTTATTAGTATCTAACTTTGACACTTTACCAAGATGAAAAATTACCCGAAATATACTCTCTTGATGACTTGACCTATTCCAATAGAATTCATCCCAAAGTCGAGCCAAATTCAAAATAAACAAACTTAGCCCATTTAAATCCAAACCATTCTTACCCGAAGATCCGAACTAATTAAGTAAATAACCACTTGAACCTAATCCAATTATTCACCTAAACCCAAACCAATCCGACTCTAAAATAAATTATAGCTAATTTAAATTCGACCTGATAGTACCAGAATAAACTCGTATTGACAACCCAAATTAACACCACTAGAGGCACCAGTAAACTACATTCACGTAAGTATATCCCCTTTATTGTGATTATATCCTTATCCAATTTTAGTGGACACATTGCAAATTGAATTTGAGACCAAAAATCTGATAAAGGGTTGAGATAACTTGTTTAATTTGCAAAATCATGAAGTTTTTGCTCTCCATCGAGCAAGAGTGAAAAATAATAGAAGGGGTGGTAAATAAATTAACTAATAAGCCTACAATCTTAGACCTAAATAGGAAGTAGCTTATATATTTGTGGTTTGGTTTATCCTTGGTACGTTTTGGGGTTGTATTTAAGTCAAATTTATCTTTGATAAAAATTTAATTTTATACACGTAAATGAGGTAATCAGGCTTTGAGCTCAAGCCGAGCTTGAAATTTAAACTCGTCGATAATCAAGCTCAAGTTCAAGCCGAGCCAAACCAAGCCAAGTTTTAAATAATCGAACACAAGTTGAGCCTATCACTATTCTTGCTTGACTTGATAATTTAGCACCCCTATACTAGAGTATATTGTCAAAGGCCTTACAAATTTTCCAAGTGTCCCAAAATGATGCGCCCATCTGAAAGTTGAGAATAGTCTTGGAAATTAAATTAAGAAAAAGATTGCGTGATATAACTTGTCTAGGATATCCGTACCTTCCAACTAGAGATTGAAGACGAAAAAAATGAAAATCATTAAAAAAAAAAACCTTCATTGTTTAACTATTCATCCTGTCATAATTTGTCCAAGATGGGGCCTGCCAAACTTTTCATTGATTTACATGTACTATTAATTTTCTTCCATGCCTTTTCATTACTGCTACACACACCGACATCCCTCACACTCGATCACTCCGTATTTATACACTCAATAATAAGAACCAAATCCATTTCACTACTCATTTTTTTTACCATATTATACACAGTTCTTTCAAATTCTCTCTTCAGAATAATATGGCTGAGAAATTCTTATTCATATCTTTCATTCTTTTTTTCTTGGTTTCTAGTACTAATGGTGGTGTTTCTTGGCCCCCATCTCCTGGCTACTACCCTAGTCAGAAGTTTAGGTCATTTAGATTTTCACAAGGCTATAGAAATTTATGGGGTCCTCAACATCAAAGGCTTGATCGACATGCTTTGACAATATGGCTTGATCAAACTACAGGTGATTATAACTTTCTTTCTGTGTTTTTAATTTACTTGAATCATATATATATATATATATATATATATATATATATATATATATATATATATATATATATATATATATATATATATATATATACATGCTAAACTTACGTATAACAAAACACGGTGGATGCGAGGCATGGCCGCCGTTGGATTAGAACATAGGCATGGCCACCGTTTGCCGTTGAATTGACAAGCCCTACTTTTAAAATCGTTGTTAGTAGTAGTGATTTATTATTACGACGTGAGAGTGTCTTTTATTTGACCTTTAGATGCTACAATTAGATGTCACGTGAGAGTAGTAGTGATTTATTATTACAACGTTTCTAATGCCTCTGTTATTTATTTTATGCCGATAGGAAGTGGCTTCAAGTCGGTTCGCCCCTTTCGATCAGGATACTTTGGTACATCAATCAAGCTGCAACAAGGATACACTGCAGGAGTAATTACAGCATTTTATGTAAGATTGAACTCATTGACACATTACTTGCTAGTTGCAACATGCATTATTGATAGTGTCAGTGTTGAGCAAGCTACTCCCTTAATATCATAGTCTTAGTCGAATACATTGTTTCGTACTTTTTTTTTTTTTTAATTGTAAATAGAGCCGCAAACGACAAGATCACAACTGATGTAAACGAGATTCAATCCCAGATCTTTAATACCACCCTTCAAACTTTAACAACTGAATTAGTTGTCATCCATGCATTTTCACATAATAAACATTCTTTTTTGTTTGTCTTTGATTTGGCGTTTTTCTAATTTACGTATTTCTCACTTACAAGTGTCCTAATTTCAAAAAGTTCATTGTTTAAGGGGTATGTGAACCACGTACAAATTAGTGGAAGATTCGATACCATCTTGTTTTACGTCAACCACCCATCAGAAAAATACATGAATTTCATCCACTAACTTGATCATGGACCATTTCACGACATAATAAAATTTTTGATTTCCGATTGATAAATATAATTCTGTCGGCGTATAGTTTTGACTAAATATTTCCTTCTTTTACATATTATTAAACTCTTCCCAAAGTATGTGCTTTTGTGTTCTTACGAGCCGACACGACTACATTTTTTATCTAATACAACAATAAAAAATGAGCTAATACAACGATATAATCAGTATTGTTCTAATGAAACAAATCTATTAATCACTCTGCCTTGCACTTTCACCCAAGAGAAAATTAAGGAAAACTAAAATAGCAATTATAATACAATCAGAATAATTATTTCTTCCTTGGCATCCGACAAAATGAAAGCAATAGTGCAAAATAGTTGCATAGTACAAGCTAACGAGCTAAGTGTTGCCCAAACCGGAATAACATCAGTTTACAGATCAGAATGGTAAGATATAGCCCCCCACCCGAAATCAATTTACTACCTTCCTAGTATTACTTTTTGAAGCAATTTGATACTTTTATTTCATTTTAAATAGTAACATAGGCAATTTTTCCTAAACAAAAATTAGTAACACCACAACTAGCTATGATAGAGTGTAGTGACGATAGACCTGTTAAAATGGGAGGGGCCCCGTTAAAGATCCTTGACCGGCCCGTTTGTAAAAGGGTTTGATCAATAATGACCCTAATGGATCGGTTTCTTAAAGGGTCATGTTTTATTGGGTCTTTAATGGGTTAAGTGGGGTAAAAAATGGGCCAATAGTTTTAAACACTTTAAAACACTATCAGGTAATGAATTATTTTCACTTACTTGACAATGGTAAACTACCAAAAATTAAAGGTGATATATGTAAACTATCATCCTCTATAGATAAAACTATACGCTCTTTGGACGGCATGGCTTGACCCGACTCGACCCGTTATGTATCTCCTTTGGTCCGACCCGTTTTACATGTTACTCATTCCGGCCCAGACCCGAGCCAATGCACATGTCTAGTCACAATATATATTGCTTAATATTGAGATTTAGATGGCATAATAATCACGAGATAACATTGGCAGCTTTCCAACAATGAAGCTCATCCAGGGCACCATGATGAAGTGGACATGGAATTTTTAGGCACAACCTTTGGAAAACCTTATGTGTTACAAACAAATGTATACATAAGGGGTAGTGGAGATGGCAATATCATTGGAAGAGAAATGAAGTTTCATCTTTGGTTCGATCCAACTAAGGGCTTTCATCATTATGCCATTTTCTGGAGTCCCAAAGAGATCATGTGAGTATACTTTTCTAAACTTAATTACTATTTCAACGACCCTTACAATAATTGTGAACTGTAGAATTTTTGCATTAATTGAATTATGGACTCTTCTTGTTTTTTTCCCCTTTGTTTTCCTCCTAGAATTCCAGACTTTTGCATCTAACTCCATAATTTTGTGTTGTGGTGGTTGGGATATAGCTACTGTTTAGGGACAACACTTGGTTGAAGTTATTACTCCGTATGGAGCGACTCTCACGGGCTCACCCTTTTAGCTCTTTTTCACTTTCAAAATTTTACTACTATGGGCACTTAGGTAGCATAGAGTATGTAACTATGTTTTCTTTGGTGAAATGGTGAATATATATTGTTGAAAATGTCCGAATCAAAAAAAAAAAAATAATTTATTGTTGAAAATGTTGTGAATAGAATAATAACATATTAATTACCATTGATCATATTTCATCGGGTTAGATAAAAATTGACTATCGTTTTAATAACAGTATATAAACTGATTAACAAATGTCAACTAATCGGATAAAATTAAAACACAAGTAATTCATCGTAGCCAAAAAAAAAAAATACGAACCATTGAAGTATCCTCATGCACAATCCTGAGTATTGTAATATCATAAAGAACAACATTACCAAGAACAAGAGAACATAGAGAACAACGAGTACATACTACACATCGTTTACTTATTTACATTTGAAAATAGATACTCGAAAAATTTCTAATTTATATCTAAGATGAATATATCATAAGGTATTTTTATAATTTTATTTCTATATCAGATATATGTTTTTCTCTATTTGTATTTTCTTTATTTCTATATCTAATATAATAATACTTAGCTACATATGATATAATAATGTCTATATCTGATATATTAATATCTTGATATAATTTATATCAGGTATTAATTAGAAAAGACTCACTAATAATACAGTGTATACGCATACATGATCTAGAGCTAATTATCTTGATTTGCTTACATTTTGCATTGGATTTAGTTCATACTTTACACATTGTAAGCAGATTTTTGGTAGATGATGTTCCCATAAGAAGATATCAAAGAAAAAGTGATGCAACATTCCCACTAAGACCAATGTGGGTGTATGGTTCAATATGGGATGCCTCATCTTGGGCAACAGAAGATGGCAAATACAAAGCAGATTATAGATATCAACCATTTGTGGGACAATTCACCAATTTTAAAGCTGGAGGTTGCTCGGCCTACGCTCCTCTCTCATGCCGCCCGGTTTCCGTCTCTCCCTATCGATCCGGCGGCCTTACCAGGAACCAATACTCGGTCATGAGATGGGTTCAAAGACATTATATGATTTATGATTATTGCAAGGATCATAAAAGAGACCATTCACTCACTCCAGAATGTTGGTTACGTCGTTGATTATTGTGGAAATTTAAATTCTTGTCAAATTTATAAGTGAATTTTGTATTCGATTTGTATTCCTACATTAATTTTATTTTGCAAGAAATTTTAGTAATGCACGAAAGATTTCTTTTGTGCTTGGCCGTTTCTTATTAATTATTATGTACAATTTACTATATAAACCCACATACAAGATCATGAGGGAAAGTACCTGATCACCACCAAACTTCTTTATTACAAATGTCACTGAAAATAAAATAGTATACCAAAAATTCTGAACAAAATAATACTAGTATATGTCTCTGCTAAAGCACCAAAAAGTTTGTAAAAGAATAAACTTATTAAATTTATATTATGGTGAGATGATGGACACTTATAAGAGGGAGCAAATTGAAAATATAGACTTTTAACGATTTTTGCCGAATTAAAAACTGCAACACAAGAGCTTAAAGGAACTCATGAAAGATATATGAGAGAATTTTAGCATAGAAACCTTTGTACCCAGTTCCATAGAAAAATCATGTCCCAACTAGGGATTTTCATCTCGTTTCACTATATATGCAAACCTGGCCTAATTGTAGACATGAAGTCATGTCTCCCCGAGTCACTATCCCATGATGAACCAACCCTTGCAAGTGAATTTAATTTGACTCGAAGTTGAGTGTATAGAAAACATGAAAAGCCATAAAAATAACTTGATTCACAAATAATCTTAACCCTCTCCTTTAAACTTATTCTAAGTTCAAAATTGGGTTTTCACCCTATTCCTGATCTAGGCTGACTACTCCCTATTAATCTTCACAATCTTTATCAAATTTTCAATACGAATAGCTAAACAAGGATTCATTACTCTAAACACAAATAAAAGACAATTAATTTTAAAGCAAAAAGAAAAGCGAGAGTAAAGGAATTTAGAAATTTACTTTTAATAAACAAGGGAAAGATTTTACAATACACTCCATAATTATGGTTTAGGGACAAAATAAATTCTTCAAAAATCTTCTACTACTATTTTATGAAAAAACCTATCTCCCCTTTACATATTCATCTTTTAACCTATTTATATCCCCTTTTTACTTGTTGACAAAAGGAACGATAAAAACATATGCCTGTCCCAAATGGGCGCCCACTCGATATGAGTAGACATTCATAAGCCGTGAGTGGGCGCACAGACCCTATTCATTGCCCAATTGTAAGCTTTTGATCTCTTGTGACCAATAGAATTGAGCAGTCGCTTAAAATTGTTATAAGTACTTGCTTGTCATTATTTCTTCAAAGAGGCCTCTTAGCCTTGAATTGAGCGGTATCTCGTCTTTCTTCATCTAACCTTATACTCTTCACTCTTACTTATTTGATCCACCCGTACACATGCATTCTGCGATTGTACACGAAATAAGTGCATGCATAATAATAGAAGAAACACAAGAAATCATGGGATAAATGAGAATCGAAGTCAAAAGTGCCCTAACAAAGAGTCATGCACATAATGAGATACCAAATGATGCAAAACAAGAAAAACAAAGGTCAAAAGAGTATGAAAACTCTCTTAAAAGGGGTGAGTGACATAATTGTAACTCATCAAACTCCCCAAAGCTTAGCCCTTGTTCGTCCTCGAGCAAGACTCTATGATGAGGGAAAAAGGGGATGTAAAAAATGAATAGCTAAGAAAACAAAAAAGCTAACTAACTTTTGTAGGAATCACAGTTTATTTTAGAGACAATTAACAATTTCTTTAAACATCTTAATCTCTTAAGAGGATGATTACGCTCTCTTAAAGGTTTCTAAGGAGGTGACCCATATTTTGACATAGAACAAGAAAAAAAGGTAAGCATAACTAACAGGGATGAGAAATGAGCAAAAGAAACAAAAAGAAAGTAAAGATGCAATGAGTGGCTGGGCACTCTAGTGACCTTATCAGGATGAATGTTTGATTTTGTAAGCAATAAGAGAGGACACGCTATAGATGTAAGTACCAAATCTTGATGATATTTCAATATCTAAGTGTCTCATTATGCTTGAATTGCCTCCCAAGCATCTATTTCAACCTTGTTCTTCACCAATTCAATGTAGGCTTAATTTCGGGGTTTTAGGTTGTAGAGAGACAATTAGGATGTAGGATTGTTGAATTTGAGTGAATGTTTAAAATACTATGGGAGATGGTTTTGGCCTTTTAGAAGGATGTGTAGTGAAGATTAATGGAGATTAGTGTGTGTAGTAAAAATTATGAGAGTAATTGATACTAGAGAAGTAGTTATGGGGGAGAAGATTATGGGAGTTGATTTTCCTATGGTTTGATTTGAGGGAATAATGTACAAGGGTAAAGGAGTTTTTTATGCTTGGTATCAAGGTAAATGTTACCCCTATTATGTTTTTAGCCAAAAACTCTAGCTTTTACATGGCTTATATTTATGATAACCTGTATAACATTAATTTTGATCACTAAAGCCTTATATTTTGTCCAAATTTCACTTGTCACACACTAATTTTTACGATAACTTGTATAACCAAACATAAATCTACATTATTGATGTGCTCATTTTGGAGCACGTTTACAACCTCATTTTAGTGTCGAGTCTCATGCTTTTATATTGGTTTTATGCACATTACATTCAATTTTACCTTGATCTTGTCCTCGAGCTATTTTTAGGTCATTTCAGGTGATCTCGATGATTTTGAGGTAAAATGAGATGTGTTCGAGACTTTGACACTTCTATTAAGAGTTTGGATGCGCGTATCATAGCTTGGGATGCGTTCCAAGTCACTCTCGAAGATCCCATAAACTCTAGAAGCCACTAGACACTTCAAAGGATCTATTCAGCAAGGTTCAGGTTCAGATTCGACCGAATCTGACATCCATTCGGTCAAATGGTGGACAGGGATTCAAGCACATAAATCAATCTCTCGGGAATAGCCGAATGAGAAGTCATTCGGCCGAATCAAGGCCCATTCGGCCGAATGGTTTCACTCCTTCGGTCGAATGGTGGACAGGGTGAGAAAAGTTGAGGTTTCTGATATGGGTGAATGAAGAATCATTTGGCCGAATACACCACTCATTCGGCCGAATCCTCCATACATTCGACCGAATGGAATATATGTCCGATTTTCTTGGTTCTTTCTTAGGCCGGCGCTCGAGGGTTTTTCCTAGGGTTTTACCCCTTATGTCTCTAGGGTATAAATACCCTCTTGCTCTGTACATAACCCTCATGCCTACTTTGAGAGCTCTTGTGCCTCAACTTAGAACATCACATTAAAGCTTTTCATTTCTTTTATGCATTAGTTTAGATTTACAACTTTCATTGCACTTCCTTTTAAGCGTTGTATTTCGGATTCGGTTTCTCTTTCGTTCACACAATTTCATTTATGCAAGGTATTGATTCTTTTCTGTTTTATTTCGTTTAATGCTGTCAAGTATTGTTTTTCTGAATTTCATTCCTCTAGATATTATCGTTGTTTCGTTTACAATTTTGATAGAGTAGTTGTCGGTTCGGTTATAGTTCTTTGTTTTTCATTCTCTTGTTCATTGCATTCAATTCGTTCATGCTTTCAATCATGTCCTTTATCATTTTGTATGCCCTAGTCGTTATTACTATGTGTGAGTAGTTTTCTTAGGGGTTTGATTGGTGAAACCCTAGGTTGGCTTGTTCTTCATGCGTAGAGTTAGGATTTGAGATTGTTGATGATTGATTGATTGATATTCGATACGAATCTTGTCCTGCCACTCCTTTGGAGACATAGGGCGATTATAGGTTGTTCGTGTGATTTATAGGGTCACAAACTTCCTCTCGTCATCTTGAGTGTCATGATTCATTGTTGACTGATTTCTCCTAATTAAGCATATTGATAGTTTGATTGTGCTTCCTAGGGTGGAACTGATCTATCCCCATTTTCCTTCCATAGCATATTATCGTTTTAGTTCTTTCTTTACTTTTCTGTCATTAGTTTCATTTTATCAAATCCCAAATAACTTTCTTTCCATCAAGTCTAAAAGCTATCGCCCCTTATCCTTGTGGTTCGATCCCCGACTTACCACTACACTAGTTGTAGTAGTATTAGGGTGTTTATAAATTTAGTTTGCATAACTATTCTTTTAGTTAAACGACCTAAATGACCGGTTATCGAAATGGCGCCATTACCGGGGACAAGGCGTTGTATAGCCTTGGTGTAAGTTATTTTTGTTTTATTTTTATTATTGTCTACTAGTTTGCTTGTCAGTACTTACGCTTGGTCTCTAGTGTTGTTTGCATGCCATATAGCACACGTAGATCAAATCAACAACTAGAACTATTCGACCCTGAGGTTCAACGCATCAAACAGAGAATTCCAACCCAAACCTCACCGTAACCAAATACCTCCAACCACCCTACACCACCAATGGACGAAAACCACCAACAACTATTTGGTCAATTTGGGATGCCTGGTTCCCAAGAATTTCAAGGAGGTGTAGTGTTACCCATAGCCCTGAACCCTTATCACATACATCCTCAATTCACCCGGATGGTGAAAGAGACCCCTTTTTGCGGTTTGAGAAATGAATGCCCTCTCCAACACTTGGAGGCATTCTCAGATATTTGCGGTCTCATACCTCCCTGCCCCAATAGCCCGGATTATGTACGGATGCATTTATTTCACTTGAGTTTATCTGGTGATGCTCGGGATTGGTATAAATGCTTAGAGCCCAACTCAATCATTAATTCGGCTCAATTAAAGACAGCATTTCTAGAAAGGTTCTATCCCACATTTCGAACGCAGGATTGGCGTAAGAAAATTGCGTCATTCACTCAAGAGGATGATGAGAACCTTAGTGCCTCTTGGAGTCAGTTTAAGAGAATGATAAGAGCATGCCCCCATCATGAGTACAGGGAGAACCATCTCAATACATTCTTCTATGATGGTCTAAATGACTCCACCAAGGCACTCCTAGACTCGGCTGTTCGTGGCCAACTTTTGAAAGTCCCATGTAATCAAGTGAGGGCTAAGATTGAGGAGGTTGCTAAAAATAGCTCTTGGGGAGGAGCAAGGGGTAGTGGATTACTGAGAGGAGGGATGGATTCAAGCAACTTGGACACGATTACTTCAAAAATCGAGGCTATCATGGATAAGAAGCTGTCCAAGTTCAAATACACCCAAGGTAGCTCCAATGTATCATCGGTTAAAGAGACGTCCTTTTCATGTAGAATCTGTGGGGGCACCAATCATGATACATCATATTGTGGGGGTGTAAATTCTGAGCACATAGTGGCTGTTAACTACGGGGGGTATAACCAAGAAGGAACCCCAATCATGAACTATGATGGATACGGGTACAATCCCGACTATGTGGCAGCTGTGGGGTATGGTGGTCAAAACCAAGGGTTTTCTCAGTAAGGTCCTTACATTAACCAACCCTTTAGACCTACCTTCAATCCGAATTCTAGCAAGGAAACTCCTCCCAAGGGTATAATTCCAACAATCAAGCGAATAGGAGTTTTCCTAGGCCGAATGGGAATAGGCCACACCCTCCAATGCCAAGACCCAACACCAACCTACCCTATCCATCTATATAGCCTCAACCAAACCCACGTCCAACTAATGAATTCCTTTCCACCCAAGTGAACTCCCTTGCGCAGCAAAACCAAACCCTCTCGCAAATCAATTAAACTTTGATGAATCAAATACAACAACTTCAGGCGCAGCAGAAGTTGTTTGAATCACAGCTTGCGCAGATGGCTAGTCCACCCCCACCATTGCCATTTCCTTCTCACCCCCAACAAAACCCATCCACCTAGCCTCCACCACAAAACTCTCCTGACTCTAACCCTAAGCATCTTACCTATAAGGTGATCTTCATAAGATCTGGAACTTCATATCCTGCTCTAGTTGTAGCTAATGGAGAGGATTTAGGGAAAGATTCCTCAAAAGATAGTGATTTTCAAAGAGAAATTGAACACAAAGAGGATCTTGAGAGAAGAGAAGAGAAGGAGGTTGGTGAAGGGAATGAAGAATCAAATGTCGAAATAAATGGGTATGAGGGGAAGAAGAAAGATGAAGATGAAAGATGGAGGGAGATACAGGAACGGAGGAAACTTGAGTGTCAACATGCTCCGCCTCTACCTTTTCCTTACAAGAAGGTAGAGAAGTAATTGCAAGAAAAGTTTCTTAAATTACTAGAGCATATGAGGCAACTTGAAATGAACATATTGTTTTTAGAGGCCGCAATATGCTCAGTATCTGAAAGCCCTCTTAAGGAATAAGAGAAAGCTTGAGGGCGAGGTTATCAATTTACCAGAGCAGGTAAGTGCCATCATTTAGGGCACATGGGCAAAGAAAGAAAAAGCTAGAGGAACCTTTGTGCTCCCAGTCACCCTTGGAAAACTCAATTCTAAGGGAGCACTTGCTGACCTTGGGGCCTCCATTAGCCTAATGCCAATGTCCATTGCCAAACAACTAACCTGTGAGCTTAAGCCTTTGAAGAAAACAATCCAGCTGGCCGACCGTAGTATAAAAGTGCCATGTGGGGAGTTTGAGGACCTTCCGATCCAAGTAGGGAACATAGTGGTACCATGTGACTTCGTGGTGCTTGATATGGCCAAGGATGCTTATACTCCTCTCATCTTAGGGAGGGATGCTTTAAAGACTTTGGGTGCCCTGATCGACTGTGAATCAGAAACTATAACCGTTAGGGTAGCCCAAGAGAAGGTTGTGTTTGCCTTTTCTAAGTCTTCAAAGGAACCCATGATCGAGCGGATTTGTTCCTTTGGGGTGGTCGAGAATGAAGCTGCGAAAGAGGTTGAGAGGTGTAGTGCTTTTGTTGCTCCAATGACAGTTGAGGTGTCGGATGAGGAGGACACGCAAAAGCGTCTTATTTTTGGGGTTGCGAATGGAATTGCTCTGCCAACGAAGATGTATTATAAATCTAAGGGAACTGACGAGCCAACCCGTAAATGGAAAAGGGCTAGAAAAAGAAAATCTAAAAAGAGACCGATGGCTCCACCCTGGCTTGGGGGAGCCCCGCATTATAACCCATCTCTAGATGACCCTGGTTCTCCATTGCTTACTTCCGCCACTGCGGCTCGGTGGAGAGTTTTGACTCCCCAAGGTGGAGGTGATGGCGATGCTAGGAGTGAATCCACTCCTACGGCAGGTACGATTTCTTTGTTTTCTTTGTCTGTATAAACTTGTGCCTAAATGTGTTGAACTTACCGACGTTAAACAAAAGTACTTACGAGAGATAACCCGGTGTTTGTTTTGTTTGTTTATTTGTATAACAATAGCTTCCATAATGCTGATCTTTCTCCCTTTTGTTTCTCCTTTCCCAAGTGCCGAGACGGCTCTTGAGCTGGCTTGGGGGAGGGCCCTTGTGTTTTCAAAGCTTCAAAAGATCAGCACTATTGAAACTACTGCCTTGGTTTTTGTTTTAGTTTTTTTTTCTTTGCATGTCTAGGTGTGTTAAGGTTACTATGCTTGAGTTGTGAAACTGACATGCTAGCTCCTGACGTGTACATTATAGGGGTCTTATGCATACTCATGTTTTTCCTAGCCTTGTGCCTGTTTTGGGACCGAATGATTAATTGTTTTCCACCTGACTTGGGGGATCTGGTCCTGCTTAGTTTGTGGCTTTGATGACTACCTATTGAGGCACATTTCGACTAGCCTAGTGAGGATTCAGCCTTTTAGGACTCCATTATGAGTCCTATGTTATTAAGTACTAGTTAGAGAGTCTAAGTATTGTGTCTGTTCTCCTCCAGCATAGTCTTCTTTTCTAAAGGCCACGGAGGATAACACGTTTGTAGTTACAACTACATGGCCAAATTGCCTACCATGAATATCGATTGACTTTAGGGTAAGCCAATTTTGTGCCTTTACTTTTTCTTCGTTGCTACATCACCTAACTCCACATGAGCTAAATATTCCCTCTTCTTACCTAGAGGATAGTCAAGTGATCGCAGTGAAGTGGTGCCCGTTGCATTTTGGTGAAAGATTTTGGTTTGAACAATCGTTGTCGTATGATATGACTCTTTACATTACTCTTAGTTTATTTCAAAAAAACTTTCTTGAAAACAAAAAGAAAAAAAAAAGAAAAATAAAAGAAAAAGAAAAGAAGCAAAGAAAAAAATAGAAAAAGAAAAATTCGAGAATAAAGTTGGTGTAATTAGTTCATTTATGCGTATCCAGAGAATTTTGGGAAGTGGCGTTGTTTTCGGAAGTCGTAGCCATCCTTAGTTTGATTACCTTGGATTGCTTACTATCCTCTATTTGAACTCCTCATCCCCAAATTTTACCCTACCTTGATCCCAGCCTACATTGCAACCGTTTCCAAACTTGTTCGACTTGGCCCGATTAGCAAGTTCTGTGCTGGAGAGTAGATAGGATGCAATCCCTAAGATTTCTCCTTAATTGAGTGTTTCATTCCCGACTCATCTTAAGTCGGACGATGATGAGTGATACACGTACCATATTAAATACACGAGCGTACTAGAAATTTCCCACATCTTTTGGGAATCAGCATGGGGAGCGTGGACTTGTGACCTCATTAGGTAGTGGGTGGCATGGCATGTGTTGTAGCTTTTCCAGTAATCTCAAGTCTGTGGAAAATGTTGTTTATCTTGGTATTATGCTCTTTTGAGCCCATTGTACTTGCACACCCATGGCTAGGGAAGAGTTTTGCACATACACGGCTCGTATTGTCCTGTTTTCCTCTCACCTTGCTTTTCATGAGCTTTGCTCACGGTGTTGCCTTGCTAGTTCATTTGCTAGGGACTAGCAAAAGGTTTGGCTTGGGGGAAGTTGATGTGCTCATTTTAGAGCACGTTTACAACCTCATTTTAGTGTCGAGTCTCATGCTTTTATATTGGTTTTATGCACATTACATTCAATTTTACCTTGATCTTGTCCTCGAGCTGTTTTTAGGTCATTTCAGGTGATCTCGATGATTTTGAGGTAAAATGTAATGTGTTCGAGGCTTTGACACTTCTATCAAGAGTTTGGATGTGCATATCATAGCTTGGGCATACGTTCCAAGTCACTCTCGAAGATCCCATAAACTCTAGAAGCCACTAGACACTTCAAAGGAGCTGTTCAGCAAGGTTCAGGTTCAGATTCGACCGTATCTGACATCCATTTGGTCGAATGGTGGATAGGGATTCAAGTACATAAATCAAGCTCTCGTGAATAGCCGAATGAGAAGTCATTCAGCCGAATCAAGGCCCATTCGGCCGAATGGTTTCACTCCTTCGGTCGAATGGTGGACAGGGTGAGAAAAGTCAAGGTTTCTGATATGGGCGAATGAAGAATCATTCGGCCAAATACACCACTCATTTGGCCGAATCCTCCATCCATTCAGTCGAATACACCACTCATTCGGCCGAATCCTCCATACATTCGGCCGAATGGAACATATGTCCGATTTTCTTGGTTCTTTCTTAGGCCGGCGCTCGAGGGTTTTTCCTAGGGTTTTACCCCTTATGTCTCTAGGGTATAAATACCCTCTTGCTCTGTACATAACCCTCATTCCTACTTTGAGAGCTCTTGTGCCTTAAATTAGAACATCACTTTAAAGCTTTTCATTTCTTTCATGCATTAGTTTAGATTTACAGCTTTCATTGCACTTCCTTTCAAGCGTTGTATTTCGGATTCGGTTTCTCTTTTGTTCACACAATTTCATTTATGCAAGGTATTGATTCTTTTCTGTTTTATTTTGTTTAATGCTTTCAAGTATTGTTTTTCTGAATTTCATTCCTCTAGATATTATCGTTGTTTCATTTACAATTTTGATAGAGTAGTTGTCGGTTCGGTTATAGTTCTTCGTTTTTCATTCTCTTGTTCATTGCATTCAATTCGTTCATGCTTTCAATCATGTCCTTTATCATTTTGTATGCCCTAGTCGTTATTACTATGTGTGAGTAGTTTTCTTAGGGGTTTGATTGGTGAAACCCTAGGTTGGCTTGTTCTTCATGCGTAGAGTTAGGATTTTAGATTGTTGATGATTGATTGATTGATATTCGATGCGAATCTTGTCCTGCCACTCCTTTGGAGACATAGGGCGATTATAAGTTGTTCGTGTGATTTATAGGGTCACAAACTTCCTCTCGTCATCTTGAGTGTCATGATTCATTGTTGACTGATTTCTCCTAATTTAGCGTATTGATAGTTTGATTGTCCTTCCTAGGGTGGAACTGATCTATCCCTGTTTTCCTTACATAGCATATTATCGTTTTAGTTCTTGCTTTATTTTTCTGTCATTAGTTTCATTTTATCAAATCCCAAATAACTCCCTTTGCATCAAGTCTAAAAGCTATCGCCCCTTGTCCTTGTGGTTCGATCCCCGACTTACCACTACACTAGTTGTAGTAGTATTAGGGTGTTTATAAATTTAGTTTGCATAACTATTCTTTTAGTTAAACGACCTAAAAGACCGTTATCAATTATATAAAAAATTCAAGCTATATTCAAAGAACTACTTCCCCATCTCAACGGCAACTACCTGATCGACATTGTCAAAATAAGTTCCACACAGAAGAGTTTGGACAACTTTTTATAATCAGGTACCAAGCAAATGAACAAAGTTGAGAAATTGTGTAAAAAGCTTGACAGACAAACATAAATAGTATAGGTAATAGTCAACAAAAATTAAAAAAAAATAACAAAGAAGGCATTAAGCCCTATTTTCTTAAATCATTGTTAGGAAATCATACTTCTCACCATCATCGTCCAAGTCACGGAGTATCATAATCTTATCTTCAGTCATCTTAACACACAAAGATAGAGCGTTAGCCCTTGAAATTCCGAGAATTTTTCCTAATTCTTCACGTAAGCCAATCTTGATGTTCTTAGGCCCTTCAAGAAATCTCATCAATTTCTTAATTTGAGCATTACTATTCTCTAGCATCTTTCCCACCATTGTTTCAAGGCTTGCTTGAACATTTTGAATATCCTTGGTCTGCAATTTTTTGTTAGTTGGTTTCTTAGATGAATGCTCTAGACTTCTCTTACTTGTCTCAGATACCTCTTTATGTACTACATCATTGTGATTCAAAGATGATACTTCAGTGGATTGTTTTGATATTGTAGTGTCTTGATTAAGGGTATTATCTTGATTAAGGGCAGTGTCTTGATCGTCTCGATCAATTGGGGTTGCAGACATCACTCCAGTAGCTCTATCCTTTGCAAAGACTTCCTTAAGATCATCAAATAATGGAAATGGCTTTCGATACAAGCCTTTTGCTTCTTTGTGACTCTGTAAATCAGTCAAGTCAGTGGATTAATGGACAAATAAAAGAAATAAAAAAAAGCAAATACTGATAAAGTGATAATATCTAAGGCATTTTTAAAGCAATAAATGTATAAAATGACATTACCTTAGGCCATTCTTCAAACACACTACGATCACCAGTCACCATCTTCAAATGATCATCCCATCCGAAACCGCTACCCTTATATTTGGTCTCAAGTAAAGCATTGAACTTTTTATTTAAATAAGTCAGTCGTGAATCAATGTTTGTAGCTTTTAATTTAGAATCATGCATTTTCTCAACAAATAACTTCTCCAAATGGTTCAAATAACCACTTTTAAAGCCCCCATCACCTTTCCATTTTCCATTTGAATTTATATTAACCAAGAATTGGACCAATAGAGCATCCTCTTCACCGATCCACCTTCTTGGAGCACCCTTATCGCTTCCACTCATAGTTCAAACAAAATTATTTAATGATTGTTTGAGAATAAAAGTGTTATTATATTCTTGAAATAAAATAATTACAAGCTATAAAGCAACATAATAAACTCCTAGAACTAATTAACAATTGCCCTATGCTGCTGCCAATTGTTAAACATTTGACGAGCTAGGTTATCTCTCCAAACATTCCATGCATTATAAGTTTCAAGAACATTGATATAATTATCAACATCATCATCAATGAACTGTTGCCCAAAATTTGTATCCAATAGGGGTTCAAAGGGATCAAAACGCATTTCTCTACGAATAAGATTATGAGGTAGACAACAAGCACTTATAATATCAGCATGTCTTACAATTCCATAAAAGCTATTATTTCTAAGTATTGTCCATCGCATCTTGAGCAACCCAAAACACCTTTCAATTACATTTCTTGCAGCCGAGTGTTTCATGTTGAAATACTCCTCTAGGGTAGCTGGTTGGTAACATCTTTCCACTCTTTATGATGATACCTTTGTCCCCTATATGGGGCAAGAAAGCCTTCTCCATTTGTGTAACCAGCATCAACCAAATAATACATTCCTAAAAATAATGCCAAAAGTTTAAAAATATAAAAATGTTAAGATATAGCTTAAAGTAAAACTACAAAGGTTATATCCTCACCACGAGGGACTTTAATGGGATGTCTTCTACTAATTGCATCACAAAGAATTCTACAATCAGCAGCAGAGCCTTCCCACCCCGGTAAAACGTAAGTAAATTGCATATCCATAGAACAAGCTACTAAAACATTAGTTGTTATATCCCCTTTCCTTGTTCGATATCTAGGCTTGTCAATTTCAGCAACCCTCAATTTGATAAAAATTCCATGTAAAGCCCCTATGCAATTCTATAAATATAGTAAACAAAAAACTAATATTAGCTACCAAGCATAAGAAATATTAGCTAAACCACAAGTTAACTAAAATAATATAGAAACATCCATATCTACCTTAAACCATTTCCATATGTCATCTGTGCTATCCTCATGAATAGGTTCTGGAGTCTTTACCAAGACTTTATACAATCGTAAAACACATCTTAGCACTTGACAAAAGTTTCTTGTGATAGTCTCCTTAGACCTTCTCAAACGACTTACAATCATCCTTTGGTTTTGGTCATGACCCAATATATTCAAAAAAATTGCAACTCTCTCTTCAACAAACATGTTTCTAGACTCTCGTAAGCCACCATGGTCCCGAAGTAACTTACAAAGTGTGTAAAATGTTTTCCTATCCATTCTAAGTTGGTCAATACAACAAATTTCATTTCAAAGAAACTCTTTTATATTCTTCATTCCATGAATTAGATTTCTTTTAGCAGAATGGACAATTTTTTATGTGGTTTTTTCATTAACTCAAGTATAAACATTATGCAAAAGTAAAATATCATTATTATCCAATTCCTCAATTTAATAAATAAAATAAAATAAATAATCACACTTTGATGTTTTGATAATGGCATGCAAGCCATAGTTGCATAAAAAAATAAATTGCATTAATTAACCTGAATCTAAAACAAGCATATCAAACTTTAAGCTAGCCTATGGTGATTAGCTTATCCGTAACTTAGTTGAATTCATGTTAACAAGTCAACTAGTATCGTAACACGACCTATAAATTTATATCAACAACAATCAATCAATAGTACAATAGTAGTGTAAAATGACTTATATCATGGATCACATAAAACGTCCAATAGTTATAAAAAAAATATATGTCATAATTTGACATTTGACTTCATATGTTTGGAAGAATGGATTAACCATAGGAAGATGCATGCACTAGCATAACAATCACAAGTGAAGGGCAGATCATGAAGTGGTCACAAAAACCATATCTTCTCATATCCTTCAATTTCCTTTGATCTGTGTTAAGATCTCGACCTATGAGCCGGTGCAATTATTATACTAAATGAAATTCCCACCCAAAGAATATCATCATACTATATACATTATATGGTTTCCTTTTATGTTGTGCTAATAAATAGTTCACACGTCTAAATGAAATTAATGAGCTAGATTTATGTAAAGAACAAAATGATAAGTGATTACTAAAAACAGAGAAGAACTTGTATATCTGTCTATGCTTATTCCAAAACCAAAAATCATGCATGATAATATTAATACGTAGGACAGTCTGCACAAAAATAAGTCCAAAAGTTAACAGAATCTACATTTCAAAATCTGAAAAGAGGGTTTACTTTACTCACCTCTTGCATGCTTATCTGAAGTAGAATCAGACCACCTAGCTTAGTTGTGCACTTGTTTCATCAGGAACAACATTATGCCTTATTGTTGGACCCTCCCTTGAAACAACCACTTCTGAGAGAGGAGTAAGATTAAGAGTCTGATTCCTGATTAAGAGTCTAATCACACCTATATCTGGCTTGCTCTTCCCTCCTTTGTTGGACTCTATGCTGGCAGGATCTTCATCTCCTTTGTTGGACTCTATGCTGTCACGAATCTGACTCATGATAACAGTATTTATCATACCAGAGTTTTGCTCCAAAAGTCAATGAATGCCTTTTATCTAGTTTGTTATTTTGGTTTTCAAATCTCTGATTTTCTATAACATCCAAATAAAATTTCTTCAAGCTAAATACTTAAATGTCAAGTATTAACAACACAAGAATTAAAATACGACAACAAACAATTGTATAATACTGATTCATTTAGTAAATATCACTCACAAAAATTCAAAGATGTAAATATAGTCACAATCATGGGACTTCTTGAAGAGTAAATTTGGAATACAGATAAGACAAAATCCACCAAATATGTTGATAGAAGGATGAAAATTCTAGAAATGAAGATAGAGAATCAATCTCAAAATTCGCTTCTGGGATCGTCTAATATATATAAAGCAGAGTGACAATCAAATTAGACTTTTCACAAGTATGACAAATAGTTATTCTTAAGAATTTTTTTTTAAATTAACCAAGATCTGGGCATTAGTTACAACAAACATCTAGCAAATCTATCTGAATTAGCTAAAACACAAACCAGACAATTACTAGGAAATGGAATCAATAGATAACACAGCAACATACCTCTAAAAACCTTTTCCCAAATCCGCAACTTTTTTCCTAACTTGAAGTACTGCAAGAAGATGAGTATAAGACTCAATATAGTTTCCCAAAAAAAAAAATTGCATTAAATTTTATGTTATAGTTGACAAACACCAAAATCATAAAGGGGAAAGGAAAATGGAGAGGAGCAGAAGAAACGATGAATGAACTGTTTCAATATAGTCTCAATATAGATTCCATATTGTCTATTTATAGAATAATCAAGCACAAATCGAATAATCAAGGATAAATCGAAGAATCAAGCATAAATCGAATAATCAAGCACAAATCGAAGAGCTATATCATACCTCATAAAATTTTAGGCTGAAGTAGAAGCAAATCGGAGGCGTGAACGATGGGGACGAGGAAGGAGGCTTGAACGACAGGGACGAAGGAGGAGTGAAATGAGGAAGGATAAAAGCTAGGATTCGGCACTTCTGTAATGGAAGGGAGAGAGGGTTGTTTTTTTTTTGGGGAAAATGAAGATGAATTGGGGCAAATTTTTTCCACCGTGAAAAATATCGCTCGGGTTCTCAAGGGTATTGCATTACCCTTCTTTTGGGGGAGACAATTTCAGGCCCAATTTTTTCCCCTTATTCCAACCTTATTCCATCTGATTTTTTAACCTAGAATTTTTTAATGGGCTTTTACCCTTGATCCAGACAAGTCATAAGTGGCAACTTATAGGATATTTAAGTGCCTTGTTAGTGCGACTTGCCACCTTCTTCTCGGGTTTGCTTTTACTCCTTGTCTTAACATCACCAATCCACATTTAAGGCCTTGGTACAATAAACATAAAAAACAAAACTCATGGTCCAATTGCATCATGTTAAATCTTCCTTATTTTCCTAATCAAGGAAAAGAAAACAAAATGAACTAAAAGAGGAGGTACTCAAATTGCCTCCAGAAAGAACTTCTTTAGAGTCATTAGCTTGAGTATGTCACAAATCATCATCCATCGCGAGGGAGCTCAAACTCCAAAATATAGAGCACATTTCTTACATTGTCTCCCTCGTCGTAAATCATCAGATCTTTGGCAAGATGTTGGCTATTCTTCAATGTGCTGAGAAAAAACATGGTAGGAGCCAAAAACATGGTAGCACTACTTAGCCGATCCCCCCTTGCTATCAAAACCAAAAGAAGGATAAAATTTGCAATTGCATCTAGCCGTCAGCCAAAATTCTGCGAGTACTCTTCTAACAAGGGATAACGAGGGGCAACAACTACTGATTTATTAAATTATGAAGTCTCTTCTAGATACAGAGACCATGTCTTCCAATTGAAAAATTTATTTTATCTCTAGTTTTTGCATGCAAGAAGTTACAACATTATTTTAAAACACGTACTATGACAGTAATTACTAACTTCCCCATTAAGAATATTATGAGCAGGCTGAAGCTGCCTAGAAGAATGAGAAAATGAACAATGTTCTTGAGCGAGTTTGACTTTAAGTACCACCTTCGGACAACTATAAAGTCACAAGCATTTGGAGATTTTGTGGATGATTTTAGTCTGGACTTTTATTCACTTGCAACACAAGAGTTTGCGATGGTAGGAGCAATTTAGGAAGGATGTGCTAGGAAATTTCAAACGAGCAATGATAGGCGTCCTCCTAAACAACGAATAATGAAGCCAAAAATGAAGCACTAATAGCGAGACTATGAATAGCTGACAACCTCACTAGTAGAAATTTATTAATATGCGGCGGGTTTTTAATATTATATGCGGCGTCAAAAGGCTAGTAGGATTTAGAATGACAACAAATTAATCAACTTTATTTGCAGCGTTAAAATACCTCGCAAAAATATTGAATAATATGTGGCGAGTATAAGAGAATACACCGCAAATTAATATTTAAATAACTAGTAATATGCGACGAGTTAGTGTTGAATATGCTGCATATTAATCATTTAATTTGAGGTGTGTCTAAGGCAAATACGCCACATATAGGTCATTTTACTAATAAAAATAAAATAAAAAACCAATTAATAAGCGGCGGGTGTCCTATAGACCCGCCGCATATAGAGTAATTTTTTTTGCAAGCCCGTTTATGGCCAAATCTACTATATTCATTACCAAAACACAATTTCATTACCAAATCTGCTATATTTATTACCAAAACCTGGTATACAATTATAATGATACAAAAATCTACTAATACATATAAATATAATGACTTGGAATTCATTTATATACTAATAGTGTTATAAATCACCCATTAAGTTACATTAAAACTACGACACAATAAATGAACAAAATATATAAAAAACTACAATGTTATTGTTTTGAAAATACACAAAAAGTTAAGATGCATAATCTAAAAAAAGTTATTTGTCCAATACTTGGATAATTTGTTGCAGACCACATCGATTTCTTAACTGGACAAGGGCTCCTCGTTGAATCCTTTGCATACCTAACATTGATTACCATATCATTAAAGTAGTAAATGTAATGAATTTCAAAAGTGAAGTTTAAACATGGCATTTTCCACACAAACTTGTGTGATCAAAAAGATTTTCTAGTTTTAAAGATCTTTGTAGTTTGATGAAATATTAGAGGAGCATATGACACTAACTTATGACATATGGTCCTAATTACGAATCCGATCTATATTTCAAGTAGTTATGACATGTTCTAGGGTTAATACGTCATTTTCTACCCAAAACTGCTCACATTTGACCTACTTTGACTCATATCGTTCTATTCTAACTGTTTGGGCCATGTTATAGGGGAAATACGCCAATATCGACCCAAAACTGCCATATTTGACCTATATTGACTCATATCAATGTATTTGAAGTGTTTAGGGAATTTCTACCCAAAATCTCTCCCATTTGACCGATTTTGACTCAAATCAATGTATTTTAAGTGTTTATGACATTTTCTAGTGTAAATAATTCATTTTATACCCAAAACTACTCCCATTTGACCTATTTTGACTCATATTGTCTTATTTAAAGTGTTTGGGCCATGATCTAGGGAATATGAATAAATATCGACCCTAAACCGCCCTATTTGACCTATATTAACTCATATCGATGTATTTCAAATGTTTAGGGCATTTTCTACCCAAAACCGCTCCCATTTGATCAATTTTGATTCAAATCGATGTATTTTAAGTGTTTATGACATGTTCAAGGATAAATACATCATTTTCTACCCAAAATCTCTCCCATTTGACCTATTTTGACTCATACCATCCATTCGATGTGTTTGGGCCACGTTCTAGGGGAAATACACCAATATCAACCAAAAAACGCCCTATTTGACCTATATTGATGTATTTCAATTGTTTAGCGCATTTTCTACCCAAAACCGCTTCCATTTGATCGATTTTGACTCAATTTGATGTATTTCAAGTGTTTATGACATGTTCTAGGATAAATACATCAATTTCTACCCAAAACCACTCCCATTTGACCTATTTTGACTCATATCATCATATTTAAAGTGTTTAGTCCATGTTCTTAGGGAATTGTGCAAATATTGACCCTAAACCTACCTACTTTTATTTCTCCCCACTCTCTCCTCAAAATGATGTCCATTATATTCTCCAAATTATTAATGGAGTAATTCATAACGTTTCCTTTGTTTCGTTCACATGTCCTTCCACCTTCATTTCATTCCTCAACTTTCATATTAAATGCGCTATTTTTCTCATTTCTTTTTAGAACTTTTATGAGAAAAAGATGGAGAGTTTACCTATTGGAAAGAAAACTAGGAGTCAAAGAGCTAAAATGGTGCTGGAATAAAACAAAAGAGCGTGTCTTGCTATGGTTAAGAAGTGGCAGTCAATGAAAGAGACTGATGAGGGTGGTATTAGCCGAATAAAAGATTAAAATTTGAGGGTTTTGATGGATGACAATGAGGATGTTGTGATTGATCAAGAAGAGTTTTTAAGAGGGGTTAAATTTTATGAATCCCAAATTAAGAAAGTGGGTGTCATAAAGTAGGAGCTTGTTGATCATGTTGATGATAAAGAGGAGGAAGAGAAGGGGGAGAGGGAGATAAGTAATAATGATGACAAGGGAAAGGGGGTGATGATATTTAATGTGAATGGTAATAAAAGTGATGACGATTCATTGCAGATTATTAGAGAGAGATGGAATTCTTTAGGTTTTATTTATGATCATGATTGTAATGTTGATGTTGGTGATGATGGGCATCATCCTTTCATTTTGGATATTGATTCTGATGATAAAGATTGGGAAATTCAAGGTGCGCGTAAGCAATCCCAAGATTTTAATAGTAATAGTAGTATTAGTAGTGAGGAGGACAATGATGATGATTTGGTCAATGATTTTTTGGGGATGGAGGATGAATCTTTTGATGGTTCATACGAGAGCTCATGGTCGGAGTGTTCTATTGAACAAGTGGATGAAAGCTAAGAGAATTTGATTCTGATGATGATAATGGTGATGGTGATGTTGTTGATGTTCAAGATATTGGTGTTAATAAGAAACACATTTATAATCATGAAATTGTTGAGGATTAGTCCCAAAACTACTCCCATTTTGACTCAAAATGACATAGTATATAGGAACCAAACAAGGCAATTTATACCCAAAATGGGCTTAAAACACATGGAAACACTCCTATTAGGCTCAAACCACATGGAAATTCTCCCATTAGGCTCAAACCACATGGAAACGCTCCCATTTGAGTCAAAATGGCTCAAATAGAATGCATTTTGGCTAAAGAACCTTAATTTGTGAAGAAAAGAAGTTGTTTTCCCTAAAATACGCTTAAATCACTCCATATACATCATTTTGAGTCAAAATGGGAGTAGTTTTGGATAGATCCTCAACAACTTCATGATTATTAATGTGTTTCTTACTAACACCAACATCTTGAACATTGATAACATCACTATTACCATTATCATCATCAGAATCAGATTCTCTTAGCTTTCATCCACTTGTTCAACTAAACACTCCGAACATGAGCTCTCGAATGAATCGTCAGAAGATTCATCCTCCATCCCCACAAAATCGTCGTCTAAAGCATCATCATTGTCCTCCTCACTACACTTACTACTCTTCATCAACCACAACATCCTCATTGTCATCCATCAAAACCCTCAAATTTGTATCTTTTATTCGACTACTACCACCCTCATTAGTCTCTTTCATTGACTACCACTTCCTAAAGTACAGGTAAAAGAAGCAAAGGAAACAATCATATTCAAAGTGTTTGGCGCATGTTCACGGGAAATACGCAAATATCGACTCAAAACCACTCGTATTTGACCTATATTGACTCATATAGATCTATTTCAAGTGTAAAGGACATTTTTCTACCCAAAATTTCTTTTTTTCGACTTATATTAACACAAATCGTCTTATATGAAGTGTTTGAGGCATTTTTAAGAAGGAATACACTATTACAGATACTCAAAATGATGAAATTATTGGAAAAAGCTCTTACCTCCGCCATGGGCATCCCACGACTACACCCGTTGAGAATGTCAAGCATGAAACGTATCATGGACTAGGAGCACTCAATTCCCCCGTATTGTTGAGCACACTATGAATTACAAAATAGAAATGTTAGTCATATGATGGTATTACTTTACAATATTTTAATTAGTTATTCAATTTATCGTCACTTCTATCCTTATCGATGTATGTTTTCCGACTCGTTCTCCTTGCAATGTAAGTCTTTTGAACATACTGGAAACGACATTGATTAGTTTAAAAGTTCAATTTCAACCAACCTTAGCTTATAATATAAATATATTAATAACACTTACTAATTAATAATCGCTCTTAGCTTAGTACTGCGCATTGACTTAGCCGAATTAAAGAAGTAGATTTTCCGACTATCCATACAAATGACTAAAAGCATCCGGTGTGAACTACAAAATAAGAAATAAGTAACAACATTATGTTTACATACTAATACATTATCGTACTCTAAAGTAAATTTATAATTAATTAGCATTATGTTCACACATTAGATTTAAACATACCGTTCAAAAATAGGGGCAAAAATGAACTTCAACCTAGCTTAGAGGGCTTTCATGAATGCGAAATGGACGTATATCTTTACCTCCTCAATTTGGCCATCGATTCTTGCATTTGAAGTGGCCTGAGGACACAACCAACCAACCAACTAATGAGAGTAAATCACATGACACACAACCATCTTGGAAGGCCCCACATAATCATAAAAAGCATTATTAAAATAGTTTAGAAATTATTAATAGTACAACATAAGTTAACATATATCCTAATTGTGTATATCTCATAAAGCATTGAATAACTAAAATGTTCAATTGAGCTACTTGTTAGAATTGGGTGATGTTAGCTTTATCAAGCCTTACTATTCCGTCTTCATAGTAGTGGAATAAGGCTCCATCTAACGGCATATCAATGGTATTGTCTTCTTTCGTCATGGTCGCACATTGAAGTAGCCACTTGTACTCTACACTAAGAGAAGCCGCTACATCTTTAGTGAGAAGAGGTTGGTTTTCTTCCACTGACTTCTTTGAGGCCGTTTCATTGCTCCCAATAAACTCATCAGCTGACATCTCCTTCATCTTCTTAGCTTGTGGAGTCACCTTAATAGACACAAATCGCACAACTTTAGTCATACCAAAATATAATTATAGATAAAATTCAATTGATTCTTTAATTTCTACCTCACTTATGAACTTGATCAAATGTAGAGGACATTGCATAAAAGTATTAATTGTTCAATTTCTCCAAGTTGTACTGTGGAATTAGGACCGATAGTGTTGTACCTTTGAGGAAGTCAGGAACAATCTCAACCTTCACCACTTCATATCCTTCAAGCCTCGTTCCTTGTTGAGTTCATGTAAACTACTGGCCTAACTAACCTAGGTCCGGGACATCACTAGCCGGATCGTAGATCTTTCCCATATTTGGATCTTTTAGGAGTAGACGGCAACTAGTAGGCCGTGAAAATTGAACATAATATGTCAATATTATAGGTAATTAGTAATACAAACATTAGTCATTCAACATAAAGATTTAAAAAGATCATATAACACACCTTTAGCTAGGGAGTAGACACCCGTGCACCTTGGGATGCTAACTGCTCGGCGCTGATACCAATGTCTTGGAGTAGGGAGAATAACTTGTCCTTCATGGTGGCATCAAACTCCTACTATGTTTTTCTCGGAGTTGAGCCTTTAAAGTCTTTCAATCTTCCATTGAATCTCTACTTTGACTTTGTTGGCTTGATCTCGGTGGCGGAGGTCCAATAAATAGTCAATACCCAATATTGGTCCCTCCTAGTCCAACACAGTGTTCGAGGTGATCTAGCTTCCTATTGGCCATAACTAATGCATCTTCGGCCCTCGCGTGAACAAATTCCCCTTGAATTTTCTTATCTCAAAACTCCAATTGGAAAGAAAAAGTTAAATATTAGAAATGAATGTTAAATAAAATTAAAATTGGGAACTTTACTTATTTTCAAATAGAATTCTTACGTATTTTTTAGCCATAACATGCGTCTCTTCATTTACAATGACTCTCTCCCTAGTTTTCTTGTCCTTCTTGTGTCTTGAACAAAACCAGTAGTGCTTATCTTTGTAGTGCTTGATTCTATAGAAGAAGGTCCGGTGCAAGAGGGGTAGAAATTCTCTACTATTCATTGTTGCCTTGCATCGTTGTAGCTCGACTTTCCAAGGTAATGGGGATGAATGTTCACATTGGCACTCTTACTCACCTTCTCGTGTTTGGCCTATCAATAACATATTGGTATTTAATTTAACATAAAAGTACAATATAAAGCAGTTTACAAAACTCAATAAAGAAAAAAGTATTTATCTTGCCACTACAACTTTAGACGTCCTATTCTTGACAAAGGTTGTCCAATTGCCTTCCATAATATGTTTCTAGATTTCTTAGGGAAAACTATTAGATTCTTTTTTTTAATACCTTTCTTATCTTCGTAATCCAACCAGTCACCAACTTTGATTTTAAGTCCCGAAATCTATCGACAACTATAGATAGAAACAGGTTCTTTACCTGGGGGTTGTTTGGAATGTGAAACAAAGCTTAAAATATTTAAATTGGGTTAGTTTTATTTAATAACGTAATTTAGAAAAAATAATTATGTAATTAAAATTAAGTTAAGAATGCGTACCATTGTGTTCACTGACAAGGTCTATCGATGTCCCTCATTTACTCCTGACCACTTCTAGTTGATGTTGAACTTCCCAATAAGAAGGCCAATATACTGAAAATACTTGAGAAGATACCAAACCAATGGGCCGGTGCATATGATCAAACTCTAAATGCATTCTCTCAGACACTCTAAGGCTCCTAGTCAGACCTTTGGGTCGACCTAAGCCCCACGCATCACCCTTCCCCTTCCCTTTCTCGGAACCCAAACACGAGGGGATGACAATCTTCATGTGTACAACATCCCCTAAACCTGAAGATGCTTCATAAATCCTCTCATGTTCATTTGAGAATCTATTAATTCTCTAAGCTTCTAACTCAGTAGCTATGTCTTCTAGATCACCTCGATAAGTTTCGAGGTAAACATCATACTTAACGTCGTCCTCATCAACACTGAAATCTTCGTCACTAGCCATGATGTAAGAAAAAAATTGCATCAAAGCAAAATAGTACAATGCAAACTGAGTTAGTGAATCGTCCAACATTAGGGCTAAAAAGAAAATAAAGTAAACATTAACATTACTATAAAATAATACCTAGAAAATGAATACTTTTCATCTATAATAACTCCTTCATGGTGATCCATTCTCTGATAAATTGTTTCCATTTCTAGTCCATCTATATCATCTTTACATGACATTGAGAATGGTGGGAGATCATCAAAGTCATTATAGTCTTCCTCATCAGTGACATCACCAATTCCAAGGATCTGTCGTTTACTTGGGACAATAATAGCACATCGAGGGTCGTTTGTGTCTTTGATATAGAATACTTGTTAAACTTGTGATGGAAGTCTAATTTAATTCATCTTTCTTCACTGAACCACGTCGACTGATATCTGCCCTCTTGTATTGAAAAAGGGGAACCTTAAAGCTACATTATTCAAATTCCCATATCTCTTGAATTATCCCATAGTAAGACAAGGTTGCATCATCTGGTGCTTTATCTTCTAAACTAGCATATTCTCGAGAAGAAGCCAATATTGAAACACTATTATTTTGAACAGGCTTTGATTTGATATCCGAACATTCAGTATAGAAGGTATATCCATTGCTATCATTACACCTCAAAAGATCAAACAGTTGTCCGAGGGCCATAAGCTAACCACTTGATTGTATCAGAAATGTTATGGCGCATTTCAGATAATTCATGCATAACTTATTCATGAAACTAATCAATAAAAGTGTTATTGTGTTCTTGCATCAATGCTTGTTTACCTTTTGAAGGGTGCTTCACCTTCAATTCATTCATACGCCTTTCTAAGTAAGGATTAACCTTTGTGATATGGTGCAAAACAAATAAATGAGCTTGTCTCTCTTTCGACAATGGAATTAGGACCTCCTTAGAATCCATGGTGTTGTGCCCTTTAAGCCTCCCTACATACCTTGATTTTGATAACCCAATTGCCTCCCCCTTCGAGAAGAACTCACTAAGAAACTCACCTAACTTCTTTGTACTTATACATTGAATTATACTACCTTCAGGGTGTGATAGGTTTCTCACCTTCTTCAATAAAGTACCCATGTATCTCTCAAAAGAAGGATAAGCCCATCTTAAGAACACTTAACCACACAACTTCATTTCTCAAACCAAATGAATAACTAAATGTACCATAATATCAAAGAATAAAGGTGGAAAATACATCTCTAGTTGACATAAGGTTGTAACAACATTAGCCTATAACTCATCCAAACATGAAAGATCAAGTTCCTTGCTGCATATTGTATTGAAAAAAGAACAAATTCTAGTGATAGAATCCCTAACATGCTTGGGGAAAATATGGTGGATGAAAATGGGTAAAAACACTTATATCATAACATGAAAATCATGAGAGTTCATACCTACTAATCTTAAATCTTTCATAGACATAAAATTTTTCAAATTTGATGAGTACCCACTAGGAACCTTAATCCCATAAAAACACTCGGGGAATATCCTTTTATCTACTCGGGACAAAGTGTAACAAGCCGAAGGAAGATACGTGGATTCACCTTTTCCAGTCCTCGGTGTTTTGTCTTCAAGCAACGACTTAGATCGAATCTTCATTATCTGCATATCTCTCTTAACATTAGGATCATCCTTAGTCTTATGAGGTATATTCTACAGCATCCCTAAGATGGCATCGCAAATATTCTTTTCTATATACATAACATCAAGACAATGAATAACGGGTAAATACTTCCAATACTCAAGTTTCCAAAGGATTGACTGTTTCTTCCATAATCGCTAAGTATCTTTGTGTTTTATAGTTTTCCCTGAACACATTATCCATTCTTTCACAAGGTCATAAACCTCACTGCTAATTAACAGTATAAGGGCTCTATATTGCTCAACTTTATCATCAAATAAGGTCTTTCTCTCACGATAAGGATGAAACCTATCCAGGAACCTATCCAGATACACAGGTTTTCCACAATGTGGCATGTACGTTGAGTCAATGTCATCCACACAAATCGAGCAAGCATTCTTTCCAATCACCTTATACCTCGACAAGTTCCCATACATTGGAAAGTTATTAATGGTATAAAATAACATTGCATGGAGTGTAAAAGTCTCTTTAGCGTATGCATCGTACACAAATATACCTTCATCCCACTAATGTGCTCGTTTTAGAGCAAGTTTACTACCCTGTTGTAGTGTTAAGTCTCATGTTTTTAGATTGATTTTATACACATTACACTTGATTTTACCTTGATCTTGTCGTCGAGTTGTTTTAAGTTCATTTTAGGTGTTTTCGATGATTTTAAGGTGAAGTGCAATGTATTCGAGGCTTTGACACTCTTATCTAGAGGTTAGATGCCCATATCGTAGCTTGGGCACGCGTTCCAAGTCACTCCTGAAGATCCCATGAAGTTTAGAAGCCATTAGACACTTGAAGAAGCTATAAAGCAAGGGGTAGAGTCAGATTCGACCGAATCTGACAACCATTTGGTTGAATGGTAGCCAACCTAGAACCCTGCGCTTGCTATATCACTGGGAAGGCTGAATGGCGTAAATTCGGATGAATGAAGTTCCATTCAGTCAAATGGATGTCCCCATTCAAGCAAATCGCGCATAGAGAAGAAATCACCAGAGCTTCTAGAATAAGCAAATGGAGAAATGTTTGTGCGAATGATGTGCATTCGGGCGAATATGTCCCCTATTTGGGTGAATGGACCTGTTTTTCTCCAGAAATTTTACTTCTTCTTTAGGCCGGCCCAAAGGCATTTTAGGGCTTCCAAATTTCTTTTATTTTAAGTTATAAATACCCCACTCTCTAAAGAGGGGGGGAACCCTAATATTTATTAGTTTTAGCTTTATTTAGCCTCTAAGCCTCTCTTAGTTCATTAAGCCCTAGTTTTCCATTTTTCTATTTTCTCAACATATGTACTCTAGGATTTCAACTTTATTGTTTGGATTCTAATCGTGAATATTGCATTTAATTCTTTGGGTTGTAAGTATCAATTTCCTCTTTACTTTTGAGTTTGTTTTATTTCAGTCAATGTTTAGCCTAATGTTTATCGATTATCTAGAATAGTTTTTGCTTTATTTTTATTCTCGTTAGTTTCTTTTGATAGTTATTATCTGTTGTGTTTGTTTTATTGATTATCATCATGCTATACATCTTAAACACATGTGAGTAGTTCTCTTTGGGGATTAATTAGTGAAACCCTAGGAAAGGCTATGTTCTTTATTGTCTAAGGTTATAGGAATGATGAAAATAACTAACCCTCGAAACCCAATGCGAATCTTGTCTTGCAACTCCTTTGGAGACATAGGGCGATTATAGGTCGTTCGATGTGATTTGTGGAATCACCAACTTCCTCTTGCATACTTGGGTGTCTATACTAGTTATTGTTTGATTTCCTCTAACCTATCATGTTTTCTTTTGAAATCACCTTCCTGGGGTGAATCTAATCTTGTCCCCGTTTTTCTCCCTTTGATTTTCCTCTTTAGTTCATCGTGATTTATATTTTTGTCATTAGTTTTAATTGCTTTTCAAATCAAAGAGTCTAGTTATGCTAAGAAGCAGAGTGTATTGATATCCTTTGTCCTCGTGGTTCGACCCCCTACCCTACTATACTTGTGTGGTTCGTAGGCTGTTATAAGTATTGTTTGGTTTAAGGTTTAGCAAAAACGACTGTTAAATCTTGCTATCACCCACAAAAATTACAAATCTTCAATAAGGGGAGCAAGATAAATGTCAATGTCATTCCCTGATTGCTTGGGCCCTGATATTAGAAGCAATAATATAACATACTTATGCTTCATGCACAACCAAGGAGGTGAATTATATATCACTAAGAAAATAGGCCATATGCTATGTTGACTTCTTAAGGTACCAATAGGATTCATTCCATCTGTGCCAAGACCAAGTCTTAGGTTCTTGTCTTCCTTTCTAAAAGCACTAAAAGATTTATCAACTATTTTCCACTAGGGGAATCAGTAGGATATCGAGTTATCCCATTTTTCTTCCTCTTCTCTACATGCCATCTTAAATTCTTTGCATCGCTCTTAATTGAAAACAAACACTTGATATGAAAGATAACTTAGTGTATTTGGAACATACAGGATACAACGATTTCTCAGCAATCTCTCACAAATGCTCAAAATTATGTGATTGACTACCAAATTGATCCCTAACCCCTTCAAGCATTTCATCCATTCGATCTTCATCTTCGGGGTCACTATCCTCCAATTCATCCTCCTCATCATCTTCCTTCTCGGCATCAACATCTTCACAGTTATAGATTCCAATTTGTCATGATGCTCTACCTTAACATGATGAATATGAATTTCATTAGAACACAACCCCATGTCATTAAGAGCAAGAACCTCACCATGCCATACCCATGTATGGTATTGTTGCCTAAACCCATACTAGATTAGATGGTCCCTCAACTCTCTTACACTACAAACTGTATTCACATTACCACAATCAACATAAGGGCAACACACCTCATGATCTTTAATGTTATTTATGTGTTTCAATGCTTATCTACATAACTCTTAAACTCCATTCATGAACTCCAAGAAAGCACGATTACCATACATCCAATAGCGATCCATAATTTATGTCATGCCTTATTTAAGATGAAATAGATCAAATAACAATCTAATTAACACTCAATTTATGCATAATTATATATATGCTCCTAATGGGTCCTCAAGTAGCTAATAAAAAATAAGGTTAAGAAAACTCCTCAATGACCCACAAACACCCGCTCTATAGTTTAAGTTACTAAATTCTTCTAGCAATATTAATTTTATTCTGTGCTTTGTAAATCACTACAAATTCTATAGAAAATTTGGCAGAGTATCCTTTGTAAACCTAACATTTCCCAATTTCGAATCGATTTCCAAACCTATTTATATGCATTTAAATACAATCACAACCAACACAAGATGCCATTTTACACACAATGTCATAAAGGTGAAATTCACATTACTTTCTAATACAAGTGACAAAGTGATAAAGACGTGAAGAAAAAAAATGAAATGAAAAAATAGTTAATGATATGCAATAATGATATGGGAATGGGAGAGATCACTACTTAGCTTCCTCACCTAATACAAGTGATAAAATTATTGGTTAATACAAGAACAGAAATTTCAAAGTTTGAGCCTTTATATAATAATTCCAAATTAATAAAAATTAATAAATGGGACCATCGTCACTCAAATAATTAACCACCATACCACGCACCCTCCGTAGAGTAAAAAGGTTATCTTGCTCACCCTTCCAAGAATGAAGACCACTTCAATTCAACCATCTTTGCAATGCTTTCTACGCATTCTTTCTCTCTAATTCACTTCCCCGCTCATTTTCTCTCCTCTCTTTCGCTCTCTTTTATCCTTACCTTTCTTTATGTTTGTTTGTTTGATCATTAAGCTTCAATTCCCTACCTAATAATTTAATTTTGACTAATAAACCAACAATCCCCTAACCCTAATTTAAACACTCTCTTCCCCTAATCCTAATTCAAACTAACCCCAAGTAACCCCTAACCTTATTTTGAATTAAACCCCTTCCTTTAAACCTAATTCAAACTAACCCCTTCCCCTAAACCTAATTCAAACTAACCTCTTCCCTTAACCATAATTTGAACTAACCCCAACTAACCCTAAGTTGAACTATCTCCAACTCATGTAACCATAAGCCGAACTAACCCAATGTCTTCATTCGAACAATCCTTTTCCTCTAGACTTAATTCAAATCCCCATTATTAAAACATATTCAGAAATAAACCTTTCCAATCCCAATGACATTATATACACCTAAAATGTTCATATTCATGTATAGAAAATGTACTACATAATTAAACAAAAGAACAAATAACATAAAACCTTAAAGGAAGGTTGCACTACACGAAGAGGGTGAGGAGATGACGAAGGCAAGACCCAATATAATCGACCCAAATAAACCAAATGCTAGACCCAAACGACCCAAATGCTCGACCTAAATGATGTCGGCATGGCATAAACGACGGCGACTAAAATAGATGAAGAAGGTGAGGCGGAGGAAATAAGGTGAGGTGGCACGAATTAGCAATGAACACAAAGGATTACGTAGGGGGCGCTGGAACACGAAGAGAGGAAGATGCGAAGTGAAGAAATGTGAAGTGTACAGAAATGAAGCAATGCCATTTTTGTAAAAATTAGGGCAGACTAATATGCGTCGGGTCTGGCCTACACCCACTACATATTATTGTAATTTGAAATAAATTGCAGTGGTTGTAATATATTTACATTGCATATTATTAAAGAGGTATTAAAACACGAAGGTTCTAGCTATAACCCGCCGGGGATTATTAACTTCTTTAGTTAAAGTGTTGCTATTTTGGTTTTACATCGCAAATCCGTAGCCGCAATTAATTATTTTTTTACTATTGCCTAGTGGCAAGAATGTTATAAGTATTAAGTGATTCCCTTCTTGTAGTGAGTTAGGTCAATGGAGATTTTGCAACTAAAGATTCTAATTAAGGTGATTGTATACTTAGCAATAATCAAGACTATGGCAAAACATTAGACTCTTTCTTGGTCCAACAATTCCTAAGGGAACAAAATACCTAGGCAGACACATTAGCTAATGTTGGATCAACACGAAGTACTGCCTTGTACAAATATGTCTTCACAGTGCACTTACAATAATCATCCATAAGTCAACTCAAGTTACCTCATATTACAACAATTTTATTTTTCTTACCCTTAATACTTTTTGTTGTTTTAATCACATATGACAACTTACTAACTAAAGCATTGGAGGGCCTTGATAATTGGATTAATCAGTCACTAGACACACAAAATTAGAAAACCTTGACTTCACCTATTACTATTAATGGGTAAGTAAGGGTCATGATCCGCAAAGAATGGCTTCTAATAGATATCGATACTTAACAATTCAACTACAAGCCAATTCTATCTAGACTAGATGTAGATACTATTTCTAACTAGAGTATTAATGTGAGGTTCTAAAACAACTAACAAAGTATACAAAAAACCTCTAAGGGTTTGGGATTCAACACCAACTCCTAACATGAATAAGATAAAACAGGAAATTGGACATGAAAATGAGATAAAATGGGATCACAAACTAACTATCGACTTATGAACCAAACCTAAAACATACTATAGGGAAGGGTTTTTATCCAAGAACCAACCTTTCGATCATCTTCAAGGAAGTAAGAATTTTAATCGTGATTTCTTGCCTCATTGTTATCCAAAGCAACCCAAGCAACTTAATCGGGAGAGCACAAGAGGCCAATAGCTCGAAAATCAACATTCCAACATTAGATTCACTACCCAAATTAACATTTTTCAATGACCCAATCGAGGAACATAAATAGGTAAAACCTATACGACCAAATCTAGGTTTCGACCAAAACCTAACATAGAATCACCATATTATAATAATCAATGAACTAATTCCAAACTTTAATCATTGTTCATGCTCGGGATTGGGTTTTCACCATATCCTTTAACTAATCTAACTCCTCATGATTTTGACTCAAAAACACCATATAATTAATCAAGGGAAAATTTTGCTGTAATTGAAATAAACCTTAACTTGTTTATGATTAAAAGTGTAGGCAAACAAGAAAAAACCAAAATAAGAACACAAAACAAATAGGAAGCATTGAAATTTAGGATAGGAGAGGTGATAGAAATTACTGATATAGTGAAGAAAAATCAGATGTTTTAACAACCCGACCTTGATGCTAATTCTTGATGACAACAAAAATCTTAAATAAATCTCTAAAAATAATCTATCCCTATAATAGGTAAACCAATGCTCCACCTTAATGCTCTCTAAAACTCTGTTCTACCTCTAAAACTAGGTGTATTAATGAAAAAAGGAATTGTTCGTAATTACTGCTGCTGCCTCCCCTCAAAAACTCTATAAATGAGTATGAAAACTATAAGCAACTGCCAAAATTAGCTTGAGCGAGCACTTAGGCCATGTTTTGAGCGCCTTCTCATAGAAGATTTCCAGGCCAATTGTGGAACTAAGAGGCCGCTTGGTTCTCGTTATGAGCACCCTCTTAGAAGGATTTTTCCCTTTTGAGCGCCCTTTTGAAGCCCACTTAGTGCCGTCATATAAGTTCCTACCTCCAATGCTATTTGAACTAAGTGATTGCTTAGAATCCTTTTGAGCGCCTGCTTAGTTCTTCATGCCTTAAGAGGCTTCTTAAATCTTGGCTTGAGCGGTCTCTTGGCTTCCTTTCTTAGCCCTTCTACTACTCAAATTTTCTCGTCGCTTGCCAACCATGTTCCTACATCAAGTAAACCAAAGCACTGTATAAAAGTATAAGAGGCATAAGAAATGAAGGGGAAATAGGGTACAAAAATCATAAATGCACCTAAGAAAGAATCATTCATAAAGTAATGAAATATAGCACAAAACGAAATGAACTCGATCCAAAAGAGTACGAAAACTTTGCTTGGAAGGCATAAATGAGTGACATAAATGTCACTCATTAAATTCCCCCCAAGCTTAGCCCTTGCTCATCCTAGGGCAAGACTCTATGAAAAAGGAGAGAGTGCAATAAAATAACTAACACTATAAACTACAAAACTAAAACCAAACTCACTTTTTTAGGATTCATGGTTAAGTTTACCTTGAATCAACAAGCCCTTTAAACCTCATAATTGTTAGGAGGACGGGTGTTGTCATAAGGGTTTTCTAGGAAGTGACCCTTAACTCTCAAAACAAAAGAAAAAAAATAAAGGCAAGCATTTCAAAACTAAAAAGAGAAAACACAAGGAAAAGAAAGTTAAGAAAGATGCAATAAGTGGGCATTAATGGGACAACATTATGATGAATATTCAACTTCCTAAACAATAAGAGAGAACATGCTAAAGAATGTATAAGAATGAATAAAAGATAACCAAGAAAGAGTAGGGAACTATAGCTCACATGCACCGAAACTAAAGTACAACCACACTATTCCCGAGCCTTATTTCCATCCTTATGGTATTAGCTTCTCATTACTCCTTGAGGGAGTTAAACAAAATAGTACATAAAGGGTAATGACTTAGTACTCGACATCTTAATTCCCATGCTCGCTCAATATGCATGACTTTTGCCTCACTACACCAGCTATGAATTAACTTCCAAGGGTCAAAAGAACTTCGGGCTGGAATAGAAAAAAAAAATAGGGAAAGGCTTTGGGTAGTGGTGTTAGGCTTAGCTTATGAAAAATAGGATTTTTTTATATTGACCTTCACCTCAGTCCAAGGCCTTAGTCCCTCATATTTCAATAAAATGCCATATAATCTCCTCCCCCAAGCTTATTTGATTAACCATTTCTGAGTTTCCTTGTTCTCGGATTCCCTTAAATCTAGTACATTTTTCTCTTATTCATTTCCTTTCCTCATTGTATTGTTTTTTTTTATTTTTTTCAGATAATTTTTTATATTTATTTTTTCCTGGATTTTCTTGATGTTTTTTTCTAGAAAGTGACTACCAAAGTTGAGTAGCTCTAAAGAGAAATTATTCATGAAGACATATTTGTTGTCCCCTTAAGCTTTCTAACTCCTAATTCACCTTTCACATATTCACATCGATCTTATTTCCAAAGAAATATCATCAAAATGAAGGTATAGAATGCATGACAAATCTCACCAAAGAAATCTCATCAAAATGAAGGTATAGAAATCTCTTTCCCTAAGAAGTTATGTTGTTATCACGGGTAAGTATAAGGCAAGTTCTCGGTCAAAGCATGAAAAATTAAGGATCCTTTTTTATTAATTCATATCATGTTAATGGCTTAAAAAGATTTCCTCACATGGGTTACAACTACTAATCATAAGGATTTCAGTCAATAAGGGAAAGGGAAGGGTACTTAGCAAAGGGTCATGATCACCATAGTTCCATAGCTAATTTTAAAAAGGTCTATCCTGAACTCTTTCTCATGAAATTTAGGTCTAAACCATGTAAACTCTTAAAGTTTAGGAAAAAGAATATTCAACAAGATCAATGCCTTATTCATGCCCGATTCAATGTAAAGAGAAAATAACAAAAGGAAAACCAACTACTTGCCTTGAAAAATAAAAGACGCAAATTTTTTTAGTTTTTCTGTAAAAGAAGGGAAAAGAGGAAGATATATGCACAAGAGTATGCTATGGGAAGTTATCTAAATAATCAACAAAGTAATCAACTAACCATTGCCATAAAATACAATGGTTTCTAGCTAACCAATCCTCAAAAACAGGCTAAATGCCTTCAACAATAAAGCGCCAAACATCTTCAAACAATCAACTTCCACTAAACTAAAAAGGAAAAGAAAACACACTAATAAAAGCAAAAAATAAGGGAGTATGAAAGATTATACCTTATCCTTGTGTTTTTGCTCACTCACTAACACTCATGAACAAATATTGGTTTGTAGAATTGTGACCTATGGTCACCTAGAAAACTAAAAACAAGAGAAGCATGTGTATAATAATTCTTACTCTAATCATAAGCACACCAAAACAAAGAAAAAAAACTCCAAAGGAAAACTCAAAATGTATTCTAAAATGGAAGAGGGATAGAGGAAGCTATAACCTGACCCTTTGTGGTACATACCCCCAAGCTTAAGTGAAGAGCAGTACTTAGTGTAAAAACCGAGAAATAAAAGAGGAGGGTGCTTTATTTGGAGTGTGACTATCAAGATATAAGGCCTTTTCCCTTCCTACACCTCTCTTCATCATGATATGAGGTGAAGTTATAGGTGGGGTTGATATTGTTTTAGATGCAGCTGACTAAGGCTAGTAATTCCTCAGATAATCAGTGTAATTACCAAAGGGCAATACATCTATAGGGCCATCCCAACCACCCGTATTAGCCCGGAACCACCTTGGTCCATCATATGGGTAGGCGGGATCACCTCGATAAACACTACCCTTGCTCTAAGTATAATCATAAGGAGGAAATGAGGGGGTGTGACATTAGGGACAGAAGGACCCGTCTAATAGGGGTAGGTAGGTGTACCATCCCTACACCATTAGGGGACAAGACCAAGATAAGGGAGATCATTAGGGTTATTCATATATGATCTAAAAACCCCACGATTAATGTGATAATCATAGATTTGATTCTCGAGAATCATATTACCCCTCTAAGCCTTAGCTTAGCCCTACATGAACATGTTTAGCTCTAAAATTCTTCCTCTACATTAAATAAAGGGGAAAGGGTATGGGAAGAAGACGTACCCCTTAGGACCTAACTAGGGTTGTGCGGGTGTTCGAAGAACGAGGTTACTATAGATCTTGTGGAGGAATTATACACATATTACCATCTTCATGCTCAGCACTAGCCAAATCTTGGTTTGGAAGGTAAAAGCTAACTACCCTTCGCACAACTAGCCATAAACCTCTAGATTAGTGGTGTATTGGAGGAAATCCATCCTCTTCATAGCCTTAATGTCAATGTAGATGGTAAATGTTATAAACATCAATAGGGGTTAGATACTGGCGCTACTATGCAAAACCTAAAGCATGGTCAATAATGATAACCATGGACCCTATGTGAATGTGTCTAGTAAGAAACCCCCTCTTATGCTCTAAGTACCTAACTAAAACCTGATGCCCAAAGTCGAGCACACGCCCTAACCTTTGTTTAACTACTATAGCCATACATGGAAATTCAAATTCATCTCTAGCTATCTTATCTAAGTCCTTTTTGTCAAAAATAGAGTAACAAAACAAGCGTTGGAGGATCCTAAGACATGGGTGGATGATGTAGGAGGCATGATAGGTATTGAACTTCTATTCCATATCATCTGTGATCATCCTCCACTGCTCTAGTTTGATGTAGTTCATAAAATTCCCTAAGTTTAAGGAAAATATGTCGTTAGTAGAATCATACTTAAATATTTAGTTCAACTTGGATATTTTAATGGATGAGGGTTGGTTGTAGAGTTGGAAGGTAATTTGATAGTCATTTTCTAAAATATAGGTCCTCTCTAAAGAAGCTAGGATCTTGAAGGTGAGACGCTCATAAATGAAGTTAAGGATGAGGTAAAAATCATCCCACCCTAATTGTGTAAGCAAGGAGTAAAGGTCCTCCACTATACCTAGATTCATCAATGAGTCGGGTTTATAGAATAAAGTGCTTAGGAATTTCTTGCCCTTAATCTTCTTATAATATGACTTATGATTAGGGTTGATAAATTTTAGGGTAGGTATGGTTGGTTGTGAATATTTGGATGCCCTTGATGATTTTGTGGTCTTAGATTTCGTCCTTGAAAACATGATTCCTTAAATATTTCTATAAAATTCCCAAATGTCAACAATAAATCACCAAAAAGTAAATTACTAATACCAAAAACAACTACTGTAAAATGTATACACCAATTATATGTCCTTAAAGCACAAGAACTATAAGGTCACCGATTATAAGAATATCAACCTTATTCAACCAAGTCCAATCACAACTATGTTCCAATATGTTTAAAATAATTCAAAACACTACATAACCTCACCAAACTTAATAATATGCACAAAATATCTAGATAATAAAGGAAGCATAAGGATTACAACAAAAAATTAAAGGGAGAAGTGATGTAAGAAATACCGAAATACAAAACAAAATCCCCTCCAAATCAATGTTATAGTCTCAAATCCAAGTATGTGAAGCTAGGAACCTTGAAATTGAACCCAATTTTATTAGTGTTTAAAATTGGGATTTTTACTAATTGTTGGAATTTCTGAAAAAAATTAGTGCCAGGTTGTAGATCTAGAGATAAGATGAAGATTGGTGGTATTTTTTAGTAGAAATCTTGATGAAATGATGGGTTTGGAGCAAAATAATGGTGGGTAATGGAGGTTTTTTAGAGAGAGAAGGTAGTGTGTGAGAGGTCTAGAAGTTCATACGGAGTTGATGTGCTTTATTGTGCACTATCACTTGAGTTCATACGGAGTTCTTCTAACTCATGAAGGTCTAGAAGTCACTAATCACTTGCACGCTTGAGATAGAAGTTGATGTGCTTTATTGTGCACATTGCCTTATGTTCCATCTCCACTAAGAGATGACAACACTTTCTATATAAGATTATAAGGGGTAGTTCCTAAAGGTGTCTTGAAAGCCACCCTATAAGCCCATAAAGCATCATCAAGGTTTAGAGACCAATTCCTTTCAATGCTCTTCTCAAGGATTATCTTTATTCCCTAGTTAAAAATCTCGGCATGCCCACAATTTTAAGGGTGGTATGCTATTGATAATCGTTCTTTTAGCGTTGTTTTACTAAAAGATTAGTTATACAAACTATATTTATAAACACCCTAGTACTACTACAACTAGTGTAATGGTAAGTCGGGGGTCGAACCACAAGGACAAGGGATGATAGGTTTTAAACTTGATGTAAAGGGTTTATTTGGGATTTGAATTGATTAAACTATACTAAAAGCAAAAAAGCGAAGCAAGAATAAAAATGATAGAATGCAATGAAAGAAAAATAGGGATAGATTAGTTCCACCCTAGGATGGACAATCGAACAAGAAAATACGCTAAGTTAGGGGAAATCGATCAACAATAAATCATGACACTCAAGATAACGAGAGGAAGTTTGTGACCCTATAAATCACATGAACAACCTATAATCGCTCTATGTCTCCAAAGGAGTGGAAAGACAAGATTCGCATTGAATGTCAATCAATTAATCATCAACAATCTCAAACCCTAACTCTACGCATGAAGAACAAGGCAACCTAGGGTTTACCAATCAAACCCCTAAGAAAACTACTCAGTCATTGTAATGAAAACTAGGGCATAAATAGTGAACAAGAACATGATTAAAAGCATAAACAATTCAAACGTAAATGAACAAGGGAACAAAAAAGGGAAAATGAAAAACTATAACAAAATTGACAACTACTCTATCAAAGCTGTAAATGGAGCAACGATAATAGCAAGAGCAATGAAATCACCAAAAGCAATAAATAAAAGCATTAAATGAAATAGAACAATAAATGAAATGATAAATTACGTGATTGAAATTGCGTGAATGAAAGTAATTCTGAATCAGAAATACAAATCTTGAAAAGGAGAACAACAAAAGCTGTAAATCTAAACTAATGAATGAATGAAATGGAAAGAATTAAAGTGATGTTCTAGGTTGAGGAACAAGAGCTCTCAAAGTAGGCATGAGGGTTTTTTTTACAAAGCAAGAGGGTATTTATACCCTAGAACATAAGGGGGTAAAACCCTAGCAAAACCTTCAAGGGCCGACTTAAGAAAGAACCAAAAACTTCGAAAACAGGAGCCATTCATCCGAATGAGTGGTGTATTCGGCCGAATGGTTCTTCATTCGCCCATATCAGAAGCTTCAACTTTTCTCACCCTGTCCACCATTCGATCGAAGGAGAGCTTCCATTCGATCGAATGGGCCTTGATTCGGTCAAATGGGAGTTCATTCGACTTTTCCCAAGAGCTTGAGTTGTATGCTTGAGTTCCTGTCTTCCATTCAATCGAATAGATGTCAGATTCAGTCGAATCTAAACCTAAACCTTGCTGAACATCTTCTTTGAAGTGTCTAATGGCTTTTGGAGTTTGTGGGATCTTCGAGAGTGACTTAGAATGCGTGCCCAAGCTATGATACAAGCATCTAAACTCTTGATAAGAGTGTCAAAGCCTTGAACACATCATATTTTACCTCAAAGTCATCAAAATTACCTGAAATGACCTAAAAACAACTCGAGGACAAGATCAAGGTAAAATCGAACGTAATGTGCATAAAATTATTCTAAAACTATGAGACTCGACACTAAAATGGGGTTGTAAATGTGCTCCAAAATGAGTACATCAACTTTCCCCAAGCCAAACCTTTGCTAGTCCCTAGCAAGGGAATTAGCAAGGCAACAACATGAGTAAAGCACATGAAAAGCAAGGCGAGTAGAAAACAAGACAATGCCAGCGTTGTATGCGCAAAACTCTTCCCTAGCCATGGGTGTGCAAGTATAATGGTCTCAAAAGAGCATAATACCAAGAATATCGTTTTCCACATACTCGAGATCACAGGAAAAGCTACAACACATGCCATGCCACCCACTACCTAATGAGATCACAAGTCTACGCTCCCCATGCTATTCCCCTAAAGATATGGGAAATTTGTAATACGTTCGTATGTTTAATACGGTATGTGTTTCGCTCAGAATCATCCAATTTAAGATGAGTCGGGAATTAAACACTCAACAGGGAGAAATCTTAGGGAGTGTCTCTTATCTACTCTTTAGCACAGAACTTGCTAATCAGGCCAAGTCGAACAGGTTTGGAAATGGTTGCAATGTAGGATAGGATCAAGGTAGGGTAAAATTTAGGGATGTGTGTTAAAGTAGAGGATATTAAGCAATCCAAGGTAATGAAACAAAGGACAACTAAGACTTTCGATGATAATGCCACTCCCAAAATTCTCAAAGTGAACTCTAATACATTACACCAACTTTATTCTAGAATTTTTCTTTCCTAATTTTTTTCTGTTTCTTTTCTTTTTATTTTCCTTTTCTTTTCTCTTTTTCTTCTTCTTTTTTTCTCTATCATTTCTCTTTTTTTCATGCTAATATTTCTTCCATATACTAAGAGTAATGTAAAGAGTCAAATCATATGACAACAACTTTTCAAATCGAAATCTTTCACCATAATGCAATGGGCACCACTTCACTATGATCACTTGACTATCCTCTAGATAAAGAGAGGGAATATTTTGCTCATGTAGAGTTAGGTGATGTAGCTACAAAGAAAAGGTAAAGGCACAAAATTGGCTTACCCTAAAGTCAATCAATATTCATGGTAGGCAATTTGGCCATGTAGCTATTACTACAAACGTGTTATCATCCCTAAACTTTAGAAAAGAAGACTATGCTGGAGGAGAACAGACACAATAATTAGATTCTCTAACTAGCACTCAATAACATAAGGCTTATAATGGAGTCCTAGAAGGCTCAATCCTCACTAGGCTAGTCAAAATGCGCCTCAATAGGTAGTCATCCAAGCCACAAACTAAGCAAGCTAGATCCCCCAAGTCAGGTGGAAAACAGTGAATCATTTTGTCCCAAAATAGGCACAAGGCAAGGAAAAAAATGAGTATGTATAGGACCACTATAATGTACACGTCAGAAGCTCGTATGTCGATTTCACAACTCAAGCATATTAACTTGACACACCTAAACATGCAGAAAAACTAAAACAAAAACCAAGGCAATAGTTTCAATAATGCGGATCTTTTGAGACTTTGGAAACACAAGAACCTCCCCCAAGCCAGCTTAAGAGCCATCTCAGCGCTTGGGAGAAGAGAACCAAAAGGGAGAAAGATCAGCAATATGGAATCTATTACTATACAAACAAACAAATAAAATAAACATCGCGTTATCTCCCATAAGTTCATACAAAAAAAGAAAACAACGAAATCATACTTGCCGTAGGAGTGGATTCACTCCTAGCATCACCATCACCTCCAGCGTGGGGAGTCAAAACTCTCCACCGAGCCGTAGTGGCGGAAGTAAGCAACGGAGTGCCAGGGTCATTTGGAGGTGGGTTATAATGCGGGGCTCCCCCAAGCCAGGGTGGAGCCATCGATCTCTTTTCGGTTTTTCTTTTTCTAGCCCTTTTCCGTTTGTGGGCTGGCTTGTCAGTTCACTTAGACATGAAATAAATCTCCTTTGTCGGAGCAATCTCCTTCATAACCTTAAAAATAACATGCTCCTTTGCCTCCTCCTCATCTGACACCTCAACCAACATTGGGGCAGCAAAAACATCACACCCCTCAACCTTTTGCTCAGCTTCATTCTCAACCACCTCAAAGGAACAGATTATCTCAACCATGGGTTCCTTAGAAGACTTAGAAAAGGAAAATACTACCTTTTCTTAGGCCACCCTCATAGTGATAGTCGCTAATTCATAATTTATCAGGGCACCCAAAGTCTTCAAAGCATCCCTCCCTTAGATGAGGGAGGTATAAGGATCCTTAACCATATCAAGCACCATGAAGTCAGATGGAACCACTATGTTCCCTACTTGGATTGGAAGGTCCTCAAACTCCCCATATGGCACTTTTATACTATGGTCGGCCAATTGGATGGTTTTCTTCGATGGCTTGATTTTGAAGGTTAGCTGTTTGGCAATGGACATCGGTATTAGACTAATGGAGGCCTCAAGGTCAGCAAGTGCTCCCTTAGAATTCAGTTTTCCAAGGGTGACTTGGAGCACAAAGGGCCCTCTAGCTTTTTCTTTCTTTGCCCACGTCCCCTAAATGATGGCACTCACCTGCTCTGGCAAACTGATTACTTTGCCCTCAAGCTTCCTCTTGTTCCCTAAGAGGGTTTTTAGATACTTAGCATATTGAGGCATTTGCTCCATGGCCTCTAAGAATGGTATCTTCATTTCAAGCTGCCTCATATGCTCTAGGAATTTAAGAAACTTTTCTTACAATTGTTTCTCTATCTTTTTGTAAGGAAAAGGTAGAGGCAGAGCATGTTGATGCTCAAGTTTCCTCCTTTTCTGTATCTCCCTCCATCTCTCATCCTTCTTCTTCCTCTCATGCCTATTTACCTCAATATTGTTTTCGGAGTCCTCTTCACTACCCTCCTTCTCTTTCCTCCCCTCAAGATCCTCCTTATGCTTAGTTTCTCCTTGAAAACAACTATCCTTTGAGGGCCCTTCTCCTAAATCATCTCATGGAGACACAACTGGACCTGAATTTGAGGTTCCCGATCTTAAGAAGATCGCCTTGCATGTGTGATGTTTAGGGTTGGAGTCAGGAGGGTTTTGTGGTAGAGGTTGGGTGGATGGGTTTTCTTGAGGGTGAGAAGGGAATAGCAATGGTGGGGGTGGATTGGCCATCTGAGCAAGCTGTGATTCAGACAACTTCTATTGTGCTTGAAGTTGTTGCATTTGATGTATCAAGGTTTGATTTATCTGGGAAAGGGTTTGATTTTGCTGCGCCAGGGAGTTCACTTGGATGGAAAGGTAATCATTATTCAGAGGCAGATTTAGTGGTGGCTGTGTAGATGGATAGGGTAGGTTGGGGTTGGGCCTTGGCACTTTAGGGTACGACCTATTCCCATTTGGCCTAGGAAAACTCCCATTTGCTTGATTGTTGGAGTTGTATCCTTGGTTATAGTTTCCTTGTCTAGAATTAGGATTGAAGGGAGGTCTAAAGGGTTGATTGTTGTAAAGACCTTTTTGAGAAAACCCTTGGTTTTGACCACTATACCCCACAGCTACCACATAATTGGGATTGTACCCAAAACCATCATAGTTCATGACCGGGGTTCCTTCTTGGTTATACCCCCCATAGTTAACAGCCGCTACATGTTCTAAATTCGAACCCCCACAATATGATGTATCATGATTGGTGCCTCCGCAGATTCTACATAAAAAGGGGGTCTCTTTAACCGATGATACATTGGACCTACCTTGAGCTCGTTTGAACTTAGACAATTTCTTATCCATGATTGCCTCAATTTTCGAGCTAATCGTGTCCAAGTTACTTGAATCAATTGTTCCCCTCGGTAGTCCATTACCTCTCACTCCTCCCCAAGAGCTATTTTTGACCACCTCCTCAATCTTAGCTTTCCCATGATAGAATGGGACCTTTGAGAGTTCCCACCAACAGCTGAGTCTAGAAGTGCCTTGGTGGAGTCATTTAGACCATCATAAAAGAATGTATTAAGATGGTTCTCCCATACTCATGATGGGCGCAGGCTCTAATTATTCTCTTGAACTGACTCTAAGTAGCACTAAGGTTCTCATCATCCTCTTGAGTGAATGATGCAATTTTCTTACGCCAATCTTGCATTCAAACTGTGGGATATAACCTTTCTAGAAAATCTGTTTTTAATTGAGCACAATTAATGATTGAGTTTGGCTCTAAGAATTTATACCAATCCCTAGCATCACCAGCTAAACTCAAATGAAATAAATGCATCCGCACATAATCTGGGCTATTGGGGCATAGAGGGATGAGACCGCAAATATATGGGAATGCCTCCAAGTGTTGGAGAGGGCATTCATTTTTCAAACTGCAAAAAGGGGTCTCCTTCACTATCCGGGTGAATTGAGGATGTATGTGACAAGGATTTGAAACTATGGGTAACACTACACCTCCTTGAAATTCTTGGGACCTAGGTGTCCCAAATTGACCAAATAGTTGTTGGTTTTCGTCCATTAGTGGTGTAGGAAGGTTGGAAGTATTTTATTGTAATGAGGTTTGGGTTGGAATTCTCCATTTACTGTGTTGAACCTTAGGGTTTCATGGTTCTAGTTGTTGATTTGACCTACGTGGGCTATAGGACATGCAAACAAAACTAGAGATCAAGTGTAAGCACTAACAAGCAAATTAAGAGACAATAATATAACTAAAACAAAATAAATTACACCATGTCAATAATCTAAACACAACGCCTTATCCCCGACAATGGCGCCATTTTGAAAATCGTTCTTTTAGCTTCATTTTACTAAAAGATTAGTTATACAAACAATATTTATAAACACCCTAGTACTACTACAATAGGTGTAATGGTAAGTCGGGGGTCGAACCACAAGGACAAGGGATGATAGGTTTTAAACTTGATGTAAAGGGTTTATTTGGGATTTGAATTGATTAAACTATACTAAAAGCAGAAAAGCGAAGTAAGAATAAAAATGATAGAATACAATGAAAGAAAAATAGGGATAGATCAGTTCCACCATAGGAAGGACAATCAAACTAGCAAATACGCTAAGTTAGGGGAAATCGATCAATAATAAATCATGACACTCAAGATAATGAGAGGAAGTTTGTGACCCTATAAATCACATGAACAACCTATAATCGCCCTATGTCTCCAAAGGAGTGGCAGGACAAGATTCGCATTGAACGTCAATCAATTAATCATCAACAATCTCAAATCCTAACTCTACGCATGAAGAACAAGGCAACCTAGGGTTTACTAATCAAACCCCTAAGAAAACTACTCACTCATAGTAATGAAAACTAGGGAATAAATAGTTAACAAGAACATGATTAAAAGCATAAACAATTCGAACGTAAATGAACAAGGGAACAAAAAAGGGAAAATGAAAAACTATAACAAAACCGACAACTACTCTATCAAAGCTGTAAATGGAGCAACGATAATATCATGAGCAATGAAATTACCAGAAGGAATAAATGAAATTATTAAATGAAATAGAACAATGAACGAAATGATAACTTACGTGATTGAAATTGCATTAATGAAAGTAATTCTAAATCCGAAATACAAAGCTTGAAAAGGAGAACAACGAAAGCTGTAAATCTAAACTAATGTATGAATGAAATGGAAAGAATTAAAGTGATGTTCTAGGTTGAGGCTTAAGAGCTCTCAAAGTAGGCATGAGGGTTTTTTATAGAGCAAGAGGGTATTTATACCCTAGAACATAGGGGGGTAAAACCCTAGAAAAACCTTCGAGGGCCGACTTAAGAAAGAACCAAAAACTTCAGAAACAGGAGTCGTTCGGCCGAATGAGTGGTGTATTCGGCCGAATGAGTGGTGTATTCAGCCGAATGGTTCTTCATTCGCCCATATCAGAAGCTTCGACTTTTCTCACCCTGTCCACCATTCGACCGAAGGAGGGCTTTCATATGGCCGAATAGGCCTTGATTCGGCCGAATGGGAGTTCATTCTGCTATTCCTGAGAGCTTGAGTTGTATGATTGAGTTCCTGTCTTCCATTAGACTGAATGGATGTCAGATTCGGTCGAATCTGAACTTGAACCTTGCTAAACAACTTCTTTGAAGTGTCTAATGGCTTCTGGAGTTTGTGGGATATTCGAGAGTGACTCGGAATGCGTACCCAAGCTATAATACGTGCATCTAAACTCTTAATAAGAGTGTCAAAGCCTCAAACACGTCATAATTTACCTCGAAATCATCAAAATTACCTGAAATGACCTAAAAACAGCTCGAGGACAAGATCAAGGTATAATCGAATGTAATGTGCATAAAATTATTCTAAAACTGCGAGACTCGATACTAAAATGGGGTTGTAAACGTGCTCTAAAACAAGCACATTAGGTATTCCTACCTTATGGTAGACTCCATACTTTATAAGATGTCTTTAGAAGAAATCCTTATCGAAATATGAGCCACCATCACTTATAGTGGGTTTAGGCACTCCAAACCTTCAGAAAATAACCTTCTTAAAGTGCCTCATGACTACCTCATGGAAGAGGAAATTTCTTCCACCCACATACTCACGTAATCAACTCCTACCAAGATGTATTATTCCTGTAATATGACGGCCTGTATTTATATACATTAGAGGTGATTTTGTAATTATATTCATATTTATAATTGCATCATGTATGCGTATCATCCCTCTTGATGTAGACCGAAAAAATTCATTACTTAATAGAGTCAAGTTTAGTGTCCCAAGTGCAAAGAACTGACAATTTTGCCTTTTTTGTATGTTTTTTGTTTAAGTTATAAGTCTTGGTCGAAGGTTAAAGAGGAAGTCTTCGCAATAATTATTGCTAGTTTTCGACAACCTCTACCTCTCATTACTCCTTATACTCCTCTCTAGAACATGTCATCTCCTAAGACGATGGACTAGAACCTGGTTACAATCAACGACATCACCAAGTCCCTCCAAAGGATAAATGCTCATCTTAAGCAAGCCAAAAGTGTTAATTCGCCTACTAACTAGGAACAAAAATCAAAGGGATGGTCCACTAGTTCACGAACAGTGCCTACTACTTTGATAGTAAAAATGATGATAAGCTGAAGGGAAAGGTTATCCTCCTAGAAATTTTTTTGGCTAACAACATCCCAAAGTTTAACTCTACCGATGATCCTCGTCGTCATCTATGTAACTTCAGGGCCACCATGTCCACAAAGGGAGTAGAGACAAAGTTATTCGTTGTCATATTCCAATGTCTCTAGAACTAGTTTGCTAGAAATGGTTCTATACTCTCAAGAATAAGGAGATAGGGCATTCATGAACCAGTCTCACCCTAATGTCTAGCTTTAAACAAGTCTCTGGGAGTAGGTAGTCCTCAAACAGGATATAATTTAGGGATGCATGACCTATCTCAACCGGTAGTGAGAAATGGCTTCCTAGATGATCTCCTAAAGAATCTAGTTCCTTATATTAATCAAGGATGGAAGGGTAAAAAATATGAGAATTAGTCTACCTCCAACGCCACCAATGAAGTTACCTCCCTTAAGGCTCCAAGGTCTTATGGAAACTCTTACAACAACAACAATGACAAATGAGGCAGTTTCCAAAATTGCCCTTATAGAGTCTTCTTAATTCTTGGGATGATCTACTAAAGTGCCTTTGACCGCTTTATTAGTGTTGGTCACATTGAGCCCATTAGTCCAATAAAAGACCCTCTAGTAGACAAGAGGAGTTTAAAATGAGACCCCAACTAGTATTGCAAGTATCATAGATGAGTGACATTTATGTCAAATGTCACTCATTTTTATCTTCTTAGTAGAGTTTTGTACTCTTTTTGGCCCGAGTTTGTCCCATTTAGTGTCATTTTACATCACTTTATGCATGGTTTAGGCTCAGGAGCATACTTTGTGTTTTTTGTCCTATTTTCCTTTATTTCCCATATCTTTTCTACTTTTATGCGTGTTTTTGTGGCTTGATGTAGGTATCTATTTAGCATGAGCACTAGAACTGAGGAATGAAGATGTATAGTAGAAAAGCCAAGAAGATAAGCTAAGAGATCGCTTGAGAATTGAGATAAGAGGACCCTTAGAAGGAAAAGACTTGAGCAGTCGCTCAGAAGTTTCTTAAGAGGCTGCTCAATTAACCAAGCGGGTAGCTAGCGACCATAAAGTGGATGCTTAGTTAACTAAAACCTTGGAATTCCTCTTATAAGCGGGCGCTTACCACTTGACTTGAGTGCGTGCTTAGTTTAATTCTAGCGATTCCATCTCCTTTTCAAACACTTTTATAATAGCACAAGGAGAAAAAAGAGGGCATGTAGGGGAAGAAGGAAGAGAGCATTGTTATTAGACTACTTTTAGAGTATAAAGAGGAGCATGAGGGTTTATGTTTTCTCCATTAAAAAATTTTAGATTTAGCTTAGTGATTTGATCTTTTTCATTAGATCTTATTAACAAATTTACATCACATTTGTCAGACATCAGTTCTACATCTATATATCAGTATTTTTTTCACTTTCTCTCGCTTTTTATTACATAGTATTCATTTGTTTTCTATTTTTTTGTTTTATGCTTGTTGATTTTAGGCTTTTCACATAGTATTGTTCATCTTTGTTTGGGAATTGGTAGTATGCCCATCTTTATTTATATTATAATAGTTGCTAGTATTAGTTTGGAGTTAGTTTTTTTTATTAAACTTTGGAGTTAGTTTTTTGATGAATAATATTTGATTTTGTGTTGGGTTTTGAATAGAGTGTAGATTGGCCATATAAGTTTCTCCCAATTGTATTCCTAGGTCAAATACATTGAAAAATGATGATTTAGGTAGTGACCCGGTGTTAGATATGATTGACTTTCGAGCTATTAGTTGTTGTTTTGAACCTATTGTGTTGCTTGGGATGCTCTAAAATACGATGAGGCAAGAAATCCCAATTATAGTGCTTGCTTCCTTATAGATGACCAAGAGGTTTGTTCCAAGATAAAACCCCTTCCCTAAATTAAATCATGTTTTAGGTTTAAAGCATAGATTGGTAGTGAGTTTGTGAGTCTAATCTCAAATTCTAGCTCATTTGTGTTAGGATTTGGTGTTGATTCCCAAATCCTTAGTGCTTTTACCTTATAGAATAAACATCTAAAATCTCGCGATTAGTATTCTTAGCTAGATTTAAACCATTCCTTATCTTTGTTAGGACTAACTTGTAGTCAAATTACTAAAGTTTGGTAGCTATTAAGAGTGATTCCATGTGGATTCCACATTTACTTACCGAATACTTGGAATAGGTGTAGTCAAGGTTCTTTAATAGTAGGTGTCATAACGACCGATCCCAAACCCTATCAAATATGGTTGTTGCTAGGGAATGGCGTTTAGTGTCAAGTTTTTTTTAGTATTTTTTACAAGTCTAGTTTGCTTTGGATGTATAGATGTATAATGGTTGTTTTTCTTTGGATTGATTAGTTTAGTCTATAAATTTAATTTTTCTATTGTTTGCGTCTTCCTTGTGCATAATATTTTTTTTCATGGAGACATATTATCATAATGGAGGATATTTATATGGTTATCATGGAGGGAATGCTTATTCTAATGGGTATTATCATGCTAAGAATTTTGATGCGTCTTTATATCAAGATTATTTTAATAATTTGTACATGAATTCCTATAATGTTTTACACATTCCCTATAGTGAGTTTCATGAATGTTACCCTTCTCCTTAATTTGATTCATAAAATTCTTTTACATCCCAATCATGTACTTCTAGGTTGGAGTTTATCATGGAACAGTTTATTAATGACACAAAGAAGGGAAGCCAAAGGATTGAGGAAAGTTGACAAGAGATGTAGGCTGATTACAAAAGGATAAATGCTCATCTTGATTATATTTATTGTGATCTTAATGCTTATGAGACTCGCATGAATACTAATATTGTTTTTGGCTACATAGTTGATAATAATGGTTTCGATATGTTAAGAATCAAATTCGATTTGGGGAAGATGATGAATATGCTAAAAATTTTGATGAAGGATTGGAAGAAGATTATAAGGATGAAGATGAGGATCCCTTTGTTTAGGAATGTATAGTAAAAAGAGAGTTGAGTAGTGAGGATTTTTGAGTTTTATGCTCCTTTCTTAATTAGATTTGAAATTATTCCTTCTTCTCCACCTTTGCACGTCCTATCCTATCTTCATTCATTTCTAATACTCCATGAATTTTTTGAAAACAATGAAACCCAATGCGTCATATAGTCATAAATGATCTTTCTTTTTCTTTTGAGTCTAGCTTTTCTTTTAATTTTTCATTTTGTGTATGTAAAAGAGTCCTTCCCTTTTTATATATTCTTTATCTATTAATGTCCTATTTGATTTTTTGTGAGATGCACGCAAGTGTATTTGACAAGCTACTAAGGGCTTTAATGTGCTATAATTGGGGGGATCATTCAATTTACTAACTTTTTATTTTGGTATTTTTCTTTTAGTTTTGATTATTTTTAGCTTATATTTTAATTTGTAATGGATTTATGTGTTTCAAGCATAATACACCAAGGAACTGGAGCTAGTACTAGCTAGTCATACCCTGAATAATTAACCCTCCCCTTTTATTTCTCGGTTTTCTCGCCAAGGATTATACATCACTTATGCCTGGGGGTTGTTTCAAAAAGGGTCCGGTCTTCACTTCCTCTACTCTTCTTCAATTGTAGAATCCATATATAGGTATCTTTTCTTTGGTTTTGTGTGTTTTGAGCTTGAGTAGGAACTATTATTCTCGTGTTTCTCTTGTTTTACACTAACCATTGTTTCTTCATTAGTATTAGCGAATGAGAAAAAGTAAGAGGCTAAGGTATAATCTTTCCTACTCCCCTTTTTCTTGCTTTCATTGGTGTGATTTCTTTTCTTAGTCTAGAGGAAGTTTATTGTTTGAGGATGTATGTCATTTTAATATTGAACATGTTTAGCTTGTTTTTGAGGATTGGTTTGGTGGAAACAATTAGTTTTGATAACCTTGGTTAGTTTTTTATTTTGTTGAATTTCTTTGATAACCTTTCCCATATCATACTCCCGTGCATGCATCTTCTTATTTTCTTTTATTCCCTTTTATTTTGCAAATAAATCTAGAAAAGGAAAAAGCATTTTAGCTTTATTTTGCAAGGCAAAGTAGTTTGTTTTCTTTTCTTTTGTTTTTCTTTGCAATGAGCTAGGTATAAACAAGGCATATAATCTGTTGAATATTATCCTTTCTAAACTTTAAGAGTTTTTATGAATTGCAATAGAAAGAGTTTAGGAAGGACTTTTGTTAAGGTAGATGGAACTATCATGACTATGACCTTTAGCTAAGCACCCCCCCTTTTCCCTAACTGAGTGCAATCCTTATGATTAGTATTTGCAAACCCGTGGTAATGAAAAATTTTAAAACCATCAACATGATTTGCACTGAGTGGCAACGATCCTTAATTTGTCGTGCATTGATCAAGAACTTATCCTACGTCTATTCAGGGCCATGACCGAACTCCTTAGGGAAAGACAATGGCGCTCTTTAACCCTATTCCTTCTTTCTTAACCATTAACATTTCCTCCTATCTTTTACGTTCTATTTTTCCTACGAATTGTTACACACTTGAGTTTAAATCCCTCTAAAATTAGCCATTTGATAGAAATTGACCCCATATGTGCTTTCACCACTTTATTCTTGATGGGATTTCTTTGGAATTAAAGTTGATATGAGTGTATTAATAGTGACTTAGAGCTATGAAGCTTAAAAGGGTAGAAATTGCTTCTTCTAGAATAACATCTTTTAAGAACTACTCTTTTGTAGACTATTTCAATAATTTTGATGAAAAAAGAAGAAAAATATCAGAAAAAGATGTATAGAAAAAGGGAAAAAGAATAAATAATGAAGAGAGGAAATGAGATGAGAAGGTTGTTGTAGGTTTCATGGGAATCTAAGAACAAAAAACTTGGATGTATATTCTTAAACAAGCTTGGGGGAGGAGACTTAATAGTATTCCATTAAATATGAGGGCTTGAGGCCTTGGATTGAGGTTAAGGTCTAAATCATAAGAATTCCTTCTGTTCATGAAGCTAACCCTAACACCCCTACCCAAGCTATTCCCTATTTTGTTCTAATCCTTCCCCTATTTTACCTATATTCTACCCTAATGTTCTTTCGACTCTAGGAAGTTGAGTAAGCATGGAAAATAAAATGTCGAGCCATAAGTAATTACCCATCTCACATTATTTGTGTAGATCCTTCAAGGAGTAATGAGAAGTTAATTTTTTAAGGATGGAAATGAGGATTTGGAAATGTGTTGTTGTGTTTCAGTTTAGGTGCATGAGAGCCATAGTTTCCTACTTGTTCTTTGTTATCCTTTATTTATATTATACATTCTTTAACATATCTTATCTTATTATTTAAAAAGTTGAATATCCATCACGATGTTATCCCATGAATGCCCACTCGTTGCCTCTTCTTTTTAGTCCTTAAAATGCTTGGCTTGGTTTTCATTTAGTTAAGTGAGTTATGGGTTACCTCCTAGGAAACCCTTACAAGAGCACACTCTCCCTCATAAGTGATTAGGAGGTTTGAAGGTCTTGTTGATTGTTGCTAAAATCAATTGTGAATCCTATGAAATTGAGTTAGGTTTTCTTTGTTTTTCTTAGTTTGCATTATTTATGCTTGATGTCTTTTATCCTTTATCCTAGAGTCAGGATAGAGGACAAGGAAGAGCCAATCTTGGAGGAATTTGATGAGGGACATTAATGTCACTGATCTCTATCTTCCTAATAGAGTTTCATACTCTCTTTAGCCCAAGCTAGTCCTAGTTTGTGCTATTTTACATCACTTTATGCATGGTCTAGACTTAGGAGCATTCTTTCTGCTTTGGTTTTTCCCTTTATTTCCCATATCTTTTATAATTTTAGGCGTTTAGCTAGCGAGCGCTCAGAAGGAAACATTCCCTTATGACCGGGCGCTCATAATTAAACTAAGCGGCTGCTTAGTTCACTAAAAACCCAAAATTCCTCTTATGAGCGGGCCTTTACCACATAATTTGAGAGCTCACTTTATTTAATTCTGGCGATTCCATCTCCTTTTCAGACTCTTCTACGGGGGCAGAAGGAGAGCATTATTACTAGACTAGTTTTTTGAGTAGAAGGAGGAGCATGATGGTTTATGTTTTCTCCTTAAAAAACGTTTAGATTAAGCTTGATGATTTGATCTTATCATTGGATGTAATCAACAAATTTGCATCATGCTTGTCAGACATCAATTTTATATCTATATATCAATATTTTTTTCACTTGCTCTCGCTTTACATTGCTTAGTATTCATTTGTTTTCTATTTAGTTTGCTTTTCTGCTTATTAATTTTAAGGTTTTTGCATAGTATTGTTCATCTTTGTTTGTGAATTGGTAGTATGTCTATCTTTGCTTATATTGCAATGTTTACTAGTGTTAGATATGAGTAGTTATATTAGTTAGGGGATAGGTGAAAACCTAATCTCGAACATGGATGTTGATTAAAGTTTGGAGTTGGTTTCTTAGTGAATAATGTGTGATTTGATGTCGAGTTTTGGTTGGAGCCAAGATTTGCCATATAGGTTTCTCCCATATGCATTCCTAGGTCAAATACATTGAAAAATAATGATTTAGGTAGTGACCAGGTGTTAGATATTATTGACTTTCAAGCTAATGGTTGTTTTTTTGAACCTTTTGTGTTGCTTGGGATGCTCTAGAATACAATTAGGAGAGAAATCCCAATTATAGTTCTTTCTTCCTTATAGATGACAAAGAGGTTTGTTCTAAGATGAAACCCCTTCCCTATATCATGTTTTAGGTTTGAAGCATAGATTGGTAGTGAGTTTGTGAGCCACATGTTATCTCATTTTCCAATCTCAATCTCTAGCTCTTTTGTATTAGGATTTGGTGTTGAATCTTGAACCTCTAGCGCTTGTACCCTATAGAACAAACCTTTGTTAGAACTATCATGTATTCAAATTTCTAAAGTTTGATTTGTATTAAGAGTCATACCTTGTGGATTTGACCCTTACTTACCTGTTACTAGTAAAAGTTGAAGCTGAGGTTCTTTGATTGTAGGTGTTGAACGATTGATCCTGAACCCTATCAACCACCAAGGCTAGGGTCATGACATTGAAGAGTGCATTAGACCTAAGCACCTTCATCAAGATATAGTGGATAATGGAAGTCTATAATTCCCTCTTAGGGAAAAGCCTAATAATCACAAATGTCTTTCGTCCATCCTATGCATATATGGAAAGGTACCCTCCTTTGATCCATCATCACTCATCATTCTAGTTGGGGTTTCATCCACTAGAATCATAATCCTATTTCTAGAAGGCTCAATAATTGGCATTTGCGACATCAATGACTAGGATGTCTACCTCGATCAAGTCGCTCATGTCATGACCCCGACACCCAATGTCAACCCTAAATGGTAAGAAAAGGGGATGACCGATCTCAATGTAATGACTCAGTCTTAAAGGAATCAAAATCCTGTTTAGAATCCCATACAAATTCTCTAGCCTAAATCAACCTTCTTTTAGAGGAAAACTCTCTGATCAACCAACTCAAAAAGATCTGAGTTGTAGTCAATACCTAGGATTTAATGTTCCTAAACACATTCACAAAAAATCAATGTTCCTTTGAGGACGTCTCTTGACGCCTTTGTCACCATCCTTACCTCAAAAACGGAGAAGCCATAGATATCATTCTCAGATGATGATTACCTACTGAAGGGACTTCTCACAATAAGGCCCTTTCACAATCGTTGTACCTTGCGACCGAAACATATATATGGTCCTACTCGACAATGGTTCAACAATAAATGTATGCCCACTCCACATGGCAGAAACATTTGGTTTCTTACAGTAAGAACTACATGCCTTGGATTATGACAACTTACCTCGCCAATCCCTCAAGAGCATTTTCTTGTTCCTCATCTTGAGACCATTGGAAAAGAAGGTCACCTTTCAAGTTCTGAACATCAAGGAGAGCATTAAGCTCCTTGTTGGATGCCCCAAGATTCATGATTTGGGGGTTGTCCCCTCATCTCTTCAATAGAAGGTTAAGCTACCCTTTAAAGACACTTCAATAGCGATTAAATCCTCAACCGTCAAATTACTTCAACCATCAACTATTAAAGGCACTTTAATAGCGATTAACTCCTCAACCGTCAAAGTACAAATCGTATACAAACCTCTCATCCACATTAAGCATGATGAGGAGAATCAAGGATCTTTTGCTTTGGTATCGAAGTAGAAATGCTCAAGATTGAAAACATCTTGCCTTTTATCCTTAGCCCTATGGTTCAGACCGTGATGAAGAACCAAGGGTACTTCCCTCGTATTGCTCTAGGTCGTACCATTCAATGATCCATATGACCCAATAGCTAAAGAACTCCGAGAATACTTTATTCAAGAAGTGGCTTATAAAATTGCAAAAGAACAAGGCTAAACAAAGCATGAATTAAAACTATACTCTTAACCCTTATCGAGCATTTTTTTAAAGAAGGCGGTAAAGACATCTACAATAACATCCGTTAGTAGCTCTTCATTCCCAATCACTGAAAGTTTTTATGATTGTTACTTTCTAGATGATGAAGATCCTAAAGAGTCATCAAAATCCCCTCAATGCATTAATCAAAAAGCTCTATTCTTGCTATTTGGTCTCGAGAAGGATAAGCAAGAAGTCTAAGATCCTCTCCAAATCTTTGACTTTGACTCTTCCAAGCTAATGGTTCTATTTCCAAACCCTTGCTGGTAGCAAGCTAAAGATAGTCATTAGAGAAGGCCTAAAAATGGATGAGGCAGAATCGTCGGAGTCAGGTCCTTAATGGTTACGTAACCAAAGGAAAATCAAGAAAAATTCCTTCATGTAAACACCTTTGAATTCAATAACATTTCTATTTCTGCTTACTCCTCTGCTTACACTTTTGAAAATCAAGAACATGAAAACAAAATACCTATAATTAAAGATAGTAAAAAAATCAATATAGGTGTAGAACAAGAACAAAAAATTGAGCAAATTAGGCTATTGTTATCCCTAGAAGAACATAAAGAGCTGACTTAGTTACTCAAAGAATTCATTGATATCTTTTCTTTGTCTTACAGAGATATGCTAGGATAGACTTCAATATTTCACAACACACTATTTTGATCCTCCAAGGATTAAAACCAGTAAAATAGAAATTAGAGAGAATGAAACCTGGCATAACTCTGAAAATAAAAGAGCAAGTCGAAAAACAGTTAGAAGCCGAGTTCATCAAGGTTCCAACTACCCTAACTAGATTGCAAACATTGTTACCATTCCAAACAAGGACGACAGAGTCTAAATGTGTGTGGACTAAGATCTTAACCAGGCTAGTCCTAAAGAAGGGTTTCCTCTACCTCACATTGACATTTTAGTTGATAACACAGCTAATCACGCCATGCTCTTGTTCATCGACAAGTATGTAGGCTTCAACTAGATCCGCATAGCAAAAGAGGATATGAAGAAAACAACCTTCATAATTTACTAAGGCAACTATTACTATACGGTCATGCTATTTGGCCTCAAAAAACGACGGTGCCCCCTATCAAAGAATAGCAACAACACCTCTACAACATGATGCATAAGGAGGTCGAAGTGTATGTTGATGAATCGATCGTCAAGAGCTTTTCACAACCCTCCTAAAGTTCTTTAAAAGACTTAGACATTTTAATATGAGGTTCAATCCTCAAAAATGTGCATTTGGGGTCAAATCTAGTAAACAATTAGGTACACCATCATTTTTTAAGGCATTAAGGTCATCCCTAGAAAAATCAAAGCTATCGTATATATGGTGCCACCTCAAAGTGAAAAGGAGATTTGTGGCTTCCTAGGCTGCCTCTAATACATCAGTAGGTTCATATAAAAGTTGACAATCAAAGGAGCAACCATATCTTTTCCTCAAGAACTCAACAAAGACTCATGCCTCCATGTTGACAATCCAAAGAGCAACCATATCTCCTTCCTAGGCTGCCTCTAATACTTAGGACTCAAACAATGCCTCCCTTCTTGATGCTATTCATTATAACGACCTTCCACCATATGACAATCTATCTTATCATGAACTCCTCATTGGAAAAATAGGCTTCCCAAGCCTCTAAGTTTGTGTGGTCAATGAGTTTCCTTTGCATTGCGATCAATTTCTTTTAATAAGTGGAAAATTTTTTGGAAGGAGCCACCACCATGAGCCTCTCCATCAACCAAATATTCAAACAAAAAAACAAGAAGCAAATGAGCACACATCAATGTTTATGACATTGTAAAAAAAATCATTCAAATCAAGTATAAACCAAATCTTACTTGAAGAAGGTTATGGCACCCTCCAAAACCCAAATTAGAATCTAATGATGGAGATCTGGTCTAACTATGAGCTTGCCTAAAACGATTGGCTTTGGATTCATTCCTCTAGCACCTTACTCCACAATCTGAATTATGGAGGCATAACCTTCCTCATTCCCCTCATTGGCAAACAGGAAAAAGTGCAAGGATCTCTCTTGCGGAACCCTTGAGCTCTTGGCTCACGACTAGGATTAGAAAAGAGAGAAACTATGCACTCCAAATCTAATCTAGATTCAATGACAACACCAACGAGGGACTTAAGCTTGAGGCCTAAGTACTTCTCAAAGTCTATGTTGTAATACTCCTACATGGACATAGGGAAAGGTGACCCGTTGATCGGCCAACCAAATATAGCTCTGAGCTCCTTGTGTGTCAGTACTATCTCGTCATTCTTGAACTTAAAAGTGTGGGAGACCGGATCCCAACACTTGCAAGCCATCACAAGAAAGTTTTGTCAACTTTCACAAATCATAAAGATGAAATTACACTAAGGCACATTGTACCTACCTTTAGTTTCTCACTTTGAGTCAAAGAAATTAACCATGTATTCAAGGCTAACTCAAAGTTGGAAGCCATTACTAGGGAGAGAACAAATTCAAAGCAAATAGAAAATAACTATTCTTGGTGGAAAGGAATTTTGCTATTCCATAAAGGGGTTTAAATAGAAAAAAACACCCTACCAACGGCTTAGTGCAAGATGCAAACTTTAAGCATCAAACTCCCGCTAAGCGCAGAGAGTTGACTTCCAGCGCTTGACGCTAGAACCCAATGCTAGAAGCCTCCTAAGCATTTGGCGGTAGAACCTAGCACGGGATGCCTAGCATGTATTCCTGACACAATCTAATGTGTTGTTACTCTAAGCTTTTATGTTCTTTTGGTCCCTAAGCCTTGGCCAATCTAGCAAATTCCATGCATAATTGCTATTTTAATTAAGAATATGGCACATTTTAACTCTTTTGGACTCATTTCGCAAAACTCGAACTCTTAGACTTACTAGAAAATAAAAAAATAACTCTGACCAAATTTTGTCTCATTTTGTTCCCGATCCTAATCTTAAACTAATGCAATTATCCCTCGTAATATGACTCTTTATCCCTATTCAAATTTTGACCCAAGCAAACCTTGACGCACATTCAAAATCAAAACCTGACCCGATTAAACCATTTGTCTTAGGAACAAACAATTTACATGCCTTCCTCCCAAAAGTTTCTTTTTTGTTTGGAGAGATTCAATACCCTTGGGTGGGTCAAATATAGGGTATGTTTTTGCAAATTGTCTCTGTATATTTACAAGTTGCATTGCATCTAGCAAGCTATGCATTACAAACATCATATCTAGCGGTCGCATAGTAGGTCCATGCATCATTCGCGCTGCCAAACAAAGCACGCACAAGCACACACAAACGCATAATCAAGAGTCATATATTACATAGCACAAATCCACTTAATACATTAACATAGTATAGCTCAAAATAGTTATATTTTAGGTGGCAGTTCAAGTTATATCTTTTGAAGACCAAGAAAGCTTAAAGATCGAGCATAACGATGGCAATAAGACAAGATGAGGAAAATTAACCTAGCAAGATCAAATCATATCTACAAAACAAAGCCCTCGAAAAAATTATTATATCCGAAGACCAGCTACATAAAGTGCATCCTACTACTTCTTTGCAGGATGCTTACCAAATTCCCTTTAGGTGGAACCGACCGCCTTATATATTTCCCCCCGAGTACAATGCCTAACCACATGCACCTGTACCTAAAGTAGAGCTGGTTGTTGAGCTGGAATCTTGGTCATCCCTACCCAAAGTGGAGCGGGTGGGTGAGCCAGAATCTCAGCAACCACAAAGAACTCCTCTTTAAAGTAGTCACCATCAACTAGTTTCTTCTTCTCTAACTCCTCTATCATTTCTTAAGTATCGTGGTTTTATTCCCAAGATCTTTGTCTTATAAATCCTTTAGTTTCCTCAGTTCAACATTCCTTTGTTCTTTAGATTTGGGAGCCATCCTTACGAAAGCAACAAACATCAAGGCAAGTACAAGGGTTTACAGGCCCAAAAGTATCTCATCAAACGACTTCACAATGCCCAAAGCAATACAAAAACAACATTAATAGGAATTCTCATATTTCACTGAAATATCACAGCTATAGGAATTATTAGATTCCACTATAATGTCACAACCACAAGAATTCTCAAATTCCATTAAAATGTCAAATTCACTTAAATTCTCAGATTCCATTGAAAACTATACACCTAAGAGTTCATGGACTCCCTTGAAACACAACAGGCTTAGGATTCTCATAATCTATACACCCTAGAGTTCAAAGACTCCACTAAAAAACAACTGATCCTGGAAATCACAGACTTCCTCATAACAAAGTCCTAACAACATAGGGGGCTCATTAAAGTGCAATGGAAATTCAAAGATTTTCACTACATTAACAAAATTCTCAGATTTTAAACATTAACCTAGCTATAACCCTCATGACATAGCCCAATACCAATTATAATCTGAATCAAAACCCTATAAGGCCTAATTATCCTAAGTAGTCAAAAACCCTACTACCCTACAAACACTGAAAGTCAACGGTTTCTCATACCAATCCTATATCTAAGCCTGGTAGCACCATTAAACAACCAATTTTGAACCAAAAAAATCAAACTATTACTACCCTTCTAGAATGAATAAACCGCTGGCTTAAAAATCAACCCATTTAACTAAACTTGACAAAAACAGGAACTATTAACACCCAAACCTATAAGTCATCATCCTTAAGCATAATTTAGCATTACCAAGCAATAAAATCCTACCCAAAAATATGAATCACCAAGACCCACAAATTTCGGCCTTACTACTCAACAACACCAAATTTTGCCTCAAAACCTCTCAAAATTATCACATTTTGTGTAAAAATCAACCTATACAGTATATGCAAACATATACCAAGTAGTTGCAACCAATAATTGCAATTACTCATCACAAAATAAAAAAAAAAACCCCAAATCAATTTAGAGTCCATGCTAAATTCGAAAGTCATGCTTAAAAAAAGGGTAAATTTGAGTAACTAACTTGAATTTTGCAAATGGGTGAACCTAAAACCCTTATAGATCAAATTCTTAGGAGCATAATTGAGGATGCCAAAAAACTATAGGAATTTTTTTAGAAGGAAAGTGCAGAAATGGAGTCATCAAAGCCGACATAATGAAATTAAGAAACCCGAGCGAGTGCGGTGCAAAGTTGTGCGATGAGCGCCAGCTTCAGGCGTCAAGCACCTAGCCTCTGCTCCTGATACCTACATGCCTTCCTCAGTGCACACTTAGGACCACACCATGTTATCGTTATTTGCATAATTGAACCAAGAAAGTAGGGTTTTTAACTCCCAAAACTGCATGGGATAGTGAGGGATGACTAAAATGCCCTATTACCTAAAAACCAATCAAGATGTTAGGTTTCCGAAACCCGAAAAGCCAATTCGAGCCCACATAACGCCGCAATATGGAAAATGACTCATAAAGCACTTCGATGACCCAATGACTCTGTCTAAGGCCCATCGAGGCATCCCTAGACTACGTGAAGGCCCGACAGGCATCCCTAGAATACTTGATGGCTCAAGAGGCGACCTTAAAATATAAGATGGTTTGGGAGGCGTCCCTATAGTATGTGATGACTGAAAAGGTGTCCTTAAATAAGTATCTTGACTTAAGCCTTGGGAGGCGTCCCTATATAATACACACATTGTCTCGATGGCTTGAGAGGCATCCTTAGAATATGCGTTGGCTTAGGAGGCATCCTTATAATACGCCTATTGAATCTATGGCATAGAAGGTGTCTAGTCACAAAATCCCTAGTAGATGCCCCATCAAAACTCTTCCTCAGTAGATAGAATTCCAAGTATACCAACATCCGCAATGGATAAGCATCCTCATCAAGGATAAAAATGGGGAACGCATCAAGTGGGATCTTAACAAAGAAAATGCAAACTAAAATTCCTCAATAGAGTTCTTCAATCCCTAGCAAGGGGCGAAGGTAGTAAACCCTTTTATATTGTTGATTTCAACAACTAAATCAACTAAACAGGGAGCTAAATCATCTAAAGTTGTGAATTAGCATGAGTCTAAGGACCAATATAATTACAAATTCCCTCTCTAAGTGCTAGAGCTTTCTCAATAAATTGCATGGGCTTAAGCGCTAGAATCTAGCATCAAACACACAATTCCAATGCCCAGCGAATGGCAAGCACCTGACGCTCGAGCTTAATGCTAAGCGCTAAAAGCTAGTGTTCAGCGCACATCAAGCTTTTAGTACCTAAATTATAACAGAACCTGACCATATTCTAGTTGTAGCGCCTATCATACAACTCTATGCCAGACACCTAGTCTTGTGCACGCATAAGCCTAACACTTGACTGAAAAGTTCTGCGCCTAACGCTTGGTTTTGGCGTCTAATGCTTGAGAAACCAGTTTTTTTTTTCATATAATACTCCCTTATTTCCCTAGCCTAAGATGTCAAAAAATTCTAAAGACTAAAGTAAAGGAACTATCCTCATTGGTAAACTCCATGGACCCATCTCAATTTACTATTTTCTCATTATTTCTTTATCTACTTCTACTCCGTTTAACCCATAGTCTTTAAATCTAGTGGTTTCCATCCACTCAAGACCCCTTGATTAGGCTTATTGTGTGATGTGCAAAGCCTTACCATATGAACACTTTTTTCAATATTGCAATCTTGATGACCCTTGATCTAGCAAAGAGACCTAACCCACGATGCTCTCTTTTGATCAACTCACACACCTCTTATTTCAATGTCTCATTCTACCTATGATGTGAAGAACTAGGATTAGCTCCTACTTAACTAAGTTAAGCCTAAAAAACTTAACTTTGAGCATCTCAACCATGGAATAATCTCCATAGATTAGACTCCTTTCAATCATTCAAGATATCCCTCTCCCTTGAACTCTTACTTATTATAATTTATTTCATATGTCTTTTCTTCTTTTATATTTGGTCTATGATGCTAAGATTTGGACGTCTCTAATCTAGCTACACTTGACACATTTGATCCATTTTCATGAGTAAACTCTAAATGTGTATCATCCTTAAATACATGGTTTAGAGTTATCCTTAACCTTATTTATTGCTTTAGATCTTATTATCCTTATTTTGATTTCTATTTTCATTCTCAAAGTAAATGATGTTCCATATTTAAATCATATTTTCCATTCAAACCAGACCCATAAATTTAAGTTGGAGTATATCATGAGGAAAGGTCACTCTAGGCCTCAATCCTCATTTGGTGGAGCAATCTTCTCCAACTCATCAAGCATAACTCTTATTTTATGTTGCCTCTAACCTTAACATTTATTTATCTCATTTCAATTATGCACTTTTATTACATAATCCTTATCATGTAATTTCATGATTGATCAGTGACATTTATGTCACTCGTTTATATGTGTCCTAGCAGAGTTTCGTACTCTTTTTGGCCCAAGTTCATACCATTTTGTTCCAATTTGTATCACTTTGTGCATGGTCTAGGCTTAGGAGAATTCTTCATGATTTTTTTTCCTATTTTCCTTGAATCTCTATTATCTTTTCTACTTTTATGTGTGTTTTTGTGGCTTGATGCAGGTATTTTGTGAGCTTGAGCACTATAATCAAGGAATAGAGATGTAAAGTAGAAAAGCTGAGAAAAGAAGCCAAAAGGTCGCTTAAGAATAGAACTAAGACGCCTCTCAATAGAAAAAGGTCTAAGCGGTCACTAGAAGAATGCAAGCGGCCGCTCAATTCAATGGAAGTTAACAGATAGTTAATCACGAACGGGCGTCAAGAGATTTCTATGAGATAGCTTTAAGGACTAAGTGGGCTGTCATGGTTGAATTGAGTGGCCACTCAGTTCACCTAAATTCCAATTTTGGCTTATGAGTGTACGCTTGACCTTAAAATGAGCGCCCGCTCAATTCTATTTTGGGAGACTTTTGTATTCTTTTGAAACTCTTTTATGAGATAAAGAGATACAACAAGGAACGAAGGGGAGGAATTATCAGAGAATAGAATAGGATGGCATAGTTTTAGAAAAGAGCATAACTTAGGGTTTCTTTATTTTCTTTCTAAAATACTTGTAGATTATTAGTAGATTTATTATTTATTTTTGTTACTTTCATCGAATTTGCAATCAACATTTGTTAGACATTGATTCTTCATTAATATATCAATATTTTGTTATTTTTCTTTTGCTTTATATTTCTCAATTATAATTTATTTTCTGTTTTGTTAGTTTATGCTTGATTATTTTTGCTTTTTCACTTAATATTGCTAACCTTAATTCATGAATTTGGTAGTATGTCTTGTTATTTCAATTTTAGTCATGAGTAGTTAGATTAGTTAGGATAGGGTGAAAATCCAATCTCGAGCATGTACGACTTTTAAAATAAGGAGTTGTTTTCTTAATGATTAATGTGTGATTTAATGTCGTATTTTGGTTAGAGTCTAGATTAGCCATATATATTTCTTCCATTTGCAATTCCTATGTCAAAGACATTTAGAATTGTTAATTTGGTAGTGATACGATATGAAATGTTGCTTGGATGCTTTAAAATATGATTAAATGAGAAATCCCAATTGTAATGCTCATTCCTTGAAGATAACCGAGAGGTTAGTTCCTAGATGAAAACCCTTTTCTTCTAGCATGTTTTAGATTCAATGTGTAATTGGTAGTGAGTCTGTGAGCTTCATCTTATCTCATTTTGAACCTGGTTTCCAGCTTTAGCTCATTTATGTTAGGAATCAATGTTGAATCCCACACCCCTAGTGCTTTTATCGCATAGAACAAACCTTTAGGACCTCGCATTACTTCTTACTTAGATTAAAACCCTTTTCTTGCCTTAGTCTAAGCTAGCTTGTAGTTTAGTTGCTAGAGTTTGGTAACTATTAGAAGCCTTTTCCCTAAGGATTCGACCCTTACATGTCCATTACTCGTAATAGGTAAAGTTGAGGTTTTGTTGATAGCAGGTGTCGTAACGATCGATATATGATTAAATGGTTCTGTTATCGCTGAGTGGCGTTTAGTATTGAGTCTTTAGCGATTTTTGCAATTCTAGTTTTCTTTTAATTCATTTAGTATATAAATTTGGTTTTTCTTTCGTTAGTGTCTTCCTTGTGCTTAATATGCTATTTTCATGGAACCATATTATCATAATGGGGAATATTCATACGATTATCAGGAAGGGTATGCTTATTCTAATGGATATTATCATGCTAACGATTTTGATGCATCTTTATATCAATATTATTCTAACGATTTCTGCATGAATTCCTATGATATTTCAGATGTTCCCTATGATGAGTTTAATGATTATGAATGTTACCTTTCTCCTCAGTTTGATTCACAAAATCCTTCTACACTTAAATCATGTACTTCTAGATTGGATTTTCAAAAAGAATAGTTTTTTTAATGAAACAAAGCAGGGAAACCAAAGGATTCAAAAAGTCGACAAGAGATATAGGATGGTTTTAAAAGGATAAATGGTCATCTTTATTCTGTTTTGTGTGATCTTAAAGCATATGAGCCTCGCACAGGCACTAACAATGTAAATGATGATGATGTATAAGGGTAAGTTGAGAATCAAACTAGATTTGAGGAAGATAATGAATGTGTTGAGAATTTAGTTGAAGGTAAGGAAGAAGATTGTAAGGCTAAAGATACGGAGCCTTTTGTTAAAGACTGTAAAGTGGAGAGAGAGTTGAATAGTGAGACTTTGACTTCTAATACCTCAGTTTTCCAATTTCATGCACTTTTCTCAATGAGACTTGACATTATTCCATCTTTTCCTCCCTTGCACCTCTTATCCTACTAATAGGGTCAGATATATGTTGTTATGACATAACTAAACATCGACTTCACCTATTACAAGTAATGGATAAGTAAGGGTCAAATTCATAGGGAATGAATTCTAATATATACCAAAATCTAGCAGTTCAACTACAAGCTACCTCAACTAAAGCAAGGATTAATTCTAAACCTTACTAAAATCTAATTTGAGGTTCTAAAGGACTTGTTCTATAAAGGTAAAAGCACTAGGGATTCAGGATTCAACATCGATTCCTAACATAAATGAGCTAAAGCTAGGATTTAGACTCAAAATGAGATAATATGAGGCTCACTAATTTCCTATCAACCTATGAATTAAACCTAAACATGTTGGAAGGAAGGGATTTCAACTAAGAACCAACCTCTCGATCATCTTCAAGAAAGGGCATTACATTTGGGATTCCTCACCTAATCATATTTTAAAGCATCCAACCACCAAATAGATTCAAATCAATAATTAATAACATGTAAGTTAACAACACTTAACATCAGGTCACTACCTACATCTGCATTTCTCAATGTCTTTGATCTAGGAAAGCAATGGAAAGAATCTATATGGCCAATCTAGATTTTAACCAAAATTACACATTAAATCACAAATAAATCATCAAGAAACCAAATCCATACTTTAAACATCATCCATGCTCAGGATCCGGTTTTCACTCTCTCCCATAATTAATATAAGTACTTATGACTAGTAGTTGAAAGCATTAAATAATTAAAATAATGAGACATGCTAGCAAATTACAGAATAATGATAAAAAAAAATTATGAAAAAAACTAATAATAATCAAACATAAATTAACAAAAGCAGAAAATAAATCTAAATTAAGAAATATAAAGTTAAAGAAAGAGAAAGAAATACTGATATATTGATTAAGAACTGATGTGTGACAACTCATGATCGCAAATTCGATGAAATTACTAAAAATAGACGATAAATCTACTCATTATCTAAAGTTTTGTTAAAGAAAAATGAAGAAACTCTAAACTATCTCTCTAATGCTAAAATTAGGCTAAAACTACTAATATTCTCTCTCTCTCCTCGTGTCCCCTTTCATGCCTTTTTTGCTGTTTTTAAATCCCGTAGAAGAGTTGGAGAAAGCTATGAAACTACAAAAAAACAACTAAGTAGGCACTCACTACATAATCAAGAGCACACTCATAAGGCCTCAACTCTAGTTTCAGTAAACTGAGCGGTCGCTTAGTATAACCTTAAGCGGCCGCTTAGGCGAATAAGAGACCTCTTAGAGTCTGCTTGATGCCCACTCATAGCTCTTTGCCTACTCACTCCCATTGAACTGAGTGTCCACTTGTGACAGAGTAAGAGCCTACTAAGATCTCTTTCTCTTTAGAGGCCTCTTCGTTCTAATACTAAGCGGCCTCTCGGCTTCTATTCTCAATTTTTCTACTATACATCTCCACTCTTCAGATCTCGTGGTCTAGCTCATTAGGTACCTACATCAAGCCACGAAAACATGCATAAAAGTAGAAAAGATAGCGAAAAATCAACGAAAACACGACCAAAAACACGAGAAATGCTCCTAAGTATAGACTATACACAAAATGATAAAAAATAAGATAAAATAGAACAAACTCATGCCAAAAAGAGTAAGAAACTCTGCTTGTAAGATATAAATGAGTTACATAAATGTCACTCATCTCCTACCTTTATTCATTTCCAGTACCCCATGAATCTTTTGAAAACAAGGTCCCTTTTTCCAATTGATATAAATTTTAAGGTCCCTTTTTCCAATTGGTCGTATAGAGTCGTAAATAATTCTTCATTTTCTTTAGAGTCTAGCTTATCTTTTGATTTTTCATTTTGTGAGTGTAAAAGAGTCCTTCTCTTTCTGTACATTCTTAATCAATTAACATTATATTTGATCTTTTATGAGATGCACGAGGGGGTATATGACAAGCTACTTAGGGTCTTGATGAGCTATAATTAGAGGATCATTTAATTTACTAACTTTTTATTTTAATTTTCTTCCATTTAGTTTTTTAGTTCTAGCTTTTGTTTTGACTCTGTATGGATTAAATAATGTTAATATAATTTTTTATTATCCATTTCAACTTAAACTATGTTGTAGTCACCTAATCTAATCTTAAACTTTTTATTAAGAATTATATTATTACTCATTATTAAATTATTCATTTTATTTTTTTAATATTCTTTCTGTTTACTATAACGAGTAAGAGAGCTATTATTAAATGGAAAGTAGGTCTATTTAATTTTTAGATAGAAAGAGGAACAAGATAAAATAGTTTTATTATATAGTATAATGGCACCCATATAAGGGGTGATAAACGGTGAAAGAATATTACAAAATAAAATGAATAATTTAATAATGAGTAATAATAAAATTGTTAATAAAAGTTTAAGATTAGATTAGGTGACTAGAGCATAGTTTAAGTTGAAATGAATAATAAAAATTATACTAACATTTTAATGATGTAGGACAGAGCCTTGAATGAGAAAATGTTAGGATAGAAGTGCTCAAAAGGAGTGCCTTGAATGAGAAAACGTTAGGATAGAAGAGGCCACTCAACATATTTCTCAGTGGCCGCTCAAAAGAAAAAAGGAAGAGTTTGAGAATCATAAGTAGGCAATAAACAGGGAGCAAGCTCCCCCTTAGAAGGAATTTGGGGGGGCTTGCTATTAAACTGAGTGGGCACTTAGAAGAAAAAATGGTGGCCCAAAAGATTATGAGTGGGTGCTCAAAAGATGTCTAAGCGCCCACGTAATTCGCATTTTGTGAGACACTCTGATATTCTTTAAACCGAATTTGGCCCCTTTTCCTCTAGTTCCTCCATTCACCTCTATTAACCTTCAAACCCTTAATTTCTCTATTTATAACCCAATTACTCTCCAACCTTACTTCCTCCAAAACTCACTTATTTCTCCCCCTTTTCACTCTGAATTACCACCATTTTCTTTGTCTCCTCTTAATCTATAATTTGACATTTTTTTTTTCAGAAAATACCCAATTTCACAAAACCCTAATTATAACAACCTTAGTTTTTGTTCGAGAGTTTGATGTTTTTTGGTTCTTATAAACTCGGAGGCTGGAGATCTTCGGAATTCTCTATACTCTCACTTATTTCTAACTTCTGTTTGATTTTTCATAAATTTCAAGTGAATTTTCTGAAGAAAAACAAATTTGTGGTTATTATTGAATTGTGGTAGTTTTATGCTTAATTATTGATATATTTTGGAGTTTAGCTTAGGAGAACTTAGTGAAACAAGGTTGAACATAGAAAACCATTGGATAGTCATTGTAATTAAGTAATTTGGTAGTAAGCTTTAGTGTTTTGAAATTGGTTTTTTGTAGTTGGTTTGGGAATTGAAATTATGAGGTATTAAGTTTTGGTGTTGGTTTGTTGTAGTTGGTTTATGAATTGAAATTTTGAGTAATTATGTTGTTGATTGATTTTAGATTATACACATAGTGAGAAAATGTTTTTAAGGAAGAAATCCAAAACCACTAGCACCTCCTAACCCTCACAACAAACTATTTTAGCTTTGAAATTCATCAACCCTAGTCACAAACCATTTTAAATACTAACTTCTTGGGGGGGGGGGGGGGGGGGGGCGCTAAATTCTCTAAGCTCTATAATTACACATATGAGGGGCTCACTCTAGAATTCCTAACTTCCTTCAAGCAGAATCTAGTTGGGGATAATGATTTCCGAATCACTTTTTAGTTGTTTAACTAACCCTAATCTATCACCCTAGAAAGGTTGAACTAGATCTTCAAATGGGACCCTTATAATGAAATTTATGTACTTGAAAAGGGAAGATTTGTGAAGTATAATGAGATGCGTTGGTGGAGTATAATAATAAATGATTAAGAATACCAATCCAACCCTTGCACACCTATTATATCATTGACCCATGTCGAAGGATCTTACATGAACTATTTGGGTACACCATTTTAGAGAAGAAGGATTTGGGTAAGACAACTAGGGATGAGATTAAGTTACTATGGATAATAGTGTTTGGGAAGGAGAGATGTAAGGATATGCTCAACTTCGGGCATTAGTTTCTTGTCTAGTGCGTTCAGCACAAGAGGGGAAGGCTCATTAGCGACATCCACATTGAGGGATGTAACAATTATAGTGCATGCTCTAAATTTTGTAGAGTTATGCTAACTTCTCACCCCCATCGATGTAAATGATATTTACATTGACATAGATGTGATGAAGAGGATGGATTTCATCCAATTCACACCTAACCCCAAGTGTAGTGCATTTCTATCTTCCAAATCCTTAGCTTACTAATATTTAGTGGGAAGGAGTCAATATTTGGAAGATTTCCACTCTTCAAGGGCCAGAGTCACATGCCCCTGCCACCCAAGCAATACTGTCTATAACCTTAGGAGGTACATCTTCCTCTCAAGTCCCATCCTCCTCTTTTAACTTAGAAGAGAAATTTAGAAATCTTACTATGATGATGCATGGCCAAGCTGAGGCCAAAGGGGTAGTGTGATTCGAGAGAATCAAATCTATGACTATCATATCCAATGTATGAACTTTATACCCCACGTTAACTATCCCTATGATCTATCTCAACTTAGCCCTATCCCTTCATGGTCTGGGACGATAACCCTACTTACCCTTATTGGATGGGTCCTAACATCCCTATGGTCACTCTCCCTTCTTTCCCCCCTATGATTATACCTAGATGCGGGGTGGGGTGGGGGGTGGAAGTGATTATCGAGGTGATCCTGCTTATATTTATAATAGACTTGTTAGGATCTAAGGTATATATAGGTGGGTGAGATGGACTAGTAGACATGCCATCACTTAAGAACTATCCTGCTCAACTATAGTATAACTGGCCTCCCTACACTAATGCATTGGGTCTCAATGTAGACCAAACCTATAACTTCTCCTCCCATAACAATGAGGAGAGGCGTAAGAAGGGAAAGAGCTCCAATAATATCTAGTCTTACCGTGATTAATTAACCATCCACTTGTATTTCTCGATTTTCATGCGAAGGACTGCACTTCACTTAATTTGCGGGGGGTTTGTTCTAAAAGGGTTGGGCCCTAGCTTTCTTTATTCCTCATCCCTTGTAGAATCCATGTATAGTTTTCTTTTTGTTGTTTTTCTTTGTGTGTTTTTAGATAGAGTAAGAACTACTATTCGATGTTTCTCTTATTTTGCTAATCATTGTTTGATCATGAGTATTAGGGAAAACACAAAGAAAGAAACCAAGGTATACTATTTCCTACTCCCCTTTAATTGCCTTTATTGGAGTGTTTTTTCTTTTTTTTAAGTCGGAAGTTGATTGTTCGAGGATGTATGACATTTTATTATTGAAGGCGTTTAGCCTTTTACTTTAGAATTAGTTTCCTAGAAACCATTGGTTTCGATGACCATGGTTAGTTTATTAATTATCTTGATCATTAGATAACCTTTTCCATTTTATAGTCTCGTGCATGCATCTTCATATTTCCTCTCTATTTTCTTTTCTCTTACAATTTTTTTTTGAAAAATCCAAAAAGATTTTGATATTTATTTTGCAAGGCAAGTCACTTGTTTTACTTTGATTTATTTTTCTTGCATTAAGCTGGACATGAATAGAACACTCATCTATTTGATTATATTCCTTCCTAAACCTTAAGAGCTTACATGTTTTAGACTTTAATTGCATTGGAAAGGGTTTAGGATAGACTTTTGTTAAGGTTAATGAAATTATTGTGATTATGACCCTTAATAAAGCATCCCACGCTTTCACTATCTAAGTGAAATCCTTAGGATTAGTATTTGTAAAACCCATGGTGAGGAAATCTTTTAAAGCCTTCAACATGATTTGTATTGAGTGGCAAGGATCCTTAATATATCATGCTTTGATCAAGAACTTGACTTGTACCTACCCAAGACCGTGACCAAACTTTGTAGGGAAAGACAAAAGCTTTTTCAAACCAATTTCCTTTTCCATTAACCTTGGGAATTTCCTCATCTCTTGTACATTCTATCTTCTTGTAAATTTTTACCTTATTGAGTTCATATTTCTCTAAAAATTACAATTTGATAGCCATTGACCCAATGTTAATCTTCACCACCTCATTTTGATGGTATTCTTTGGCAAGAAGTTGTATGGATGTATTGAAGGTAATTTAGACATTATGAAGCTTTAAAGGGGAGCAATTGTTTCTTTTCAAATAACATATCTTAAGAGCTACTCATCAATTGTAAACTCTTTTAGTATTCAAAAAGGAAAAATAGAAAAAGTTGTATAGAAAGGAAAAAAAAAGACACGGAGAATAAATAGTGAAAAGAGGAAATGTGTTGGGAAAGATTTTGTGGGTTTACAGGAATTTGAGAACGATAAACTTAGATATGTTCATTAACAAGCTTAGGGGAGGAGACTAGTTAGTATTGCACTATATATAGGGCTCAAGGCGTTGAAATAAGGTGAAGGTCAAGATCATAAGAACTTCATTGATCATGAAGCTAAGCCTTTCCTTATTTTTTTTCTAGTCCCTTCCTTATTTTACCTATATTCTATCCCGAAGTCCTTTTGACTCTAGGAAGTTGAGTCATTGTTAATGCCAAAGAATGGAGATGTATAGTAGAGAAACCAAGAAGAGAAGCCTAGAGGCCACTCAGAATTTGAACCAAGAGGCCTCTCAAGAGAACGGATAGAAAAGGAGCTATGAGAGAATGTCAAGTGGTCTCCTAGAGGTCGCTTATTTTCCTATGTGGCCGCTGAAGGCAATTCTGAGCAGCCACTTAGTTCACTAGAACTAGGATATTGGCCTTATTAGCGAGTGCTTGACTTTGTAATGTGCACTTGCTTAGTTTTTTTTCGGCAATTTTATGGCTAGCTTCAACTCTTCTACGGGAAACAAGGATGGCTAAAAAGGCATGAAGGAAAGCATTGTTTGAAAGACATTCATTAGGCAGTAGTTTTTAGACCTAGAGAAATAGCTTAGGGTTTTATTATTGTTCTTTTGAAAAAAAATTAGATTTCTAGTAGCTTAACATTAGTTTTTCATTATTTCATCGGATTTGCAATCATCAGTTGTCACGTATCAACTCCTTATTATTATATTAATATTTTCTTTCATTTTCTCTTGCTTTATATTTTGTAGTTTCAACTTTTTTTGTTTTCATTAATTTATGTTTGGTTATTACTAGTTTCTCACTTGGTTTGTTCATTGTTCATTGTTCATTGTTATTTGTTAATTTGCTAATATGTCTCATTATTTTGTTAATTCGATGTTTTTTATGACTAGTCATAAGTAGTTAGATTAGATAGGGGATTGGGTGAAAACCCGATCCTAAGCATGGATGATGTTTAAAGTATGGAGTTGGTTTCTTGAGGATATATGTTTAATTTAAGTATGGGTTTTTGGTTGGAGTCTAGATTGGCTATAAGGATTTCTTTCATTGCTTTCCTAGGTGAAATAAATTGAGAAATGCAGATTTAGGTAGTTACCTGATGTTAAGTATTGTTAACTTGTATGCTATTAATTGTTGATTTGAATCTATTGTATTTCTAGGATGCCTTAGAATACAATTAGGAGAGAAATCCCAATTATAATACCCTTCCTTGAAGAAAATTAAGAAGTTGGTTCAAGGTAGAAATCCCTTCCGTACAACATGTTTAGGTTCGATTCATAAGTTGATAAAAGTTAGTGAGCCTCATATAGTCTAATTTTGTGTCCTATAGGTGTTGAATCCCAAACACCTAGCACTTTTACCTCATAGAACAATTCCTTTAGAACCTTGAACTAGATTTTAGTTAGATTAAATCTTAATCCTTTCTTTAGTTGAGCGAGCTTGTAGTCAAACTGCTAGACTTTGATAGCTATTTGAAGTCATTCCCTGTAGACTCAACCCTTACTTTCCCATTACTTTTAATAGGTAAAGTTGAGGTTTAGTTGAGAGTAGGTGTCGTGGTAACCGATATCTAACCCTATCAAATGGCATTTAGTATCGAGTTTTTAGTAGTTTTTACGAGTCTATTTCATTTCTCTTTACTTTATTTATGTTCCCTTCTTATTTTTGTTGATTTTTCATTATGGTTGTCAGTGCTAACCCATTGTTTAGCTTTGATTTATATTCATTAAAATAAGAGCAGTAGAGCACAACCTTTAGGTCAACAGAATCTTGAAATCAACTGTATAAGTAGAGCTATAAGAAGAGGCTTAAGGAAAAGTAGATGACTTTAATTCATCTAACCTTATTCCTAAAGAACCAGTGTTCAGCCAAGACTTATTTTCATCTCACTCTAATCCCTTATTCATTATAGATAATGGTAAAGTTAGACCCCGGAGATAGTATAGAGCTTGTGGAGCTTACCAAGTCCCGAGTGGTATAGTGCTACCCATTATAGAGGCAAACAACTTAGAGTAGAAGCCATCACTTTGGTAAAAAGCCGTCCTTTTAGAGAAGAGAAACATGAGTCAACTTTTCCCATCTTAAGCAGTTTATAAGATACTGTGAAACATTGAAGGCAAATAGAGTGACTTAAGATTATATCAGATTAAGTCTATTCAAGTTCTCATAGCCGGGAAAATCTAGTGAATGGCTTAAGAACATAGAGCCTAAGACTACTGAAATGAGGACAAAAAGTACAACGCTCCGAGAAAAAGGAGATTAAACACTATTTGAAGCATTGGAACAATTCAAGGTATGATTGAGACATGCTTACACCATAGAATGGAGCAATGGTTACTTCTCCATAGATTTTACAATGGACTATCTTAGCCAAATATAACTAGCCTTAATATAGGAGCTGGTGGAGACTTAATGAGATTTAGCCTAATCGAAGCTTTCAAAGTAATTGAGTAAGTGATAGATAATTTTGCAGATTCGAATAAAGGTGAGAGAGTGCATACCAAACGAGGAGGAAGTTATAAATTAGATTATATTAATAAACTTTCTTCTAAGTTAGATGCACTAACTAATATATTTAATAAAGTTGTTTTCAATAGTCGTATGTGTGGCATGCAATCCCCATAAGGTGCAAAGGGTGGATGAAGAGGATGTACTCCCTCGCCAATGTAAATGGCATTTACATCAATATTGACGCGATGAAGAGGATGGATTTCATCCAATATACACCAAACCCCGAGGTTTATGGATGGAAGTTACAAAGGGTAATGAGCTTCTACCTTGCGAACACCAAGTTAATTACATAGAACGAGAAGAATGCAATGTTTGGTAGAGTTTTTCACTTGAGGTGCAAGAATTACATGTCTCTAGTGCCCACACAACGCCACATAGAACCCTAGGAGGTACATCTCCATATGCCCCCTCCCTCTCCTTTAATTTAATAAAAGAGTTTAGGAAGTTGACTATGATATTGTAGGGCCAACCTAAGGCTCAAAGGGGTAGTATGATTCACGAGAATCAAATTTATGACTACCACATTCAATGTGGTGATTTTTTACCTTACGTTAACTACCCCTATGACCCTCATCAGCTCGGCTATGTCCCTTCTTAGTCCGGGGATGGTGCACCCACTCATTCCTACTTGATGAGTCCTACCATCCCTAGTGTCACTCCCTTTTCCTTTCCCCTTATAACTACACTTAGGCAGGCAAAGTGACTATTAAGGCGATCTTGCCTACCTATATAATGGTCTAGGTTCTCCCTTGGGTAATATACGTGGGTGGGATGGCCAGCTGGTGTGTTGTTCTTTAGGAACTACCCAACTCACTTGAGGTATGAGTGTCTGCCCTATACTGATGCATCAAGTCTCAATGTCGACCCAACCTATAACTTCACCTCCCATGCTGATGAGGAGAGGCGTCGGAAGGGAAAAAGCCCTAGTACTAGCTAGTCATATCGTTATTTACTAACCCACCCATTTTATTTCTCGGTTTTTGCACCAAGGATTGTGCTTTACTTAAGCTTGGGGGGTTAAGCTAAAAGGGTCGGGCCTTAGCTTCCTTTTCTCTTCATCCTATGTTAGAATGCATGGATAGTTTTCTTTTCTTTGCTTCTTTGTGTTTTAAGCTAGTGTAGGAACTATATTCTCATGTTTCTATCCTCCAAATGCTAACCATGGTTTGTTCACAAGTATTAGCGAATGAGCAATAGTAAGAGGCCAAGGTATAATCTTTCCTACTTCTCTTTTTATTGCTTTTATTAGAGTGTTTTTCTTTTATTAATCTAGGGGAAGTTGATTGTTTGAGGATGTATTATCATTGAAGGTGTTTAGCCTATTTTCTAGATTTAGTTTGCTGGAAACCATTGGTTTTGATGACCATAGTTAGTTTTTTAATTATGTTGAATATTAGATGACCTTTACCATATTATACTCTTGTGCATATATCTTCCTGCTTTCTTTTCTTTGTTTATCTTTTAATAAATCCAAAAAATCCAAAAAGATTTTGAATTATAGTTTGCACGACAAGTAGTTTGTTTTCTATTGATTTGTTTTTCTTGTATTGAGTTGGGTATAAATGTAACACACATCATGTTGAATATTTTCCTTCCTAAAACTTAAAAGTTCACATGGTTTAGACTTAAATTTCATTGGAAAGAGTTTAGGATGGACTTTTATTAATGTAGATGGAACTATCCTGATTATAATACTTGGCAAAGCACCTCACCTTTTCCCTAGCTAAGTGAAATCCTTAGGATTAGTATTTGAAAACCCATGGAAAGGAAATCTTTTAAATCCATCAACATGATTTTCACTAAGGGGCAAGGTTCCTTGAATTTTCATGCTTTGATCAAGATCTTGTCATACGCCTACCCAAGATCATGACTGAAATCCTAAGGGAAAGACAAAGGCACTCTTGAACCTTATTCCTTCTTCCTTAACCATCAACATTTCCCCCTTTCTTATACATGCTACTTTTCCTACCAATTGTTATCCACTAGATCTTGAATCCCTCCATAATTAGCCAAGTTGATATTCTTTGGCAAGAAAGTTGAATCTCATCGCCACTTTATTCTTGATGGGATTTCTTTCGCAATAAAGTTGATATGAGTGTATTGATGGTTATTTGGAGCTATGAAGCTTAAAAGGGTAACAATTGCTTCTTCTAGAATAACATCTCTTAAGAGCTACTCCTCTTTTGTAGATATGAGTAGAAATTTTAAGAAAATAAAAAAAAATAATATCACAAAAAGATGTATAAAATAAGAGAAAAAAGAAGAAATAATGAAGAGAGGAAATGAGTTGAGAAGGTTTTCGTAGGTTTTATGGGAATTTGAGAACGAAAAACTCAGATATGTTCTTAAACAAGCTTGGGGAAGGAGACTAGATATTATTCCATTGAATATAAGCACTTAAGGGCTTGGAATAAGATGAAGGTCAAAGTCATAAGAATTTCTATTGTTCATGAAGATAAGCCTAACAACCCTACCCAAGCCTTTCCTTATTTTTTTCTTATCCTTTCCCTATTTTACCTATATTATACCCCGTAGTTCTTTTAACTCTAGGAAGTTATGTCATTGTCGGTGTAGGGAGGCAAAGGTCAAGCATATTGAGTGAGCATGACAATTAAGATGTCGAGTCATATGTCATTACCCATATTGCATTATTTGTTCTGCTCCTTCAAGGAGTAATGCGAAGCTGATTCCATAAGGATGATTATGAGGCTTGGGAAGATTGTGGTTTTGTTTTAGTTAAGGTGCATATGAGCCATAGTTTCCTGCTCTTTCTTGGTTATCCTTTATTCTTTCTTATGCATTCTTTAGAGTGTCCTGGCTTATCAATTAAAAAGTTGAATATCCATTATGATGTTGTCCCATGAATGCCCACTCGTTACATCGTCCTTTTATTTATTTTCATTTCTCTCATTGATTTCTTTTTAGTCCTTAAAATGCTTGGCTTTTTTTCATTCTTTTTAAGGAATTATCCTAGAAAACTCATTTTCCTAAGTAATCAGGAGGTTTAAAGGGCTTTTTGATTGCTAAAATCAATTATAATTCCTACAAAAGTGAGTTAGGTTTTCTTTGTTTTTCTTAGTCTGCATTATTAATGTTTGATGTCTTCTATCCTTTGTCCTAGAGTCTTACTCAAGAATGAGCAAGAGCAAAGCTTGGGGGAATTTGGTGAGTGAGATTTATGTCACTCAGTTTCATACTCTCTTTGGCCTAAGTTCGTCCCATTTTATGCCATTTTACATTACTTTATGCATGGTCTAAGCTTAGGAGCATTCTTTTTTTTAAGGTCCTATTTTCCTCTATTTCTCATATCTTTTATACTTTATGCATGTTTTGTGGCTGCAAGTCTCTAGCTAGCAAGAGAAATTAAACCAAGAAGAGAAGCCAAGAGATCTCTTGAAAATAAAACTAAGAAGCCTCTTATAGAGAAAACACCTGAGCAGACGCTCAAAAGAACATTAAGTGGCCAATCAGTTCAATGCAAGTTGATAGACATAACTTAACTAGCACGTAACAAGCGGGTTCTTAAAAGGCAAAATTTCCTTCTGAGCAGGTGCTCATAATTGAATAGATCGGCTTCCCAGTTCACTAAAAACCCAGAATTTCTCTTATGAGAGGGCGCTTATCGCTTGACTTGAGTGCACACTCAGTTCTATTTTGGCGATTTTGTATTAGTATTAGACTGGTTTTAGGGTAGAAAGAAGAGCTTTATGATTTAAGTTTTATCCATAAAAAACTTTTAGATTTAGCTTAGTGATTTGATCTTTTCATTGGATATAGTCGACAAATTTACAGTTTGCTTGTCAGACATTAACCCTAAATCTATATATTTGTGTTTCTTTCACTTTCTCTTGCTTTATATTTCAAACTATTCAATTTCTTTCTATTTTGTTTGGTTTTATGCTTGTTTATTTAAGGTTTTTTGCATAGTATTGTTAATCTTTGTTCGTGATTTGGTAGTATATTCATCTTTGTTTATGTTGTAATGTTTGCTAGTATTAGATATGAATAGTTAGATCAGTTAGGGGATAAGGTGAAAACCCAATCCTAAGCATGGATGTTGATTAAAGTTTGGAGTTGTTTTCTTGATGAATAATGTGTGATTTGATTTTGGGTTTTGGTTGGAGCCTAGATTGTCCAAATAGGTTTCTCCCATTTTCATTCCTAAGTCAAAGACATTAAAAAATGCTGATTTAGTTAGTGACCTAGTGTTAGGTAATATTAACTTTCCATCAATTGTTTGTTATCTTGGACCTATTATGGATGCTTTACAATATGATTAGGTAAGAAATCCCAATTTTAGTGCTTGCTTCCTTAAAAATGAACAAGACATTGGTTCCTGGATGAAACCCCTTCCCTACAGCATGTTTAAGGTTTGATGCATAGGTCGTTAGTGAGTTTGTAAGCCTCATGTTATCTTATTTTGAGTCTAATCTCCAACTTTAGCTCATTTTTGTTAGGAATTGGTGTTGAATCCAAAACCCCTATCGCTTTTACCCTTTAGATCAAACCTTTAGAATCTCATAATTTACATTCTTAGTTAGATCTAAACCCTTTTTTACCTTAGTTAGAACTAGCTTGTAGCCAAATCGCTAAAGTTTGGTAACTATTAAGAGCCATTCCTTATGGATTTAACTCTTACTTACCCTTTACCAGTAAGAGGTGAAGTCGAGGTTCTTGGATAGTAGGTGTTGTAATGACCGATACCATATCCTATCACTAAGAGATATACCCGACTGTGCCAAAGATTTGTCCTGCTGTGTGAATGGGGAGCCGCTATCAAGATGAGGCGACTAAGAGATATGACTTGTTGTGCTAGAGAAATGACCTGTTATACCTATAGGGAGCCGCTATCAAGATGTAATGCTTGAGAGACATGGCTTGTTGTACCACATATATGGCCTTTGTGCTAGATGGGAGTCACCGTAATAGCATATAATTGAGAAGGGATTGAGTCTAGTGCTCATTACGTCCATGCAATTTAATGAGGAGGCACTAGCGCTTTAAGAGGGTGTTATCCTTCTCCACTGAGGAGGTTGCTTTTTATGTTGGTCCCTAAGTTCATGCTGATTCACAGCTTTGGATGATTTAGCTCATTTTCTAGTTAATTCGGCGGTTAAAATCGTCAACTTAAAGGGTTTTCTACCTTTAGCCTTTGATGGGGATAAACGAACTCCATTGAGGATTTTTTTAGTTTCCTTTTTCGGTGAGGAGGGCCCAATTTAAACATTCTTCCCATTTTTATCCTTTATGTGGATGCTTATCCACTGGGGCATGTTGGCTTGTTGGGAGTTTTGTCTGCTAGGGGAGAATTTTGTTAGGCCTAGTCCATGGGGAGAAGGATTTTAGCTAGTTCTACTAGGTCCACAATTATATTAGCTAACTTGATGTATTTAGGGATGTCTTCTGAGCCATGGAATTTCTTAGGGACGCCTCTTGGGCCAGAACATGTTCTAGGACGTCTTCCTAACCAAACTAAATTTATCCTAAAAAAAAGTGCATTAAAATAATTCATAAATATGTACTCCGGTTATATGAAGAACCGGAGCATATATGTAGTAGTATTTGGCAATTTTTCCACTAGTGGTGGGACATATTTGAGATTAAATTTAACTTGTAAAACTAGCTATCCCAAAAGGATCCCATTGAGAGCGGGCTTCTGAAATAGGAAATTGAGAGGATCCATTTTCGACATGATGTAGGCCATGTGCGAAAGCATATAATGCCTAAGATTCTTGGTGGCCTAGACTAGTGAGATGCTAAGTGTCTCAAGATTGTTATATCTAGTTTCATACTTAAGGAGCTTTTTGCTGATGTAGTATATGGCATTTTCCTTTCCTTGTACATCCTAGGCAAGCATAGCCTTGATCGCTAAGTCGATGATTGTGAGGTATAGGCAAAAAGGGATTCTTGGTAATGCTAGAGAAATTACAAGAGGATTAAGGACATAGCTTCTTATATGATCAAAAGCTCTATGGAAATTTTCATCTCAATCCTTACATGTATCCTTTTTCAGCTTACAAACGGGCATGCATATCTGGTTATCTTTGATATGAACCTGCTGATATATTAGAGGCAACCTAAAAAGTCATATATCTACTTTTCATTATTTGGTGGTGTCGTAGACAAGATAACTTTGATTTTTCTACGGTCAATCTCAATATCTCAAGAGTTGATAACATACTCTAATACCTTGCCAGATATGACCCTAAATGCATCTTTCTAAGGATTTAATCTTCATATCGTGGAGTAGTGTTATCATTGTTCTTTGATAGGTGGCACTATGTTCTTTAGTCCAAATGGCATAACCATGTCTAATAGGTGCTCCATTGAGTTACGAAGGTATTTATCTCTATATCCTCTCCTACTATTGATGTGTTCGTTTTGGAGCACATTTACAACCCCGTTGTAGTGTTAAGTCTCGCGGTTTTAGATTGATCTTGTCTTTGAGTTGTTTTAAGGTCCTTTTAGGTGTTTTCGATGATTTTAAGGTGAAGTGCAATGTATTCGAGGCTTTGACACTATTATCAAGAGGTTAAAAGCACGTATCGTAGCTCAGGCACGCATTCCAAATCAATCTCGAAGATCCCACAAAGTTCAAAAGCCATTAGACACTACGAATAAGTTGCAAAGCAAGATTCACACTCAGATTCAACCGAATCTAATAACCATTCGGTTGAATGGTAGTCCAACATAGAAGCATGTGCTACATTCTCACTAGGAAGGTCGAATGGAAAAAATTCGGGCAATTGAGGTACCATTCGGCCGAATAGAGGTCCCATTCGGGCGAATCGCGCATAGAGAAGAAAAGGTAGATAATTACCAGAGCTGCTGGAATGGGCGAATGGAAAAAGGTTCGGGCGAATGGTGTTACATTCGGGTGAATGGGTCATCCATTCGGGCGAATTGATTTGTTTTTCTGTGAAAATTTTACTTCCTCTCTAGGCAGGCCTAAGGGAATTTTTAGGCATTCAAATTTCTTTTGTTTTAAGTTATAAATACCCCACTGTCTATAGAGAGAGGGAACCCTAATTTTTTCATTAGTTTATCTTTGATTAGCCTTTAAGCCTCTCTTAGTTCATTAAGCCCTAGTTTTCAGTTTTTTTTGTTTTCTCAAACTTTTTTACTCCAAGATTTCGACTTTATAGTTTGGATTCTAATCGTGGATATTGTATTCAATCTTCATTGGTTTATAAGTATCAATTTCCTATTTACTTTTGAGTTCTTTTTATTGCATTCAATATCTAGCCTAATATTTATTGCTTACCTAGAATAATTTCTGCTTTATCTTTACTCTTGTTGGTCTCTTTTGATGATTATTATCTGTGGTGTTTGCTTTATTGATTATCATCATTTCTTACATCTCAAACATATGTGAGTAGTTCTCTTTGGGGATTGATTAGTGAAACCCTAGGAAAGGCTATGTTCTTCATTGTCTAAGATTAGAGGAATGATGACAATAAGTAGCCCTCGAAACCCAATGCGAATCTTGACCTGCAACTCCTTTAGAGACATAGGGCGATATAGGTCGTTCGATGTGATTTGTGGAATCACCAATTCCCTCTCGCATACTTGGGTGTCTATTTTAGTTATTGTTTGATTTTCTCTAACCTATCATGTTCTCTTTTAAAATCAACTTCATAGGATGAATCTAATCTCGTCCCCATTTTCTCCCTTTGACTTTCATCTTTAGTTCATCATGCTTTACATTTTTGTCATTAGTTTTAGTTTCTTTTCAAACCAAAAAGTCCTGTTATGTTAAGAAGTGGAGTGTCTTGTTAACCTTTGTCCTCGTGGTTTGACCCCCTACCCCACTATACTTGTCTGGTTTATAAGTTGTTATAAGTATTGTCTAGTTCAAGGTTTAGCATAAATGACTGTGAAAACCTTGTTATCAAAATGGCGTCGTTGCCGGGGATAAGGCGTTATATTTAGACTCTTGTTGTTCTTGATATAACTTCATTTTATTTCATTTTTATTGCTATTTATCTTTGTTAGTCAGTAGTTACCCTTTGTTTGCAGTGTTGTTTGCATGCTCTATAGCATGCTCAGGTCAAATCGACTGATAGTACCGTATAATCTTAAGGTCTAATGTTTAAGAAAACAATGTGCAACAAAACAAACCCCACATTCTGTTCAAAGTCCACCCACGTCCACAATGGCCTACGAACATCAGTTGTGTGGTCAGTTCAGGACTCTTGGCTCCCAAGAGTTCTAAGGGGGTGTAGTGCTTTCTGTTGCTGCTACACCGTACCAAATACACCCTCAGTTCACAACAATGGTCAAGGAAACCCCTTTTAGTGGATTAAGAAATGAGTGTCCTCTTCAACATCTCGAAGCATTCTCTGATATTTGTGGACTTATCCCTCCTTTCCCAACAACTCATATTATGTTCGACTGCACTTATTCCATCTGAGATTAGCGGGGGACGCTAGAGACTTGTACAAATGCCTTGAGCCAAACTCTATCACCACTTGGGCCCAACTGAAAACTGCGTTCTTGGAAAGGTTTTACCCTACTATGAGAACGCAAGATTGGCGTAAAAAGATTGCATCATTCACTCAAGAAGATAAAGAGAACTTAACTACGGCTTAGAGTAGGTTCAAGAGGATGATACATGCATGTCCTCATCATGAATATGGGGACAACCACCTGAATACATTCTTTTATGATGGCCTCAATGATACTACCAAGGCCCTTCTAGACTCAGCAGTGGGAGGTCAACTCTCTAAGATTCCATGTAACTAGGTCAAAGCCAGAATTGAGGAAGTTTCTAAGATTAGTGTATGGAGAGGAGCAAGGAGTAAGGGTTTACCAAGAGGGATGATTGACACAACCAACATGGACACCATTAGTGCTAAGATTAATGCAGTTATTGACAAGAAGCTATCCAAGTTAAGCCTAGCCGGTAGTTCGAACACCCCTTCGGTGCATGAAAAGCACTTTGCATGTGCAATTTATGGGGGTACTAACCATGATACTTCCTATTGTGGTGGTTTGCACTCCAAGCATGTTGACTATGGTAGTTATAATCCAGAGACACAGGTGATGAATTATGACAGTTATGGGTATAATCCTGATCATGTTGCAACAGTTAACTATGGTGGACAAGGATAAGGAGTGGGGTATGGGCAACAACCTTTCACCAATCAACTATATAGACCTCATTTCAACTCAAATCAAAACCAAGGAAACTTCCATCTAGAAATGCTTAGAGTGGGTTCAACAATCAAGGTTTTCAAGGTAACCAACCGAGTGGAAATGCACCAAGGCCAAGTTCATATAGACCACCGGGGCTTAATCAAGGGCCTAGAGGTGGTTCAAATCTACCTTTCCCACCTTTTCAATCTCATCATGGGGTTTCACAACCACAACAAAATCACACCTCAAGTAATGAACATTTAGCCTCCTAAGTAACTTCTCTTGCTTAGCAGAACTAGAGTCTCACTCAAATAAATCAGACTCTCATCCATCATATGCAACAACTTTAAGCTCAGCAAAATTTATTTGAAACTCAACTCGCCCAAATGACTAGCCCTCCTCCACCACCACTATTCCCATCTCACCCTCAACATAACCCCTCCACACAACCTCCCCCTCAGCACCCAAACCCAAACCAACACACTACAAAAGCTATCCCCCTGAGATCAAGGACTCAGTATGACGGCCCTTCATATCCAGTTGATGCACCTTTTGTAAGGGTTAGTGATGAGACAAGAGTAAATGTTAATGAGAAAGAAGAGGAACAAGGTGAAAGATTGAGAGTATACAGTGAAAGAGGCGAGCCTGAAAAGATCGATAAAGAGGAAGAAAAGATAAGGAGTGAGAAGTTGATAGAAAATGAAGAAGAGAGAAAGAAGAGGATTGAGGAGACAAAGAGGCTAGATCGCTTGTATGCTCCTCCTCTTCCTTTCCCTTATAGGAGAATGGAGAAGCAACTAGATAAGAAGTTCAAGAGATTTCTAGAACACTTGCAAAAGATGGAGATGAAGATTCCATTTCTAGATGCAATGGCACAGATGCCTAAGTATGCTAAGTTCTTGAAAGACTTACTCTCCAATAAGAAAAATTTTGAGGAAGAAGTAATTAGTCTCCCCCATCAAGTTAGTTCCATTTTACAAGGAAAAATGCCTATAAAAGAGTGAGATCCCGGTCCATACAACCTTCTAGTAAAATTGGGAAATCTTGATCCCAAAGGGGCGCTCGCCAATCTAGGGGATTTGATTAGCATTATGCCTCTATCCATCGCCAAGAAGCTACCCTTTAGCCTCAAACCTACAAGAAAGACAATCCAATTGGTGGATAGGAGCATAAAAGTTCCATGTGGAGAGCTTGATGATATACCTATCCAAGTAGGAGAACTAGTGGTCCTCTGCGACTTTGTAATGATGGAGATGGAAGAGGACCCTTATACTCCACTCATTTTAGGAAGAGCTATTTTAAAAACACTCCAGGTGGTTATTAATTGCCATGATGACACCATAACGGTGGAAGTAGTCTAAGTGAAGGTAGTCTTCAAAATCTCCCCGCTCTTGAAGAAGCCTATGGTTGAACAAGTTTACCGCCTTGAAGTTGTTGATAAGGAAGTTGAGAAATATCATAGGAAAATATAAATCGGGTATTCAATGAGTGATGAGGATACTTATAAAGATGATAAGCAGCACATGGAACTCATTACAAGGATGAGAGTAGAAGGACCTGAAAACAACACCAAGAAATAGAACCAAACAATAAACAACGCAAAATCACACAACAATAAAACCAGCAGCCAGACAGGGCAAACGACCAAAAACCAAGCAACAAAATGATGAGTAGAGGATACTTGTAAAGAAGATGAGCAGTTGGAAAACCAAATAGACAGGGCCCAGGAACGTACAAGTAAAGATGCTGAATCTGAGCCACTGTGTGAGGTTAAGAAAGGTATTGTCTATAAGGGGGAGAGTTCCAAGCCTTCCCCCCAGGTAAGATTGAAACCTCTTCTTCCTAACCTTAAATATACTTATCTTGATGATGATGAGGGGAGTCCAATCATAGTGAATTCTGAGCTTAATGAAACCTTGTTGGAAAAATTTCTTGTTTTACTTAGAAAATATCAAGGTGTCATTGGGTACTCACTTGGTGATATAAAAGGGATTAGTCCAACCATTGTTATGCACCGGATTTATCTTGACAATGAGCATTTCTCCTTAATTTAGCCACAAAGAAAGCTAAACCCCAACATGAAAGAGGTAGTTAAGGATGAAATCCTCAAACTCCTCAAGGCCGGCATTATCTACTAGATTTCAGATAGTAGGTGGGTTAATTCTATTCATGTTGTCCCGAAAAAGGGAGGAATGACCATTATTGAGAATGACAAAGGTGAGATGATCCCAACTAGATCCACCACAGGATGACGAGTTTGTATTGATTATCGCAAATTCAACAAGGCTATAAGGAAGGATCACTTCCCTTTGCCCTTCATCAACGAGATGCTTGAGAGATTGGCAAGGCACAAGTACTATGGTTTTCTGGATGGTTACTCGAGTTTCTTTTAAATCCCTATTCACCCCAAGGATCGACACAAAAAAAAAATTTACTTATCCTTTTAGGACTTTTGCTTATAGAAGAATGCCCTTTGGATTGTGCAATGGTCCATCCACTTTTTAGAGGTGCATGTCTGCTATATTTGCTGATATGCTGGAAGACTTCATGTTAGTGTTCATGGATTATTTTTCATGTGGAGGTTCGTCTTTTAACACTTGCTTGATACATCTTAAAAAGGTTTTGTTACAGTGTCAAGAGACAAATCTTTTGCTAAATTGGGAGAAGTGTCACTTTTTAGTCTAGAAAGGCATTATCCTAGGCCATAAAGTGTCCTTCAAAGGCATCAAGGTAGACCCTGCTAAGATAGATATGATAAAGAACCTTCCTGTACCTACCTTAGTTACAGGAGTACGGTCCTTTCTTGGACATGTAGGGTTCTATAGGCGTCTCATCTTAGGATTTTCGACCTTAGCTAAACCCTTAAATGAATTATTTCAAAAAGATATTGAATTTACTTTGATGAGAGATGCCTCAATACCTTTAAGTTTTTAAAGCAAGCTTTGATTTCTGCACCCATTGTGCAAGCTCCTGATTGGAGCTTGCCGTTTGAACTAATGTGCGATGCCAGTGATTTCTCTATAGGTGCAGTTCTTGGAGAGAAAAAGGAAGGAAAGCACCATGTCATATGCTATATCAGTAAAACACTAGATCCAACACAATGCAACTACTCTACTATGGAAAAGTAGAGGTTGGCGATAGTCTATGCTTTTGAGAGACTGCACCAGTATCTGATATGTTCTAAGGTTGTAGTATTCACGGATCACTCAGCCCTGAAATTCTTAATGACAAAGAGGGATACAAAGCTAAGGTTGATCCATTGGGTGCTCCTATTGCAAGAATTCAATTTTGAATAGAAGGATAGGAAAGGAAGTGAAAATGTGGTAGCTGACCATTTATCTAGGTTACCTGAGCTTAATACTAACTCCTTCCCTATCCAAGATTAAATGGTTGAAGAAACTTTGATGACAGCGTTAGTCATTGGGAAGGCCCCTTGGTTCATAGATATTGCAAACTATTTAGCTTATGGGGAGCTACCAAAGTTTGAATCTAGAGCAATGTAAAAGGTTTTCTTTGGGAGAGTCAAAAATTTCTTTTGGGATGACCCCTATTTGTTTCATGCCTGTGCTGACGACATAATCCGCCATTATATTACTGAGGAGGAGGTCGCTAAGGTTTTAACTCACTGTCACTCATATGCGTGTGGCGGCCACCATGGGATATTGAATACTACTTCTAAGGTCACCACCGCGGGTTTCTATTGGCCCACCTTGTATAAAGATGTTGAAGAGTTCATGAAGAGCTGTGAGAGATGCCAAAAATTTGGAAATATCTCAATGAGGAATGAAATTCCTCAAAATAACATCCTTGAGTGTGAAGTCTTTGATTGTTGGGGTATTGACTTCATGGGTTCCTTTGTGTCGTCTCATGGAAACCAATACATTTTGGTAGGGATAAATTATGTGTCAAAGTGGGTTGAGGGCATCGCCTCGCCTACAAATGATCACAAGGTAGTTATAAAGCTTTTTAAAAGCATAATCTTCCCTTGATTTGGTGTTCCTAAGATAGTCATAAGTGATGGGGGTTCCCACTTTGCGAAAAACGAGCTTAACAAATTATTGAAGAAGTATGGAGTCATGCATAAAGTCAGTTGACCCTACCATCTCCAAACTCAAGGATAGGTGGAAGTTGCCAACAGGGAGATTAAGCGAATAGGAAAGATTGGTCTCTCAAGTTAGACGATGCTCTTTGGGCACACCGTACATGCTACAAAACCCCAATTGGAACCACCCCGTTTCGGCTGTTGTATGGGAAGTCTTGTCATTTACCAGTGGAATTGAAGTGTAGATCTTAGTGGGCGAACCAAACCCTTCATTTCGACCCTAACTTATTCTATGAGAAGCGAGCTGCACAATTAAGGGAATTGGAAGAATTGAGGCTAGACACATTCCACAACATGCACATCTACAAGGAACGAACTAAGCGTTGGCACGACCAACGGATCCTTCAACGAGAATTCCTTGTAGGAGATAAAGTACTACTCTTCAATTCAAGAGCGAAATTATTCCCCGGGAAACTGAACTCCAGGTGGTCTGGGCCATTCGAGATCGTGCAAGTATTTCCTTATGGAACGATAAAGTTGAAAGATCATCATGGAGGTAGTTTCATTGTGAATGGGCAACGTCTAAAACTCTTCCATAAAATTAGCCTTCACGAAATCAACATTGTCGAGCACATAAGGTTAGTTGAAGTTGAATGTTTGGTGTAATCATTAGTATACAACGAGTATCTGAACTTTGAATCATCATTCTTTTGATTTTTCTTGGGTTTGAAGTAGTTGGTTTCACTTTGGTATTTGTTTTGTGTTGTTTTTAATTTATGGCCCCAGCTAAGTCAAGCTAAACGACGTTAAACAAAGAACTTACGGGAGGTAACCTGGTCTTCTTTGAATTTTCTTGCTAAGTACACATTGTAACGTTGAATGGATATTCCATTCGGGCGAAGGAAAATCCATTCGGCCGAATAAAAGTCCCATTCGGACGAATAGAGGTATATATGAAACTAGGCAAGGTTTACAGAGAACTTTGAATGGATATTCCATTCGGGCGAATGGATGTCCATTCGGCCGAATATTTAGGCAACTCGGGCGATTGGTAGCGAAGATCGCTGCGAATTCGTTTGATGTTCGACCGAATAGGGCCCTCCATTCGGGCGAATAGAGGTCCATTCGGGCGAATGGAGGTCCATTCGGTCGAAATGAGCTCCATTCGGGCGAATGGAACTACAGTTCTATAAATACCCCTTCATTTTTGCACGGTTTATTCATAATTCACTCATAAACTCTCATAAACTCTCCCTCACTCTCACTACCATCACTACCTTTCTCTCTTAAACATCAACCTACCCACCTTACTCCACCACATTACACCACCATGGGACCACGCAGGAGTTTAAGAAATCCTTTCAAACGATCAAAGAAACAAGGGGAAGGATCCTCTTCCGGTGTTGCAAAGGACGAGAAACCAACCGTGTCTCAACCACAACCCGAGCATGAACAACATCTCCTAGGCTAAGAACTCTGGTTTAATGAAGAGTATAGGACGGTGGTCTTTGCATCGTTGGAGCAATTTAAATGCTTTCAACGGTTAAAGGTACGCAAAATCAATTCTACCCAATACTTAGATCTTTTAATTTTACAACGTATGGGTATATATTAAAATTTTGTTAAATTGTTGACTGCATGTGGCCTTTAGAATTGGGTAACCATGTGGCACCCAACTCACAAACTTTTAACTTATGAATTTCTTAGTTCTGTTAGCCTATGTCAACGTGAGAATAGGTTGTATTTGTCTTTCTGGTTAAGTTATGCAACCTATTACCTTGGTTATGCTGCCTTTTGTACTGCTTTTGGCTTTACCCATGAACCTATTCCGAATAAACAACCAGATAATGCTCGTGTTTTTGAGTTATGGCCTAAAATTGCATGCCGGCTTGTTTATCCGAATAGGAACATTTATGCTTCTAATGTGCAACACCCTATCCTTATAACGTTTTTTAAATTTTCTCGGGAGACATTATTCCCTTCCCCTAGCCCTCACCTAGTCCAAAACTAAGAAGTGCACATATTGCACCGATACCTTGCACCTAACACCGACACAGCAATTACTATTCTAATGACACTATGGAAATTTTTGAACACCACAGCCACCCTAGACGTTAAAAATGACTTATGTGTTGGAGGGCATGTATACCGCATCACTGAATTCCTAAATGTGATCAACCCAATATAATTTAGTGATAGATTTTCCAATACGACCACCCTCCACGAGTAGTGTCTCGTAAGGGCAGGCTTTATCTTCACTGACCCTCTACAATGGCGGTACCTCAAAGACCACGCAATTCCCCACCCCTCTCAAAACTTGCCTCTCCTCTTATAGTTTGCCAACTCGTACCTTTTTGACGACGATGTGCCAAGATACATAGTCGAGCCCCCTCTTAGACCCCCTCCTCGTCCTCACACCCTATCCATGCACGATCGCCCACGGGCCTCCACTTCAGTTTTACCGGACCATGAGGATTTCGAAGATGATTCTGAAATTTTGTTCTCCCTAGGTTGCATAGAGGCCAGACTTGACTAGTTCCTCACTACCCAAGCCCATCACACTGCCCGGCTCGATCACCTTGAGCAAAACTTTTAGCGGGCCGAATACTCGTGGTATGACCTAGCCTACCGCTCCTACATGGTCGGCAAAAGCATGGATACCCCCTCCTGGTACCCCCTTCATGACAACTATAATGAAATATCTTTAAGTCATGGGTTTGACCGGTTGCGTGTGGGTAGGCGTAGGTTCAACAACTTCACCCCCAACTCCTAGAAGAGCTGGTGATGACTATGGGATAGACTACATGGGTGGGGAAGAAGAGGAAGATAAGGATGAGAATGTAGACCATGGGGATGAGGGTTTCATTAGAGATGAGTAGTTTTAGACCTTCGGGCCTCCCTTAGCGCTATGGACGGCTTCAGCCTAGCTTGGGGAGGGGTGTATATCCTTTGTCCTCTACTCATTATTTTGTTGCTTGGTTTTTGGCCGTTTGCCCTATCTGGCTGCTGGTTTTATTGTTGTGTGGTTTTGCGTTTTTTTGTTGTTTGGTTCTATTTCTTAGTGTTGTTTTCAAGTCCTTCTACTCTCATCCTTGTAATGAGTTCCATGTGTTGCTTATCATTAAGGTGAGTACTTGTTTCACTTACTTCTTAGTATGATCTTTTGCTCCCACTTGAAAATCCAAAGTTGGTTATTTATATTATATATTTTTGTTTGCTTTTATTTTTCTTTTATATGCTCTAAAAAAAAGAAGAGAGAAAAATTTTGAAACAAACATGCAAGCTTCTGTCGTGTGCTTTATAATTATTATATGCAAACTCGTGTTTTCTAGCCCTGTGCCTATTGTGGGATTGAGTTTATCGATTGTTTTCCACTTAACTTGGTGGATCTGAGCTTGCTTGGTTTGTGGCTTGGATGACTACCTATTAAGGCGTATTTCGACTAGTCTGGTTAGGATTAAACCTTGTAGGACTCTAGTATGAGCCCTATATTACTGAGTGTTAGTTAGGGAATCTTAAGAATTGTGTCGTTCTCCTCCAGCATAGTCTGCTTTTCTAAAGGTTAGGGATGATAACACGTTTGTAGTGACAGCTACATGGCTAAATTGCCTACCATGGATATTAATTAAGTTTAGGTTAAGCCAAGTTTGTGCCTTTACCTTTTTCTTTGTAGCCACACTATTTAACTCCACATGAGCCAAATGTCCCCTCTCTTTACCTAAAGGATAGTCAAGTGATTATAGTGGTGTTAGTGTCCATTACATTGTGGTGTAGGATTTTGGTTTGAAAAGTGGTTATTGGATGATATGACTCTATACATTACTCTTAGTATATTTTCAGAAATATTTGCATGAAAAGCAAAAAAAGAAAAAAAAAAGAAAGAAGGAAGAAAAAAGAAGGGCCTTGTTAAACACCGCCCCCAAATTACTCACACCGCCCCCTATATTTACGCTCTCGCCCTTTACTTTCCACTCTCTCCCTAACTCACCCTAATTCTCATCCTCCTCCTCCACCGCCGCCAACACTGACACCGCTGCCGCCGCCCCCGCCGCCGCTGCCTGCCTCCTCTCCCACCCGCCGAAAGCCATCGCGCCACCCCACAAAGTCGCCGGCAATGAGTCGTCGCCCCGGAAAGGATCTTGCATCCATCGTAGAGGGTGAAAGACCACCACGTTCAAGGGTAATTTTTTTATTTTTTTTTTTTTGAATTTTCCGGAAACCCGGCCGTCTAAAAATTCCGGCCAACCCCGGGGGGAGCCGGCCAGGAATTCCGGCCGGCCCTAGGGCGGGCCGTCTAAGATTTCCGGCCAGCCCTAGGGCTAGCCGAAAATCTTAAACGGCCAGCCCTAGGGCTAGCCGTCTAATATTTTTGGGCTGGCCGGAAATCTTAGACGGCCCGCCCTAGGGCCGGCCGGAATTCCTGGACGGCTCCCCCCCGCCGGCACCGGTTTTTTTTTTTGTAGTTAATTTGTTTGTTATTTATTGTTTAAGTATAAATTATTGTTGTTAATTTTGTTATTTAATTTTTGTTTAAATGTAATTATTGTTAATTAATAGTTAAGTAGTTTTAAATTATAATTATAAATAGTTAATAATTAAAAAAAAAAAATTTCCCGGTGGGCCAACCGTCTGAAAAATCGGCCAGCCCAAGGGCTAGCCGTCTAAAAAAAACGGCTCCCCCTAGGGCTAGCCGTTTTTTTTAGACGGCTTGCCCTGGGGCTGACCGTTTATTTCAGACGGCTGGCCCCGGGGCTGGCCATTTTTCTTAGACGGCTAGCCCATCGACGACGCAAAAAATCCACTTTTCTGATCACGAACTACAATTTTTACCTTTGATGTTGTTGACAATGGCCCATCCATAGTTTTCGGTGAATTTCGGAGTCCCGAATAGCGGTTTCCGTCAACTAAAACCCAATTTTCCGGCCACTGCGGAGGTCGACGACTAGTTGTTGGAAAATTTAGTGGAGTTCGTTTTTGTTACTTTTTTACGAGATAGTGAAGTGCAAAATTAGAATTGAAGTGTATGATGATCGATTTTATTAAAAACAAGTCAAAGGGCAAAATCGTCATTCTTGGGGGCGGTTTGAGTATATTGGGGGCGGTAAATAGCGCTCCACAAAAAGAAAGAAAGAAAAAAGGAAAAAAAGAAAGCAGAAAAAAAGAGGAAGAGAAAAATTTAAGAATAAGGTTGGTGTAATGTGTTAGAGTTCATTTATGCGTATCTTGAGGATTTTGAAGGTGGCGTTGTTGTCGGAAGTCGTAGTTTTTCTTGGTTTTATTACCTTGGATAGCTAACTATCCTCTATTTTAACTCCACATTTTCAAATTTTACCCTACCTTGATCCTAGCCTACATTACAACCTTTTCCAAACCTGTTTGACTTGGCCTGATTAGTAACGTCTGTGCTAGAGGGTAGATAAGACACAATCCCCGAGATTTCTCCTTGTTTAGGTGTTTAATTCTCAACTCTTCTTTAATCGAATGATTCTGAGTGAAACACATACCTTATCAAACACATGAGCGTATTAGAAATTTCCCACATCTCTTGGGAAATAACCTCGGGAGCATAGACTTGCGACCTCATTAGGTAGTGGGTGGAATGGCCTATGTTATAGCTCGCTTGGTGATCCCAAGTCTGTGGAAAACGTTGTTCCTCTTGGTATTAGGCTCTCATAATCCCATTGTACTTGCACATCCATGGCTAGTGAAGAGTTTTGCACATACACGGCTTGCATTGTCTTGTTTTTCCACTCTCCTTGCTTTTCATTTGCTTCAGTCATTATTTCGCCCGATGCTTTCATGTCGCCCTGCTAGTTCATTTGCTAGGGACTAGCAAAGATTTGGCTTGGGGGAAGTTGATTTGCTCGTTTTAGAGCACGTTTACAACGCCATTGTAGTGTTAAGTCTCATAGTTTTAGATTGATTTTATACACATTACACTTGATTTTACCTTGATCTTGTCTTCAAGTTGTTTTAAGGTCCTTTTAGGTGTTTTCGATGATTTCAAGGTGAAGTGTGACATATTCGAGGCTTTGGCACTATTATCAAGAGGTTAGAAGCACGTATCGTAGCTTAAGCATACATTCCAAGTCATTCCCGAAGATCCCACAAAGTTTGAAAGCCATTAGACACTTCGAAGAAGTTGTAAAGCAAGATTCAGACTCAAATTTAACCAAATCTGACAACCATTCGGTCGAATGGTAGTCCAACATAGAAGCCTGTGCTAGATTCTTACTAGGAAGGCCAAATGGTAGACATTCGGGCGAATAAGGTACCATTTGGCCGAATGGAGGTCCCATTCGGGCGAATCGCACACAAAGAAGAAAATGTAGATAATCACCAGAGCTTCTAGAATGAGCGAATGGAGCAACGTTTGGGCGAATGGTGTTATATTCGGGCGAATGGGTCATCCATTTGTGCGAATTGATCTGTTTTTCTGCGAAAATTTTACTTCTTCTCTAGGAAGGTCCAAGGGCATTTTCGGGCATTCGAATTTCTTTTGTTTTAAGTTATTAATACCCCACTTTCTGTAGAGAGGGGAAACCCTATAATTTTTTCAGTAGTTTAGCTTTGATTAGCCTTTAAGCCTCTCTTAGTTCATTAAGCTCTAGTTTTCAGTTTTTTTTTTGTTTTCTCAAACTTTTATACTCCCGACGGCAAGGCGATTGGCTTCTATGTTTTAATCGGATACCAATTGCTTGGATGCTTTTGAAAGCCTCGAGATGACTTGCTTGCAAGATTTTGACTTTATAGTTTGGATTCTAATCGTGGATATTGCGTTCAATATTTATTGGGTTGTAAGTATCAATTTCCTCTTTACTTTTGAGTTTGTTTTATTGCATTCAATGTCTAGCCTAATATTTATTGCTTACCTAGAATAATTTCTGCTTTATCTTTACTCTTGTTGGTCTCTTTTGATGATAATTATCTGTGGTGTTTTCTTTATTAATTATCATCATTTCTTACATCTCAAACATGTGTGAGTAGTTCTCTTTGGGGATTGATTAGTGAAACCCTAGGAAAGGCTATGTTCTTCATTGTCTAAGATTAGAGGAATGATGACAATAAGTAGCCCTCGAAACCCAATGCGAATCTTGACCTGCAACTCCTTTGGAGACATAGGGTGGTTATAGGTCATTCGATGTGATTTATGGAATCACCAACTCCCTCTCGCATACTTGGGTGTCTATTCTAGTTATTGTTTGATTTCCTCTAACCTATCATGTTTTCTTTTAAAATCACCTTCCTTGGGTGAATCTAATCTCGTCCCCTTTTTCTCCCTTTGACTTTCATCTTTAGTTCATCATGCTTTATACTTTGTTCATTAGTTTTAGTTGCTTTTCAAACCAAAAAGTCCCGTTATGTTAAGAAGCGGAGTGTATTGTTAACCTTTGTCCTCGTGGTTTGACCCTCTACCCCACTATACTTGTGTGGTTTGTAGGTTGTTATAAGTATTGTTTGGTTCAAGGTTTAGCATAAATGACTGTGAAAACCTTGTTATCAGCTATTCTAATCTAGTTGTAGCATGTATACTCATCCACGAAAGAGAGAAAAGCGTGATTTACTTTGTAATCAACGAGCATGTCGATGTGGGATAGATGAAACTCATCGTTACGACAAGTTCGATTTAGATCTCGTTAGTCCATATACATATGGGCCCTACTATCCTTCCTTCAAATAGGAAAAATATTTACAATCCAGTCTGGGTAGTTTGCAACTTTGATGAACCCGGCTTCCAGCTGTTTTTGCACCTCCTCTTTTATTTTTAGAGTTATGTTTGGATTCATTCTCTATAACTTATGTTTTACCGGCTTCGACCCTAGCATATCTCTGTAAGACCTAGCAAAGATATCGTTAAATTTTTTCAGCAATTGCATCCACTCTTCACGTTCTTCTTGGAATAGCGTCAGCCTAATCTTCCATTACTTTAATTATTTGAAAGTCATATTCGTTGGAGACAAAGCAATAAGCGGTAGGGGTTGGGGTGAAAGAAGAAGAGTAAGAAGAAAAAGAAATGTTATTGAATTCAGAGGTGGTTACATTAAGGGATTTTTTGGGGTTTTCCTTTGGTGGAGTAACCATTAGAGGCCAAAAATCTATACATTCAAATTCGAAAAATGTTGAATCATACTCTAACTTCAATGACTCTGCCTCATCAATTTTTGGGCCTTCTCTAGTGATAATCTTCAGCTTACTGCCACTAGGGGTTGTTAACATCATAGATTTCCTCCATCTTTGTGTCATGTCTAGATCTAGCACTATATGCTAGGTACGATCCAAGTTATAGTTTTGAACTATAGCTTTGACTTCTTTCTTAGTTTTCTCAAGACCAAATAATAGGGAAAAGGCTTGCCAATTGATGCATTTAGGGGACTTGGATAACTCTTCCGGTTCATCATCGTCCAAAAAGTAGCAATCCTGAAAAGTTTGGATGCGAGGGTAGAACTTCTCATGATCCCAATTAAAGAGTGGCTTGGAGAAATCATTATAGATGTATTCCTTTTCCACTTTAACAAACTACTAGTTTAGAGTTGGGATATATGGTTTTAATACATTCTTAGTCTAGCCCTAATCCTTAGCCATCATGCGGGCCACTTCCTCGAGAACGTATTCTTGGAATTCTTGCTCGGTTGGCTCAAAGCCAAGCCTAAAGGTATTTTGTTTCCCCTTTGAATCCTTTAAAGGTGAGGCTGGCGTTGGCTTATGACCAAAAGTCAAGCAAGTAAAATATCCTTGGTTCTTCATCATGGTGTGAACTATAGGATGAAGAATGAAAGGCAATCTATTATTGGATTCGAGCATAGCAACTTTAGCACTAAAGCCAAAGATTTCTTCATCCTCCTCATCGTGCTCAATGTTGAAGAGGGGTTTATCAGCAAGTTGAGTTTTGATGGCCTGCGATTGAAGAACCCTTGAAGGGTAGCTTAACCTTCTAATGAAGAGATAAAGAGACGACCGTAAATCATGAATCCAAGGGCGTCCAAGATGGAGGTTAAAGCTAGCTTTGATGTTGAGTACTTAGAAGGTGACCTTCCTCTCCAATGGCCTTGAGAAAAGGGACAAGGATGCATGTAATTCACTTTTTATGGTTTTAGGTGTCCCTAGGGATATACAAAGATAGATTCTATTGTTAGTGTAAAAAAACATTTGTATTTAGAACACATTCGTATGACACGGAGTACTAGGGTGTAACTTCCACAAATGAAGAGTTACATGTATGGAATGCAAGTATGCCTAACATAATCTGAAGCATAGAAGCTAAATTTTTCAAGTTACTCATTCACACGCGCAGCGATGTATGCTTTGGGCATACATCTCCCTAGTTAAGACACTAATTTTGTAGGGGCTAAATGTAGTTTAAAGGGTCTAAGAACCAAACTAGATTTCGGTTCGACGATTTGATGAGTGGTCGCCACTAGAGAGCCCAATTTTTTACAACAAAATCTTCCCCTTTTCGGTGAAGAAAAGAGGAAGGGACTCTCCCCTTCTAGTGATGTACTATATTTGCACATTAATAAGGATTTGAGACATTAAAAAGTATCAAGGGGTCAACACTAACATTTTTTGGCTATTTGGTCACCCTTGGATTTAAATCCCAAATTTGACTCACATAAGTGGTCTTCTAACCAATAGAAGGTACAAGAATGAGCTACTTATCTCAATCCAAGTATGTCTGTAAAAAACGGGCGTTGAGATGGAGAACAAATAAGTTTTAGTCCTAGGAAAAACATGCAAAAACAAAGGAATAGCACTCTTTAGATTTAGTTGGTTGAGCAAGTTAAGTTTAATACACATAAAATCTAGTTTTTTGCAATCATTTTGTTAAGAGTCCTCAAGATTACTAGGTATCTATGTTTGGTTTTCAACTGCTTATCTTATTAGGCATGGCATTTGCAATCAATAAGTCTTAATTAGTGAAAAAATAAATGTGATCATGCAATCTCAATACAAAATAAGATTTATTTTCAAACATTACAATAATCAAATTAAACAATAAAAATCAAGAGACAAGAGACAATATTTTAGGGTTAGTAGAATACAAATTAAGTATTATGCATGATGAGTTCTAGAGATTGAATAATAAAATGAAGAATGGAGCCTAAAGTGACTTTTCCTTATGATATACTCCAACTTAGAATAAGTCTAGTTCAACTGGCATTATGATTTAGCCTTAGAACATCATTAACTTTAAATGTGAAAAATAGAAATCAAAGTATGGATTATGAAATCTAAATAAAGCAATGAGTCTTTGGATCATTCCTATACTTATATTCAAGTGTGACACATACTTAGGGTTTGCTCATAAAAATGGGTCAAGAAACAAGTCTAGTAAGATTAGATATTTCCATATCTTTACAGCATAGACTAAAATAAAATCAAAAGAAACATAATTTAAGTAAATTGCAATAAATGGAATGTAAGGGAGAGGGGATTAAAATTATGTTAAGAGGAGACCAATCCATGAGGATGGTTCCTTTGTCATAGTTCTCAACATTAGGGTTTTGATACTTAACCTAATAAAGTAGGAGTTGCTCTTAGCTCTGCACATCATATGTAAAAAAGAAATTGAAATATAGTTGTTAGAGTTAATCATATAAGAGACCATCAAAAGTGATGAATCTTTAGTTGATCTAAAGGCTTGTAAAAGTAACATAAAAATTTAAAATAAGTATTCATGTGAGAGGAGTTTGCACCTCACACAATCATCACAAAAAGGGCTATATTATGACCCTAGATGAGTGTAGAACTTCCAAGGCGAAGTACTAACTATGGAATGGACTAGAAGTAGACTAAACAAGTAAAGAATTGAAATAGATTATGGTCCTTAATGTTTACCATTGAGGATTGTGCCTTTGCTTGAGTCTTGGTTGAGTGCTTATTAAAGAAATAATGGTTTCTTGTTAATGTAAGGCAAATGGCATGCCTTGAGTACTAGGATATTTGTTTGATTTGTGTTTGTGAGTGTTTAGGAGTTCTTGAGAGGGTATTTTAGCAAAGTAACAATGCTCTTCAAATCCCGAAATGTCGATCCATTGGCCAAAAAATGAGGGGTATATATTGGCAAAAAAGAGTCGATTTCCTGAGCATTGGATGCCAAGTCCATGCATCAAATACCAATATTGGGCATCAGATGCAAGTCCTAGCTATGTGTTGGGTCTTCAGAAAACAAATCTTTGCCCAACTGTAGAGAAGCTCAGGGCGAGACAATATTGCTTTTGGGGTGGCGCACAAGACTATTAATCCAAAACTAACCTAAAATGCAATAATCCATGACTAAAATGCCATATAAAAATGAGTATAATTGGAACATATAATATGCGTCTAAGGATGACACAAACGTCTTCGTCAGATATTTCCCCTTCTCTCCTCCTTGTTTAAAATAATCTCCTTAGCGTTAAGGCGACTAATGGGGTTACTCACCAACATATGGTTGACACCTAAACACCTAGGGATATCTATCTAACTATCAACCATCTTAGGCTTCCTGCCTTGGTGGTCCGTGGTGATAGGGCATTGTCATTGCAATGGTGAACCATGCGACTTTCCACACTCTTCGGGTAAGCTTGTCGTCAAGGTTTTATTTAAACATGTTTTTTTTACCTTTTTTGACGTTTACCTTGTATTTTTTGGCTTACCAAGGCTAAGACTTGTTGGTCTTGCACTTTTAAGAGAGTAAGATAGAGGAATGTATTATGGATCGGGAGCGCTCATTGCCACTCATATCAAACCCTAAGAAGAGTTTAATAAGATCTCCCATATTGACGAGTCTTTGGGGAAGGCTTTGGTGTAGGCTCAAGATGTTGAAGGTCGTCTTGATGCTCAATCCAAAGAACATTCCAACAAGATGAAGGGGTTGAACAACCTCCTAAACTTGGAGGCAAAGGAGCGCAAAATGCATTAGAGAAGCTGAACAATGAGCTATCTGCATCAAAAAAGGAGGTTGTTGATAATCTTTGCCTTGCGGATGAGTTTAGAATGGAGGTATCCATACTGAAGCTTCAACTAGCAGAAGCAACTATTGGACTTAAAGGTAAGTTGATGAAGAAATTGGTTGATGGGAAGTTGTCAATGAACGAAGCTTAGGCAACACTTGATACGTATGTGGATGCTAGAGGCAACCTTGAGGACTTGTTCTCAGAGGAAACAGCTAGAAGAGGTGATCGGTTGGACAAAGTAACTTTCCTGGTGCAAAATGAGGAGGCCCTAGCTGTCAACATGGACGTCCATGCCCCAGACGTTTAAATTTTTACCCTATTGCTTGAACAACACAAAGATACTATTTTAAAATTATTGTTGCGTGTCGATCCTCTTGAACATTTGTGTTTCATTTGTTTCAACCTTGGTTTTTTGTTAGTTTAATTTTATGCAATGTTGTTTGATATCTTGGTTGTTTCTCACTTGTTTTCTGGTGCATGCATGCTTTTGTTGGTGTAAGCAACACGTGCACCTTGTCCTTACGTTTATTATGAGTGTATGGCGCTTGTTATTATGATTAGCGTGCCTTTTATATAAGCACCAATCTATTGACGTCTTCCTAATTAGCTAAGTACTTGGCTAAGGTACTAAGCTTTAGGGATGCTTTATAATACGAGTGAGCCATTTGTTGGTCGTGACCTTTTAATACTTTTATGCTTTGAACATTTCTACAAAATGATCACAAAAGAGGTGTCTAGTGGTGGTCGTTGGGTCCGTCAAAGCTTAAGACAACACATGTACAATGTAAGAAATTATTAAAAATGTTAAGTTAAAGAATAATTATCATTTTTTTTTAATTGATATAATTTTAAGTGAACATCATTCCAACTTCTAGGGATAGTGCGCCCTGATGGATAAATTAGTTGGTAAGAACCTTTGCAAACAAACCTATCTATCTTGTATAGGCCTTCCCAAGTAGGTCCTAGCTTGCCATCCGCAAGATACTTGGTTTTTGGAACTGCTCTGCGGAGTACCCAGTCGCCTTCCTTAAAACTGTTTGCCCTAACATGTTTGTTGTAACATCTAGCAATATCTTGTTGTTGAGACACCATCCAGATGAGTGCAGCTTCTTTAACTTCTACAATTGTTTCCATTTCACAAGTTAGATGAATGTCATTGGCTTCTGGCGAAGCTAACCCATATCTTGCTATTGGGATTCATATTTCAGCAAGGATGATTGCTTCATACCCATAGCTAGAGCAAATGGTGTTGACTTGTAGCTTCTCTTGGTGTTGTTCTATTAGCCCATAATATTTCTTACAACTTTCAACCCACTTACCCTTTTCTTTTTAAACCTCTTCTTAAGGGAGTTAATAATCACCTTGTCACTGGATTCTGCTTGTCCCGTTGGCTTCAAGGTAGACAGGAGTTGAAGAGCTATGCGTGATATTCCATTTGTCACAAAATTGCTTGGTCTTATTGCTGATGAATTGTGACTCATTGTCGTATACTATCTTTAAAGGGATTTCAAACATGTATACGATGTTGTTCCACAAAAAAGACTTAAATTCCTTGTCTTTGACGTATTGGAATTCCTTTACCTCAATTCACTTGGTAAAGTAATTAGTTAACACCAACATAATGAGTTTTCTACGTTGGTGTAGCAAGTAGCTTTCTAACATTGTCTATTTCCCACTTCATGAAAGGCCAAGGTGATATTTCTGGATTTAATAGCTCGGGTGGTTATGTGAATTATTTGCATGTCATTGACTACTGTCACATTTGGCTACATATCGGGCGACGTCTTGACGTATGGTTGGCTAGTATTATCTCGTTCGAATGGCTTTATTGGCTAGGCTCTGCGTGGTTTCAACACTCTCCATCATATAGGTCACTTAGGATTTATTATTATTGGCTATTTTCTAAGCATCTCAAGTACGGTCCTGCAAGTTACTTTAATTGAGAACAACATGTCATTAATCAAAAGAAATCTAGAAGCCTTAGATCGTACCTTTTGTGCCTTTAATTTATCTCATGGTGTGTCGCCTTCCTTTAAGTAATTGATGATTGGGGTGGTGCAGTTATCTCCATCACTTGTTGTGCACACTACCTGGACGTCTAGAAGATGTTATTTGTTGATTGATGGTTCTTGCAAGTGAACTAGTGGCACGTGCTCAAAGGTAGAAGGTCACAACGTTACTTTGATATTAGCTTACTAATTAGCTTGAATATTTTGCTCACTTGGTACAGAGCTAATAAAAAATGAGACAAATTTGGCAATTTTAACTTTCATGACAGTTGGATATAGTATCATTTTAGGATCTTTGGTGGCGAATTCACCATATTTTGGCATGTGACATGTAAGGAATCACTATATGTATGTGTCTAATGACTCTGCCCCAAGTTCTTCAACCAATGCTAAACCTAATAGTAGGGCTTCGTATTTTGCTTCTTTGTTTTTGGCCTTAAAGTCGTTGTATATGGATTGTATGAATGTGTCCCATTGTGGCTACTTCAGCATAACTCCTAATCCAGCCCCTTTGACGCTTGACGACCCATCCACAAATAGTGTCCAATTTTCTCCCAATTCTCAAGCCTCCATGCGTTCTATTTCCTTTACCGCCAACAGCTCAAGGTATGGGCTGAAATCTACCACAAGCCTGCTGGTGCTTGGGATTTTAAAGCTGTTTGGGGAAAGTACTTTATGTTGAAGCCACTTAGTAAGCTAGAACATTTACTCATTCTTCTTAAAAGCTTCGGCTTGTGCATCACATTCTTAATGGAAAACTTAGTCATGATAATTACAGTGTGAGTTTCAAAATAGTGGCTTAATTTTTTATAAGCTATTACCTAAGCTAAGACTAATTTTTCAAGGTTGGAATACATAGTCTTTGCGTCTAGCATAGACTTACTAACATAGTAAACGAGAAGCTGCTGCCCTTCTTCTTCCCTTCTCAACACTGCACTTACCGAGTGCGAGCTTATAGTTAGGTAGAGTAGTAGATTTTTGCCTTCTTTTGGTTTAAATAGTAAAGGAGGGCTCATCAAGTACTTCTTCAGTTATTGCAACATTATAGAGTAGGCGACATTTATCCGACGATTTGGATATGAATCTTTTAAGCGCTGCTACCCATCCTGTTAACTTCTAGACCTCTTTACGTTCCTTGGCAATTGTATGTTCATGACAGCTTTCGATTCCCCTTTGTGTGACCACGTAGCCTAAGAATTTCCCTGCCGACACGCCATAAGAGCACTTAGTGGGGTTGAGTTTCATTCCGTACTTTCGTAATATTTTTGAAATTTTGACGTAGGTGTCCTATGTGATCACATGCCACTTTAGATTTGACCAACATGTCTTCTATGTAAACTTCAATGGTGTCACCTAGCAACTCTTTGAACATTTTTTTATTAGCCTTTGGTACATTGCGCCAGCATTTTTTAAATCGAATGGCATTACATTGTAACAATATACCATGTTGTTGGTTATGAATGTAATTTTCTCTTAGTCTTATGGTTGCATAAAGATGTGGTTATAATTAGATTACACGTCTAGAAACGTCAACAGCTAGTGGCCTGCTGCAGGATCCACCATTACGTCAATGTGCGGCACCAAGAAAGGTTCCTTTGGGCAAGTTTATTCAAATCCGTGAAGTCAAGCAAACTCTCAATATCCCATTCTTCTTACCGACAATGACCACATTAGCCAACCATTCCGGATATTTTACTTCCCTGATCTTTCTGGTGTCTATCAGTTTTTGAACTTCTTCATTCATGATTTGATTTCTTTACTGTGTAAACCTTCTCCTCTTTTGTTTAACCGGTGTGTAGATCAGGTCAACATTAAGCTTGTGACATATGACGTCTAGATCAAATCTCTTCATTTTTGAATGTTCCCAAGTAAAACGATCCACGTTTTCTTACATAAAACCATGCAATAACTTCTTGCCTTAAGTCACTACTAAGAGAAGATCTTAACTATACAATTTGGTCAGGCTTAACTAGGTCCAACACGATCTCATGCAAGTATTGTTCGTTGTGAGCGCTTGTGTTAGGGCATTGCTATAATTTCTATACTGCTATCTTAGAGGGCTCCAAGGTTATGTTGTAGCATCTCCTCACAACTTCTTGTTCTCCTTTTATCTCTATGATTCACCATTGGATTGAGAACTTGATGCATTGATGAAAAATTGAAGAAATATCTTTCATTGCGTGTATTCATGATCTTACCATGATGACGTTATACGCAGAAGGGGCATCTACCACATTGAAATTGACCTTCTTGTTTACTCCTTTTGCATATGCAAGGAATTCTTTTTCATCAATCGTATGCATAAATTCTCCATTAAAGCCTACCAAGACAATTAACCACTTGATGATGTCTTCTTATTTTATCCCCATTTCTTCTAAAGCGCTTAGGAATAGGTTGTTACCAAACTTCCACCGGCTACGAGTAATCTTTTAAGAAGGCAATTTCCTATGACCAAGGAAATTACTATCCCATCATGATGGGACCTCATATCCCCTAGGTCATCTTCGTTGAACGTGATGGGAAAATTATGGAGTGCTTCTTTATCGTCATCCTCTGGTCTGTCTTGCATTTTTCTTGTAATCTTCCAGGACCCTTTTTGAGATGGGGAATAAGTTAATCCACTTATTTCTGATCCTCCCATTATCACATTCACCTCGTTCATGTGAGTCAGCTTAGGCAGTGGCATCTCTGGCTTGGTTTAGCCTTTTGTGTTAGGAGTTTCCTCTTTACCAACTAGAGGTTCTTTGAGGTGTCCCTTCTTGAGGAGGAATCCTACCTCCTTTTGCAACGGTATGCATTCTTCGGTCCAATGCCCATGATCGTCATGGAATTCACACCACAAGGTCTTGTCTTTCTGGTCATCTGACTTGCTACTTTTCCTGAGCTACATGACGGTAGCCCCCAGTTCATACAAGGAACTAGGAACTCCAATAACATTAATGTTAAACCCATATTCTTTAATGTCTGGATAGTTACTTGGACTCACGGCATTGACACTTCCCCTCTGCTAGTAGGGTCTTTATCGTGAGTCATTTCTTTTCGGGGTGTATGACCTTCATTGAGCATTAAATCTAGACTTGTCATCTTCTTGACTAGTGCGTGGGAGCTCTCTTGTAACCCTGTCATCTTCTAGCTTGACTTTTGCAAGTGCCCTGTTCCCGGCATCTTCAATGTTGGCACAGTGTTATTTGGTGAGCTCAACATATAGCTCGGAGTCTAGGATTGATCCAAAGTGGACGTCTAATGAACCTGTTGCTTTAGTATTAGAGACTCTTGGGTTTTATCCATTTACAAAGAAGGCTGAAGTTCTATGTTGCATTTCATGGGTAGATTGAAGATTTGGCGCGTTTCACTACTATTTTGGGCGTGTGGATCCTAGGCCATTCACTATCTATTATTAACTTATATTCTAGTTAATGTTGCTGAAATAATGCCAAGAGTTTAGCTCTTTGGCCGGTTGTAATAGGAAGTTATCATTAGGCTTTATTATGCTTTTATTACTTAGCTTAAATCAAGGAGGAAAACCGTTGGCTTTTGACTATTCATTCTTGGACGGTTTTCCTTGGCTTTTGGTGCGATTTTGCTGCTCCTTTCCTCTATAAAAGGGAGAGCAAACCAGAAATATGGGAGTTTTTGAGATTTGATAAAAAAAAACCTTGTGTTTATAGCATTTTAACTTAGAGTTTGTCTCAAGTTCAAGTGTTTCCTTATTGCTTTGAGTGAGTCTTGAGTGATAAGTTTAGGAGAGATTGAGTGAGTCTTATCTCTGGCCTAAAACCCCAAAACTTTGAGTATGTCCTTGAGTTTTGGCCTTTTATCTTGTTCCATGATATTTGAGTATTCTAACTATAAGTATTTTTAAATCCATCAACCCATATTCGGGAGGGTGTATTTAGATTTACATCAAGGATCAAACCCCTTTTGAAGGCTTCTACTTTTCCTAGGCTTGTATTTCTTAATGCTAATCATCTCATTGTTGAATCTAGTGAAATACTCTTGCATGAAGTCTCTAGGCTTCTCGACGGTCCCATACTAATTGCTTGTCTTCTTCTCTAGCCGTCGACTAGTTGAGAGTGGCGAATAGATTTTGTTAGCTTAAACAAGAAAACTACGAATAGAGAAAGGTTTCAAACCTATCAGCCATGAATGATTTACAAATCAAAACGTGTCAATATTCCTTTTGGTAACACATGTTTGTGATCCATCGTATAGGGGAGTGTAGGAAGGAAACACTAATCACTTAGGAATGATCACATTGTATATTTTAGGGACAAAGATGAAAGTCACTGTCCTAGAAAGCTACTTCCAATTGTATAACCCAAATTATTATTCCACGCATCCCAGTTTCCACTCTCACTTTCCCTCTTTACTCTCATTCTCACTCAATCTCGCTCTTCACTCTCTGTCTTGCAAGTTGCAACCCATTTCTCCAATGCCTATTTGGTTGTTTCCTAGTTTCTTTTCCAATCACCGCATGGAAATCTCTAACCATCATGGGGTATGGATGTGGATTGTGGACCAGCAACAAACCCCAAGATATAATGTGTTGTCTCCACATTCGTTACCCAATCCCTTATAGCTTCATATATATCATCCTTCAGAGTGGCCGTGCCAGAATGGACAGGTATAACCTATATACAAATAGTTCAAGGAGAAGATGACTAGATGAGCTTCACAACTCAAGTATAACAGGGCAAAGAAATACGACAATATGTTTGTACAAAGACAATTATGTCAGATTGGGCAATAACCCAATAGACATGCATAAATATAAAACATAAAATATGTGGCAAACCCATTGCAGCAAAATTTCGTAAGGTTTTCTTTTTATCAAGAAAAAAATCCTAAAATAATGAAGCAGGGACAGGACGATTCATATCAAAAATGTGAGTAACAAACATCAGCACCAAGAAGACGCCGGAATTCGTCCACACCAAGTCGCCGAAGTCCGCGCCGGGCCGGAGTAAGAGAGTGAAGAGCTAGATCCAGTAAGAGTGAGAGTAAAGAGCGAGATCGAGTGAGAGTTTGAGTGGGAGGGAAGATTAAAAGTGAGAGTGGAACCGGGGATGCGTGGAATAATAAACTGGGTCATACAATTGGAAGTCACTGTCTAGAACAGCGACTTGCGTAGTGACTCAAAGTCGCTGTCCGGGACAAAGAATTTTAATCTGGCCCATAATCCAAGTTTAGCCCTACTCATGGCCCTAGTCCACCCAAAGTTGCTGTCAATATTTTGCAATATTTTCACCGAAGAGTTATTTATCGAATTATTTAAAAAAAAGGTTAAATTAAAAAAATTCTAATTGTTACCTGAGAGCTTGTTGATAGTTACAATTGCTATGTGTTTGTAACTACTTACCTTCATAAATTAACTACTATGATTTGACAAGTAACTTTCTTACACCTAGTTGTCTATTGATTTTTTGCTCATATATATACTAACTTCCCTAAACCTGATATCCAATTGTCCTACACGTCGGATTGCTTATGCATCGTGTCATACGAACCAGGTGGTTTTTTCACCCATAAAAATTGCCCTAAAAATTAAAAAAACTTGGAACTCTCCAACTTCTAGTGTTTCCTAAAATGATCTCAATTGCCTTCTAATAGGAGTATTTAAGTGCTTTTCTACCTTTATGTCTTCACTATTTTACTTTCTCCTTTCCTTCACCCTAAATACTATAGAGCACCTCCGTTTCTACGCAAAAAGGATCATGCACTCGGGTGCACGATGCGCATCGTGCACCCTGTGTAAAACGCAGCCCAATATAACTCAAAACGCAGAGTGAGCGTGCAGTGGGAGACACGTCAGCATGGGGTGGGAGACATGTCAGCATTTCAATTGAGATTTGAGTGAAAATATTATTTGGTAATTGGAAAATGCAAAAGTTGTACTTGGTAAATGTGAAAAAAAAAAAGATTTTTTGTAGAAGTCACTATAGTGCATGATATTCAATGGGAAAGTCTTATTTTTTTGCATCGGGAATCGTGACAAAAGAGGCTAGAATTAATGCATGGAAAATGACACAATACACGAATAAACATTATATAGTCATCTAGTGAACATTTAGTGGTACATAAATGAACACGCGAGTATTGTCCAATGAACATTTATATAATTGGATGAATTAGTTCAAAAAGAATTCATTGAAAGTTTTTACAATGAACATTTTATAATGAGACATTGAACATTTAGTTAAACAAAAATGAACATTCATTATTATCCAGTTAACAATTGTTTTACTTGAGAGAAAGAGTTCAAAAAGAATACATTGGGATGGAGCATTAATTTGTAATGATTATGTATTGGGATTCCTTTAATTTAATATATATTTCAATGATTGTTACGTATCAGTACCTATTGTAACATATTTAATGATTCTAAAAGTATTTAACTATTGTGATATATTTTAATATTGTACACGCTAGGCTAATGAACGTACTAGTGTAAACGAATGATGCATTGTCCGCATTTTAATATTATCATAACGACGTTTAATAAGATCCCACAAGAAGGTTTTGGATAATCAAATTGCAATGCTGAGCAATTTCGCCAAGAGTGGAATACCTATTGCTGATGTTGTCCGCATTTTGAAGAACGAGGCAGGAGGTTAAGCTAATCTTGGATTTCCTGCTAGGGATGCTTATGATGCGTTGAAAGGGCAAAAAAAGGCGAAATATGATGGGTGTGGTATAAAATGATTAATTAATTACTTTAAGGAAAGGAGTAAAAAGAAGGTTGACTTTTTCTACGATTTTGACATGGATGAGGAAGGTCATCTTGAGTCTTTCTTTTTCAAAGATGGTCATATGAGAGTAGACTATGATGTATTTGGCGATTTATTACTTCATGACACGACTTATCGCACGAATAAATATGATATATGATTTGTGGTCCTTTTGTTGGAATGAACCATCAAAACAAGAATGTGATGTTTGGCATTAGATTCATACTTAATGAGAAGTCGGAGTCTTTTGAGTGGTTATTTAGTATGTTTTTTAGATCCATGGGTGGGAAGCATCTGGTTACTATTATGACGGATCAAGCACAATCAATGGCTAGAGCGATAAAGATTGTGTTCCCAAACACCTGTCATCGTTTATATACGTAGCATATTAGGGAGAATGCTAAAAAGAATATTAAGGGATTAAGGTCTACAGAGGGTTTCAATGATATATTCAACATTGTTTTAAAATACACTGATACGGTAGCTGAATTTGAGCATTATTGGTCAAGGTATTATGCATATCATAAGTGAGGTTTACACTATGTTCATTATTAATGAGTAATTTGGTCATTAATAATGAGTATAGTGTGCATTGGAAATTATAATATGTATATTAGGTATACTTAGTATGTTCATGTTGAATGAGTAATTTGTTCAGGAGGAAGTTTTCAGTGAACATATCATTGATTCCACTGAACATCTACTCAATCTCACTGAGCATCTATTTAAACTCCCTGAACATGTTCTTTATTGCAATGAACATCTATTTAGTAAATCTCACCGACCATTCAACTTACTCCAATGAATATTTAGCTTATTCCACTCAACATTTGTTCATTTCTACTGACCATTCACATAATTCCATTGAACTTTTGTTCATATTCACTGACCATTCGCATAATTCCACTGAATAATTCCTTTATTTCATTGACCATTCGCATAATTGACCTGAACATTTCACTGACCATCTACGCCATCTCTCTGAACATTTTAGTCATTTTTAATGAACATTTACATAAGTGCATTGAATATTTTATTCATTTCAATGATCATTTACATAATTCCATTTTAGTGAACACTTTGTTAATTCTAATGAACATCTAATAAAAATCCAATGAACATCTATTTTATTAAACTGAACATTTGATAAATTTCACTGACTATCTAGACAATTCCACTACACATTTAGTTAATTCCACTGAATATGTGTTCCATTTCCACTTTTCATTTTCACTGAATACCTCATTTACTATATTTCAATGAACATGTAGCCTATTTACACTGAACATGTCCTTGATTTGGATGAACACTACATGTAGTTTTAATGTACACAGTGTCCATTGTTTAATTTTGCAGCATGGTTACGAAGTTTGCTTGTTCCTCCAATAAATGGATTCAAAATATATATCTTATCAAGGAGTTGTGGTGCCCTGCATACTCCAAGGACTATTTTAGTGGAGGAGTATTGTCATCTCAAAGAAGTGAAAGCACTAATAGAGCTATCTCAAGGAGATTGCATAAAACTCATGGTCTTTGTGATTTTTATAATTGTGTCATTGGTGTAGTTGAAGAGTGGAGGAGTAATGAGAATATGGATGACTATAACAGCATTACTGGTAACACACACTTGGTTTGGGCAGATGTGGGTATATTGGAGCATGCAAGGAAGGTTTACACTATTCCCTTATATATCAAATTGGATAATTTTGTAAATGGTGTTACTTGTATTGCGAAGGTTATCCAAATGCAACCTCAAACTTAAGAGTATCATGTGGGTCATCCAAAAAAGGACATTATGAATCATACTATTTCATTTGATGATTGGCTAATGACAATTGATTACACATGCAAGTATTTTTAAGAGGTTGGGCTTCTTTGTAAACATGCTCTTCGTGTTATTCACCTCAACAATGTTACTTTTATATGAGAAAGATACATCCTAAGGAGATAAACTAAATCTGCTATGTGCACGAAGATGGATGAGAATGTGTTTGAAGGGTCAGGTGCTACACCTTCTAGAATTTGGAGGTTATATAATATACGATGTTTTACAAAGCTAGTTGATGTTGCTCAGTTTGATACCGCTACTTGAAGAGCGGTAGAAAAGTGTTTAGTTGAGTACAAGGAGAAGGTTGATTTCTATTTGAGTGGTATAACGAACAAGAGGGATAGTAATAAGTGTACCAATGAGGATAATGGTGTTTTAGAACCCACTGCATATGGTCCACAGATAGACGATGATCAACCTCTGCATTATGAGAATAAAATAAACAACCTAATAAAAAGAAAAAAAGGTGGTAGAAATGATCGGCTTAAATCAACACAAGAGAAGATTTACACAGGCTCAAGGGCCAGAAACTTCAATCGTGGAAAAAAAGGACGGGTAGGGTTGTTGATACGATTAAAACTAGGGCTACGCATTCTATAAAGGTACTGAACATTATACATCATCTTATGACACAACGTTCAAAGACAATGAACACCATATTCAAAGGCAATGAACATTAAGTTCAATGATACTAAACAACAAGTCCTACGAGAATGAACTTGAGGGTTATATGCAATGAACATTAACTCTGAAGTCAATGAACATACTAAAATGGAGTGACATTAAGTCAATGAACATACTAAAATAATCATTAACTCTAAAGTCAATAAACACACTAAACTGAACATACTTGTATTACGAAGGCAATGAAAATTAAGTTCAGTGGTACTGAACAATAAGTCCTACGAGAATGAACATGAGGGTTATATGCACTAAACATTAACTCCGAATTCAATGAACATTACGGTACTAACTATAAGTATGGTTAATATTGCAGGATTATTTTGTTGTACCTGTAGGTGATACTCTTACTCATCCATTGTCTGCTGTCCAAGAACTTCAAAGTTTCCAACAAGATGAATATTTTGATGTCAATATCACTCCATTTTAGTGTGTTCATTACAAGTTAAACAATTCTGTACTTTTGGATAATTAGTATGTTCACTATGGATATTTTACATGTTCATTATGGATATATAGTATGTTCATTATGGATATGTAATGTGTTCAATTGAAATATAAATATATATATATATATTTATATTATTTGATGCGAAAAGAAAATGAGTTATACTAAACATTTCTAATTTAGACACTGAACATAAAACACAAAGGTAATGAACATTAGATACATAAGTACTGAACTTAAAAGAAAATGAGTACATTCACAGACATAACAAACAATAATGTATAAGGTGCAACACAATACATCTAGAAAATAA